>CM064880.1:32451673-32559516 GCA_003313485.2 Penstemon barbatus
AGCAAGAGAAATCAAAAACTAAAACCCTAAACCTATCTACTAGCCGCCGCCCCTCTCCCTCACTAGCCCTAGCCACCGCCACCTTCTACAACCAAGCCGCCGCCGCCGTGGTTGTGGAGAAGGGACGAGCACCTTTCTCCTTCTTCCGATCTACATCTAGAGTTGGATCTAAATCCAACTCTCGAATCTGAACTGCTTTTCTCCTAGTTCTTAGCCTGAGGATTGAAGTAATTGCAGATCCAGCTGGTGTGGACTATTCTCTAGAGGCACAACACTTGGGGTGCTCTAGTGATCCGAAAAGAAGACCGGAGAAACTACCACCTTGCCTGTGGTGAGGTAAAATTGCAATTTTACCACTTTATTTATTTTAGTATTTGTGTGCTGAAATAAATTCAACCTTATTCATATGTGCTAATAAGATCCCTGGGATGTGGAGTATAAAATTTTTAAATTTCGCACCGTTGTAGTTGACAATTATACCCACTAAATCCCAACAAATATCTTTAATATCTCCAGGAATAAAGGAGATAATGGGAGTCTAAGACCGTGATTGAAATGAGCAGTGTAAAAGGCACGGCAGCCTGCCGGCGGAGAAGTTATCCTATCAGTAGAGGATGGGAGAAGAATTTCAGAACCCTCAGGAAAATACTTTGTGTAATTATCCAGAACCTCGTGAAAATTCTCAACGGTATAAGCGCAAGCAAGGCTTTCAACAGGATCAGATACCTGAGGATTGGCACCCTCACTCTTCTTAGCCTTTGCAGCCACCTCGGCATCGAAAAGAATTTTTACCTTGAATGTATCCTTCGCGGGGATATTAACATTGGGCATCCCCATTTGCTCTGGAGGAGGGCTAGGAGAAACCTCCACGTCGATAATAGGATTAGCATTATGATTAGAGGAGGATGTGGCGTTTCTCGAATTTGAAGCCATGACGAGGATTCTCGTAAGATGATGGTCTACAAATACGATATTTAAGTGAATTATCGACTAAGAAATTTACTGCTAAGAGACAGAAGGCGGAAAGTAAAAAATGTGGGTGAAACCAGGAACACACACACATATATATATATATATATATATATATATATATATATATATATATATATATATATATATATATATACGAAGATGAAAGGACCTTTTAACCCCTTTCGCAACTATTCATGTTCCCGCCATTAAACGAAGAGAGCTGGCACCTCGAAACTAGGCAAAGAAATAGCTCGGTAATGACATAACGACTCTTTATGAAACGTTGCACTCTTTTCCTTGCTTAGGATTTTTTCCCATAGGGTTTTTTCCAAGCAAGGTTTTTAATGAGGCACAATTCATAAGAAGTCAAATAAGGCCTAATACTTCTACGAGCTTCTATTACATATCTGCTCGAAGAAGAGAGGAAGTACTGATGAGGGGTATAAAAGGGCTATTTTATATCCCTTATGATATTCGGATCGAGACAAGCATATAAGGTCGGCCCGACCATATAGCTCATGCACTATAACGGTTCGACCAGATTAGGGTCTACTCTCCACGGAGACCAGGCTGCAATCCGAACTGAAGAAGGATAAATGTTCCGAGTCCTAATAGGGCTATGTTTCCTTGTATGGCTAGGGTTTGTAACATATAAATACCTAGATTCATCATTACACGACATGAGAGCTTACACCTACATACTTGGGCAATCTAAGATTAATACAATAGCTTTTGCTATACGATTATTACTTTATTATTTGCTCATTAACGTCATCGCGTATTATTCTTCCTTGAGATTGATCCATCTGGAATAAAGTAACTAGGCCCTATAATCTTCATATAAACTTTATCATAAACCATTATTATTGATTTAATCTAACCAAATGAAATTCGGTTAAATCAGAGGAGTTGAAGTGTGTATAACTCCGAAGCTGCTAAACGAGAAGTATGGTATGTCCTTGAAGGGAAGAACAAACATCACAACTCTGGCTGAACCAAAGGAGCAAGAGTTCTGGAGTATTCGTGCTAAAGAAGGGGAAATTCTGTCTGGAAACATCAAGAAGAGACAGCTGAAGGATGAGTATCAGCGGATGGCTGATATGTTTGCAAAGATTATTGAAAATTGCACCTTCTCCATGGATAGCATCCCAATGAAGAGGTTTCACACATTGATTGTTGTTCACTACGGCTTTGAAGTGTACTGGGCTGTTTTTGTGTGGCACATCCAGGCAAACCATCAAGGGAATACCCATCACAGGATATTCCTAAGTCATTTGTTCTCTAGTCTTGAATGTGGTATGACTCATGGAAAGCCCGTCAATAACTCAAAGGCTATGCTTTTCTATCTGCCTGTGAAGAAGATGTCAAAAAGAAAGGCAACTGAAGAGTCCCCTGAAGAGCCCCAGAAGAAAGCTGCCAATAAGAAGAAGAAAGTCACAATTTCCAAACCCTCTGTTCAAACAGCTAAGCCAGCTGTTAAAGCCAGAACAGAAGAGGAGGTTGTTGTTGATGCTATCATCAATCAGACAACAAAGGAAATAGAGGGTATGGCTTATGGTTCACCTTCTAGAACCATTTTTGGGGATAAGCCTGCTGAAATTGTTGCGAAAAGAACAAGGAGTCAATTAAATGACACAGCAGCATCTAAGCCTGTTCAAGAGAAAGTGGTACCCAAAAAGACCACTGCAAAAAGAAAAATGATCTTTGAACCATCTCCCACTAAGTCGTCTGACTTAGTTAGGAAAAGCCTCTATCAGCAGAGAGGCCTGCTGGAGTTGAAAAGAAGACTGCTGCTAAGGAGTCAGCTGCTGCACCAGCTACTCATCAAATCACTCCAACAGCTGAGGTTTCCTAACCTCAAGATGATCCTGATGTGAAGATCATCGAACCAAAAGCAGCTGTTCCACTATCAATTGCTGCACCGGCTAAGACATCTGCCAAGCCAAAAAGAAAGAGAATCATTAAAGTCAGAGTGTCTGCTGCTGAGAAAAGAAGAAGGGAGGAAGAACAAACAGGAAAGAAAGCTCAAGAAGACTTTGATAGAGCGGTGGAGTTAAGCAAGCTGGAAGCAGAGAAAGTTGCTAGAAAGAAACAGCTGGCTGAAGCTGAGCTGAAAGCTTTAAAAGAGGCTGATGTGGCTAAAGCTCTGGAACTAAGCAAGCAGGATGCTTATGGTCCAAGAAGAGCTGGAGGAATCAGAATTGGAAAATCTATGAATGCAAGGCAGATTCTTCCTCCTGGCCAAAGGGTGGAAAAATGTTCATTTGCTATTAAATGGGCATTGAACATTGTCAATGGACACCCTGGAGCATTTGCAAGGTTTGAAGCCACCCTTGCTGATTTTGGCAAGAAACTACAACATGCTACTCTGTTTGTTCAGGAGAAGATTAGATATAACAAGTGGAGGAACTACAGAGTCAACAAGTCTGTTGAAGAGATCAAGGCTTAGAAGGAGTTTGAAGAAGAAGAAAAATGGGTACTAAGCTTCTTGCAAACATCTTACATCACCAAAGCCTTAGACCCTGATCATGTAAGAGATGTCTTTCATGATTACACAAGGGGAATTGTGGCCAGAGAAGCCAACAAGATTAAGGATGCATTCCCACTAATGAGGAAGAGAAATGAAGATCCTATCAAAAGAGCAGTGCAGATAGTTGTTTACCAGGCCTTGGAGAAATGGTCTGAAAGGTCAAGGTACTTCAAGGGATCTCCATGTGACCTTCCCACTCTGCCAAGTGTGCAACAGATTGCATTTGGTCTTGAGGTAAGCACTTATCAGGAGAAAATAGTTAAGGCACCTGCCCAAGGATCCATGCCTTCAATTACCAGAGTTATCCATCAGACTACATCAATATCAGTAGATGGAACTCCTAAAACAACAAAGGTGGAAGAACAGGCTGCTGTTCAACAAGAAGCTGCTCAGACTGTTGATGAAAATGCTCAGATTGAAGCTGGAGCCATTGTTGTAAACACGGCTGTTGAAGATACTGCTGAACCAGAACAGAAGGATGAAGAAGATGTTCTAGCAGATATCCCAGTCCACCAAACCAAACTATCAGACACTTCCATTCCAACAGCTGATAAGCATTCTTCCTTAATGGAAACTATTCAAATGCTGCTGGACCAAACTCTGGAAGAAAGAAATAAACAGCTGATGAAAGAGATACAAGAGGAAAATAGAAGACTGCAAGAGGAAAACATAAGGATGATAAAGGACGCTATTGACAATTTTCCATTGCCACCTGATCACTCCCTCCAGCTGATTCAGAATCTAATCAGTGTGAACATGAATGTTGAAGATGTGAAATCTGATGTAAATCACCTTCACACAACTCTTAAAAGACATGAGGGAGACATTGCTGATGTCCTTGGCCTGATTACCAAATTTGCCAATGCTGAAACAGAGAAGAGCCTTGGGTTCATAAGTCATTTGGACGACACTGCCACAAAAGTTCATGATGAAGTGGCAACTTTGCAACTCAACATGGACTACCTCAATGATCAGGTTGGCACACTCAGATCTACTCTGAATCATCATGCTGCTCAACTTGACACAATGGATGACAACATCAGAAGAATTTGCACTGCTTTCAATATTCCAGCTGCTGAACTCATCCCTGCTGATGATGACAAAAAGGGGGAAGAGAAGTCAGCCACTGCAACTGCAGCTATTCAAGTACCTGAACCACAAAAGGACTCTGCTGATAAAGACAAACCTGATGAAGAGAAGTCAGAGCCTGTACTTGAAAAACCAGCTGAACAAGTTGAAGAGAAAGCTGATGAAGAGGAGAAAGCTGATGCTGCTGAAGAAAAGGTAGCTGATGGTAAAGCAGATGCTGATGAAACTGTTGCTGAAGAAAAGGAAGAAGAATCCAAGGACCTAGGAAAATCTGACAAAGAGCTTGCTGCATCCAAGGATACACCTGAGGAGAACCTGGATCCTCTTGTGAAGTACAAAAATTTGGAACGCATCAAGAGAAGGGTTGAAGAAGCAGAACGTCAAGAGAAGATGGAAGCTGCTAAAAAAAACCTTCTGCCTGATGATGTGAATGATGAAGAAGATGATGAAAGTATTGATGAGGAAGATGGAGAAGAAGAGTATGTGGAAATAGAAGAAGAAGTAACTGATGATGAATCAGATTACTAATACTTATGTTTTCTTGTATCTATTTATATTTCCTTGTAATCTCATCTGATAAAAGCTTGTAACTTGTATCTAATAAAAACTTTAGTTTAGGTACAGGTACTTAGCTAAAGTTTTGTCATCATCAAAAAGTAGGAAATTATTGGATGAAGATGAAGATTAATAAACAAGGAATTTAGAAGTTAAAGGGAGGTTTTAATGATTGCCAAAACATCATAACCAGCTAAGTAAGGAATGCTTAGTAAAATTGCTTAGAAGAATTTTGATCAACTCTAAAGACAAATCAGACAAGTCAAAATTCAGTTTGGTCCAGAAGACTACTAATCTGCTGCTGAAGGCAGAAATCAGATTGGTGAAAATCAGCCGACTCAAATCAGATTTGTTCAAAGTTTGGGATCAGCTCAATACATCATCATACGAGAGTTTCTGATCAGCCAAGTGAAGACGATCAGGAAGTCTACTCAACTGTAATAAATGCACTTGGAGTAATAAATGCTAAAGATGGAGGGTATTTATGGAAAATGATTGAAAAAATCCTCGTATCAGTTCGATGCATTAAATGCTACTGACAGAAAGTACTGTTGACAGTACTGTAGCAGTACAGAGAACCGTTTGCAGAGTTTAAGGACCAGTGCCCAATGCATTTGAATCTTGTCTTTCTTCAGCGGGCACTTTTCAAATCTGGAGGTATAAATAGTTCGCGAGTTTGAGAGAGAAGATACAACACAATACAACACAACTGAGATCAATCCTGCGAAGCAAAATCTTCTAAGTCTCAAAAACTCAAGAACAACTCACTAGTCTGCCGAAGTTATTTGCTAACTGAAGCTAGTTGAAATCAAAAGAAAAATCATTTTCTGAGTGAATCTGTTATTGTAGAGTGTTGTGAGAAGTAGATATATATGTGAGTGAGTGATATTACTTTGGAGAGTAGGAGTTTCTTTGTGATTTCCTGCTAGTATAACCCAAGATCTAAGTGACTTGTAAGAGTGGACTAAAGGATTTTCAACCATATAACCACTATAAAATTTCTTTGTGTTTTAACTTGCTTTATTTTCTTGCATATCTTCAAAGTTGCATTAAACACTCTAGAAAACTGTTGAAAAGGTTTTAAAAAGGAGTTTGTTAAAACTGGGGATATAATCTTTCAAAAGACTTAGTTTACTTGTGAAAAACGCTTTAAAACATCCCCTGCAAGTAATCTGATAAAACTAATCTTACTGGAATCAGCTAAGTACCTTTCTAAAATAGTGGTCAACTCTGCTGCTCAAATTTTGTGTGCGAACAGCTTAGTCAGCTTATTGTTTACGATCAGCTTAGTCTGCTAACAGTTAAGTGAAAAATTTTTAAATCTAAAAATTTTCAGAGGTCTATTCACCCCGCCCCTCCCCCCTCTAGACCTCATCTGACCACTTGGGACAAACAATAATATTTAATTTAGGGTTGATTTAGGGTTTGGGGTTTATGATTTTAGGGCTTAAGGGTCTAGGGTTTTAGGAGTCTAATGTTTTAGGGTTTATTTTATAAATAGAATTTATTTTTATTTGATGATTAGTTAAGGGTTCTTTTTGCAATTTTATATTATGAGCTGTGATGTTGGGAGATGATGCTCCGCTTTGATGCTAGCTTAGTCCTATTTGGAACATTGAAAAGAAAATTGAAGTAAAAGATTTGATATAAGAAATTATCGGATCAACCTATCCTCTTATATGTAATATCTACTATAGATTGAACGTTGTTTTCTCAGATTTTTTTTTTCACGAAAAGAGATGAGATTTTCCTCTTCTTCTGAGGATATAAATGATTCAAATGTGATACTCAAGATCTACCTAAGAGAGAGGAGGGGGGTGAATTAGGTATATAAAACTTTTTCAAAGTTTGTTTTTTAATTCCGTTCCGAAAGAATTTAACTATAAATTCCAGTGAAAACAATTTAATGCGAAAAAATTGAGATGATAAAAATTAAGTGCGAAAAAATTAAATGAACGCATTCACCAATTTATAGTGGTTCGCGCCCAAAGGATGAACCTTCGCCACACGAGATTACAAGTTACAAAATTTCTCTCTATTTAATTCGAGCTTGCTAGGACAAACTTATCGCTCCAAAACCCTTGCTTACTAGGTCACTACCTATCGCACAAACACAGTGCTTGGTAGAACTCTCGGCCCTATCACACTAACGATCTTACAAGTTAACAATTTTCGCTCAAACAAATTGTAAATGATTTTGATAACGAAAGATGCTCCTATGTGAGCTAATTTTTTACAATCTAAACACTCTTTCTTTTTCCTCTAATCGCTCAAAGTAATTTTAAGATTTAAGAACAAGAAGAAAAGGGTTTTAAAAACTTTTGAGAAAAATGATTTTTGCACTCAAAAAAGTATAACTTAGAGAAATGATTTTTGCAAGATGAATTTTCAGAATTGTTGTGGTTAGTTGGTCGATTGAAATGGCTCCCTATTTATAGATGTGATGATTGCTCAAGAGGGAAATATTTTTTATGCTCAAAAATATTTTGCAAGATTTAAAACATGTGGCAAGTCTTCAATATTTAAAATGAATGTGGACATGGTTTAATAAAAGATGAAGACTAAATCTTGTTGGAAATACAATTTAGTATACTGCAATTAAAGTAAATAAATTAACCGGAACAATGTTACCGAAATTGGCTTGAGTCGCGGACCACGCTCTCTTTAGGCAAATTTTGCGGCTCTGCCTGGATTTGTGTGCTAGCAGTGTATAGCCTCAATTGCCCCAGGATAAAACAAGCCCATATTCCGTTTCTGTCTCAAATTTCTGTGCACAATGAAATTTGGATACTATCACCTTTAATCAGTTTAATTGCTCGGAAATCACCAAAAGTAAATTAAAGAACAAAAGTTCTTTCGGATGTTAAGTATGAAAGTAATAAAGTTGGTTTAAAAGTGTTGAAAGGAAAAGGCTAAGGGTGAGCAAACGGACCGAACCGGACCGAAATAGTCGGTTCGGTTCAGTACAAATACCGATCGGTCCGGTTCGATTTTGGTTCGTTCCATGTGTACCAGAATAATCAATATTATTCAATATTCAGTAAAAAAAATGGCCGGTTCGGTCCGGATCGGACCTATTCGGTGAGATCTAATTCTTTTCTTTTCCAACTATCCATTTTTATGAGATCTAATTCCAACTATCCATTTTTATATATTTCACAAAGAATTTTCAGCTAACACACATATTTTAAAAAGAGAGAAGGAAAAAAGAAACAGAGAAATGTGCTCTGTAAGTAGTGATGGCCAATTTGTCTGTATAAAAAATAAGGATATATGGTACCACACGTCTTTTTCTTTTACATACGAATGGAAAATGAGTCTTCAAAAATCATATCTGCTGAAATCTCATAATTCAACGGAGGAGGAGGCGGCCTTGAACCGGAATCTAGGGCTGAGCGGTGGAGCGGCGGGGCTGATTAGTTGGGCGGCGGCTGGAGTGTTGTGTTGGAGAAGAAGAAAATTGAAGAAGAAAATTGGCCGGAGTAGGAGAAGAAGAAAATAGGCCGAAGTCCCAATTTATCATACCCAAACTTGTGTTGGGCGGCTGCTGGAGTAGGAGAAGAAGAGCTAGGGTTTGGGACTTTGTAATAGGAAAAACTTGGCAGGAATCGGGTATGATAAATTGGTAATAGGAAAAATTTTGGGGAACCGGGTATTGGCCATTGGGTAGGGTAATAGAAAAGAAAAAACAAGTATAAGTTTTCGGTTCAACCGGTTCGGGTAGAATAATAAGGGAAAAAAAATATCCAAGTGGGTTCGGGTCGTTCGGTTCGGTTCGGGAAATCGTCGGGTTTTACCGAAAACCGAATAGATGCTGGTTCGGTTCTCACGCAGGAACCGAACCGGTTCGGTAAACGGTCCGGACCGAACCGTCGGTTCCGATTCGGTCCGGTCGGTCCGATTTGAGTTGCTCAGCCCTAGAAAAGGCTTTACTGCCTATTGTACTTACAAAAGTAATTAAATACTGGAGACAAGGCTATGTATAGTGACTTTTGTAGGCAGACTTATGTAGGCAGGTTACGTGTTTTTATTTGATGGACAAATTGGTTGTATTTTAGAAAATGAACAAGCTTTTCCTTTTATAGGCCCACGTGAACAGAATTTCAGAAAAAGGTGCACCCACTTTGAGTCAATCGTGGGTGGATATGACTGATTCAGTTGGAGAAAATAGAGGGATATTATTTTTGATTGTGTAAAGATAATTCAAAATTACTTAAACGTGAGAAATATCTTTTGACAGTTGCTATTATGACTCATTCAATTGTTTTATCTAGTAAATATTTTTAAATATTCATCACATGTTCCAACAATCCCCCACTTGAATTTTTAAAAATAAGTTTTCATCGAGCAGTCTAGATTATATAAGATTGCGCTTAAACAAAGGTGTCGTCCGACTTGAACCCTTGCGTAGTGATAATGCTTTAGATTATACTAGAGTAACTCGTAGTTTTGAACTCTATCTCTAACAACATTACACGCCCAACCTTACCAAGGTGAAGTTCAAAGCCCGTGCATTACGGCCCTGCACGTGTATCCCGTGTAGTGAACGCTCTAGAAATTTTGCCAACAAATTTCATAGGAAGCGGCCAAACTTCCACATTCACTTAGGTGAGTCTATCAAGAGTACTCCTGTAGCTAGGTACTCCACTCCAAATAGAGTATAGATCTCATTAAGAGTTTAACTCATCCTTCAATCGCTTCAGGATATCATGCTTCAACATAGGAATGGAACTCAGAATAATATAATAGCATGATTCACTTCATATCATCACGACTTGTTATTACCCATTGAACCCATTTCTTGGGATCTCCAGTCTATGGGTCGGGTTACCATCATGATGACTCGTCAAGATAGAGGCAATAGTCCCATTCCTTTCGAGGTTTTATAAACCTTCTCTCTAGCTAATCCTTTCGTCAAAGGATCGGCTAAGTTTTCATCAGAACGTACATGATCCACTCTCACAGCTCCAGTGGAGAGAAATTCTCTCACAGTACTGTGTTTACGACGTATTTGTCGTCTCTTGCAGTTATAATAAAGGTTTTGGATTTTTGAGATAGCCGCGGTACTATCACAATGGATCAAGACAGCTGGAATCGATTTTTCCCATAAGGGAATATCAGCTAGCAGGCTTCTTAGCCATCCTGCTTCTTCACTAGCCGTAGCCAGTGCTATCAACTCAGACTCCATCGTAGATTGAGCCAAAATAGTCTGTTTCTTTGATTTCCATGAAACAGCGCCACCAGTTATGCTAAATATATAGCCGCTAGTTGCTTTAGAGTCATCTGAAAGGGTGTTCCAATCAGCATCGCTGTATCCTTCGTGGACAGCGGGAAACTTCTGATAGTGTAATCCAAGGTTAATGGTCCTCTTAAGGTACCTCATAACCCTTTCAATAGCATGCTAATGCTCAATACTAGGTTTACTCGTAAATCTGCATAGTAGTCCAACAATGTAAGCAATGTCGGGTCTAGTGCAATCAGTAGCGTAACGAAGGCTACCAATGATGCTCGCATACTCAGTTTGTCTAACACCGTCACCGGTGTTCTTGAACAACTTTACACTAGGATCATAAGGAGTACATGCAGGTTTACAGTTAAAGTAATTGTATTTCTTTAAGATCTTCTCGATATAATGAGATTGATCCAAAGAAATTCTCTTTTCAGACCTAGTAATTTTAATACCAAGGATTAAGTTTTCTTCTCCTAAGTCTTTCATATCAAAGTTAGCACTTAACATAGATTTCACATTATTCACAACAGAGTATTTGAGCCAAAGATAAGCAGGTCATCCACATAAAGACATATAATAGTACAAATGTCATTTTCAGATTTATAGTAAATGCATTTGTCACTTTCGTTCACTTTAAAACCATGTGAGATAACAAGGTTGTCAAATTTTTCATGCCATTGTTTAGGTGCTTGTTTTAAACCATAAAGTGATTTATCTAGTTTGCAAACTTTGTTTTCTTGACCAGGTATAACAAAACCTTCAGGTTGATCCATATAAATCTCTTCTTCTAATTCACCATTTAGAAATGCGATTTTAACATCCATTTGGTGTACTACTAGATCATGAATAGCAGCTAAAGAAATTAGCACTCGAATAGATGTAATTCTAGTTACAGGTGAAAATGTATCAAAGAAATCTACGTTTTCTCTTTGTTTAAAACCTTTGGCTACTAGTCGAGCCTTGTATTTTTCAACAGTGCCATCGGGTTTCAGTTTCTTTTTAAGTACCCATTTACAGCCTATTGTCTTGCAGCCCGGAGGCAAGTCGACTAGATGCCAGGTTCTATTAGGTTCTAGAGAGTCCATTTCATCCTCAATGGCTTCTTGCCATAAGTTAGCATCTAGAGAAGATAAAGCTTCTTGGAGGTTATGGGGATCCTCCTCTAAGGTAAATGCTACGAAGTCGGGACCAAAGGTTTTAGTAGTTCGAGCTCGTTTACTTCTTCTAGGTTCGGGATCTAATTCCTCATCACTCTCGTCTATTCTATTCATAAGCACGTTGCTAGAAGACGCACCCCCACTATTCCTCGAAATAAAAGGAAACTTATGTTCATAGAAATCAGCGTCATTAGATTCAATAACAACACGAGCATTCAAATCATAGAACCTAAAAGCTTTGCTATTAATTGCGTAACCAACAAATACACATTCATATGCTCTACTAGCAAGCTTTTTCCTTTTAGGATCAGGAATTCTAACATAAGCCAAGCAACCCCAAGTTCTAAAATAAGTCAAATTGGGTTGTCTATTTTTCAAGATTTCATAAGGAGAAACTTTACTTTTCGATTTTGGAATTCTGTTAAGTACATAGCATACAGTTAGCAAAATTTCCCCCCACCAATGTGATGCAGCACCAGAATTCAGTAAAATAGCAACTACTAGTTCAGTAAAGGTTCTTTTTTTTCTTTCAGCTTTACCATTCATTTCAGGTGAGTAAGGTGAAGTCGTTTCATGAATTATTCCTTGAGAGGTATAAAAATCAATGAAAGCATTAGAGTCATATTCAGAACCTCTATCACTACGAAGTTTCTTAATTTTTCTACCAAATTGATTTTCAACTTCTGTAAGGAATATTTTGAAAAATTCAAAGGCATCACTTTTATTTTTCATTAGATAAACGTATAATCTGAACAGTCATCAATAAATGTTATAAAGTAGCGTTTTCCATTTCTAGTTAATACCCCATCAAGTTCACATATATCAGAATGAATTAAATATAGAGGCTCAGATTCTCGAACAACTGATTTATGTGGTGTTTTAGTTATTTTAGCTTGGCTACAATAATCACATTTTTCAAAATCGTTCAATGATAGTTTATGAATAAGTCCTAAGTTGCTCATATTCTTAATTATGCGTTTGTTAACATGACAGAGTCTAGTATGCCAAGTATTAAAAGAACACAACATGTAAGCAGAAGGAGAAATTTTATTCATTTCAACATTTAATTTAAACATACCATCAGTAGCATACCCTTTCCCCCACAAACACATCATTCTTAGTAATGGTAAACAAATCAGCTCCTATAATCTGAGTAAAACCAGCTTTGTTAAGAAGATAGCCCGAAACTAAGTTTTTCCTTATCTCAGGAGTATGCAAGACATCCTTAAGGATGACAGTCTTTCCAGAGGTGAATTTCAATTCCACTTCGCCAATTCCAGCAACAATAGTGGTGTGGGAATCACCCAACAACACTTTCTTGTCCTCAGTTTCAGAGTAGGACTTGAACATTGCTCGATCATAGCAAACATGGCGAGAAGCGCCAGTGTCTACCCACCACCCATCGGATCCACCGACGATATTGATCTCAGATATCATAGAAATAAGTTGCTCTTCAGTTAGGTTTGTCTGTGGAGCAGGACGGGGCCTATTCCGACAATTCTTGG
Source organism: Penstemon barbatus (assembly GCA_003313485.2). Classification (NCBI taxonomy): domain Eukaryota; kingdom Viridiplantae; phylum Streptophyta; class Magnoliopsida; order Lamiales; family Plantaginaceae; genus Penstemon; species Penstemon barbatus. The sequence continues at coordinate 32,464,712 of CM064880.1, forward strand.
CCATGTGGCCTGGCTTGTTACAGTTGTAGCAGATAAACTGTACCGAATCATTTCTTGAAGGGGCTTTCTGTCCATTCTGATTTCGTGGAGGGTTTCGGTTTTGCTGGTAGTGGTTTTGGTTGTTTCGGTTTTGTTGGTTGTGGTTGTTTCTGTTTGTGTTTCGATTATGGTTTTGTTTTTTCATGGGCTTTCCAGTGGGTTTCAGAACAATGGAAGTGGGTTTTTTGCTATTTGAAATAACGAGTATCTCATCTCGTTGATCTTGTTTTCGAGCTTCCTCCTCAATCCGGAGGCGAGTTATGAGACTTTCAAGAGAAAACTCTTTGGTTTTGTGTCTAAGGACATTTTTGAAATCTTTCCAAGAAGGGGACAGTTTGTCAATAATGACAGCTACTTGGAATTGTTCGTCTAAGGCCATGCCTTCAGACTTGATTTCGTGGGCTATTTTTTGGAGTTCATGGGATTGGGCTTCCACAGATTTGTCATCAGTCATTTGAAATTTCAAATAACGACTCACATCATATTTTTTTGTGCCAGCCTCTTCAGTGTCATATTTCTTTTGAAGGGCTTACCAAACAGCCTTTACACTTTCTTCATTACAATAGTAATCGTACAGGTCATCAGACAGACCATTTAAAATGAAATTTTTACACAAAAAATCATTTTCATTCCAAAGTTCCAATTCTATGAAAGTATGAAAGTTCTTTCGGATGAAAGTATGAAAGTAATAAAGTTGGTTTAAAAGTGTTGAAAGGAAAAGGCTTTACTGCCTATTGTACTTACAAAAGTAATTAAATATTGGAGACAAGGCTATGTATAGTGACTTTTGTAGGCAGACTTATGTAGGCAGGTTACGTGTTTTTATTTGATGGACAAATTGGTTGTATTTTAGAAAATGAACAAGCTTTTCCTTTTATAGGCCCACGTGAACATAATTTCAGAAAAAGGTGCACCCACTTTGAGTCAATCGTGGGTGGATATGACTGATTCAGTTGGAGAAAATAGAGGGATAGTATTTTGACTGTGTAAAGATAATTCAAAATTACTTAAACGTTACTTAAACTTGAGAAATATCTTTTGACAGTTGCTATTATGACTCATTCAATTGTTTTATCTAGTAAGTATTTTTAAATATTCATCACATGTTCCAACAATCTTTCCCTTTAAAAAAGATATGGAGAATATTTTATAAAGATCAAATTGAAAAGGTAAGATTTTAGCTAGAAGACTTAAGAGACAAATTGACTTGCTAGCTAAGTTAAAATCTTTGAGAAATGTTTCCTAAAGAGATAATTTTTCAAATAATGGCTTTGTAATAAAATAAATTTTTTAACAGCCAATCTTATTAAATTTCCAGAAGCCATCTGCCTTAATTAAAAAATCAATTCTCGGTGGGGAAGGATGGATTGTTAGTGTGGACGATTTAGAAGATATAATCGGAGGACATGTATGGTTAGTTTGCATTTGTATACTTGTTGGAATCTGGCATATCTTAACTAAACCTTCGCGTAATAAAATCAGTTGTTGCTGATACCTTCTTCTCGGTTCCTTTTTCCATAACCTGAGCTCGGAGAAGGAAGAGATAAGAGGGCCCTATGGAGAATGTGGTCAGAAATCCATAATAGAGTCCGACCACAACGACCGAATTGATTATCTTCATGCATAAGGATACTAGATTACGTACCTAGTAGAAAAGATTGAAAAATCATCACAAACCTCCCTTAAATTACTTTTCTATTGCAATTTCTGGATTATTATATGAAGATTTTTGAAGAACTTTGTTTCTTATGATTCCAAAAATAAATCCACCAAACTCCCACAAAGTAAAAAAAAAATTTATGGAAGGGGCCGAAATTGCATGAGCCAAAAACCTTAAAAAAAGTGTTTAGACTAAGGAATTTCTTACTCTTATAATTAAATGAAATTACTTACGAAGTTGATCATAATTTTCTTGAATAAAAAATTGGGCCCTTTAGGGATACTAGGGGTTTCGATCTTGATCTTCAATTATAACAAGTTTTCTTTTAAAAGTTGGGCCTCACATGAGCTCACTTCCAAATTCGCACAAACCTTTTCTTCAAAATTGGTCCTTCTTCATTATTTGGACTTTCTCTAATGCAGATGAGTTGATCGTTTGTATTAATAACATGTTCAAATCATAACACTCAAGAGCACTAAAATATATTATAAAGTTCGCCATTGCAACTATTCGGCTAACAAAATATTTATGGCGCCCTGTGTAATTTCTGAAAGGGAGATTAGTTTAGACTTGTTTGCGCAGAACTTCTTGACCTGACATGTGTTAGGATATATTTGTTGTACATTCACATATTAATTAAGAAAATCATATTTATCTTGTGGGTAGTATAAATTTTAGAGATTTTATTTTGAATATGCAAGATATAATCTAGATTGAACACCGTTTTCTCTATTTCTCTTTATAGAAAGAGGGTTGAACATTTGCCTTTTTTTCCTTTTTCTTAAGACATGCACACTCAAATAGTATATCTCCTAATATAATTCGAGGAATAGAAATTAGTTTATACTTGTCCGAGGGGGAATGTGTTAAAATATTTTGGTGTTAATCCACTGACATAGTAAGTAAAGCATAGTCATTTGTTGAGTTTAATTTTGAGAGAATTTATTTTGAATTATTTACTTTTTAAACGTGATATCTGCTCTAAATTTAATCTTGTTTCCTTAGTAGCTTTTCTTTTACAATAGGGGGATGAACATATTTTTTCCTGAGAATATATGATTCAAATGTCATACAACACTTGATATAATTTTTGAAAGACAAATTAGTTTGAATTTGAATCGATGGAATTTCTGTTATCTTTTCGGTGTCCCTATGAAGAAAACGAGCATTTTGAATATTTTTGTTAATGTTTTCTCTAGATAGGTACTGTCAAATTCAGCAAGTAAATAATCCTTTTTTACGTAATGGCGAATTCGTATTTCGAGTTTCATATTCTTTTGGATTTACTTTAAATTGATTCATTTTGAAGAGTAATGCGTTCGAAAATAACATTGTGGTCTATTTGTGCGAATTTGATTTTTCATGGAGGATGCATTTTTAAGACCAAAATTTATAATTGTTATTATCCACTTGATGTATTTTGACAGAGATTCATGTTCTTTCCACTCCTCAATATAATTACTTACTCAATGGTTCTCTTATTAGAAAAAGGGCATCTTAAGAACTTTGCCTTCATCCATTATAAATAAAATGTTTACCTGAATCTCAAAATGCGCGACATCAACACGATGGAGAAGTTATGAATAAAATTCATATTTTTCCGAGTCTATGTTAAAGTTGACATTTTCAGAGTGTCATGAGTAAAACCCAATCTTACGAGTCCTAATAAATTGAATGCTTCGAGTATAAAGTTAATTTGACTCAGAGATAAGAGTCCATTTTCGGTCCCCAAGGTCAAATTCCAGCATTGCACATCTTCATTGCTCAAACTTTCTTTCATGGTCTTTCGATTTTCAAATTAGACTAATATACAATTCACAATTCACAATTCACGTGATAGAATATTTTTGTCCCAGGTTGCTTGTTCCACTAACTTCACTCGAAAAGGAACCATTTTTTAGTGTTATACGTAAATGAATCACATATTGGAAAATTTGTGTCAATTTATTTAGGCAAAAATTCAATTTTTGTACCATAGAACTGGGCATATTTCATTTTTCATACCAAAAGTTCAAAAATAACACCAGTTCCTACTCAGCCGTTTCAAAAAAGGCACTTCCGTTAATTTTCTTAACGTTTCTGCCACGTGTCCGTTAAGTCTTCGTGGGCGGGCTGAGCACGTGGGTCGGATTCTGCCCGTTGGAACATAAAATTCAATTTTGGTACCATAGAACTAGGCAAATTTCATTTTTCATACCAAATTCCGTTATGTTTTTCTTTTTTTGAAATGGTTGTGGTGATATGTTTGAATTGGTTTGTTCTACAGTAGACTAGTAGTTATGTTACTTTTTTTTTCATTTCATTTTAACAATAAGCTTAAAAAAAAGAGTTTAATTTGCACAATTTAAATTTGCAACTTAGATTCCCGGGACTCCCGAACCCGTCTCGAAATCCCGAAATTAAATCGGGTACCCGAAACCCATGGTACCTTGGTTGATCTACCGGGTTTCGGGACTTAAATTTGAAATCCCGAAACCCAAAATCCCGTCCCGAAATACCCAAATTCCCGAAAACCAGTCCCGATCCCACCCCTGCGACCGCCGGCTCCGGTGGCTTTTGGTCGGAATTGGTTGAGGGTTTATGTTCCCCTTGTCGTGGAGAACTCGTACACATAAAGATCTTTTCAATTCTTTGAGTAATCTATTTGAATTTTGAGTTCTAATTTTCGAATTGTAGGTCAAAATTTTCGAAATTTCAAATCGTGATTTCTTCTTCGATTCTTAACCAAACTTCGTAAGTCTTGTTGCATTAGTTTCCCCTGACCGTGGGCATCATTTTCCATAGGTTTATTGTAGCTGCCATAGACGGTTGAGCTCCGCCCATGACAAGAAGAACAAAAATCTTCAACCAATTTCGACAAACGACCACCGGAAGCCGGCGATCGTCCATAGGAGGAAGAAGGCAATAATTGCAAAAACAACCTGCTCAATTTTAGACAATTGCATTTCCCCCCTATTTTGAAACGGCTGAGTGAGAATTGGTATGATTTTTGGACTTTTGGTATGAAAATTGAAAATTCCCCAATTCAACGGTACCAAAGTTGAACGGCCAGATTAGTACCAAAATTGAACGGGCAGATTAGTGCCCCACGTGCCCCTCACATGCACTTAACGGAGGAGACTAAACGGCCGTGGCAAAACTTAACGGCTGTATGATTTTTGAACTTTTGGTATTAAAAATGAAATTTGCCCAGTTCTATGGTACCAAAATTGAATTTTAGCCAATTTATTTAACACCAAGTTTTGAAGTAGGGGTGGGCACGGGGCGGGTTTGGGGCTAGAGATATGGGTATAGTAAATTTCGGGATTAACACTCATCCCAAACCCGCCCCGTAATAATTCGGCTACCCGAAAGCGGGTACTCAAATTACTGCGGGACGAGATGGGATTACGGGTCCCATATTATTTTTATTCATCAATTTTCATGAACCTAACAAAATAATATTACAATATTACGTAATTATATTTCATTATTTTTCTTTTGCTAAATCGTATCACTTTTAACTCATTATTACATAAAACATATCATTAATTCATCATAACGACTATTTCAAATATATCCAAATACGATAAAAAGTGAAATCATATAATGAACAAATGATAAAATACGACCCACATCAAGTCTCAATAAGAAAAATTCAATCCAAATACTATCTATAGTTGATACCAAAATAATTTATCCAAGCCAATACTTATATTACACAAAAGTTATAAATTTTTATTTTAAACAACTAAAAGTCTAAAATCATATAATGACCCATAATATTAATTACTAATAACTAATGTAAGATTTAAAAGGAATATTAGGGTAAAGTTAAAAAGTTAATTTATTATATAATGTTAATTAATTATAGGGTAAATATCACTTTTGGTCCCTCATATCATTAACTTTTTACAGAGTGGTCCTTTGTTGGATGAAGATGAAGATAGAGTGCATTAAAAATAAAGAAGTTAATGGAGGTTCTGATGATTTCCAAAACATCAAGATCAGCTAAGTATGGAAAACTTAGTTAAAACTCTTAGAAGAATTTTGACCAAGTAAGAGAACAAATAAGAAGGGTCAAATATTCAAGGTCCAGAAGACTACTGATCTGCTGAAGGAAAGAAATCAGACTGGTGAAGATCAGCCGACTCAAATCAGATTTGTTCAAGTTTGGGATCAGCTCTGCTCACCATCAGACTTGTGTTCTCATCAGCCAAGTGGAAAGGATCAGGAAGTCTCCCCAACGGTAATAAATGCCCTTAGAGTAATAAATGCTGAAGACCGAGGATATTAATGGCAAATGATTGAAGAAATACCTCGTATCAGTTAGGTGCATTAAATGCTGCCTGACTGAAAGTACAGTCTGCAGTACTGTCACTGTGCAGAGAGCCGTTCGCGGAAATTAAGGACCAGAAACCGAGAAATTTGAATTGTGTCTCTCATCAAAGGACACTTTTTGAATCTGTGAGTATAAATAGCTGAAGAGACGAAGAGAAAATATACAACACAACAACTGAGAGATTATTTACAAAGCAGAATATTTTCTAAGTCTCAAGAAGCTCAAGAACAGCTCACTCGCCTGCTGAAGTCATTTGTTGACAGAAGCTTGTTGAAGCAAAAAGAATACATTTTCTGAGTGAATCTGTGTAGAGAGATGTTGTGAGGAGTCCTTATCCGTCTTTGTGAGTGATAAGACTCTGTAGAATAGGTCTTTTTTGTGATTTCCTATTGCGCACTTGTGGTCGTTCCATTTATTGTTCGACGCAAGCAGAGTATACTGTAAACTTTGTGATTATAGTATAACCCAAGATCTAAGTGACTTGGAAGAGTGGACTAAAGGATTTAAATCCATATAACCACTATAAAAATTATGTGTGTTCAAACTTGCATTATTTTCTAGCATATTTACTAAACTACATAAGAACACTTTAAAAACTCTTTGGAAAGATTTTTAAAGGAGTTTGATCAAACTGGGGATAAAATCTTTCAATCTACCAAGCTTACTTGTGAAAAACACTTAAAAATATCCGCTGCAAGTATTCTGGTGTTAAAACTGATTTTGACTAAATCAGCTAAGTGATTATCAGATTAGTGGTCAACAGTGCTGTTCAAAGATTGTTCGCGATCAGCTTAGTCAGCTTACTGCTCTATAACAGCTTAGTCTACTGACATTCGAGTAAAAAGTTTTAAAGTTAAAATTTGTAGAGGTCTATTGACCCCACCCCCTCTAGACCTCATCTGACCACTTGGGACCAACAAGTGGTATCAGAGCGGGTGGTTCATTAGAATCAGCTGCCTGATCAACGAGCTTGATCCTAGTGTTTTTCGAAGGTTTTCAAACTTTTTCAAAAGAGCATATTTTTGAAAAATCAAAACTTTTTGAAAATGGTTGTATCAGCCATGTTCCCAACATTGTTGGTATGAGTTTTGAGGACTGGAAGATCAGAATGGAGATCTTCTTAGCTGCCTACAATGATAACATGTACACATGTATCATAAAAGGTCCATTCAAATTCACCAAGACTATAAAGGTTGATGAAGTCGACATAGTGGTGGAAAAGGATTTGCATGAGATGACAGCTGAAGAAATCAAGCTGTTCAATCTGGACAAAGTTGGCCGTTTCATCATGACCAAGGCCCTGACAATGATCGATTTGATAAAGTCAATCATTGCAAGACTGCCAAAGAAATGTGGGATAAGGTTCGTGACATGAGCGAAGGAAACGACGCCATTAAAGAGCATCAGCTGAGTGTTGCTCAGGAAAAGTTGGACAACTTCAAGATGAAGTCTGCGGAAACCATTGATCAGATGGATACAAGGTTTACAAGGACGCTAAATGAAGTTCTCAAACTTGGAAAAACCTTCACAAATAAGGAGATAACCGTCAGGGAGCTGAAGGCTCTACCTCCAAAGTTCAACATGAAGGTGACAACCATGGAAGAGTCAAGAGATTTGGGAAAGATTTCTCTCACTGAGCTGTTCTCAGTACTCAAGGCGTATGAGTATAAACTGCCAAGAATGGGTGTTGAAGAAACCTCAACTTCAAGTCCCACAGCCACCCTGGTTGCTGCTGAAAATCCAAGAAGACCAACATACAAAAGTAAAGATGTGGACTCATCTGATGAAGCCACAGTACTCAACAAAAAGGAGTACACAGCTGGAGACGTTGCATTGCTGATGAATAATTTCAAGAAGTTCTACAAAAGAAAAATGAAAAACAAATACAACAATGCTTCTACTTCTAACCCTACTTCTTCTTCTCAAGATAAGGATTCATATAAATCCAAAATGATGTGTTATAATTGTAGGAAATTGGGTCACTTCATCAGAGACTGCACATATCCTAAAGCTGAGAAGTACACTAAAGAGGAAAAGAGAATCAGAAAAGAAAGAAAGCATAAAAAAGGCAAGGTGCTATTAGCAGAAGCTGAAAAGTTGGATGCTATCTACTCATCTGATTCAGATTCAGACACTTCTGATGAAGAGTCTTCTGAAGAAGAGAGTCCTGCTCTTATCTGCCTGATGGCCAAGGAATCTGATAACTCTGAAGATGATGAGGTAACTCCTCTTGACAATGAATTGTTTAATTCATTTGAACAAATGATGCTTAACAATATTGTTATTACTGAAGCATTACTAAGCTTAAGGAAGAGAGGATATTGCTAAGAGAGCAAAACAGTTCACTGAAACTTAAAGCTGAAAAGCCAAAAGAATCAGCTTTATATAAACTGCTTGAGCAAGAGAATGAATCTATGAAAGCTGAATGTGAAGTATATAAGGGTAAATTCATGGAACTTGAAAAGATTATTGAGTCTCATGAAAAATCATCTGTTGCATCCACTCTTATCTCCAGTAAACAGAAGATACCTTTAGAACAGGATAAATTAGAACTGAACCGTACTGAAAAATTTGTATCAGCTGACAACGGTAAGGTCATCTTGTATGTTCAGACTACTAAACCTGCTTCACCTGAGAAAGAATTAAAGGAGAAGAAAACTCCTAAGGCTAAAAAGAGCAAAGAGCCTAGTGTAGGAAAACAGACAGGTAAAACTAAACAATAGAGTCCTAAGAAGTCTGCAAATAAGGTTAAAACCAATCAGACTAGTGGTAAAACTAAGTCGTATGTTAATGAGCAAGCATCTAGTAAACCAAAGAAGCATATGAGCAAGAAAAATCAAAATACTTGGTATGGAATGATAGGAATAGTGTCCTGCAAGCCAGCTGTATGGTGAGCATTTATTGTAATAAATAAGGAACTATTCAATTTTGATTAATAAATGCATTTTATTAAATGGTCATCTTTATCTTATGTAATAAATATTTACGCATAAGGATAGAAGTCCTTAGATCACAGGGCTATGGGACAACCCGTGGACTGATCTCCAAGGCCGTGATCTAGAACATATTCAAGAGTCGTAGAATCCAATTGAGATAGGAGACATCGTTGGATTCGGTTAGACTCTCACTGTTAGGTATACTCCGATGAACTGGAGAACGCTGGGGTCCACGAGCGTGACTGGGATAGTCGATACACATAAGTGGGTGGCTTGCTGGGATGGCAAGCGCACTGAATACCCCAATTAGGAAATAACTCACCATGGAAGCGGCAGTCGCATATCGGGGTTGAAGTTATTCCGATGTGCAATAGTATACGAGGAACGATCCCTAACTACTTGAGGTGATAGGGTTTATCTGGTGCGAGAACGTTCATGCTTTGATGTGAGTTCCGACTGAATGGAGATCACCAGAAAGTCTCTGTGAACTCATGTTGGGTATGGAGGAACTCGTATGCAGATTCATATCATCAACAAAGGATCCATTGACCCGACATGATAGGTTGGGAAATTCTCCTATGGATTTCTGTGAGAAATTAATTCTGATGAAATCGTTGGCCAAGGTATCTGATGACTTTATGTAAGTAGCTCATAAAGATTAAGTCAAAGAGAATTTATTTCGAGACCAGAATACATAAGGTCAAGACAAAATAAAAGGGAGACCGATGAAAGACCATACCCTTAAGTCTCTACTGGGAGATTGATCGATGGAGAGATTATGTCGTATATGGTAATTGTAAATGAGTTAAAAAGGTCCACTGAATTAATTCACCAGTGATTGGGCTCCATGGGCTTGTGGCTGGACATCGACCGTGGAGTGTGGGAGAATTTCCAAATTGGCAGGGGTGCTAATTTTGGAATGATCAGTCGACGGAGTGTTCGATTAATTTAGAGTATGTCTTACTCGAATAATTAAATAATATTTAATTATAACCCACGGTCAATTATGTGGTGAACATACGGGGGCATACACAATACACATGAAGCGAAAGAGAGGAAATAAGAACAACCGAGTTGACTGGGTCGACTGGGTCGACCCAATTGGAACAAAATAGGATCCAATTGGAATTGGATCAGGATCATAAATTAAATTGGAATTTAATTCGTGAATTTTAATTAATTAAGTTGGATTTAATTAATTATAGAAAAGATTTAATTAAATAGACTTAGAGTCTAATTTAATTAATTGGGAGACTAGTTAATTATTTGGGCTATTTAATTGGGAGATTAAATAAAGTCTGGTCAAATTAATTAACTGGGCCATGAATTAATTGGAAGACTTAGTCTTCTAATTAAAGAGGGCCATGGCCCATGTAGGAGAATAAAGTCCTAGTCCTAATAGGACTACGTTAGGGAGATAAATATAAGTAGGTAACTTACAGTTATTTTTCACACACCTCTCTAAGCAAAAATTGAGCAGAGGAAAAATTATCTCCCTCTCTCCCAGTCCAGATCGGCCGAACCCTTTTTCCCTGTGGAAGAATTTTTCGTCTTCGATTTTCGTTCCTGAATCGTTCCTAAATCATAGATATTAATATACCGTATGCTTTAGTCGATTAGGTTATATTAATTTTCGTGATATTGTGGTGTATCAACTCGTAGAAACGCAACACGTGGGGCACTACTGCAAAAGCTTGGATCGATTTTGCTGGAGGAGAAACTTGATCTCGAATGCCAACTTGGATTTGCAAGGAGATAGGTATAACGTGTAAACTACTTCTACTATCGTTTAATTAATATTCATATATATACAACTACAGTAGTATCCTGGCAAGATTCCGTAAGAGGTCCTATAAAATTTTTATATTCCGCTGTGCCTAGAGCTGTTTATCTTACCGAATCCCAACAGTGGTATCAGAGCCAACTCTAGGCTTTGTATATATATAAATTTGCAAATTCTGGGAATTAAATCATATGTTTGATTTATGTGGCTAGTTTTTTAACTATGCATGTTTTAGGACTGTATAGTTTAACTTGGAGTTAATGAGTAATTTTGATTCAAGATTTTTATCATGTTAGTTATAATTTTGGATTGTGATTTAATTGACTAGATCTGCTTAATTAAATCATGGGTAATCAAATAACAAACAAAAAAAAATTTAATTGGATCCAACCGCGGTGGCACGCGGCTGTGCGCGGCAGCGCACCGCGGCTGGGCGGCCACCGCGTGCTGCTGCCCATGGCAGCGTGCGAACAGCACGCTGGCCGCGCGAGCAGCGCCGCCAGCCTCGTGCTACCGCGCGTGTGCTGTCCACGTGGCAGTCTATGATTTGCCTCGACTGGTTGATTTTTGGTTGGACTCTAATTCTGCCTATTTTGGAAATTCTGAAAAATTTAGAATTTTGGAAGATAAGGAAACTTGGAGTTTTTGGATAAGGTAGTTATCTTGTTAGATTTAAACACTACCTTAATTAACTAATCTAGTTAAAATAGGATTATCTTGAGAATATTGGTGATTTGGGAATATTTGGGAAACTTAGAGTTTTGGATAAGGTAGAAATCTTAGAGATTTAGTCTACCTTAATTAACCAATTTAATCAAGATAAGGTTTTGTAGATTACTTAGAGCTCAAGTAAGAGCTAATTAATCTTAGAGAGGTTAATTGTTAATTCAAAATTAATTAACTTGGATAAAATTTTGTGAATTAAAATTAAAGGAGCCGGTAAATTTACATGTATGCCCTTATGTGAATTTATGCATGTTCTTGAGTAAAAATGTGGATTGGTCGATTTTGCCCTTAAGCCCTGTGTAGTTTTTGGTTTATTTATTTTATGGGTTGTAATTAAATGGGCATGATTGGTGCCCTTGCTTGCGCAAACAAATGTAATAGAATAGGACCATTTAAATTTGTAAGATAGGCTTAGATTAGGCTTGGAGCTGAGAAGACCTCATGAAGACTTGGAGATCCGCATGGAGGCCAATAACCTTGGAGGACGTGGAGGCCCAATTCATTACATGGAGGCCCAATCAAGCTGGATATTACAAGAAAGCCCATGATGTATGGGTTTTGAAAATTGTAATAGTTAGGACATTTAATTTCCACCCTAGACTGACCAATTGATTCATCACTTGGCTCGTGATGAATCGCATAGGATGGGGAATCGATCAATCATATCCTGCTAGGTGATGTATGTTTACTTATATTCTTTGATGTATGTCTTGCATGCTTAGAATAGATCACGTAAACAAGATAAAGCATAATCTGATGAGACCTCGCACAAGAAAACTTAAAACCTCCAATTGAACTTAAAATTCAATTAGAATATTAAATCGAACTTAAGGGCGCATATGAATAGTCTCTATGGTCCGAGCCTATCCAATTACTAGGTCTTAGGCATATTGTACGAATATATCTCGATGTCTCAGGAGTCGTTGGTCGAGCTATAGGAAGATGATATGTCTATTGTCTCGATGCACGAGTTAGTGCCAAGGGAGGGGATAGCAAGGTTTTAGGCGCTGTCTCACGAGTCGTGGGGCGTCTAGGATTGAACTATTTCTCTCCACGAGTATTGGACATGATTTAACGCTAGTAAGTATGGATGTCTCACGAGTCGTGGGTCCATATCGAAAAACGAGGCTAAATGAACTTAAGGGTTAGCTGCGATGGTTAACCGACGATATAGTCGACCACCAAGTGAATCAAATAGCATGGCCAATGAGTCATGGGTACTAGGAGATTGCATTTGGCCTTTAAGCCTCCTAGGATATTTTAAATTCCCGAAACTTATGTGGGGGCATAAGATTTTGATAAAAATAGTGGGAGTAATTTACAAATAAAAACCATGTTTGTAAATTGTGCATTTTGAATTAATCTTTCGCGTATTTATTTATTCTCTCGTCGTTTTTTTAGATATGATGTCAAAAGAGCTTAGAGAACTTAGAGATTTGTCCATCTCATCACTTGAACGTAATATTTTAACTGGACCCAACTTGCATTTCTGGACGCATCATTTGAATGGATTATTTCAAGCTGAAAACATATCATATGTTTTGTCTGTGCCACCACCCATTACAATTTGACATGATGTTTCTGATGAGCTCCGCAAAAGCATAACCAAATGGAAAATGGATGATGGCTTAGCTCGTGAATACATGTTGGAATATATGTCACTTGATCTGCGTTTGCAACATGAGCATATGACATCCGCGAAATAGATTCTCTCGAATCTCAAATTCCTTTATGGGATTAGAGATGGTCGTCGCAGATTTGCGATCACGAGGGAACTCTTGCAAGCAAGAAAGAGAAGGGAAACTCCTGTCGGAATCCACGTACACAAGATGATTCGACTTTTGTCTGAACTCGATGATATGGGTGTCATGATGGACAATGATTTCCGAGTAGATCTTATTCTACAATCTCTTCCTAGATCATATGACCGATTTATCGCGGACTTGAATCTCCAGAGGCGAGAGATCACTGTACATGTCCTGCGACAAATGCTCGAGGAACACGAGGCTTCTTTTGGAAAGAAAGCAAGGGTTGGCGAAAAGACTGGGCGGCGTTCAAAGCCAAAGCAAATGGAAACCAGAGCTCCTTACTGCACAAGATCAAGGGAAAGGATTAAATTCGAACCTAAGGAGAGTTCGAACAGGTATATTCCTTGTTGAAGTTAATTTTTCAATTAACTGTGCATCTTTGGTGTTAGACACTGACTGGAGTTCTCATCTTTGTAATGATTTACAGGTGATGGGAACTACAAGGCAACTGGAGCCTGAGGATTGGATCCTTGAATGAGGCAATGTAGCTGGAGCTGCTACCAAGGCCGTAGGCAAAAGTAGATTTAGGTGGTTTAATAAAAAGTCATTAGGAAATTTTCATTTATGTACTTGGTTATTGGTGAAAAACTTTTATTCATGTTTTTGAATAATGTTGATTTTAATAAAAGCTCATGTTTTTGTTTTTCATTTGGTACATTGAATTATTGACTTTACATCATAAAACCAACTAAGTTAGTTATGCACGTACAACAAAACAAAAGGAAACAAGATAATGAAATATCTACCCAATTATGGCACGCTCGACTTGGACATATATCTAAGTCAAGGATTCAAAAGTTAGCATCTTCTGGCGCGATTGAAATCAATCGTATTGATGAAATGCCAACATGTGAACCATGTCTAAAGGGTAAAATGGCTAAGTTGCCATTTAAAAGAAACCCTGAGAGAGCCAAACAAACATTGGACTTAATACATACTGACGTATGTGGACCACTAAGAAAAAGCGCCCGAGGTGGCTATGATTACTTCATCACCTTCACTGACGACTATAGTCGTTATGAATATATGTTCTTGTTGAAACACAAGTCTGAAGCCTTTGAGCGATTCAAAGAATTCAAGATGGAAGTAGAGAATCAGCTTGGTCATACGATAAATGCTCTTCGTTCTGACTGAGGTGGAGAATTTCTTAGTAACGAATTTCTAAATTATCTTGTAGAGCATGGAATACTATCGCAGTGGACTCCTCCTGCAACACCCCAACTAAATGGAGTAGCAGGGAGAAGGAATCGAATCTTGATGGACATGGTTCGATCCATGATGAGTGCCACTGACCTTCCTTTTTCATTTTGGGGACATGCCCTCCTCACGGCAACAAAGATACTGAACATAGTACCTTCTAAATCCATAAAAAAGACACCATACGAATTATGGTTTGGCAAGGCACCCTCATACGCATTCATGCGCATATGGGGATCTCCCGCTTACGTTAAAAAGCTAGTGGGAGATAAATTGGAAACTAAATCCACTTTGTGCAAATTCGTGGGGTATCCGAAAAACTCAATAGGATACGAGTTCTACGATCCTACAAGACAAACTACATTTGTCTCGAGGAACGCACACTTCTTGGAGAAGGATTTCTTGGTGGACAAGAAGGAAAATAACGTAGAACTGGATGAGGTCACTGAAGCTGAAAAGGCCGAAGAGGTCGATCAAGCTGACCCATCGCCACAGGCAGTGGGAGAACATGAGCATGAAAGTGCACCAGAAAGTACATCGATACTTCGTAGGTCAGAAAGACAACGTAGAGAACCCGAGAGGTACTACGGTCTGCTGCATGAGACTGGTCAGTCTTTAACCGACCCAAAGACTTACGAAGAGACTATGCTAGACATAGACTCGGGAAAGTGGTGCGAAACCATGGAATCCGAATTGGACTCCATGCACTCAAACAAGGTCTGGGCCTTGGTAGATCCACCAGTGGGAGTGACTCCCGTGGGTTGCAAGTGGATCTATAAGCGAAAGCTTGGAGTGAACAGAGAGGTAATAACCTACAAGGCGCGACTAGTGGCAAAAGGATACACTCAAAGGCCATGTATCGACTTTGAGGAGACCTTCTCGCCCGTCGCAATGCCTAAATCCATTCGAATCTTGCTGGCCATAGCTGCGTGGTATAACTACGAGATATGGCAAATGGATGTAAATACTGCCTTTCTCAATAGGGACATTGACAAGGAGATCTACATGGAGCAACCAAAATGATATGCATCCAAAGGAGATGAACACAAGGTGTGCAAACTCCAGAGGTCCATTTATGGACTGAAGCAAGCTTCCCGAACTTGGAACATCCGTTTAGATGAAACAAACCAAACTTTTGGAGTGGAAACAATGTAAAGGTGTTGTCCGAAACTAAAGCATGGTTATCTACACAATTCTCAATGAAGGATTTGGGAGAAGCATCCTTTGTACTAGGTATAAGGATCTACCGAGATAGATCAAAAGCACTGTTGGGCTTCTCCCAATCCCAGTACATAGATAAAATCTTGAAAAGATTTAGCATGGAAGAATCCAAGAGAGGACTGCTTCCAATGAGACATGGAATTGCACTCTCTAAGCCTATGGCCCCAAAGACGCCTGAAGAGAGAAGCAATATGTCTTGAGTACCATATGCATCCGCAATAGGAAGCATAATGTATGGTATGTTATGTACTAGACCAGACGTGGCGTACGCTTTAAGCGTTACAAGTCGCTACCAGTCTGATCCAGTTGAGCAGCACTGGATAGCCGTAAAGGCAATTCTGAAGTACCTGAGAAGGACTAAGGAATTGTTCTTGGTATACGGTGGTGGAGAATTGAAATTGGAAGGCTATATAGACTCGAGCTTCCATTGTGATGTAGACGACTTCAAGTCGACATCTGGATACATGTTCTGCCTCAATGGTGGTGCGGTTAGCTGGAATACCTCCAAGCAAGACACTACCGCAGATTCAACCACCGAAGCAGAATACATTGCCGCGTGTGATGCAGCAAAGTAGGGTGTTTGGATGAGGAACTTCACCCAGAAATTGGATGTGATACCTAGCATCGCTGAGCCCATTACTATCTTATGTGATAATAATGGGGTAATAGCGCAAGCAAAGGAGCCGAGATCTCATCAGAAATCCAAGCACGTACAAAGACGATACCACGTGATAAGAGATATCATTGGTAGAGGAGACATTAAGATGGAACGTGTCGACTCAGAAGATAATACCGCGGACCCGCTAACGAAGCTTCTGCCTCAAAAGGCATTTGAGAATCATCTGCATAAGATGGGACTCAAGAACATAAAAGACTGGCTTTAGGACAAGTGGGAAATTGATAGGAATAGTGTCCTGCAAGCCAGTTGTATGGCGAGCATTTATTGTAATAAATAAGGAACTATTCAATTTTGATTAATAAATGCATTTTATTAAATGCTCATCTTTATCTTATGTAATAAATATCTACGCATAAGGATAGAAGTCCTTAGATCACAGGGCTATGGGACAACCCGTGGACTGATCTCCAAGGCCGTGATCTAGAACATATTCAAGAGTAGAATCCAATCGAGATAGGACATCGTTGGATTCGGTTAGACTCTCACTGTTGTATATACTACGATGAACTGGAGAACGCTGGGGTCCACGAGCGTGACTGGGATAGTCGATACACATAAGTGGGTGGCTTGCTGGGATGGCAAGCGCACTGAATACCCCAATTAGGAAATAACTCACCATGGAAGCTGTAGTCGCATATCAGGGTTGAAGTTATTCCGATATACAATAGTATACGAGGAACGATCCCTAACTACTTAAGGTGATAGGGTTTATCTGGCGCGAGAACGTTCATGCGTTGATGTGAGTTCCGACTGACTGGAGATCACCAGAAAGTCTCTGTGAACTCATGTTGGGTATGGAGGAACTCGTATGCAGATTCATATCATCAACAAAGGATCCATTGACCCGACTTGATAGGTTGGGAAATTCTCCTATGGATTTCTGTGAGAAATTAATTCTGATGAAATCCTTGGCCAAGGCATCTGACGACTTTATGTAAGTAGCTCATAAAGATTAAGTCAAAGAGAATTTATTTCGAGACCAGAATACATAAGGTCAAGACAAAATAAAAGGGAGACCGATGAAAGACCATACCCTTAAGTCTCGACTGGGAGATTGATTGATGGAGAGATTATGTCGTATATGGTAATTGTAAATGAGTTAAAAAGGTTCACTGAATTAATTCACCAGTGATTGGGCTCCATGGGCTTGTGGCTGGACATCGACCGTGGAGTGTGGGAGAATTCTCAAATTGGCAGGGGTGCTAATTTTGGAATGATCAGTCGACGGAGTGATCGATTGATTTAGGGTATGTCTTACTCGAATAATTAAATAATATTTAATTATAACCCACGGCCAGTTATGTGGTTAACCTACGGGGGCATACACAATACACATGAAGCGAAAGCAAGGAAATAAGAACAACCGAGTCGACTGGGTCGACTGGGTATATAATCGACTGGGTATATAATCGACTGGGTCGATTATAGTGGGTGGGTCGACTGGGTCGACCCAATTGGAACAAAATAGGATCCAATTGGAACTGGATCAGGATCATAAATTAAATTGGAATTTAATTTGTGAATATTTAATTAAATTGGATTTAATTAATTATAGAAAGGATTTAATTAAATAGACTTAGAGTCTGATTTAATTAATTGATAGACTAGTTAATTAATTGGGCTATTTAATTGGGAGATTAAATAAAGCCTGGTCAAATTAATTAACTGCGCCATGAATTAATTGGAAGACTTAGTCTTCTAATTAAAGAGGGCCATGGCCCCATGTAGGAGAATAAAGTCCTAGTCCTAATAGGACTAGGTTAGGGAGATAACTATAAGTAGGTAACTTACAGTTATTTTTCACACGCCTCTCTAAGGAAAAATTGAGCAGAGCAAAAATTCTCTCCCTCTCTCCCAGTCCAGATCGGCCGAACCCTTTTTCCCTGTGGAAGAATTTTTCGTCTTCGATTTTTGTTCCTAAATTGTTCCTAAATCCTAGATATTAATATACCCTATGCTCTAGTCGATTAGATTATATTAATTTTCGTGATATTGTGGTGTATCAACTCGTAGAGGTGCAACACGTGGGGCGCTACTGCAAAAGCTTGGATCGATTTTGCTGGAGGAGAAACTTGATCTCGAATGCCAACTTGGATTTGCAAGGAGATAGGTATAACGTGTAAACTACTTATACTATCGTTTAATTAATATTCATATATATATACAACTAGAGTAGTATCCTGGCAAGATTCCGTAAGAGGTCCTATAAAATTTTTATATTCCGCTGTGCCGAGGGCTGTTTATCTTACCGAATCCCAACATGGAAATGAGTCATATTATGTGCAACCTGCTGCATATCCTCCTATGTATCATGCACCACAATTTCCAACTTACTATGCACCATATCCTGCTCATCCAATGCATGCATATCCTGCTTATCATGCATCTTATTCTGCTTATGAACATTATCCTTATCATGCTGAATATTAACAACATAGCAAATCTGATGAACGTGATGAAGATAAAACTGTTCATGCTCCTGTCAAAACTCAGAAGCCTAAGAAGCCTAAGACTTCAACATCTTGGGTTGTCAAAGGTGGAACTAATCCTGAAGGACCCTCTCAGTAAGGCTACCTAAAACAATTTTTATTTTGTTTTGTAGGTTAGGATTAGGAGTATGAGTAAAGTAGAGAAAATCTGGTACTTGGACAGTGACTGTTCAAGACACATGTGTGGAAGCATACATGAGCTGACTGATGCTGTTGCTGTGGATGGTCCTAAAGTTACTTTTGGAGACAGCAAGGAAGGCAAGATTGTAGCAAGTTGAAGATTAATCAAAGGCAACATTGAGATATCTGACGTCTCTTATGTTAAAGGCCTCAAATACAATTTGCTGAGCATAAGTCAATTTTGTGACAAGGGATTTTCAGTCATCTTCTCATCAGATAAGTGCTACGTTGAACAGATTGGTACAAAGAAGGTAATTTGTTGGGTTAGTGGTTGGGTTGCCTCGATTGTCAGAACAACATACAGTGCGGAATTTTAAAATTTTTCGAAGCACCCATGGTCCCATATATGAATCTCCAGATTATATATACGAAAGCATGAAACAAAAACACACAATGAATTAAACAAGGGGGTTTTTGCGATTTACCTCACCACGGGCAAGGTGGTGGCAACCTTCAGTTCTGATTCTGAATCTGGATCTGGTTCACAGGAGTGATCCAAGTGTCTCACCTCCAAAGATAGTCCACACCAACTGGATTCTGCTAACACCTTCTAGTCTTAGGCTCGGAACTGGATCTAGGAGATTTGTTATTGCAGGACTGTGCAGATCTACTTGGTAGGGCGAGATCTAACACGGTGGAACGAGGGAGGTGGTGCGGCGGCGGCACAGCAGCTCACGGCCAAGGATAGGCGGCGGCAGCTAGGGGCGGTGCAGGGGAGGGGACGGTTAGGTCAGAGAAGGAGCTCAGGGTTTTTGTGCTAGGGTGTTAGCTTTCTGAGCTCTGGTAGAACTCTATTTATAGACTTCTATTTGACCTAGGTTTGCAAGACTCCTCATGGGCTTTTAATTAAAGGCCCATGTCTTGCTAATTAACTACTTTAATTAAATGCCCAATCCAAATAAATCAATATTTCTTTTATATAATTAATTAGCAACTTAATTAAGTATTTAATTAATTAAGTCAACTAATTAATTAATCTCCCACTTGAATTAATACTTTAATTCATTTAATTGATTTAATTACCTTTAAATCATTTAATTCTTTTTATGTCCTTTTTCAACAGTCGCCGTTCAATTGTATTGTGTGTGACCCTCTGGGTTCACCATCAATTGGCAGCAGCCCCACGAATTCCTCGTGATTTAATTTATGAACAATAAATTGCTCCGGTCAATTAAACAACCTTTAATTGACCACTCCAAGAATCAAATCCTCTATTAACTCAGGAGTACCCACACTTCATGGTCGATGTCTAGCCACATGTACATACGGTCCTTCTATTGACTAATATTCCCGATCAAGACTTAGGGTGTGTGAATTGATCGGCACCTCTAAATTTATCTCGATAACTATACTTTCTAATTCAGGATAATATTCCAGTGTGACTCCTAAATTTGGAAACCCCTTTCCAAATCCGTCACCGACTGCGGCTGCAGATTCTTCGAATATATTATCTAAGAATCGTATAGGAAATTCTCTCATCCATTACGATGAGTCAATAGATTCCATATTGGAACTAACCACCCGCGTACATGTCCATACGCACACAACCTAGGCATGTTATGACCAAGCTAAGTGGCCTATACCTAGATCTAAGTACGCACTTTCATGTACCGAATTCGCCCTAGCACCTCAAGTCAAAGGACTAAATCGTACACTATTATAATCCTTGAGAAACATCCCATCACCGATATGCGACATGCACTTCCACCATGGGTTTCTCTGTTCGGGTCGTTCGATGCGTTCAATCCTCCATTGAACCACCTACTCATATGCACTGGCCTCAAATACCTTGCTCATGAAACGCTACAAATTCACTCCATGTAAATCATGCATACTCGTACAAGTCTTGGCGATTCCTACGATACCCCGTCTCGTTCGGAATCTATGACTTGGAACAGTTTTAAGATTACGACCTTTGAGACTGTTTCATGATTGCACTCAGTACGGAAGTGAATCGTCCCATAGTCTAATGTAATCTAAGGGTTTCAACCAATCGCTTAAATGTATTTGCGAGAGATGAAGTTGGCCATTGTTTATCCTTATATATATATAAATAAACGTGCGTATTATTACATTTATACTAAAGAAAGATAATGATAGTTCCAATACAAGCTAAATATATTGGCTTGCAGGGCACTATCCCATCAATCTCCCACTTGCCCTAAAGCCAATCACAAACGTTTCTAGGACCCATCTTTTTAAAGATGTTCTTCGAACTCATTTCATGATATAGCCTCTTTTAGTGGATCCGCTAAGTTGTCATCTGAGTCGACGCGATCCATTACGCGCGTTAACTCTACCAATGATTTTTCTAATCAAATGGTACTTTTCTTTCAATTGTGTATCTCGAATGCTTTGTTTTAGCAATAGCTCCAATGTTATCATGGAAGTTAATCATGAGCTTCGCAATGCTAGGCACTACATCCAACCGAAGGATGAAGTTTTATATCCAAACACTTTCTTAAGCCGCATTTAATGTTACATTTAATGCTGCAGTATATCTTGCTTCAGTGGTTTAAATGGTTACGGTGATTTGCTTGGAATCCTTTCAAATTTACCGTTACCATATTGAGGCAGAATATGCATCCAAAAATGTATATATCTAATTTATCCACATCAGACTGAAAATTCAAATCAGTAAATCCTTCGAACTTTAATTTTCCACTACAACCGTAGACCAAGATCAAATCCTTGGTCCAAGAACAAATCCTTAGTCTTTGTCAAGGGCTTAAGGATATCTTTTACGGTGGTCCAGTACTTCTTCACTGGAGTTTGACTAGCAAATGCTCGTGACACTTGAGCAAGTTCTACGTCTGGTCTAGTACATAGTAAAGCATGCTACATGCAACCTTTTGTTTGGAAACATAAGGTATTTGAGACATTCTCCTTCATTCTCATTTGATGTAGGGCACATCGATTTTGGAACAAGGGATACAGTGTCTCACTGGAAGCAACCCTTTCTTGGATTCATCATACTGAATATTTTCAGTATTTATTCTATGTACTTAGATTTAGAGAGTGTCAGCATCTTTTCTGATCTATTCCATAGATACGTATCCCAATACGCAAGATGCTTCTCCTAAATCTTTCATGGAGAATTGCATGGACAACCATGCTTTCGTCTGTGCTAACATTCCGATATCATACCAGATAACCAGAACATTATCGACATATAAAATATGAGCTTCATCGCGCTCCCACTAATCTTTTTGTACACTCATGGTTCATACTCGTTTTGATGAAGTCAAATGTCTTGACTATCTCATCAGAACAAATGTGAATCTGAATGGATTCAGACATTGCTAATGGAGAAAAGGTTTCATCAAAGTCTGTTCCAGAACATTGTGAATAACCTTTTTACCACTAGTCAATACTTAGAGGCAACACCTCTCCATTCATTCCAAGTTTGAAGATCCACTTACAAATTATAACCAACTTATTGGGATAAATCCCTCGGGTGGATCAATCAAGGTTTATACCTTGTTGGAATGGATGGGATCCATTTCGGGTTGCATGGCTCCGAGCCACGCATCCGAATCTATGTCTGACATCGCTTCTTGATAGGTCCTTGGATCACTTTCCACTTTCTCGTTTTCGTGAATGAAACCAAATCGCTATGGCTCCTTACGAATTCGGTCAGACCTTCGAAGAGTAGTGTACTAGTAGGTTCAGTAGTCTCTGGATTAACTCCCACTGTTTGCAGGGACTGGTCCAAATCTTGGACTTCATCATGTTCCATGACGTTTCCATTTCCTTTGATGAGAAATTCATCAACAGAGGAACGGGTATCTAGGAGAAACGATTGTTTCTCATTGTCGTGGAACAGGTATCCAATGGATTTTGTTGGATACCCCACAATTATATACAAATTGGATCTACTAGCCAATTTATCTCCTTTCTCGTTTCTACCATTGGCAGGAGATCTCCATACTCAGAAGTAAGAGTATAGAGGTATTTTGCCATACCTTTCTTGGTAAAGCTTTGTAGGCACTAACTTTGAAGGTACTTTGCTCAGTATCATCGATGCAATCAGGAGAACTAACCCCTAGAATGCATAAGGAAGCTTAACAAATCTCAATATGGATCGAAAAATGTTAAACAATGTTAGAATCCATCTCTTTAGACATTTCAATAAGTTGAGGCGTCTTAGGAGGAGTTTGTTGTATGAGAACCCCATTCTCATTGAGATAATTGAGGAATCCTTGACAAGTATTTGCTATCTCGATTAGATCGAATAATACTATGTCTTTGTTGATTCTCTACTTCATATTTGAAATACCTTGAAAATTTTCAAAGGTTTTTCGGATTTGTATCTCACTAGATTCATTTTCCACTAACGACCAAGGTCATTAGCAAAAAGTACGAAGTATGAGTAATCTCCTCTCACAGTAACTTTTAGTGATCCATATTCAGATTTTGTTTGGTTCGCTCTAGATTCCCTGTGACGGGAGATCTGGTCATATCTCCTTTGAGACATGATTCGCAGGTTGGAAGTTCATCCAAGTTCTATTTTTCAAGAAGCTTAGGTGAAACCAACTTTTGAATCCTACTCTTGGAGATGTGTCCAAGTCTAGCGTACCAAAGTTATGGATTATTATCTTTGTATTAATTTGAACTTCACACATTAATTCAATAAAATTGAGTTAATGGGTTTAATTCAATTAATTTACTTCCTTTCAATTAACTTCTTTAATTGATTCCTTTTCCCTTTTCAACTAACCCTTTAATTGAAACGTTGCTTAATTAATTAGATCATCTAATCAAATAAACATATCAGTGCCTTTCTTAGATGCAGTGGGATAATTCGACTTTTAGGCTACTTGCGTTCTTTTGACAACCTTTATGGTCGTATTTAGAAGAGAAAAAATTCCTCTTCATTTTACTCTTCTTTGACTTCGTTGTCCATCAAGTGTAAACGATCATGACAGGTTTATCCTATTTGCCTTTAACCAATACTTTGGTTGATTCATGAAATGTGATCAACTTAACAAATAAGATAAGTGTATTTCAAGAGTGATTTGAATGAGCAGGAGGAGAATTTAGGAGGAAGTTAATGTTAAGATCACTTCCAGGCTTACGTTTAATCGATCCAGTTTTCAACTAGATTGATAAAACAAACACAGTGATCCTTGACACTAGTTCCTTCAATTATTCTCGAGTTTTGAAACAATTCCTTAGAAGTCTCGAATCATATCGATTCAAAACTACTCCTCAAAACAAGCCTTTTGAGGTGGAGGTTTGTTTCAGAAGCTTCATACATGCTCCTCATGTTGCTTCCATAGTTCGTTCAATCTTGATGCTTATTTGAGGAAACGATCATTAAGATTCCCATACTCTGTAGGTGATTCGTTTCATTTTTTAGATTAATCTTTATAGGAGAAAACGATCATTAATATTCCCATATTCTACGGGTGATTCGTTTCTCTTTTTGACTTATCTCAGAAGCGCATAAGGCATAGGCTCGTCGTTTAAGAACATCATTCCCACTTCTGGAATTTAAGACAATTCTCAAGTTTTTTTTTTTTTTTGCCTAGTCGATATTTTGATCCAGTTATTTTATTAGTCGAGAATAAATAGTAAAATGGATAATTACAGATTTCTCAATATCTAAAGAGAAGACAAAAATTTAGTGGACTAGTTAATGAATAATACTTATAATCTACGAAGGTTAGACTTTCTATCGTAGAAGTTCTCCCACTATTTTATCGAAACAATCACCCCTTTGATTGCTCGGGAATTCTAATTCCTAATAGGTCTTGACGTCCCAGCAGCAATTAATTGCACCCACGACTCGTGGCCATACAACCAATTCCCCAGGTAGGCATACTTATTGCCAATTGTGTCACTCCACAACCTTCAAGCTATTTTGCCTCGATCTTCGCACTTATCTAGAACTGCTACATCATAAGTGTTGCTAAATTTTTTTGAATTCTGAAAATTTTCAATTTTTCCCTGAATTTTCGGTAATTGCAAAATAGTCCCCAAACTTTCGGAAATTACAAAACGACCCTAAAAATATGTGCGACCAAATTTGCAAAACAGTCCAGTAATTTTTTAAATTTCCAGATTCAAAAAAATTTAATTTTCAGCCCCTAAAACCCTAATTTGCGATTTCAATTGCACAAAAGTCCTGAAGTTTTCAAAAACTATAAAAACGGCACAGATCTGAAAAAGCAGTTTTACCCAATCATAGATCTAGTCATAACAAGTAAGAATCAATTTACAGAACATAATTATCACGTGTTTACATATACATAATTAAACATATATGGTAAAAACACATTCAGGCTTTTCGTATAATAATGATGGAGTTGGCTCTGATACCACTGTTGGGTTAGTGGTTGGGTTGCCTCGATTGTCAGAACAACATACAGTGCGGAATTTTAAAATTTTTCTAAGCACCCAAGGTCCCATATATGAATCTCCAGATTATATATACGAAAGCATGAAACAAAAACACACAATGAATCAAGATCGTAAATAAAAGATAAAGCATAATTGAAGCGGTGAGATCTCGAGGAGTATAACTTTCAAACCAGAAATTCCCCTCTCGAATTAAATATTAAGTCATATTGGATTAAAATAAAATGAAGTATTTATATAAATCCAAGCCTTCCATCAATAGGGACTAGCGTATGTTGTCTACTTATCGATAGAGGTGATCCAGAGTCTGGCACCCGAGTCGAAGAAAGGGACAATACGCGAAATCCTTGACTCCTGTTTTTAACTAAACACGACAAGGGTGAGGACTAGTCGGGATGTGAAGATCGACCGATAACTAGTTACGGAGAATTCACGACTGGGCCCGTTGCTCATCATGATTGATGGGTTAGACTTAACGATTAGTAACACTTATGATGTAGCAGTTCTAGATAAGTGCGAAGACCGAGGCAAAATAGCTTGAAGGTTGTGGAGTGACACAATTGGCAATAAGTATGCCTACCTGGGGAATTGGTTGTATGGCCACGAGTCGTGGGTGCAATTAATTGCTGCTGGGACGTCAAGACCTATTAGGAATTAGGATTCCCGAGCAATCAAAGGGGTGATTGTTTCGATAAAATAGTGGGAGAACTTCTACGATAGAAAGTACAACCTTCGTAGATTATAAGTATTATTCATTAACTAGTCCACTAAATTTTTGTCTTCTCTTTAGATATTGAGAAATCTGTAATTATCCATTTTACTATTTATTCTCGACTAATAAAATAACTGGATCAAAATATCGACTAGGCAAAAAAAAAAAAAAACTTGAGAATTGTCTTAAATTCCAGAAGTGGGAATGATGTTCTTAAACGACGAGCCTATGCCTTATGTGCTTCTGAGATAAGTCAAAAAGAGAAACGAATCACCCGTAGAATATGGGAATATTAATGATCGTTTTCTCCTATAAAGATTAATCTAAAAAATGAAACGAATCACCTATAGAGTATGTGAATCTTAATGATCGTTTCCTCAAATAAGCATCAAGATTGAACGAGCTATGGAAGCAACATGAGGAGCATGTATGAAGCTTCTGAAACAAACCTCCACCTCAAAAGGCTTGTGTTTGCGCGCTAGAATCTAGATCGTAAATAAAAGATAAAGCATAATTGAAGCGGTGAGATCTCAAGGAGAGTTTCTTTAAACTTTCAAAACCGAAAATCCCCTCTCGAATAAATATTAAGTCATATTGGGATAAATATAAAATGAGGTTTTATAAATCCAAGCCTTCCATTAATAGGGACTAGTGTATGTTGTCTACTTATCGATGGAGGTGATCCAGAGTCTGGCACCCGAGTCGAAGAAAGGGGCAATACACGAAATTCCTTGATTCTAGTTTTTTCTAAAACTCGACAAGGGTAGGGACTGGTCGGGACGTGAACATCGACCGATAACTAGTTACGGAGAATTCGTGACCGGGCCCATTTCTTATCATGATTAATGGGTTAGACTTAACGCGTAGTAACATTTATGATGTTGCAGTGCTAGATAAATGCGAAAAACGAGGCAAAATAGCTTGAAGGTTGTGTAGTAGACACAATTGGTAAAATGTATACCTACCTAGGGAATTAATTGTATGGCCACGAGTCGTGGGTGCAACTAATTGCTGCTGGGACGTCAAGACCTACTAGGAAATAGATTTTTCCCGAAACTAGAAGGGGTTATTGTTTCGATAAAAATAGTGGGAGAACTTTTTCGATAAAAAGTCCAAATTTTGTAAATTATAAGTATTAATATTAAACCTGTCTGCTTATAGTTGTCTGTTTTATTGTTAGCCATTCACCATACAAACAATACTTAGTGCGTGTTAGAAACGAATCAACTTTGGGAAGTATGATGTGCAATTACCTTCACGAAACAACCATGGCTGAGTTTAACAATGTTAAGGAATATTGTTGTTACTTAACCAA
The DNA here is from genome assembly GCA_003313485.2 of Penstemon barbatus. NCBI lineage: Eukaryota > Viridiplantae > Streptophyta > Magnoliopsida > Lamiales > Plantaginaceae > Penstemon > Penstemon barbatus. The sequence goes on from CM064880.1 coordinate 32,492,141, forward strand.
GATGTTCAAACGAATCAAAAGGCTTGGAGCCCTAATGATTCTCGAAGATGAGATAGAGATTACCACACATGGTCTATCTGACACCTTCACTCATTTCATGCAACATTGTGATATTCCGCCTGATGGAATTGAAACAAAACAATTGCATGAGTTGTTAGACAAATATGAAGGAGCTCATCTGCAAGGATTTGGACTGTATGAAGCGAGTTGCCCTCTGTGTAAGCACGAAAAGAAAATAAGGAAGCTTACTAAAAAGGAATTCCTGGATAGACTTAACTACGGTATGACTTTATGTTATACATTTGTTAATTCTTCTGATGTAAGACATCTGATAAAAATTTCTTGTCTGTAAAAGAATTTACAGCGGATGACACTATTCCCTCTCCAACTACAAGGAGGAAATTCCTTGAAAGGAAGATGCGAGCAGTGCAGAGCGAGTTGAGGGAAAACGAATTCAGGGACTGGGTCAAGGAAGAACTGTACCTAGACATTCCTTTTTAGCAAAAGAAGTTTTACTTAGTTTTTCGTATTAGCATGAGTTTTTAGTTTTAGTTTATTTTGAGTATTATTTCAAATTTTGTACAAGACATTATTGCTTTACCATTGAGAGTGGAATTTATTTAATTAGAGCGATTTAAAATTTGTACAAATGTTGATGTTTTGAAACATAGAAATAAAACAATGATAAACAAATCAAAACTTCGAAAAACTGCCTGCTGAATCAAAAATGAGTAAGATAAACTAGATGATCGTACGCACTAGAAATGTTCATTTTTGACATTCTTCTTAAAGATTCGAAAGGAAAGTTTTTGTCTACTGCTCTTGAAATAAAGAACTTGGATAAACTCGGAACTTTCAAATCTTGAAGGAATAATAACCGAAATGAAGGATCGCTAAGGCATTCCAAACATTTCAATCAATGAGAACTAAAAGCACTAGTTCAAAAAGGATGCTACTTCATATATACTTACGATTTCAATCGTTAAAGTATATGTGTACTTTGTTGAAGTACAATTCTAAAACTATTGAAGTAATTCAATAGACGTTTTGGAAATGAAGTAACTAAATGCATTATGTCAAAAGCATTTTGATCTAATCCAATTTGCTGAAACATAAGCAAGTCCTCGATTATCTACAAGACGAGAATAAAATTCTTACGAAGCAAATCAATGAAGGAATCAAACTTTGTTGATAAAACTTGGTTCGATTCACGTCAATGATTTTGCTAAATTCCTTTATTCAAATTAGGGGATAGCCTCCCCTGACTCTTCAAAAAATTACTTGGTCTAGTACTTTTCGAAGTGAGTTCTTACACCGCCATGTCATTTAAGACATAGCAAAATACCCGTATATGAGAAATTAGATAGTGGATCTAATTCATATAATGTTTGTGGGGTATCCAACAAAATCCATTGGATACCTGTTCTACGACAACGAGAAACGAAAATATCTCGTAAGAAGCTTGTTCCTCTGTTGACAAAACTTTTGTCAAAGGAAATAAGAAATGTCATAGAACTTGATGAAGTCCAAGAATTGGACCCATCCCCACAAACAGTGGGAGTAAACCCTAAAACGTGCTGAACCGATCTTTGCACAAACGCTTCGTAATCTAATCAAATTCGTAAGGAACTCAAAATTCCATTTTACGAAATTGAGAAATTGGATTTTAAATCCAAAATTACAAAGAAACTATTAGCCATAGAAAGGTGGTTTTAACTACCATAGTATGACTATTCGATATGAATCCTACATCTCACAACTAAAATTGATGAGAAGATCTCTATTCAAATCCAAAGGTCAATCTATGACTTTTTCCCGAACTTGGAACATGCAAACTTGATAAGTCAATCAAGAATGTTGAATTTGTCAAAAGGCATATGGATTCCAATTGTGCAAAAGGATCAGTGGGAGTGTAGTTGAGTTCGAAACACAACAAGATGATGTTCTGCACATCAAGTTCGATATAAGAATATCAGAATAGCACAGACGAAAGCGTGTTCTTCACGCAATTATCCATGATAAGATTTGGGAATTACATCTCACGTACTGGCAATACGTATTTATAAAGATAAAAGTGAAGTATATGTTACAATTCACCGAATCTATGTACATAGACTGAATATTGATTAAAATCAATATGGAAGAATCCAAGAAATGATTGTTTCCAAAGAGACAAAATTTCTCTTACTTATTTAATGAGCCCTACATATAAATGAGTAAAGAAGTAACTGTCTCAAAAAGCCTTATGCTTTGGCATTTGGATTGCATGTAGCATGCAATGTCTTGTACTAGACCTGACTCATCAAATGCTCTGATCTTTCACGAGCTACTGATAGTCGAATACCAGTAAAGGACACTGGACTACCATAAATGCAATCCTCGAAGATAATTAAAGGATATAATGCCGGTCTGTGGTAGTAGTAGAGAATTGAAACTCGAAGGATTTAGTGATTCGAGATTTCCAGTCTGAAGTGGATGATTTATTCTGTCTCGATGGAGCAGAGGTAAATTGGAAGAAATTCCAATAGTATAACATTGCCAACTCAATCAGAATAAACGCACCATTATGATGCTGCACAAAGAGAAAGTGTTTAGATGAGAAACATTCATCCAACGATTGGATGAATTACCTAGCATGGCAAAAGCCTGTCGTAATCTTGACAGATTTAGATAAGGCAATTGCTCAATGAAAGGAAAACGAGATCTCACCGATAGTCTGAACACAATACCATGTGATTGAACAAATCACAGGTAGTTCAGACGAGTAGAAGTAATACGTCATCTCAACAAAGACAATTTAGCAGATCCACTAATTAAGCTCTTTCACAAATGAGTTCGAGGGACATCTTGGTATAGATGGTTGTTAGAAACGTTGTGATTGGCTTTAGGGCAAGTGGGAGATTGATAGAATAAGTGCCCAGCAAGCCAATATTAATTAGCTTGTTGAAATACTATTTTCTTATGGTTTATAATTAATACGCCCGTTCATTCATAGTACGTGAAATTGAACAATGTCCAACTTCATCTCTCGCGAACTTATCTAAGCGATTGGATGAAATCCTAAGGTCACAATAGACTATGGGACGATTCACTTCAGTACTGAGTGCAATCATGAAACAGTCTCAAAGGTCGTGATCTTAAAACCGTTCCAAGTCATAGATTCCAAATGAGACAGGGTATCGTAGGAATCGCAAAGACTTGTACAAGTATGCATGATTCACATGGAGTGAATTTGTAGCGTTTCATGAGCAAGGCATTTGAGGCCAGTGCATATGAGTATGTGGCTCAATGGAGGATTGAATGCATCGAACGACCCAAACAGAGAAACCCATTGTGGAAGTGCATGACGCATATCGGTGATGGCATGATTCACATGGAGTGAATTTGTAGCGTTTCATGAGCAAGGCATTTCAGGCTAGTGCATATGAGTAGGTGGTTCAATGGAGGATTGAATGCATCGAACGACCCGAACAGAGAAACCCATTGTGGAAGCGCATGACGCATATCGGTGATGGGATGTTTCTCAAGGCTTATAATAGTGTACGATTTAGTCCTCAGACTTGAGGTGCTAGGGCGAATTCGGTACACGAGTGTGCGTACTTAGATTTAGGTACTGGTCACGTAGCCTGGCCACAAAGTGCCTAAGTTGGGTGCGTACACAACTGTACGCGAGTGGTTAGTACTAAGAAAGGATCTATCGACTCATCCTGATAAGGTGGGAGAATTTCATGTACGTTCTTCGATAATATGTTCCTAGAAACCCATGGCCATGGTTGGTGACGAATTTGGAAAGGGGTTTCCAAATTTAGCAGTCACGCCGGAATTATTATCCAGAATTAGAAAGTACAGAATCGAGATGATTAGAGGTGCCGATCAATTCACACACCCTAGGTCTCGATCGGGAAATCAGTCATGGAAGGACCGTATGTACATGGCAATTATAAGAGGTGAGGTTCACAATTATCAATTCACCTTTGATTGGGCTTCATGGGCTTGTGGCTAGACATCGACCATGAAGTGTGGGTACTCCTGAATTAATAAGGAAATTAATTCTTGAGTGATCAATTAAAAGTAGTTTAATTGATCGGAGCATTTAATTGTTCGTTAGTCGTGGGCCTGCTGTCAGTTGATGGTGAACCTAGAGGGTCACACACAATACAATTGGACGGTGACTGTCAAAAAGGAAATGTATGATTTAAAGTTGTTAAATCAAAGTAATTGAATTAAGGTATTAATTCAATGGGAAGAACATTAATTAGATATCTAATTGATTAATGTTTAATTATTTAATTAATTAGAGTTATCTGATTAATCATGAAATTAATTAAAGTAGTTAATTAATATAACTGGAAGATTATGTAATTAACCAATTTTAGGATTGGATAATTATATGGGTTGATTTTGCAATTATCTTGAAATAGGGGTAGGGGCGATTTTTACAAGATAAGGAAAAGGAGTTTTAATCTTGGAGAGCAAGCAAGAAGAGATCTATCAAATCTTGCATTCCTAAGTTGATAAGGAATGGGGATTTGATAGATAAGGGAAGAAGATATCTTCTAAGAGAAGGATTCTTCTCTTATAAATACTTCTTCTCTTCTCTTCATTCAGAACTGAAAACCCCTAACGAGAGAACACTTTTGAAAACCCTGAAAAGAAAAGAGAGTAGCCGATTTTTCACAAGAAGAAATCTGATTTTTTGCAAAAGAATTTTTATTACAAAATCGCCCCACATACTTTCAACCCTAAACCCTAGTCACCCAAACCAAGGTCGATCGAACCTGTTCTAGCCGACCCTAACTTGGCCGAATTTGGTCTAATCATATAAGTCCTGTGATTAGTTTTCTTCCACAAGATCTCCCAATCCAGATCCAGATCTTAAGTCCAGATCCAGATCTACAGTCCTTTTGCTGACAAACCTTCAAGATCCAGTTCGTAGCCTAAGACTTGGAGGTGTCACTACAATCCAGTTGGTGTGGATCAACTCTGGAGGTGAGACACATGGATCACTCATATTGTGGATCGAATGAAACGCCTGGAGGTAACCACCACCAAGCCGTGGTGAGGTAAATCGCAAAAACCCCCCTTCTTTGTTTATGTTTTGTTTGATTCAACCTTTTCGTATAATAAACTATGGAGAAAGATTTATGGGACTAATAGGGACCTCGAAAAATTTTAAATTCCGTACTTTGTTGTATCAACATAATGATGGATGTTTACTACGGCTATGAGGTGAACTGGTCTGTTGTCATCTGGTATATTCTGGCGAACTTTCTCCAAAAGAAGCAAACCAACCACAGGATTACTCTAAGTTACCTGTTCTATCAGCTAGGTTGTGGAATGACTCATGGGAAAGAGATTCATAATGCCAAGGCTATGGCAACCTATCAAGCCGTCAAGGGAGGGACGAAAAGGAAGAATGATGAAGAAGAAGAGGCTGAGGAACTTAAGGAAAAAGTTCCCGAAAAGAAACAAAAGAAATTGTTCAAACAGCTAAGCCTGCTGTTCAAGCCAGAACAGAAAAGAAAAAGCAAGCTACTGCTGAGCCAAAGGAGGTGGCTCCCAGTAAGAAGAAAAAGGCATCTGTTCAAACAGCGGAGCCAGCTGTTGAAGCCAGAACAGGTGAACCTGCTGCGAAGATTGTTGCTGATGACATCATCAATTAGACAACAAAGGAGATAAAGAATATGTCTCCTACTTCACCTTCAAGAACTATTTCTGCTGAACCTGCTGAAAATGTTGCTCACCAGACAAGAAGTCAATTAAAGGATACAGCAGCATCCAAATCTGTTCAAGAAGGAAGGAAAAGAAGCACAGTTAGGAAGAGGAAGACTTTCGTGTCATCTCCTACCGAACTTTCTGACTTAGTCAGAGAAAGTCCTCAATCAGCAGAGAGGCCTGCTTGAGCTGAAGAAGAGTCTGCTGCTAAGGAGCCAATTACTGATCAAGCTGCTCAACAGACTACTTCTACCGCACTAACAGCTGAGGTAGTTCAACCTCAAGATGATCATGAAGTGCAGATCATCGAACCTGTTGCAGTTGTACCAATTGCATCTGCTGCCCCTGAACCTGCTGCTAAAGAAGCATAGACAGCTGACAAAAAGAAAGGAAAAAGAAAAATATTTATAAGGAGAAAGAAAGTGTCTGCTGCGGACAAGAAAAAGAGAGAAGAAGCAGAGCAGAGGAAAAGGGATGAACAGGAATTTCATAAAGCCGCTGAGCTTAGCAAAATTATAGCTGAAAAAGATGAAGAAAAGCGAAAAATGACTGCTGCTGAGCTTAAAGCTGCTGATGATGCAGAATTGACACTTGCTATTGAACTAAGCAAGAAGGACTCTCATGGTCCAAACATATCTGGTGGCATCAAGATTGGTGAATCAATGAATGCCAAGCCAAAAATGTCTTCTAGCATAATACCAGAAAAGAAAAGGTTTGAAGTAAGAAAAGCCTTTGATATTGTCAATTCTGACCTTTCTGTTTTCACAGATTTGAAGCTGCCCTGGCTCATATTGATGAGAAGCTGCAGCGTAAAACCTTGTTCATCCAAGAGAAGGAGAGATACATAAAATGGAGAGATTACAGGATGAACAAATCTGTTGAAGAGCTCCAGAGCTAGAAAGAGTTTGCAAGTGAGGAAAGATGGGTCCTCAGCTGGTTGCAGACTACTTCAATCACCAAAGCACTGGATGCTGATTATGTCAGAGATGTGATGCATAAATATGCACAAGAATTTGCTGCTGCTGAAGCCAAGATCATCTCTGATGAGTTGCCAGCCAAGAGAAGAAGACAAAATGATCCTATCAAGAGAGCTGTGCAAATTGCTGTTCATACTGTCTTGGAGAGATTGGCTGAACGTTCAAGGTATGAACAAGGTTCTCCATGTGATCTGCCTAGTCTACCCAGTGTCCAGCAGATTACGTTTGGCAAAGAAATGAACAAGTATCAAGAGTTGCCTAAAGTGAAGACACATGCTGCAAGTAGTCTACCTATTATAAAGAGAATCCGCCAGACTACTGTTTTCACTCAAGATGGAACTGTTGTTACCAAGATCTTTTAAGATGTCAAAGAACAGACTGCTGATGCAAATGAGTTTTTAGCTATTGAGTGGAAAGCTAAGGAAAAGACTGATGAAGAAGCTGTTCTAGAAGACACTCATGTTCACCAGGAAGAAGATCAGACTGCATCACCCTCTATTCCAACAGCTGATATGCACTCATCACAGATGGAATCCTTCCAGTTGATGCTTGAAAATTCACTCAAGGAAATGGAAGAGAGGAATAGGATGCTGATGAAGCAAATGCATGAGGAAAATGCAAAAATGGTTAAAGATTCCATTGACAACTTCCCACTGCCAGAAGACAATACTCTGAGGATGACAAATAGTATTCAGGATATGAACAGAAGTATTAAAGATGTTAAAGCTGATGTTGGTCATCTTCATGCTGTTTTCAAAAGAAGTGAAGATACTATTGCTCATCTGACTGACACATTCATCAAAGTTAGTAATGAAGATACTGCAAAGAATATGTTGTTGATTGCAGAAGTTCAAAACACTGCAAACAAAGTCCATCAAGAAATCTCTACCTTACAACTTAATGTTGATTACGTCAATGATCAAGCTGGAACTATCACATCTACTTTGAATAATCTCAACACAAGACAGGATGTAATGGATCAGAACATCAGAAACTTATGTGTTGCTGTCCAAATCCAAGCTGTTGAACTCAACCCTACTGTTAACCCTGCTGATGATGACAAAAAGGGGGAAGAGAAAAGGGAAGAGCCAACTGTTCATAGTACTCAAGAAGACTCTGCTGCTGCTCATGAGAAACCAAAAGAGCCAGAGGAACAAGTACTTGAAGAGAAAGCTGAAGGAGATGGAAGAGCTGACAACAAAGAAACTAATGAACAGGATGCTGAAGAAGAACCTAAGGAACCAGTCAAGTCTGATAAAGAATTGGCTACAAAAAAGGACACTCCTGAAGAGCAACTGGATCCATTCACCAAGAACAAAAATGTAGAACGTCTGAAGAGAAGAAATGATGAAGCAGAAAAGGAACTGGAGCGTGAAAAAGAAATGAAGCAAAAGATGGAAGCTGCTCAGCAAAATCTTCTAACTGATGACGTAAATGATGAAGAGGAAGAAGATGATGAATCTGAATATGAGTATGAGGAAGTTGAAGAAGAAGGAAGTGAAGAAGCTGATGATTAGTATTGACTATTTTATCATTGTATCAGTTTACTTTATTTTCTTCATTTATCTCATCTGATGAAAAACTTGTAATTTATAATCTTTTTCAATCATATATAAAAGTTCAAGTTTTTACTCCAACATACATTTCTATCTCAGAAATATTAAGGATTAAAACTTTAGTATAGGTAACAGGTACTTAGCTGAAGTTTTGTCATCATCAAAAAGGGGGAAATTGTTGGATGAAGATGAAGATAGAGTGCATTAAAAATAAAGAAGTCAAGGTAGGTTTTGATGATTTCCAAAACATCAAGATCAGCTAAGTATGGAAAACTTAGTTAAAACCCTTAGAAGAATTTTGACCAAGTAAGAAGACAAATCAGAAGGGTCAAATATTCAAGGTCCCGAAGACTACTGGTCTGCTGAAGGAAAGAAATCAGACTGGTGAAGATCAGCCGACTCAAATCAGATTTGTTCAAGTTTGGGATCAGCTCTGCTCACCATCAGATTTGTGTTCTCATCAGCTAAGTGGAAAGGATCAGGAAATCTCCCCAACGGTAATAAATGCCCTTAGAGTAATAAATGCTGAAGATCGAGGATATTAATGGAAAATTATTGAAGAAATAACTCGGATCAGCTAGGTGCATTAAATGCTGCCTGGCAGAAAGTACAGTCTGCAGTACTGTCACTGTGCAGAGAGTCGTTCGCGGAAATTAAGGACCAGAAATCGAGAAATTTGAATTGTGTCTCTCTTCAACGGACACTTTTTGAATCTGTGAGTAAAAATAGTTGAAGAGACGAAGAGAAAATATACAACACAACAACTGAGAGATTATTTACGAAGCAGAATATTTTCTAAGTCTTAAGAAGCTCAAGAACAGCTCACTCGCCTGTTGAAGTCATTTGTTGACTGAAGCTTGTTGAAGCAAAATGAATACATTTTCTGACTGAGTGTTGTGAGGAGTCCTTATCCATCCTTGGGAGTGATAAGACTCTGTAGAATAGGTCTTCTTTGTGATTTCCTATTGTGCACTTGTGGTCGTTTCATTTGTTGTTCGACGCAAGCAGAGTATACTGTAAACTTTGTGATTATAGTATAACCCAAGATCTAAGTGACTTGGAAGAGTGGAATAAAGGATTTAAATCCATATAACCACTATAAAAATTCTATGTGTTCAAACTTGCATTATTTTCTAGCATATTTACTAAACTGCATAAGAACACTTGAAAAACTGTTTGAAAAGATTTTTAAAAGAGTTTGATAAAACTGGGGATAAAATCTTTCAATCTACCAAGCTTACTTGTGAAAAACACTTAAAAATATCCGCTGCAAGTATTCTGGTGTTAAAACTGATTTTGACTAAATCAGCTAAGTGATTATCAGATTAGTGGTCAACAGTGATGTTCAAAGATTTATTCGCGATCAGCTTAGTCAGCTACTGCTCTATAACAGCTTAGTCTGCTGACAGTCGAGTAAAAAGTTTTTAAGTTAAAATTTGAAGAGGTCTATTCACACCCCCCCCCCCCCCTCTAGACCTCATCTGACCACTTGGGACCTTCTTATGTTTTTTTTCCCACTTTAGTCCCTACTATGAATTATTTATTTCACTTTAGTCCCTACTATGAATTTTATGTTTCACTTTAGTCCTTATCAGGTGGTTCTGATAACACGTGATATGCATATGAATATTTTTAGGACATTTTTGTCCGTTCGCTATTGAGACCATTTGAGATATTGTTTAATTGGTGAGCAATTTTGGTGTTTGAAGAAGATTTTGGGAGAAAATTTTAATTTGGAATGAAATGGATTATTAAGTTGGACTGGAATGAAAGCCTAGTTTGGAAGAGATTAAATCTTTAGTTTTTTTTCAAATTATTAGAAAGACGAAAATATCCATGTTAGTATACTTGAAATGACGAAATTGCTCTTATGAGCGTATCACATGTTATCGGAACCGCCTTGGAACACCTGAAAAAGACTAAAGTGAAACAAATAATACATAGTAGGGACTAAACTGGGAAAAAAACATAAGAGGGATCACTCTGTAAAAAGTTAATGATAAGAGGGACCAAATGTGGTGTTTACCCTTAATAATATAAGTAAAGTGTATATATTATATAATAAAAATATTACCTAGGCGGGTTCGGGTATTCGTGGTTGGAGAGACCTATTCCAAACCCGTCCCATATTCTCGTAATAAAATAAGGGTATTCAAGTTCGGGTACTCAAACCCAAAAAACACTTGTCCAGTTCGGATATTTTAAAATGGGGACGGATCGGGTTTGGGTTACCCGAACCCAACACTCACCCCTATTTTGAAGTGTTATTCAAATGATAAACAATATTTGGGCTGAATGTCATGTTCCAATCTCTACTTGATTAATTTCATGTTCCAATCTTTATTTTCATGGGTGATTTACACTCAGACCCCTCATGTTTAGGCATATTACAAGAATTCTCCGCTGTTTCAAAAATTACAGGGACACCCCCTCATGTTTGGGCATATTACAAGAAACCCCTTACGACGTTAAAAACAGATAAAATTTGATGATGTCAGCAAAAAAATTAATTATTCAAATTTACCCCTGACTAAATATACTTACAGGGATTATCTATGAAATAATATCATACCACAGGGGGTGTCTATGTAATAATATTATACTACAGGGGTGTCCATGTAATAATATTATACCACGTGAGGTTTATTTGAAGGAATACAATAACTTCATTGGGTTACTTATAGCTAACGGTCATATTTTAAAAATGATCAAAGGATATTAATCTTGGCCATATATTTTAAGTCTAAATTTCATGTGGTTACATATAGCCAATTGTCATATTTTAATAAATGACCAATGGATGTTACTGTGAATCTCGACGTGCATCTGCAACCATTCTTCACATAATTATCGATATTTTAAACTTCTCACACTACCTCTTGAATTTGATGAAGACATAGCGCTCTGCGCGAGCTGAATTATGGGGAATTGCTACCGGGTTACAACTCGTTAAATTTGTGGGATGAAATACAAAGCTAAAAATAGACATTTGGACTGCTATTTATTACCAAAATATGTGGCCAGTAGCAACATCTAATGGTCATTTTTTAAAATATGATAGTTGGCTACAAGTAACTCCCTGAAGTTATTGTAATATTTCAAATACACCCGTTGTGGCTTGATATTATTTCATCGATACCCCCTGTTGTATGATATTATTATATTGATGCCCCTTGTGGTATAAAATTATCACATGGACACCCCATGTGGGTATATTAATCAAATTTTTTTTACTGACATCATCGGATTCCATCTGTTTTTAACGCCATAAATTGTTTCTTGTAATATGACAAAACCTAAGGAAGTATCCTTGTAATTATTGAAACATCGAGGAGTTTCTTGTAATATGCCCAAACCTAAGGGGTATGAATGTAAATCATCCTATATTTCATTCATCACCAACAGTGCAATTAATACAAGTATATCCATACCTTTTTAATAAATTTGTTTTTCTATTTTTTTATAATAGAATTCAGCTAGATTACATTCAACAAGTGGAGCTATTTCAATTAATACAAGTATATCCATATCTTTTTAATAAATTTGTTTTTCTATTTTTTTTATAATATAATTCGGCTAGATTACATTCAAAAAGTGGAGCCATAATATTGACTGACTTCCTTTACCCTTTAAATGAAAAATAATCTTGTAATAAATTCATCATCAACCATTTCTACTATTAAAGAAAGAAAAAATTTACCACTATTAGTCACATCTCATTTGATCATTTCAATATCTCATTTTCCAACAGATATTATTTCATTTTCGAAAATGAATGAAAAATATGTGGAATGGTACGCATCACTACCAGGAGATTGGTCTTTTGCAACGGAAAATTTGTGACGGATGGCATGTGTTGCAAATTATCTGATTTGTGGTAGAGTTGCGACGAAATTTCTTAGAGTTACATATATTTTTTTACGACAAAACTTTCAACATATTAATGACTAACATTTGCTACATGAACTTGATTTTGTTCCAAGTTTTTCGCAAAATTCTTGTGTTAGTTATTTATTTTAGCACCAAAATTTGCTACAACAATTTGTGACAATCTTTTGTCAGATGTAACTTGTGACAGGTAACATTATATAAATTTTACAAAATTTTGTATAAATAAATTTTCCTAAAGATTTGCGACATATATAAATTTGCAACACGGATTTTTATCACAAATTTATCGCAAAACAAGTTATTAATTTTATTTTCACATGCATAATTTTTTATCAGAAATAGGTGATCAATATCTAACTGATTATGTAGTATTAAAAAAAAATTAAAACCGTTATTTTGGAACTCTTAAAGCACCCCGCGTTTTCTCGAATACACTATTTCATCTGGATCGTAGTAGTTCTATGTAAAAAAATTAATTAAAAATTTTAAACATATATAACTAAAACTGTAGGACTATAAACATAACAAAATGTTTATAAATGGTCTCAAAGGACTTATCGAAATTCTCCGGAAAAAAATACTGGGTTACATTTGTCTTCCACAATTATTTTAAACAATTTTTAATATAGTTGACAATGTTTGTTCAGATGGATTTTCTGAAGCTATTTTATAGATAAATTTTCCTTTACAAAGTATCTTTGCCAAGATGGAAAAAGGCAAAGATATTTTGTGAAGGAAAATTATCTACAAAATAGACTTTTTTTTGAGAATTTGGATAAGTCCTTTGAGACCACTTATAAATATTTGGTTATCAATATATCATTTTATTGTCCTAGAGTTTTAATTATATATAATTAATAATTTAATTAAATCTTTTTGTACAAAGAACTACAATCATCCAGATGAAACAGTGTATTCGAAAAAACGCGAGGTGCATTAACGTTTGAGATTTTACTTTTTTTGAGCTCCATAATCAAGTAGGCATTGATCACCTATTTTCTGATGAAAAATTACGTAAGTGAAAAAAAAATTAATAACAGGTTTTGAGATACATTTCTGACAAAAATGGGTGCTGCAGATTTATAAATGTCGCAAATCTTTAGGGAAAAACTATTTATAAAAAAATGTGTAAAATTTGTCACAAATTGTTGGGACTAATTCTGGTGCTAAAATAAAAAATTTGCGCCAGAATTTTGCGAAAAAATTGGACGAAATCAAGTGCATGCCGCAAGTGTTAGTCATTGTTTTGTTGAAGATTTCATCGTAAAAAGATCTATGTAACACTGAGGAATTTTGTCGCAACTCTGACATAAATTATTAATTTGCGCATGCCATTTGTCACAAATTTTCCGTTGCAAAAGACCAAATTTCTGGTAGTACCATTTCACATATTTTTCATTCATTTGAGAAAATGAAATAATATCATTTGAAAAAAGAGATGTTGAAATGATCTAATGATTGAAATATAACATCTTTAAACTATAAATTCAGAAAATAAGTGATGAAATATTGGAACCATCTTATTGAATGACTTCCTTCTACTTTATATATAAAAAAAAATGTCTTCTAATAAATCTATCATCAACCATTTCTACTATTAAAGAAAGAAAAGTTTACCAATCATCACGTCTCAATCATTTCAACATGAAACTCATTTTTTGAAATTTCACTACTCATCATAAAAGCTTTGTCCATAAATACAATTAATCATTCTCAAAAAAATCTTCTATCATATTCTAAGAATTTACTTTCAATATTTAATAAATATTTTATCACTCATTTTCTTCATTCATTTTGCAAGAATTTACTTCAATATTCAATAAATATTTTAGGGTAAACACCACTAATGGTATTCCTTATCATTAATTTTTTACAGAGTGGTTCGTCTTATGCTTTTTTTCCCACATTAGTCCTCATTATGGATTATTGGTTTCACTTTGGTCTTTTTCAGGTGGTACTAAGTGAACTAAAGTGTCAAAAATATTTTTATGAGAATATTTCATATTGAGGACTAACGTGGGAAGAAATACACAAAATGGACCACTCTGTAAAATATTAAGGGTAATTTATATAGGCACCCCCTGACTATTACACTAATTATAAGAAATTACCCTCCTGTTTGAAATATTACAAAAACACCCCCTCAACCAAAAATTGTATTACAAGGACACCCCCTTATAACATAAAATATATTACCAATACACCCCTCGAGGGGGTGTTTTTGTAATATTTCAAACATGAGGGTAATTTCTTGTAATTAGGGTAATAGTCAGGGAGTGTCTATGTAAATTACCCAAAAATTAATAATATGAAGGACCATTGGTGGTGTTTACCCTAAAAGATTTATTGAATATAAATTCCTTCAATATAAATTCAAAAAATGAGTGATAAAATATTCTTTAAATATTGAAAGTAAATTCTTACAATATGATAGAGGATTTTTTGAGAATGATTAACTATATTTAACGGACAAAGCTTTTTATGAAAAGTAGTGAAATTTCTTAAATGATTTCACATTGAAATCATTGAGATGTGACTAATAGTGGTAAAATTTTCTTTCTTTAATAGTAGAAATGGTTGATAACAGATTTATTAAAAGACTTTTTTTTTTTAAAAGTTGAAAGAAGTCATTCAATAACATGGTTCCACTTGTTAATTAAATATAATACAGTTGAGTACTATTATAAAAAAAAAATCGGAAAACAAAATTATTAAAAGGTATGAATATACTTCTATGAACTGAAATACTAATAATGAATTAATGAAAATAACAAACTTTGTTCTGCTAGTCCAATTAACCTCTAATTCTTGACATTTATTTTCATTCGATTAAACTATTAAAGATTAGATCATGAAATTTGGCCCAATTATCGTTTATTTTGCAAAATACTTTCAAAATTTTGTGTGAAATAAATTAGCACAAATTTCCCAAAATGTGATTCTTTTACGAATAACACCCAAAAATGATTGTTTTTCGAGTGAAGTTAGTGGAACAAGAAACTTGGGATATAAATATTCTATCACATGAAGCTCTAATCATGCAATGTATATATTACGAATATTATATTTTTTTATATATGGTGTGCGAAAGAGCAGTGTAGAAAATATTAGGCATAACATACCAACAAATATTCTATATTACGTGATTAAAGCACAATTAAAATTTGAAAAGGCATATAATTATCATAAAAACACATGTCCAAGAATATTAGTATATATTCTTGTTTCACCTAGGGCAACTTAAAATTAGTCAATTTTAGCAAATATCTATTCTTTTGTTAAGATCTTGGACTACAATAATGTTTATAAATATTCATACTATTTCACATATTCTTCATTAAATTTTGGACAACAATATTTGAGTTTTACTTGCACATTTTTTCCGCTTTACATTTTCGTTATCTCCATCATGGCGAAGATACTTTGTAAAGAAATTTTATCTACAAAATACCATCAAACAATCCATCTAAACAAACATTATCAACTTTATAATAATAGTTGTGGATGAAATATGCAACCCGGGACTTTTTCATGTTAAAGATTTATTTAAATATTTTTTTACGTAAAATTACTACGATCCAGATGAAATAAAACGCGGTTATATTTTATTTTATGCTCCATAATTAACTAGGCATTGATCACCTATTTCTGATGAAATTTTACGCATGTGAAAGTAAAATTTATAATAGATTTTGAGATACATTTATGACAAAGATGGGTGTTGCAGATGTATATATGTCGCAAATCTTTAGAAAAATTTTATTAATACCAAATTATGTAAAATTTGTATAATGTTACATGTCACAAATTACTTCTGAGAAAAAATTGTCACAAATTGTTGTCAGTAATTTTCGTGCTAAAATAAATAATTAGAGCCAGAATTTTGCGAAAAACTTGCAACGATATCAAGTGCAAGTCGCAAATGTTAGTCATTGTTTTATTAAAGATTGTGTCGTAAAAAGAATTATGTAACTCTGAGAAATTTTGTCGCAACTCTTATTAGTAAAACAAAATTACTAAAAGGTATGGATATACATGTATGAACTAAAATATTGGTAATGAATGAAATAACAAACTTTTCTTCTGCTTGTCCAAATGCCCTTTTGTTCTTGACATTTATTTTCATTCAATTAACCTAGTATAGATTGGAACATAAAATATGGCCCAATTATCGTTTATAGTGTGAATACACTTTCAAAATTTTGTATAAAATAAATTTGCACAAATTTCCCAAATGTAATTATATTGAGGAGCGGAAAGAACATTGATCTCTGTTAAAATACTATCAAGTGTATAACAACAATTATAATTTTTTGTCTTAAAAACAATCGTCCATGAAAATTAAATTGACACAAATAGACCAAAATGTTATTTTCAAATGCATTACTCTGCAAAGTGTATCAATCTAAAGTTAATTCAGAAAAATGTGAAAGTTGATATAATAATTCACCATTACGTAAACATTGAATGCTTTACAGGCTGAATTTTACAATTGTCCATCTAGACAAAAGAGATTTTGAAATGATCAAAGGATTCATAAAACATCTTAAAATTTTAAATTCATAAAATGAGTGATAAAATATTTATTGTGTACTGAAAGTAAATTATTACAATATGAATTGAATAAATGAGTGCTAAATTATTTATTGAATATTGAAAGTAAACTCTAATAATATGATAGAGAAATTCTTGAGAATGATTTACTGTATTTCTAGACAAAACTTTTATCAAAAATAGTGAAATTTCATTAAATGGGTTTGTTGGATAAGGATGAAGATGAAGGCACTGAAGACAAAATTAGAAGGGAGGTTTTGATGCATTCCAAAACTTCAAAATCTGCTAAGTATGGAGTAACTTAGCTGATGATCCCTTTAGAAGGAATTTTGACTAAGTATAGAAGACATCAGAAGAGTCAAAATTTCAAGGTCCAAGACTTCTGATCTGCTGAAGGAATGTTATCAGACTGATGAAGATCAGCCGACTCAAATCAGATTTGTTCAAGTTTGAGATCAGCTTAGTTCGCCATCAGACCTGCACTTTCGTCAGCCAAGTGGAATGGATCATAAAGTCTTCCCAACGGTAATAAATGCCTCTGGAAGTAATAAATGCTGAAGTACAAGGACAGTAAAGACAAATGATTGAAGAAATGCTTCGCATCAGCTGGGTGCATTTAATGCTGCCTGCAGAATAGTACTGTTGACAGTACGGACAGACTGCAAAAGAGCCGTTCGCGGATTTTAAGGACCAGTACTCGAGGAATTTGAATCTTGTCTCTCTTCAACGGACATTTTTCAAACCTCAAGTATAAATAGATGAAAGAGACGAAGAGAAAAATAACAACACAATTTCTGAGAGAATTTTCGAAGCAGAACTCTTTAAGTCTCAAGAACAGCTCACTCATCAGCTTAGTCATTTGTTGACAAAAAGCGAAGTTGAAGAACAAAGCTAAATACATCTTCTAAGTGAATTTGTAAAACAGAGTGTTGTGAGAAGTAGATATCCATCTTAGGGAGTGATATTACTTCAGAGAGTAGGACTTCTTTGCGATTTCTTACTGCGTACTTACGGCCTGTTCATTTGTTGTTAGGCGCAAGCAGAGTGTACTGGTTACTTTGTGTTTCTAGTATAACCCAAGATCTTTGTGACTTGGACGAGTGGATTAAAGGATATTTACATCCATATAACCACTATAAAAATTACTTGTGTTTTTATTTGCATTTTTACTTGCATATTTCAAGACTGCATAAAACACTTTAGTTAACTGTTTGAAAAAGATTTAAAAGGAGTTTATAAAACTGGGGAAACATTTTTCAAACTACTGAGGATACTTGTGAAAAACACTTTGAAAATCCGCTGCAAGTACTCTAAGTATTAAAACTGATTTTAACAAAATCAGCTAAGTAACTATCAGACGAGTGGTCATCAAACCTGTTCAAAGATTTGTTCGCGAACAGACTTGTAACTTATTACTCTGATCAGCTTAGTCTGCTCACTGTTAGAGAAAATTTTTAAAGTTAAAATTGGAAGAAAATTTTAAAGAGGTTTATTCACCCCCGCCCCCCCTCTAAACCTCATCTGACCACTTGGGACCAACAAGTGTTATCAGAGCAGGTGGTTCATTTGAATCAGCTGCCTGATCAACGAGCTTGATCCAAGTGTTTTTCAAAGGTTTTAAAACTTTTCAAAAGAGCATATTTTTGAAAAATAAAAACTTTTTGAAAAATGGACTGTATCAGCCATGTTCCCCACATTGCTGGTATGTCGTTTTAAGACTGAAAAATCAGGATGGAGATTTTCCTAGCTGCTTATAATGATAACATGTACACATGTATCATAAAAGGTCCATTCAAATTCACCAAGACCATTATAGTTGATGAAGCTAAACTGGTGGTGGAAAAAGATCTAACAGATATGACAGCCGAAGAAATAAAGCTGTTCAATCTGGATAAAGTTGGCCGTTTCATCGTGACCAAAGCCCTGGATAATGATCGGTTTGATAAAGTCAAACATTGCAAAACTGCAAAGGAGATGTGGGACAAGGTTCGTGGCATGAGCGAAGGAAACGACGCCATCAAAGAGCATCAGCTCAGTGTTGCCTTGGAGAAGCTGGACAACTTCAAGATGAAATCTGGAGAAACTATTGACCAAATGGACACTAGATTCACCAGAACCCTGAACGAAGTTCTAAAGCTTGGAAAAACCTTCACAGACAAGGAAATCACCGTCAGAGTACTGAAGGCCCTGCCTCCCAAGTTCAACATGAAGGTGACAGCCATGGAAGAATCAAGAGATCTGGGGAAGATTTCTTTTACAGAGATGTTCTCTGTACTCAAGGCGTATGAGTATAAACTGCCAAGAATGGGTGTTGAAGAAACCTCAACTTCAAGTCCCACAGCTGCACTTGTTGCTGCTGAAAATCCTAGAAGACCAGCTCACAAAAGCAAATATGTGGACTCATCTGATGAAGCCACCCTACTCAACAAAAAGGAGTACACTGCTGGAGACGTTGCATTACTGATGAACAACTTCAAAAAGTTCTACAGACGAAAAATGAAGAACAAATATAACAATGCTTCTACTTCTAACCCTACTTCTTCTTCTCAGGATAAGGATTCTTATAAATCCAAAATGATGTGCTATAATTGCAGGAAACTGGGTCATTTCATCAGAGACTGCCCATATCCTAAAGCTGAGAAGTATACTGAAGAAGAAAAGAGAATCAAAAAAGAAAGAAAGCATCAGAAAGCAAAGGCGATGGTAGCATAAGCAGAAAAACCAGCTGCCGTCTACTCATCTGATTCAGATTCAGACACTTCTGATGAAGAGTCTTCTGATGAAGAGAGTCCTGCTCTTCTCTGCCTGATGGCTAAGGAATCTGATAACTCTGAGGATGATGAGGTAACTCCTCTTGAAAATGAACTATTTAGTTCATTTGAACAAATGATGCTTAACAATACTACTATTGCTGAAGCATATAAAAAGCTTAAGGAAAAGATGATATAGCTAAAAGAGCAAAACAGTTCACTGAAACTCTCAGCTGAAAAGCCAAGAGAATCAGCTGAATATAAACAGCTTGAGCAAGAACATGAATCTCTGAAAGCTAAATGTGAAGTCTATAAGGGTAAAATCATTGAGCTTGAGAAAGTCATTGAGTCTCATGAGAAGTCATCTGTTGCATTCACTCATATGTCTAGTAAACAGAAGACACCTTTAGATCAGGACAAGTTAGAACTGAATCATACTAAAAAATTTATATCAGCTGACAATAGTAAGGTCATACTGTATGTTCAGACTACTAAACCTGCTTCACCTGAGAAAGTATTAAAGGAGACGAAAACTCCTAAGGCTAAAAAGAGCAAAGAGCCTAGTGTAGGAAAACAGACTAGTAAGCCCAAACAGAAGAGTCCTAGGAAGTCCTCTGACAAGGCTAAAACTAATCAGACTAGTGATAAAACTAAGTCGTCTGTTAATGAGCAAGCATCTAGTAAACCAAAGAAGCATAAGGATAAGAAAAATCAAAATGCTTAGTATGGAAATGAGTCTTATTATGTGCAACCTGCTGCATATCATCCTATGTATCATGCACCTCAATGTCCAACTTACTATGCACCATATCCTGCTCATCCAATGCATGCATATCCTCCTTATAATGCATCTTACTCTGCATTTGAACATTATCCTTATCATGCTGATCATCAACAATATGACAAATCTGATGAACGTGGTAAAGGCAAAGCTGTTCATACTCCTGTTGAAACTCAGAAACCTAAGAAGCCTAAGACTTCATCATCTTGGGTTGTCAAAGGTGGAACTAATCCTTCAGGACCCTCTCAATAAGGGTACCTAAAACAATTTTATTTTGTTTTGTAGGTTAGGATTAGGAGTAGGAGTAAAGTAGAGAAAATTTCGTACTTGGACAGTGGCTGTTCAAGACACATGTGTGGAAACATACATGAGCTGACTGATGCAGTTGCTGTGGATGGTCCAAAAGTTACTTTTGGGGACAGTAAAGAAGGCAAGATTGTAGCAAAAGGAAGCTTAATCAAGGGAAACATAGAGATATCTGACGTCTCATATGTTAAAGGTCTCAAATATAATCTGCTGAGCATAAGTCAATTTTGTGACAAAGGATATTCAGTCATCTTCTCAACAGATAAGTGCTATGTTGAACAGATTGGTACAAAGAAGGTAATTTTATCTGGAAGACGACAAGGAAATATCTACATAGTCGACTGGAATTCTGCTAACAAGAATTCGAGTATTTGTTTGGTGGCATCAACACCAAGTGAAGTTAGTTGGCTGTGGCACAAAAGGATGAATCATTTAAACTTCAAGACCATCAACAGATTGATAAAGAATGATCTGGTAGAAGGGATTCCAAAAACAGTCATGAGCAAAGATAAGCTTTGTGACGCATGTCAGAAGGGTAAACAAATCAAGTCATCGTTCAAAAGCAAGAAGCATCAATCTTCTGGTAGAATATTGGAGATGCTACACATGGACTTATTTGGACCCATTGATCCTGTCAGCAATGGTGGAAAGAAATACTGCCTAGCTGTTGTGGATGACTATTCAAGATATATTTGGGTGATATTCATGAAGAAGAAAAGTGAAACCAAGGAACATCTTACTAATCTGATGGAGCTGATCCAGAATGAGAAAATCATAAAGATATTGAAGATCAGATCAGATAGAGGGACAAAGTTTACAAACTCTACTGTTGAAGAGTATTGTAATATCAAAGGAATACATCATGAGTATTCAGCTGCTAAAACCCGTCAACAAAATGGTGTTGCTGAAAGGAGAAACAGAACACTGAAGGAAGCTGTCAGAACCATGATAGCTGAAGCTAAGCTGCCTCAAAGATTTTGGGCAGAAGCAACAAACACAGCATGTTTTACCCAAAACAGATGCATGATCAACAAGCACCAAAACAAGACTCCAGGTGAAGTTTGGAACAACAGGAAGCCAAACATTCATTACTTTAAGATATTTGGTTGTAAATGCTATGTTTTAAATAATGGTAAAAATCACCTTACTGCATTTGCAGAAAAAGCTGATGAAGCTGTTTTTGTAGGATACTCTACTGTTAGTAAAGCTTACAGAGTCTTTAATAAAAGAACATTACTAATAGAATAATCCATTCATGTAGTATTTGATGAACCAAGTCAATCTTCTGAAAAGAATCAAAATACTAATCAAGATCTGTCTACTGATTTACAGAAGTTGAATGTTGGAAGGAATGAAGAATATGTTCCCATCATACTACCTGATCTCAACCCAGCTGATAACTCAAGTGCTGTTCAAAATCACAGTGCTGATTGTCTAACAGACGAGTTGCAAACAGCTGATAGACCTGAGACTGTTCAACAGACAACAAAGGTTCAACAGACTACTACTGGATCTCCAACAGTAGTGTTGCAAGATCAAAACAAAGGACAACATTATGATTTGCAACCTGATCTTAGATGGCTCAAGAATCACCCACCAGAATTGGTGATTGGTGATCATTTGGATAAAGTGAAGACAAGGAGAGCTGCTGCAAGTGATGCAATGTTTGTCAGCTTCCTATCTCAAATCGAGCCCAAACAGATTGAAGAAGCTCTTAGTGATTCTAACTGGATTGAAGCTATGCAAGAAGAGCTAAATCAATTTGAAAGGAATGAAGTCTGGTACTAAGTTCCTAGACCAAGTCATCAAAGAGTCATTGGCACTAAATGGGTATTCAGGAATAAAATGAATGAAGATGGTGAAGTCACCAGAAACAAAGCAAGATTAGTGGCCAAGGGTTACTGCCAAGAAGAAGGCATTGACTTTGATGAAACATTTGCACCAGTAGCAAGATTAGAGGCAATCAGACTCTTTCTTGCCTATGCTGCTCACAAGAATTTCGCCGTCTATCAGATGGATGTGAAATCAGCTTTTCTCAATGGAGAATTGCAAGAAGAAGTTTACGTTGAACAACCACCTGGTTTTGAAGTCTATCAAGAAGAAGACAAGGTGTATCGTCTGAAGAAAGCCCTCTATGGACTGAAACAGGCTCCAAGAGCATGGTATGATACCTTATCTGATTTTCTTTTAATCAAAGGATTTCGCAAAGGTAAAGTTGACAAGACCTTGTTCACTATTGAATGGGAAGAACATATTTTGCTTGTGCAAATTTATGTGGACGATATTATTTTTGGTTCAACTAACCAACAGATGTGTGACAAGTTCTCAAAGCTGATGCAGAACAAGTTTGAAATGAGCATGATGGGAGAACTTAATTATTTTCTTGGATTGCATGTAAGACAGTTGCCTGATGGAATTTTCATCAGCAAAGCAAAATACACAAAGGATCTGTTCAAGAAATTTGGTATGGAGACTAGCTCTACTGCTACTATTCCAATGTCTACAAGTCTTCGCTTGGATAAAGATGAAGATGGCAAATCAGTAGACATAACCAAATACAGAGGCATTATTGGGTCACTGTTGTATCTAACAGCTAGCAGACCTGATATTATGTACTCAGTTGGGGTCTGTGCAAGATTCCAATCAAATCCCAAGGAATATCACCTCTTAACTGCCAAGAGAATACTGAAATATATTAAGGGCACTCAAGATTTGGGATTGTGGTACCCTAGAGAGTCTGGATTTGAGCTTATTGGATATTCAGATTCTGACCTTGCTGGCTGCAATATTGATAGAAAAAGCACAACAGGTGCCTGTCAATTCTTAGGTAGTCGTATGATCTCATGGATGAGTAAGAAACAGACTTCAGTATCCATATCTACTGCTGAAGCTGAATACAAAGCTGCTGGAGCTTGCTGTGCACAAATCTTATGGTTGAAGCATCAACTAGAAGACTACAATATCAAGATCAGTGGAATACCAATCTACTGTGACAATACAAGTGCAATCAGCCTTACTCAGAATACTACAAGTCATTCAAGGACTAAGCATATTGAGATAAAACATCACTTTATTAGAGATCATGTGGAGAAAGGAAATGTCATAATAGAATATGTGTTTACTGAAAATCAAATTGCTGACATCTTCACAAAACCTTTAAGTGAAACAAGGTTTTCAACTCTAAGAGCTGAACTAGGTTTGTTAAAATTGGATGCATAAGCTGAGGGGGAACTTATCAGAAGACTAAAGTTCAACAGCTTACTCATCTTATTTATCTTCAAGGATTAACTCTCAACAGACTAGTTAACTTATGAATTCTTAATGTCAGGGGGAACGTGTAAGACTAGCGGTACTTCTGATTAAAAGATGTAATCTGTTAATGTCAGTTAGTTGAAGTTATGTTTTCAACAGAAGATTAAAATCTTGAAGAATGAAGATTTATTATCTAGCTGGATTGACAAACAGCTGAGGAAGTTATCAGCTATTGGCTTTCACTGATAACAACTGTGTCATCACGACATTAGTCCATCAGATAAGTATTTATTTTACTCATCTGATCGCTTATGTAAAAGCTGACTGTTTAAAACGTTTTATTTTAAAACACGCTTTTACAAGTGACAGAAGGGCGGTACAAATTCCCGCTCCTCATTTAATGCGATTTGAATTTGAAAGGTCGTAACTGATGCCGCACGATCAGCACTGACAAGAAACGGATCTAACGGTTAGATGGTATCACGG
This sequence comes from Penstemon barbatus, assembly GCA_003313485.2. Lineage (NCBI taxonomy): Eukaryota > Viridiplantae > Streptophyta > Magnoliopsida > Lamiales > Plantaginaceae > Penstemon > Penstemon barbatus. Next base: position 32,516,409 of record CM064880.1, read on the forward strand.
AAACCAAGATACCCTAACTCTATAAATCCCAATCTGATCAGCCGTGTAGTTCTTTACGCACCCTAAATATTCAAAGCACACTTGAGAGAAAAATTACTTGCAATTTTCTGCAAAATTCCTTCTATTTCTCTAATTTTCAACAGATTACAATGGCCGCTGAAGGCATGTTCTTAGTTTATGAGTCCTACTACCAATCTGGTACGGATTTGATGAAGGAACTGTTGGAAAAGTTCAAATCTGCTCTGTTGGTGAACTTCATGGAGTACAACGAAGGCATAATCTGGACTGACCAGGTTATGGAGTACTACAGAACTGCAACTGCTGACTACAACTCCATGGAAATCAAGGCTACAGTCGGAGACAAATCTGTGGTCATTACGCCCACTGTTCTTCACGAAACGTTTGGTCTTCCTAACAGAGGACGACACGACGTCATTGTGCTGACTGAGGAAAAACACCAATAATTCTGGGCGATCTGCGCCAAGGAAGGAGAGATGATGTCTGGCAACATCAAAAAGAGACAACTGAAGGATGAATATCAGCGGATGGCTGATATGATATCGAAGTTGATAGAGAACTGTACTTTTTCTCTGGATGTTGTTACCATGAAAAGGTTCAGCATCATGGCTGCTATCTACTATGGGCTGAAAGTCAACTGGTCCATCATAGTTTGGTACATCTTCGCTGATTTCCTTGAAGTGAAGAAAGGAAAATGCCCTTACACCAACCACAGAATCACACTCAGTTATCTGCTGTCAAAACTGGGCTGTGTTATGGTGAATGAAAAGGAGATTCACAAGTCAAAGGCAATGTCCAAGTACTTGCCTGTTATGAAGAGAAAGGCTGGTGAGCCTGAGGAAGATGAAGATGAGGAACCAAAGGAGGTTCCTGCCAAAAGGCAAAGGAGACTAGTCAAAACAGCTGACTTAGCTGTTGAGACTACGAAGAAGAAGGTTGCTGATCAACCCAATGAGAAGGTTTCTAAAAAGGTGAAGACCATGGCTGACGTTGCTGTTGATCAAATCATAAGTCAGACCACTGCTGATGTAAGGGGAATGTCTCCTGCATCACCTTCAAGGACTCCTTCTGCTGAAATGCCTGCTGAGAATGTCTCTCACAGGACAAGGAGCCAACAAAGGGATATTGCTGCTTCAAGACCCATTCAGGGTTTGTCAAAGAAGTCAGCAAGGAAGCAGATGACATTTATAGAAAAGGACACTGAGTTGGTAAACTTAGTGAGACAAAGTCCTGAATCTGCTGAAAGACCCGTTGAAGCTGTTGGGGCTTCTGTTGCTGACAAAGCTGATGCGCAACAGTTGATTCAAACTGCACCAACAGTTGAGGCTTCCCAACCTCATGATGATCCAGACGTTATGATCATCAATCCTATTGCTGCTGCACCAATCTCATCTGCTGGTCCAGCCCCTGCTCCAGCTGATAAAGGAAAAAGAAAGATTGTTCTTAAAAGAAAGAAAGTTTCCAAGGCTGACAAAAAGAAAAGGGAAGAAGCTGAACAGAGGAAACAAGATGAGTTGGAGGAGAAGAAGGCACTTGAACTAAGCAAAGTTCAAAAAGCAAAGGATGAGGCATAAAGAAAGATGTCTGAGGCAGAAAGAAAAGCTGTTGAAGATGTAGAATTGGCCTTGGTCATTGAGCTCAGCAAGACTGATGCTCATGGACCTGTTCATGGAGAAGGCATCAAGATTGGTGAAGGCAAGGATGAAGAGAACAAGAAAAGGCCTAAGATGCCTACTGCTGAGGCCAAGCCCAAAGAGAAATTTGAAGTCAGAAGAGCTTTCAAGATAGTGTATGCTGACAAGGAACTCTTCAAGAAATTTGAGAAGTCCTTAGCTTACTATGATCAGAAGCTGATGTTAAAGACTTTGTTCAATCAAGAAAAGCCAAGATACATCAGATGGAGAGACAATAGGCTGAACAAGTCTATAACAGAACTTCAAAACTCAAAGGAGTTAGCTGATGAAGATCAATGGGTTTTTAATTGGCTAAGAACAGACTCCATCCAAAAGGCCCTGGATCCCAGTTATGTCAGAGATGTCATGCATCTATATGCAAAGGAATTTGCACTGGAGGAGGCCAAGAAAATTGATAACTCCCTGCCAGCCAAGAGAAGAAAGACTGATAATGCTGAAGAGAGAGCAGTTAACCTTGCTGTTATGACCGCCCTGAAGAGATGGGCAGAAAGGTCAAGATATCAGCAGGGACACTCAAGTGAGTTGCCTCAGCTGCCAAGTATTCAGCAAATTGTTTTTGGCAAGGAAGTAAAGGAGTACAGTGAAGTGCCCAAGGGGAATAATGCCTTTGTAAACCCTTGGATCATTGTTAGGCAGATAAGACAAACAACCTGCTTCAATGATGATGGCACCATCACTAATCTGTTCTATGATGACGTCACTGATGAAAACAAAACAGATGACAATACCTTAGCCATTGAGTGGAATGCTAAGGCTTCTGAAGATCATCAGGAGACTAAAATGGAAGACGTTCCTGTCCACCAGGAGACTGAAGAAAAGGAAGTTGCTGCTTCTGCTTCATCAGGTGATGAACACTCATCACTGATGGAAGCTTTCCAGATGCTGATGGAGAATTCAGTGAAGGAACTGGAAGAGAAGCATAACCAGCAGCTGATGAAGTTGAAAGAGGAGCTGAAGAATGAACTCAAAGCAGAGTTGGCAGAGTCCAACAAACTTCAGCTGGAAACTATGCAACAGTCAATAGAGAAAATCATCAAGAAAGAAGTTGATAGTTTTCCTATTCCTCAAGACAACTCTTTGCAGTTAGTGCACAGCTTAAATGACATGAACAGGAATGTAGAAGATGTGAAGGCTGATGTAAATCACCTTCATGCTGCCTTACAAAGAGCTGAGCACAAGATAGCTGATTTAACTGCAACCTTCATCAAAGTCAGTGAAGAAGAGAAGTTTATCAATGCTGGCTTGTTGTAGGAACTTCAGAAAGCTGGAGATGTCATTCACGAAGAGCTTTCAACCATGCAACTCAACATTGACTGCTTCAATGATCAGACTGACAACATCAGTACAACTCTTCATCACCTAACAACAAGTCATGATGTAGTGAATCAGAATCTGAAGACTTTAGGTGCTGCACTGAAAGTTCCAACAGTTGCACTCAACCCTGCTGCTAAACCTGAAGAAGTCATCAAGTCTGATGATGACAAAGAAGGGGAAGATAAAGGGGAAGAAACAACCAAGGAAACTTCTGCTGCTGTTGAAGCCAAGAAGACTGATGAAGCTACTGAACAGACCAAGACTGCTGAAGAAGAACTTGGAAAGGTACAAGGCGAAGGAAAGTCTGAAGAAGAGACTAAGGACAAAGCCAAAACTGATGAAGTAATGGCTGAACCCAAAGACTCTGCTGCTGATCAATCAGAGCCGTTGACCAAGTACAAGAATACAGAATCAGCCAGGAAGGCAATGGAACTTCTGAAAGAGCAGCAACTTAAAGAGAAGATGGAATCTGCCAAAGAAGTTATCCTTCAAGGTGAAGAAGCTGATGAAGATGATGAAGAAGAAGATGATGAAGAGTCATCTTACGAATATGAAGAAGTGCTTGAAGGATCTGATGAAGAAGCTGATAGTTAGGACTTGTAAAATCATGTAATCAGTTTACTTTATCTATTCTTCAGACATCTCATCTGATGAACTTGCTTTGTAATACTTTTCAATATCAATAAAAAGACAAGTTCAATCCAATACATCTTTTCTATCTCAGAAAATTTTGAGGATCACAATCTTTAGCTTAAGTTTTTAACAAGTACTTGGCTGAAGTTTTGTCATCATCAAAAAGGGGGAAATTGTTGGATAAGGATGAAGATGAAGGCACTGAAGACAAAATTAGAAGGGAGGTTTTGATGCATTCCAAAACTTCAAAATCTGCTAAGTATGGAGTAACTTAGCTGATGATCCCTTTAGAAGGAATTTTGACTAAGTATAGAAGACATCAGAAGAGTCAAAATTTCAAGGTCCAAGACTTCTGATCTACTGAAGGAATGTTATCAGACTGATGAAGATCAGCCGACTCAAATCAGATTTGTTCAAGTTTGAGATCAGCTTAGTTCGCCATCAGACCTGCACTTTCGTCAGCCAAGTGGAAAGGATCATAAAGTCTTCCCAACGGTAATAAAAGCCCCTGGAAGTAATAAATGCTGAAGTACAAGGACATTAAAGACAAATGATTGAAGAAATGCTTCGCATCAGCTGGGTGCATTTAATGCTGCCTGCAGAATAGTATTGTTGACAGTACGGACAGACTGCAAAAGAGCCGTTCGCGGATTTTAAGGACTAGTACTCGAGGAATTTGAATCTTGTCTCTCTTCAACGGACATTTTTCAAACCTCAAGTATAAATAGCTGAAAGAGACGAAGAGAAAAATAACAACACAATTTCTGAGAGAATTTTCGAAGCGGAACTCTTTAAGTCTCAAGAACAGCTCACTCATCAGCTTAGTCATTTGTTGACAAAAAGCGAAGTTGAAGAACAAAGCTAAATACATCTTCTGAGTGAATTTGTAAAACAGAGTGTTGTGAGAAGTAGATATCCATCTTAGTGAGTGATAATACTTCAGAGAGTAGGACTTCTTTGTGATTTCTTACTGCGCACTTACGGCCTGTTCATTTGTTGTTAGGCGTAAGCAGAGTGTACTGGTTACTTTGTGTTTCTAGTATAACCCAATATCTTTGTGACTTGGACGAGTGGATTAAAGGATATTTACATCCATATAACCACTATAAAAATTACTTGTGTTTTTATTTGCATTTTTACTTGCATATTTCAAGACTGCATAAAACACTTTAGTTAACTGTTTGAAAAAGATTTAAAAGGAGTTTATAAAACTGGGGAAACATTTTTCAAACTACTGAGGATACTTGTGAAAAACACTTTGAAAATCCGCTGCAAGTACTCTAATTATTAAAACTGAATTTAACAAAATCAGCTAAGTAACTATCAGACGAGTGGTCATCAAACCTGTTCAAAGATTTGTTCGCGAATAGACTTGTAACTTATTACTCTGATCAGCTTAGTCTGCTCACTGTTAGAGAAAAGTTTTAAAGTTAAAATTGGAAGAAAATTTTAAAGAGATTTATTCACCCCCCCCCTCCCCCCCCCCCCCCTCTAAACCTCATCTGACCACTTGGGACCAACAGGGTTTCACATTAAAATGTGACTAATAGTGGTAAAAGTTTCCAATTTTTAATAGAAGAAATGGTTGATGATAGATTTATTATAAGACTATTTTTTCTTTGAAAGATGAAGTCATTTAATATGATGGGTCCACTTGTTGAATGTAATATAGTTGAATCCCATTATAAAAAAAAATAGGAAAACAAAACTATTAAATAGATAAGATATACTTGTATGAACTAAAATACCTGTGATGAATGAAAATAACAAACTTTTCTTCTGCTTGTCCATTTATCGTTACTAGAAAAGTGCACGTACGTTGTACATGTCTAGTTAATTTCATAAATAAATTTTATAAATTATAGTAAAATAAACTTTATCATGTTACAAAATAGCACAAATTAATGACTAATATTCAATTTAATTAATAAAAATGATGTCTTTAAATTACTGTAATCAAGTATAACTGATTGATTAGTTCATATGATTTTGTAGATTTTGTTCTAAAATAAGATCATAACAAAATTATTTACTTCAATCCATTATAGTAGTTACCATTTAAAATTATTTGTTTTAAATATGGATCTGTTATGTGAAATGCATTTGTTTACGGACAACTTTTTGTCCTCTAATGCCTATGTGTAGGACATTCAACCCCAATTGATTAAATTCATTGGGGGTAGGATTAAGTACACGTAATACCTAAAAAGTATTCAGTTTTTCAGTTATTCAATTTATTAGTTTAATCCATCTTTTCACGGGTTTATCCCATCTTTTTACCTTTTTTCTTCAATTTACCCGTTCTTTTATAGAAATTAACCTACTTTCATTATTTTCCATTTTTTTCGTTGATTTCTTTAATTTTTTCAATTTAAACCATTTTCTACCAGTTTTATCCTATTTTTATTGGTTAAACTATTTTTTTTTCTTTTCACAGTTTTCACTCGTTTTCCAACGGATTTACATGTTTATTCACCAATTTCACCTCATATTTAATTGATTTCACATGTTTTCAAGACTTCACTTTTGTTCTCCGATTCACTGATTTCACCATTTTTTAACGATTTCATCCATTTTTCACTAATGTCACCGATCTCATCCGTGTTTCACGAATTTCATCTGAAGTTATTCGATTACAATTGTAATTATCAATTTTATAGGCGCATTTTTTACCAGGTTCATTTATTTTTCACTAACTTTACTAGTGTACACCAATTTCACCCAGTTTTTTTTAATTATCATTTTCTCATGTTTTAACTGACTTTCATCGATTTTATCGATTTTCATTAATCGACTTCGCCTATTTCCATGAAAATAACTCCATGAAAATTCGAGTACCACCAATTTCATCAGTTTTTCACGAATTTCACAATTTTTGCTTTACCAGTTTCACACGTTTTTTCACCAACTTTACTAATATTTATATTCGAGGTTACTCATGTCTTGATATTGTTGGATTTTGTTTATATTTTGCTTCTCTAGCCAAATAAAAATTACATAATTAGCTAAGTCATAAGCATTGTTTTCTTTAACACCTACGTTGTACGTGTCTAGTTAATTTCATTAGTAAATTTGATAAATTATAGTAAAATTAATTTTGTCATGTCACAAAATAGCACAAATTAATGACTAATATTCAATTTAATTATCATTAAAATTATTATTTCATTAAAAAATGTTGACTTTAAATTATTGTAATCAAATATAAAATGGTGATTGATTTGTTGTTAAGATCTTGGAAATTCTTTTCTAAAATAAGATCATAACAAAATTATTTAGTTAATTTCACTATAGTAGTTTTCATTTAAAAAGCACTATTTTAAGAACACTATTTACTTATTTTTGTTTGAAATAATATCATGTCATTTGAAATGTATTTATTTACAAACCTAAGCTAGTTTTCAAATATTTAATCCAATTTTCATGGGTTTAACACATAATTTTGTAGATTTCATTCATTTTGCATCATTTTAATATATATTTTTATTCGATTTATCCGTTCTTTTATCGGTGTTACCCATATTAATTATTTTTCCCATTTTTCGTCGATTTATTTTGTTTTTTCGGTTTTACCCTTTTTTCCGATTGAACTATAATTTCTTTTTACATATATAACTCGTTTTTACCTATTTCACACGTTTTTTCATTGTTTAGATGTTTTTTCACCAATTTCACCTCATATTTCATTGATTTCACATGTCTTCACAACTTTACATTTGTTCCCCGATTCACTGATTTCATCAGTTTTTCACCAATTTAACCAGTCTTATCCGATTTTTACGATTTTTACCCACAGTTATGTGATTCCATATGTATTTATCGTTTCTTGGACGCCTTTTTACTGGCTTCACAAGTTATTTACCAACTGTACAAGTGTTCACCAATTTCACCCAAATTTGTAGCATTTTCACATATTTCACCCAATCACGTGAATTGTTTGCTAGCCTAATTTGGAAATCGAAAGATCATCAAAGAATGTTTCCCTAATGAAAATGTAGAATGCTTGAGTTCGACCCTGGGGACCGAAAATGGACCATCTTATCTCTAAATCAAATTAATTTTATACTCGAAGCATTCAAGTTATTAGGACTCCAAGGACCGGGTTTTACTCATGACACCCTGAAAATGACAAGTTCAACATAGACTCAAAACAACACGAATCACATCCATAACTTTCTCCATCGTGTTGATAGCACACATTCTGAGACTCAGATCAACGTTTCATGTATAAAGGATGAAGATAAAAGTTTATAAATGTCATTTTTCTAACAAGACTAAGCAATTATATTGAAGAGCGGAAAAAGCATGAATCTCTATCAAAATACTATCAAGTGGATAATAATAATTATTTAATTTTGATCTTAAGAACACATCCTCCTTGTAAACCCAAATTGGCACAAATAGACCAAAATATTATTTTCGAACGCATTACTCTCCAAAGTGGATCAATTTAAAGTGAATTCAGAAGAATGTGAAACTCGATATTAGAATTCACCCATTATGTAAACTTTGAATTGTTTATTGGTTGAATTTGTCAATTGTCCATCTAGGAAAAATATCAACAAAAAATATTCAAAACGCTCGTGTTCCTCCCAGGACACCGAAAAGAACCGCATTATCTTTGAATATGAAGAACATGAAACTACAATCATGCAATCTATGTATTGTGAATATTATACTTTTTTAGATATGGTAGGCAAAAGAAAAGTGTAGAAAAACTTAGGCATAACATACCAACAAGCATTATATATCACATGATTAAAGCACATTTGAAACAAATAATTATCTTGAAAAATCCAGGTCAAAAAAAAATATTAGTATGTTCTTGTTTCACTTAATTAGGGCATCTAAAAAATTGTAAATTTGAGCAAATATATATAATTTTATTAAGATCCTGGACTAAAATAATTATTGGAAGAAGTTATTAACTCGAAGAACAGCTAAGCTGTCTTGGCATTTGAATTAATTACGTTAGAATTGAGTAAAAGATTGTGCAGATAACAAAAATGATAAATATAAAGTCATCAACTAAGAAAAAAGAAAAACTTAGTAAACCTCTCTCATGGTCTGGAAGCTAAGTGACCAAAATCAGCTTAGTGGGGATCTCAGATCAATAAGATCAGATTGGTTCCCATCAGCAGTGTCAAGATATCCTTTATTCAGTCTTGAGTCAGTAGAATGCTCCCATCAACTAAGTAAAGTCGGTCAGCAAGCTCTCCAACGGTAACAACCTTAGTGGATTAAATGCGGCTGACACAATGATCAAATCCGTACAACAAAGTGCAAAGTAAATAGTCTGCAAAAGCTGTCTTCTAGAAGAAGATCGTTGCTTAGGATTAAAATGTAATTTCGTCTATCTTAAAACGGGCAGAATTTCAAATTCAAGAGTATAAATAGATCGGGGACTGAAGATTGAAGAGAGACTTGCACAATGCAAGATCATATCGTAAGAGCAAGTTCCATCAGTTGAGTTGTCTAATCGCTAAGCGGAATCATGTGTTGACAAAGCAAAGTGTTGAGGAAAAAGATCACACAACTTCTATATCTTGTTATATTCAATTTTTGTTTTAAGGAGTATATATCCGATATGTGTGAGAAAATATAACTTCAGAGAGCTAGATTCATCTGAGTGATTTTCCGTGAGAGAACTGAATGTTCTTACTTAAGGCTTAGCATGTGTTGTAAAGCTTACGTGTTCTTTAGCTGGGTGCTTAGAATAGGTTTTTATAAGAGAATTACGTGGGGACTAAGTGTTTTACTTGAGGCTTATCATTTGTTGGAAAATTTCAAGCTCTTGTACTAGTTACTTTGTATTTCTAGTATAACCTAAATCTGTTTGATTTAGAATAGTGAACTAAGAGGATTTATTTATGCTGAATAACTATAAAATTCCTGATGTGATTTACTTCACTTTTCTTGCATTGCATATTTCATAAACTAAGTAAATCATTTAAAAGAAAAATCTTTTAAATTAAGGAATTCCTAACTTGGGGTAAAACTCTCTTTGTGATTTAAAGTTAGTTGAGTTGAAAACATTGTTTGAAAAATACACATAGGCATATGCGCTGCGTCATTGTTTGAAACTCTGATTATATAACCTTGATGAGCAGAATGATATGTAGTCTGCTTTGCTAATAAGTTTAGTGCAAGAACAGCTAAGTCGTCTCCATCATGGCAAAGATAGTTTGTGAATGAAAATATATCTACAAATTAACTTCAAACAATCCATCTGAACAAATATTATGAACTAATTTAAAAAATTGTTCAAAATAATTATGAACAAGGAGAAGAACAAGGAGTGGGAGGGAAAAACTATAGTAACGGAAATGAAATGAGAACAAAATAATAATGATAAAGAGATATTTGTCATTACAACATATAGAAACCAAACATCTGACTTTGTTACTATATTTTTATCTCCTTGATTTTATCTCCCAAATGACTCAATGCCAAAAATTCCAATTTAATTAACCACTAAAATATTGACTTGAAACAGTTTCACCTTGTTTTAAGATATGAATGACTAGGGAACCGAGGCTCAGAGGAAGAAATATGTCTCGGAGTCATGACAATTGGGAGAGGTTGGTAGCGGCTGTTCTTCGTAAAGAGCAACTATGGCAACTTTTTCATGATGACTCAAAGAGCCCCAACCTCCGCTCTGAAGCCTCCAGTTCTAGTTCATCCAGTTTTCGATGTTTCGATTCACCCCTCCAGAATTTTTCATACAAGGTGCAGCCTAAGCTTATTTTTGTTTCAGATGCTAACCCTATTGTAGGACCTCAGGCGCTACCACTTGCCCCAAAACCAATTGGTGTTAGGGAATGCGCATACCCTTCCCTTATAGTGCATTCATGCAAGCGCCCACGATATTCGATTGTGGCTCCACCCGCACACTTAGTTTGGGTCTCCATCCGCACACTCAGTTTGGATGCCACAGGACAATTGCTGTCACCCGCACACTTAGTTTGGGTGCCCAACAATCTCCCCCTCAGCAATTGCTCCTGCTGGGAATCGAACACGTGACCTTGGCTCTGATACCACTTGTTGGTCCCAAGTGGTCAGAAGAGGTTTAGAGGGGGGGGGTGAATAAACCTCTTTAAAATTTTCTTTTATTTTAACTTAAAAACTTTTACTCTAACTGAACAGACTAAGCTGATCAGATTAGTTAGTTACAATTCTGTTCGCGAACAAATCTTTGAACAGCCTTGTTGACCACTCGTCTGATTGTTACTTAGCTGATTTTGTTAAAATTAGTTTTAATACTTAGAGTACTTGCAGCGGATTTTCAAAGTGTTTTCACAAGTAAACTTAGCAGTTTGAAAAATGTTTCCCCAGATTTGTAAAATCTCTTTCTAGATTCTTTTTCAAACAGTTAACTTAATGTGTTTTATGCAACTGAAAAATATGCAGGTGAAATGCAAATAAAAACACAAGCAATTTTTATAGTGGTTATATGGATTTGAATATCCTTTAGTCCACTCTTCCAAGTCACAAAGATCTTGGGTTATACTAAAAACACACAGTAATCAGTATACTCTGCTTACGCCTTACAACAAATGAACAGGCCGTAAGTTCGCAGTAAGAAATCACAAAGAGATCCTACTTCTCTGAAGTAATATCACTCACTAAGACGGATATCTACTTCTCACAACACTCAATGTTTACAAATTCACTCAGAAGATGTATTTGGCTTGATTCTTCAACTCTACTTTTGTCAACAAATGACTCAGCTGATGAGTGAGCTGTTCTTGAGACTTAAAGAATTCTGCTTCGAAAATTTCTCAGAGATTGTGTTGCTTGTTTCTTCTTCGTCTCTTCCAGCTATTTATACTTGAGGATTGAAAAGTGTCCACTGAAGAGAGACAAGATTCAAATTCCTCGAGTACTGGTCCTTAAAATCCGCGAACGGCTCTTTTGCAGTCTGTCCGTACTGTGAACAGTACGATTCTGCAGGCAGCATTAAATGCACCCAGCTGATGTGAAGCATTTCTTCAATCATTTGTCTTTAATAACCTTGTACTTCAGCATTTATTACTCCAAGGGGCATTTATTACCGTTGGGAACACTTAATGATCTTCTTCACTTGGCTGATAAAAGTACGCGCTTGATGGCGAACAAAGCTGATCTCAAACTTGAAAAAATCTGATTTGAGTCGGCTGATCTTCACCAGTCTGATAACTTTTCTTCAGCAGATCAGAAGTCTTGGACCTTGAAACTTTGACTCTTCTGATGTCTTCTTTACTTAGTCAAAATTCCTTGATAAGTTTATCAGCTAAGTTACTCCATACTTAGCCACATCTGAAGTTTTGGAATGCATCAAAACCTCCCTTATCAAACTTCCTTTAGTGCCTTCATCTTCATCCTTATCCAACAATTTCCCCCTTTTTGATGATGACAAAACTTCAGCTAAGTACCTGTTGAATATCTAAGCTAAAGAATGTAATCCTCAAAAAATTTCTGAGATAGAAAATAGTATGTTGGAATGAACTTGACTTTTTATTGATATGATAAGATTGTTACAAATACAAGTACAAGTTCTTCAGATGAGATGTCTGAAAGACAGATAAAAGCAAACTGATTACAAGATTTTATCAACTTTAACTATCAGCTTCTTCATCTGATCCTTCAATCACTTCTTCATACTCATAAGAAGACTCATCATCGTCTTCTTCTTCTTCTTCATCAGCTTCATCATCCAGGTCCATGTTTGCTTTGGCAGCTTCCATTTTCTCTTTAAGTTGCTGCTCCCTTAAAGCTTCCATTGCCTTCCTGGCTGATTCTGTATTCTTGTACTTGGTAGTTTCTGCGAACTTCTCAGGGTCAATCTTATCAGCTTCCTTTGCTTTGGCTTCCTTGACTGTTTCATCCCATTTATCTTCCCCCTTTTTGTCATCATCAGGACTGATGACAGTAGAAGGTGCAACAGCAGGGTTGAGAGCAACTGTTGGAACCTTCAATTCAGCGCACAAAGCCTTCAAATTTTGATTTGTAACATCATGGCTTGCTGTAAGATTAAGAATATCAGTGCTGATGTAGTCAGTCTTATCATTGAAGTAGTCAATGTTAAGGTTTACAGTTGCAATTTCATGTTGGAGTTCCTGTGTGGCATTTGATACTTCTTGCAAAAACTCTAAGTTGACTGCCTTCTCTTCTTCACTGACTTTTATGAAGGTTGCAGTCAGATTAGCGATCTTGTGTTCAGCTCTTTGAAGGGCAGCATGAAGATGATTTACATCACCTTTCACATCCTCCACATTTCTGTTCATATCATTTAAGTTGTTCACTAACTGCAAGGAATGATCTTGAGGAATAGGAATACTTGTAATTTCAGTCTTGATGATCTTTTCAGTAGACTGTTGCACAGTTTCCAGCTGAAGTTTATTCGACTCTGCCAATTCTGTTTTAAGCTCAGTCTTCAGCTCCTCCTTGACCTTCATCAGCTGCTGTTGATGCTTCTCTTCCAGTTCCTTCATAGAATTTTCCATCAACATCTGGAAAGCTTCCATCAGTGATGAGTGTTCATCACCTGATGAAGCAGAAGCAGCAGCTTCATCCTTTTCTTCAATCTCCTGGTGGACAGGGATATCTTCCATCTTTGCGTCCTGATGATCTTCAGAATCCTTAGCATTCCACTCAATGGCTAAGGGTTCGTCAGCAACCTTTTCAGCAGACTTGTCAGCAGTCTGATCAGCAGACTTGTCTTCAGGCTTGTCCGCAGTCTGATCAGCAGACTCGTCAGCAGGCTTGGCCGCAGCTTTGTGTTCATCAGTGACGTCATCATAGAACAGGTTAGTGACTGTGCCATCATCATTGAAGCAAGTTGTTTGACGGATTTGCCTCACAATGATCCAAGGGTTGACAAATGCATTGTTACCCTCTGGCACTTCACTGAAATCTTTCATTTCTCTGCCAAAAATTACATGTTGAATACTTGGCAGTTGAGGGAGTTCACTTGAATGCCCTTGCTGATATCTGGACTTTTCTGCCCACTTATTCAGTGCAGTGATAACAGCAATCTTCACAGCCCTTTCTTCAACATCATCAGTCTTCTTCCTTTTGGCAGGCAGGGTGCTTTCTATCAGCTTGGCTTCCTCAAGGGCAAATTCCCTGGCATAGTGATGCATAGCATCCCTAACATGATGAGGATCCAAGGCTTTTTGGATAGAATCTGTCTTTAGCCACTCTAGTACCCATTTCTCTTCAGCAGCTAATCCTTCAGATTCTGAAGTTCAATGATGGACCTATTCAGCCTATTGTCTCTCCATCTGATATATCTAGGTTTCTCTTGAGTGAACATGGTCTTCAGCATTAACTTCTGGTTGTAGTAGGCTAAGGACTTTTCAAACTTCTGGAAAAGATCTTTATTGTTATGTATGATCTTGAAGGCTTTCTTAACTTCAAACTTTTCCTTTGGTTTTACTACCCCAGTAGGCATCTTCACTTTTGGGGTTTCTTTTTCTCCTTCAGCCTCTTTAATCTTGATGCCACCTCCATGGACAGGTCCATAGGCATCAATTTTGCTCTTTTCAATGACCATGGTCAGTTCAGCATCCTCAGCAGCTTTTCTCTCTGCTTCAGACATTTTCTTTCTGGCCTCATCCTTTGCTGCTTGAGCTTTGCTTAGCTCAATAGCCTTCTTTTCCTCAGCTTCATCTTGTTTTCTCTGTTCAGCTTCCTCCCTTGCTTTCTTGTCAGCCTTGGAAATCTTCTTTTTCCTCAGCACTATTTTCCTTTTTCCTTTATCAACAGGAGCTGGTCCAGCAGATGAAATAGGATTTGCAGCAATTGGATGTATGATTTGGACATCTGGGTCTTCTTGAGGTTGAGCAACCTCAACTGTTGGTGCACTTTGAGTCAGCTGTTGCGCATCAGCTTTGTCAGCAACAGAGGTTCCAACAGTTTCAAGGGGTCTTTCAGCAGACTTAGGACTTGATCTCACCAAATCTACCAATTCAGTGTCCTTCTCTACAAATGTCATCTGCTTCCTCGCTGACTTCTTTGACAGACCCTGAATAGGTCTTGAAGTAGCAGTATCCCTTATTTGGCTCCTTGTCCCGTGAGAGACATTCTCAGCAGGTTTTTCAGCTGATGGAGTTCTTGATGGTGATGCAGGGGATCCAGTCCTTACATCAGCAGTGACTTGATCAATGATCTTTGTGACTTGATCAGCAGCAGTCACTGACTCCATTTTCTTTGAGGTCTTTTCTTTAGGCTTATCAGCAACCTTCTTCTTTCTTGTCTCAACAGCCTTGTCAGCTGTTTTGACTAACCTCCGTTGCCTCTTGGCAGGAACCTCCTTTGGTCCCTCATCCTCATCTTGTTCAGGCTCATCAGCCCTCCTCTTTTGAACAGGCAAGTATTTGGACATTGCCTTAGATTTGTGAATCTCCTTTCCATTCACCATATGACATCCTAGTTTGAACAGTAGGAAGCTGAGCGTGATCCTGTGGTTGGTCTTGTCATCAAGGAAATCAGCCAAGATGTACCACATGATTATGGACCAGTTGACTTCTATTCCATAGTAAATAGCAGTCATGATGCTGAACCTTTTCATGGTGACAACATCCAGTGAGAAAGTGCAGTTTTCAATCAGCTTAGACACCATATCAGCCATCCGCTGATATTCATCCTTCAACTGTCTCTTCCTTATGTTGCCAGTCAACATTTCTCCTTCTTTGGCGCAGATCGCCCAGAACTGCTGGTGTTTTTCTTCAGTTAACACTGTGACATCATGTCGTCCTCTGTTTGGAAGACCAAACGTCTCGTGAAGAACAGCTGGGGTAATAGTGATAGATTTTTCTCACACTGTAGCCTTTATCTCCAGTGCGTTGTAGTCAGCCTTCGCTGTATTGTAGTATTCCATCACTTGATCAGTCCAGATCACTCCCTCGTTGTACTCCATGAAGTTTACCAAATTTGCAGATTTGAACTTCTCCAGAAGTTCCTTCATCAGATTTGTGCCAGATTGGTAATAGGAATCATACACAAGGTACATACCTTCAGCAGCCATTGTTGATCTGTAGAAATTAGAGAGAAAAACGAAGAGATTTTTGCAGAAAACTTGCTCAAATTTCTCACAAGTACTTTTGAAAGTTTAGGGTTCGTAAAGAACTACACGACTGATCAGATTGGGATTTATAGAGTTGGGGTATGTTGGTTCCCGTGATATCCGCCAACCGTTAGATCCGCTTTCTTGTCAGAGCTGATCGTGCGGTGTCAGTTACGACCTTTCAAATTCAAAAGATATTTAATGAGGAGCGGGAATATATACTGCCCTTCAGTTACTTATAAAAGCGTATTTTTGGATAAAACGTTTTAAATAGTTCCGCTTTTATATTAGTAATCAGATAAGTAAAATAAACACTTATCTGATTGACTACTGTCCTGATGACATAGTTGTTATCAGAGAATGCCAATAGCTGATAACCTTCCTCAGCTGTTTGTCAATCCAGCCAGATAGTATAACTTTATTCTTCGATAATTGAGTCTTCTGTTGAAAACATAACTTCAACTAACTGACATTAACAAATTTCATCTTTAATTCAGAAGTACCGCTAGTCTTACACGTTCCCCCTGAGTTTAAGAATTCATAAGTTAACTAGTCTGTTGAAAGTTAATCCTTGAAGATAACAGTGATGATTAAGCTGTTGAACTTAAGTCTTCTGGTAAGTTCCCCCTCAGCTTATGCATCCAAGTTAAGTAATCCTAGCTCAGCTCTTAGAGTTGAAAACCTTACTTCACTTAAAGGTTTAGTGAAGATATCAGCAATTTGATTGTCAGTATGAACATACTCTATCATAATATTGCCTTTTTCCACATGATCTCTAATGAAGTGATGCTTGATCTCTATATGTTTAGTCCTTGAATGACTTGTAGTGTTCTGAGTAAGAGAGATTGCACTTGTATTGTCACAGTAGATTGGAATTCCACTGATTTTGATGTTGTAGTCTTCTAGTTGATGCTTCAACCAAAGTATCTGTGCACAGCAAGCTCCAGCAGCTATATATTCAGCTTCAGCAGTAGATATAGAAACTGAAGTCTGTTTCTTACTCATCCATGAGATCAGACGACTACCTAAGAACTGACAGGCACCTGTTGTGCTCTTTCTGTCAATCTTGCAGCCAGCAAGGTCTGAATCTGAGTAACCAATAAGTTCAAATCCAGATTCTCTAGGATACCACAATCCCAATTCTTGAGTTGAGTGTGTCGGAAGCAGAGTTTAGGAGACATATGGAACTTGTTCAAAACATTAGCCACAAAAACGTGGTTGAACTGAGGGCTTACTTTTATTCAAAAGATAAAAAGCTCATGTTGTATGATCATTACGATAGTGGAAGCGTGTCTGCACTGTCACATGGTATGTTTAAAATCCTAACTTCAATTCCGTGTTAAAAAATGCGAAAACATACAATATATAAACTTTTTAACAAACAGAAAAAATTGCATTATTTGTACCTTTTTATTTATACATATTTCAATGTAGTTTACTAAGGAGTGATAAATGTATAAGTCAAATTAAGCTATGTTACCATGTAATGCCCTCATGTTTCAACTAATGAAATGTCATTGATTAGTCCTACTTATTTTTACATTCGCGGCAATGACTCCCAACCACAAGGATATATATCTGAGGTGTGATCCTAATTCAACAATTTTATCATGTTTCCAGGAATAACTGGTATGATTCGGGCTAATTTTGACTGGGTAACACGAAAAAGAATTGCCTTGGGAGCAGCAAGAGGTATTGCACATATTCACACGCAACAGCTTGTGCATGGAAACATAAAAGCCTCAAACATTCTTCTTGATTCACAACTATATGGATGTGTATCTGATTTTGGCTTGACAAACATGATATCAAAAACATTCCTTGAAACTACACGATACCAAGCACCACAAGTCAAGAACGGTGAGATATAACTTTGTGTAGTTTACATATATGGTCTCTAAACCACCTATCCAATTAGTGAAATTTAATATTTGGAGCAATTAATGATGAGAATTTAGTACATGGAAACATAAGAGCCTCATACATTTTCCACAATGAACATCAATATTACAAGTCAAATAGCATTTCCTTATTTACAAAATTGCAGGATACGGTGCTCCAGAAGTCATTGATTCCACGAAAATGTCTCAGGCTTCTGATGTATACAGCTTTGGCGTTGTGCTACTTGAACTTGTCTCTGGAAAATCACCAAAGGAAATAGCAATTGTAAGGTGGATTACTTTAATCCTTCGTGTGAAGTGGACTGCTGAAGTGATTGATTTAGAACTTCTGAGGTACGGAGAATGTGAAGATGCAATGATGAAATTGCTGCAAATAGGAATGGAATGTGTTGGTGATGACACTGAGAGCAGACCTAAAATGGTTGACATTTTGAAGATGCTCGAGGAAATTAGTTAGAGTGAAACAGATGGCTAACCAGCCATTGAGTCAACATTGAAAGATCTATTACTCGCGTTCACAAGATGAAGCAGTACTCGTCTTCTAAACTTAAATTTGTAATAGATTGCAATAAAATTTGTTTTTCATAATCCATTAGAGTGTTCATGCATATGTGCAGGACCTTTTTTCTGATTGTGCTAATTCAAATGTCTGTTTTTCTTGTTAGTCCATTGTGCACACATTATATCTCACTGTTCTAATTTTTCTGAAACTACCAATTGGGTGCATAAAACTATCTATTCTGTGCATTGGTCAATCTTTTTGTTCTATTTGGTTGGATATTGGGTTTATGCGGACAAGTGCAATGCGAGAAGAAAACTATGTAGAATTTTAAAAAGTTTAAAAATGTAAAAGAAATAGAAAAAAACAAAATTATGATCAATGCTTATTTCAAATTTATCTTACTACATTTTATCTCTCCATGATTTGCAGCCTAAGTGGTTTTTATTTGGTCCCGTAGTCGGTCCACGAATTTCCAGGATCAAACGGGCTAGGAACTGAAAATTCGGTTTTGTACGGTTCGGTTCGAATTATTTCGGACCGAATGCTCATTCAAATTAGGATCATACAGTGGAAAATTTGATTTTTTTTTGGACCGAACTAAAAATTTGATTGTTTTTCGGATTGAATCAAACTAAACCGTTGAATTTCGTGGTAGAAAACTGAAAATTTTTTGAATTTGGGAAACCGTAGACTGAACCGACCGAATCGAAAATTTAAGCCCTGTAAACGGTCCATGACGAACTTGGTCCGATTTGGTCACCCCTATTTGTAACAAAAAGAAAAAATTGCATTATTTGTATCTTATATGAATTATATAGAAAGAATGAAAAAGTGTAAGTAAGATGGATTAGTCTATTATAAGATATGTCAAAAATCTATCTCTCACAAGATAGCTAATCTTGACCTTTAAAATTCACCAAGATTAAATCTTAACCATAAAATTTTGTCCAATATAAAAATGTTCAATTGGACCCTTTTTAATTATTGGACATTTCCAAAAATAAAAATTTACATTTATAACCCTATATAAATATGTTAATCAAAATTAAAATATCTTCATTTCTTTATTCTCCTCTCTCTCCATCTTCCATCTTCTTTCTCCCTTATTCAAACCCGATCACCACCACCATCACCCCACCACCACATCCCGTAAGCCAGACCTCCCATGACATGGCCAAGTCCGCTCACCCGACAACCAAATCGCATAGATCGGATCTTTCATTTCTTCCTCTTAATTCTCTCTCTTTCCTTTGTTTTCTTCTTAACCCAAACCTCCTCCACCATGGTAAACTCAGATCTGCGCCGCCGCCGACGATGAAGACCCTATTGTTCGTCCCCCAACCAGATCTACGCCGCCGCTCCAGCGAATCCCCCAACCAGATCTGACACGCTCAAGGCCATGGGCTGGTTCTGCGTAGTCAACACCGACCACACCTAGGCCAGCCCTGGTCTTCAGGCGGCCGGTGCCGGGATCGGGTTGAAGTGGGTGGAAGATTTTCTTTTTCTTTCTTTTTTTCAATTTATGAGTCAATATATTAATTATTTTGAAATTTGAATCCAGATAATTAATATTGATTAATATTAACAAATTAGGTTAATGTTATTAAAATCTGTAATCTTACAA
Organism: Penstemon barbatus; assembly: GCA_003313485.2. NCBI lineage: Eukaryota > Viridiplantae > Streptophyta > Magnoliopsida > Lamiales > Plantaginaceae > Penstemon > Penstemon barbatus. The sequence goes on from CM064880.1 coordinate 32,536,144, forward strand.
TTTAGAGAAGAAAAAAAATTAAATGGTGTGAAATTTAAAATATTATTTAAATTTTATTTTGTGTTAAAAAGTAAATATAATATATAGTTTCTTAAACAAAAATAATGTTTCCTTATACAAGGACACTGATTTTTTTCTTTAGAAAAGGACATGATGTGTTATTTTTAAACAATATATTTGAATGTATAAACATAAATCTTATGTACCAAAAAAAATAAAGAAACATAAAATCTTCACAAAGCAATCATTTTCAATGAGTAAGGATAAATGAGTCTTTTATTAAATATTTGGTATAATTTATTTATTTTAGAAAACACATGTCACACAAGAAAAGACTATCTCAATTACACAATATCCAATAAAATCTCTTAATAGAGTGCCCCAAGTAAGATAGTTGGGTTGAGTGAGTAGAATTTTGGTTCTCTTATGGGTTAATTTTTTTTACTTTTGTCCCTCTTAAATTTTTCGTAACAGATTCATCCTCCTTGTCAATGTAATGTAATACATTCATCCTCTTAAATATAAAATACATCAAGTTTCATCAATTTTAGGATATATTTTGAATTTAAGTGATGTATTTTAGATTAAGAGGGACCAATGTGTTACCACTGCATTGATAAGAGGGACGCATCTGCTATGAAAAATTTAAGAGGAACAAATGTGTTACACTAAATTAATAAGAGGGATGAATGTGTTATACTATATTGATAAGGGGGATGAAGCTGCCATAAAAAATTTTAAAAAAACGAATATGCAAAAATTAATCCATAAGGGGAACTGTGATATAGGAAAGCTCAATATATTTGTATTGAATTAGGTGTTTAGCTTTCAAGATGTTAAACGTGCTTTAGTAGGTCCATTTGATCATTTGATGTATTGAATTAGTGGACTAGGTCCCTTCTCCTATCCAAAATGAACAAGCCCATTATGAAAAGTTGTACCCATTATTTGAGGTTGTGTTATTCACCAAGAAGCGTGTCTTTTCCTTAAGAGATGTGTAATTTTGTGAGAGTTGTGACTCTTCCTAGTAAGTGTGATGATGAGACACCTTGTAGTCTTTAAATAGACTTGCAACTACATTTGTGAGGGATTTTTTTGTTATAGTGTTACACTTTAGTTCCTAATAAAATTATTTTGTATTAATATAGTCCTTCGTAAAACAGTTTTTTTTTTTTAATTAATTTAATCCCTAAAGTTATTTTTTACACTTTAGTTTACCGTGAATCACCTGAAAATGACCAAAGTGAAACAAATAATTCATAATGGGGACTAATATGAGAAAAAAAAATACAGAGCGACCATTCTGTATAAATTTAATAAACATTTTCCTCAACTCAGATCAATATGCTGTTTGGAATAAATAATTAGGTTCTTGATTGTAAGAGTTATTTTCATTTACCAAGTCTTATTATTATAATTATTATTTTGTTCTTAGGTTATTAATTGTCCAGTTGTTCCCTAGAAAGTTAATGAGCCTGTTTGTTTGGTGTTTTAGGAAAGTAGTTTGGGAGAGTAGTGGAGGTTTATGAAATAATCTCGATTTGCGTAATATTGTTTGTTTGGTTTTTGAGAGAGTGATTTGAGAAATAAAGTAGGTATATGTGTTTTTTGAGAAGAGTTAGGTTGTAGGTGTAAGATGTGTAAGACTTTATGTCAAATCATGTTTGTTGTGAGATAAATTGTGTAAGAGATAGGTTACTTTATGTCAAATCAAAGTAGAGTTTGTATATGTTTTGTTTAGAGATACGAAAATTGTTGTTTGTTTGAGTTTTGAGAGAGTAGTTTGAGAAAATTAAGAGATGAAAAATTTATTTCAGAAAATAGAAAACATGTTTGTTTGGCATTTCCCAAACACGAAATTTTTTTGGAAAACGCCAAACAAACAGGCTCTAAGACTTTATGTCAAATCATGTTTGTTGTGAGATAAATTGTGTAAGAGATAAGTTACTTTATGTCAAATCAGAGTAGAGTTTGAATAGATTTTGTTTAGAGATAAGAAAATTGTTGTTTGTTTGAGTTTTGAGAAAGTAGTTTGAAAAAATTGAGAGATGAAAAATTTATTTAAGAAAATAAAAAACATGTTTATTTGGTTTTTCCCAAACACAAAAATTTTTGGGAAATGCCAAACAAACAGGCCCTGACTATTTCATGACTAAACTCGTACAAATTTTAAAAATATTACATAAGTGCAATTTTGTGACATGTGAAATCAAAGGGCTTAATCCCACTTTGCACCCTACAAATAGGAGCATTTTTTACTTTGTACCCTATAAAAAAATATATCCCACTTTGCACCCTACAAACCACTATTTCATTTCAGATTGCACCCTCAACCATTTTCAACCCATTTTAGTTGCCGGAGTAAGGGTAAAATGGTCCATGCACATTATTAACCACCCCAATTTTTTCCCAAAAATAATATATGAGTGTAATTGACATATCTCCATAATAACTTAAAAAAAAATGAAAAATAGAAAACAAATCTTACGGGGGTTTACTCAATTTCTCATCTTTCTTCTTCAAGTCGAGTCCAGTGCCGCCTTTTTCTTTTTCACTTTACATATAATTATTGAAACTAATCTAGAGTAATTCTGAGAATGTACATGTAGTTATCCCTAATTACTAATTCTACAAACAAGTATAATAGAGTTGTTAACGAAATGAAAATCAAAACGTAAATAAGATGAGAAATTGAGAATATGGTAAACACAACATAAAAAAAAGGACGACACTGGACTGAATTTGAAGAAGAAGGAGAAATTGAGAATATGGTACCCGTAAAACTTGTTTTCTATTTTTCATCATTTTTTTAAGTTACTATGGTGATATGTCAATTTTGCTCATATATAGTTTTTGGAGGGAAATTGGGGTGGTTAATAATATGAATGGACGAATTTACCCTTACTCAAACGACTTAAATGGGCTGAAAATGGTTGAGGGTACAATCTGAAATGAAATAGTGGTTTGTAGGGTGCGAATTGGAATAATTTTTTTGTAGGGTGCAAAGTGGAATTATGCCGAAATCAAAGTGTAAAATATTTGGAGGAAATGCACAATTCTATAACTGAGTTAAAAATGTTGAATGTCCAATCCTATTAAACTAAAATTGCAATTTTTACAAATTTGTAGGAAATCAGTTTTTTTAATGGAAGCATAAAGTACCCAAGTGCCTTTTTTTTTTTTTTCCCTTTTTTTTGGATGGTAATCACACTTAATCTTGTAGAATTGTTATGTCATGTTTATTTGGGTATTCTGAAAGTAGTTTTTGAAATTTTGAGATTTTTTTTTTAATACGATCTTGATTTTCATGTATTAAGAAAATTTTATTTGTTTTGGCTTTTAGAATGTAATAAATAGTAGGTTGAATTTTTAGTAAAATAGTATGTTTAACTTGAGCAGGGTAAGAGATACTAAAAAAAATGAGCAGGGTAAGAGATTTAATATTTTATGTCAATCATTGTAGAACTTTTTTAAAATTTTCTCTTTAGAAATACGAGTGAAATATTTAATCTTTAGAAATAAGAGAGAAATATTTAAGAGGAGACCTTTTTTTTTTCGGTTTTAGTCATTCAACGAATTGTTAACTATGGGAGTTTCGGTTATCTCTACTATTTATAATCCGGAAGATAAAGAAAAGGGTACGTTAGGAATACCCTCATGTAAGGTCTAATTATAAAAATCTCCCTCGCGTATTGAGTATTACAAAAACTCTCCTTAGCTTTATCATTTTTTTTACAATTAATCATTTGTCCCTAAAATATTTTCAATTTTATCCTTGAAAATTATTTGTAATGTTTATAATATGTTAAAATTTTTGAAATTTGAGGGTTAATTGTTATATCTTGTAAATTATAAAAATAATAATCATAAATTTACCACCAAAATAATTGATATAATTTATAATTTCTCATAAATTCCAATAAACATTTCCATTTATAGTACAATATAAATTTCAATAAATTAAAATATCTTATTTATAATACAATATCATTTATTAAATTTACTAATTTATAAAATAAATTCATTTAACTAATGTGTAAAAAAAATTTATTTTTATTAAATATATTATTAAAATTTATTTAATTTAATATTTTACAATTTAAATTGCTAATAAATATATAAATACCTTTTTTTTTGCAATACTAATTAAAAATTATGGGCAATTATAAATTTTATCAATTATTCTGATAGTAAATATATAATTATCTTTTTCCAATTTATAAGATATAATAATTAGATTTCAAGTTTTAACATTTATAAGAAATTACAAACAATACAAATAACACCCAAGGGCAAAATTGAAATATTTTAGAGGCAAGAGGTTAATTGTAACAAGGTAACAAACTTGAGGAAATTTTTTGTAATATTCAATACGTAAGGATGATTTTTGTAATTAAGCCTTATCTAAGGATACATACACAACCCTATGTACATCAATGTTTTTAAAATCAGACCACACCAGTCGATTCCCCCGATTTAACCGGTAACGGTCTTCAGTGCAGTCCGACTTATCCCTAAAAATCATCTCTTAAATTAACCAATCTGAACCGATCAAAATCACTCCAAAATCCGTAAAATCAGTGAACCGTCGATTTTTCACTTAATAACACTTTAAAAAAAAAAAAAAGTAAATCAAAGATTAGGGCTCTAATTGACTCACTGTACGCTTTTTCAATTTTTCTCCAGCAACGAACAAGATTCTCTGTCTCTGCCGCTTCTTCAGTTCTTCTTCTTGCTTCTTTCTTCCTTCATAAGTCACAACCAAAAATAAAAGACATCGATGTTTTAGTCATTTTCAATCTTCATCTCTTAGATTCCTAATTGATTTTCTCTTATTAATTTCAGGTAATTTTTTATTTTTTAAAATATAGAATTTTTTAATTTTTTTATATGAACTCATGTTTATTATTTAATAGGATTAATTATATACTTGAATTGAAATAACATTTATTATTTGTTTTGTTTAAGATATTTGCCAATTTGCGTATTTTTCTAAAAAAATGGGATGGTTTACTTCAACATTTATAGGAAGTAAGTTCAATAAGAGTAACTCAAGTTTGATGTAGTATTTGACAGTTAAAAATGTAATGCTAATTATTTCTTGCTTTTTTTTGTTATAAAACTTAGGATAAAAGTGATGAACAAATTGTAGTAAACAAAGTTATAAGTAGAGAAAACTCCTCAACTCTTTTCATTCATTTCATGTTGTGGTTTTTCTTCAAATCTCTACTCACAAAATGATGGATGAGACCCATCTATTTATACAAGTTCAAGACTCCTATATAATAGTCATATGTCTTGTATGTGTCTTCCATGCAATTGTGTTACATGGCTTTACTACAAGTTCAAACACTTGTATACATCTAGAGATTTCCACATAGGTGTGATCTTACGTGGTTTCGTTTAGTTCGATCAAGGGTGGGACGTATGATTACGATAACGGTAATTAAATAGATAAAGTGAAGTAAAAATCAATGTAATTGTATTCGAATTGAATGAGTACAAGTACAAATATTCGAAGGCCCTATTCGAGCATTATTGGATGCCGTACAAGCTAGAGGGCGAAATACACATGATAGAACTAGACCTATAATCCGAGCAGTTTTAGACTGTAGCTTCGAGGAGAGAGCACCTGGGAACCCGTGTCCAGTATCATAAATGCATGGGGTATTTATAGCTGAAAATGGGGTTCATGTGGTCTACCCGCAGACAAGGAATCCTTCGGCCCATTATTTTGGATTTGGAGCTTGGCCCAACAGTAGCTTTGGATCTTGGGCTGCCTTGCACGGATAATAATCATGCACCAGGTTCGAACTCGACTTCCGAGATAAGCACCGCTTCGATCTCCCGTACTAAAGAAAAGCAGGACCCAAGACTTCCCTCATCAATACTCCCCCACTTCTCGAGCGTAAAGTGGAGCTTTAAGCTCGGAGAAGTAACTATATCCGAGGACAATAAAGGGAGATGAATCATCCTCAGCTTATTGTTTCGGGTATGCCTCATTAAAAACCTGACTCGGAAAAACCCATTGGGATAAAAACCGAGTTAGGGAAAAAGAGTGCATACTTAAAAGAGTTTCTTGGTTGCGCAGTCTTTACAACGTCTTTGTTGTTTGTGAAGTGGATCTTTAATTTAGGAATTTTTGGGAAGTTTCAGGGGTCTTAGGTGCAATTTCTGAGAGTACGTTTTCAAGTTTTCCTTCAAGAGAGTCCAATCGTCGCGGTTACTCGGGGACTATTTTGCAATTTCCCGTTTTGTCCCTCTATATATATAGTTATACCGAGGGTCGCTGTTCTTCTAAAATTCTAAGGAGAGAGCTATTGATCGGAGCAAAACAGGTCGATAAGTGAATTTGCTTGCTGTTTTCTAACGGTCATCTGATATTTATTATGTCGAGTTCGGTAGATCCAAAAGGGAAATCTCCCTTGGAGGAGAACAAGGTCGATAACTGTAAGGGAAAAGAGACCGTAGAGAATCGATCATCTGGAAATGAGAATCCGCAAAACTCGGGTTCCGCCTCGACCAGCGGAGAGGAGCGGGAGTCAAGTTCTGACACTGGGAATAGCGAAGATGAAAATTCCGAAGAGGCAACAGTCTCTGAAAAGGAAAATACAGAAGACGGACAGCTTCCATTGGGTAACAACGAGCAGTATAAATATAGGCTAAACCGTAACGTGGTGATTACGATCTACGATTGGGAAGAGCCCTCGATTAGCGCAGCTCTAAACATGACTGAGGAGAGGGCAGATCAGATCGTCTGTTCCTATAAGGAGACGGACTTGGCGGAGTTGCAAAGAGAATTCGGTCAATATCTAGGCGCTGGTTTTTCGATAGTGCTTCCCTCCCCCGATCAACGAGTTACCAATCCTCCCGCCGGTTGCCAAGCCTTTTATTCCAAACACTTCCACTACGGCTTACGCATTCCCTTCCCTCCTCTAGTAGAAAACCTGCTGGATGCTTTTAAATTGGCTCCCTGTCAGATTTTACCGAATTCAATCTGTCTAATCATAGCTTTTTGCGTATTGATGAAGGCTATGGGGAAAAGGGCAGCTTTTCAGAATTTTTGGAGGATATTTCAAATAAGTTCTTCCACTTCTTCGAACGCAGGTTACGTATATTTTTCTCAGAGACCGAAGATTTCGGTCTTATCGACCAATGTGAGTAGTAACCTGAAGGGATGGAAACGTGAGTTTTTCTTTGTCCGAGGACCAGAGTCTCCCCCTTCCGAAGAAAATTCCGAGCCAACTCCCTTCGAGTGGCCTGGAGTAAAGGAGTGGATATATGGGAGACGCCGGCTCGTGGGGAATATGAAAAATGAGATAACAGATGATTTACTGCAATCTCTTCGTGCCGATCCTCATCAGACTGCTCTAATGACTCAAGAGGCAGTTTTGCGACTGGCCGAGCTCAGTAGTTGCACTTTTCCTCCCGAACCGATCATCTTCGGGAAAGCTCAGATCGATCCTGCTAATCCTCCTTCCACGTTAGCTGATATAGTTGATAAATTCCGTACATCTGTAGCTGGCCCGCATGTTGCTTCCTTTTCGAAGGGTAACAAGGGTCGGCCTCGTCCTCAAATACCCATAGCTTCCCGGAAAACGAAAAAATCCAAGGCCCAGGTTGGGACTGTATCAAATTCAAACGCTTTAATGATTGTTCCCCCGGTCACCGAAGCAGGGACTTCGCGGTCTCGGGCCGAGACGGAGGGGATCTCCGATTTCCAAGATCCCGAACCTCTTCGCTCTGTTTTCCCAAACGTTCCTTCTAACCCAAATAACGCGGGATATAGTAATTATACTCTTCTGGAGGATCGTGCTAGAGAGATTTTGCAGGCCAGGATGGCTCGCAAAAGGAGTAGCAATGTCCCTGAGTCCTCTAGGAGGGTCAAGCCTTTTGGTCGGGGACCGAATTCCATACCATGTCGGGCTGGTCATTCCGAGCCAGATTTGGCTGATTTCATCGAAGAACACCTGCAAGGACCTAGGGCTGCCGGATACCCGGACTGCGGGACCGTCGAATCTGACTTGGGCTCTGAGGGTGAGCATACGGTGGATAAGTCTCTTCGGATGTTTCTTGCCGGAAGATTCAAGGACGATACTATTCAATCTTTTGCTAAAAAGGATTTTGAGATACTAGGCGATTACGCCCATGCTCATCAAAAGGTACTGTCTCATTCTGAAAGTTTCTAGCTTTTTCCTTATATTTCGTATCTCGTGCTCTTACATATCTTCTTCTTTTGCAGGCCGGAGATCTGTTTATTCAAACTGCCCTTCGACAGGCCGTATTGAGTGAAGAGTCTCAAGCAGTACAGAAAGCCTTGTGCAACGTTTTGAAGGATGAAGCTGCGAAGACCAGTCAGCTAGAGGATACCAAGAGCAAGTTGTCTGAGGTCGAGATTGAGCTCGATAGAACCAGGAACGAGTTACAAACGAAGAAGGCCTTAGAGGATGAAGTGGTGAAATTAAAGCAGGAGCTTGAACAAGCTAAAATATCTGCCGAGCAATCTTATGAACGGGGTCGAGTCGAGGCCAGGCTTCCCACCGTAAGGGAGTTCTTAAAGTCTCCGATCCACGATGCCTTGGTTCGATTACGCTCGGGAGCAATTTATCAATCCTTCTATTATAAAGGAGCTCAGCATCTCCTTACAGCTGCTAGAATTGAAGGTGCCCTTAACGACTTCCTTCCTAAGATGGATCCTTATAAGAATATCTATGGTGAAGACTATAAGGCGTCCTCTCTTCCTCCTAAGCTCGAAGAATTTTCGACTCACGAGTTTGCTCTTTTCCTTGAGGAATTCGATGCACCAATACCCAATCCTGATGAGCTCGAAGCCCATTCCGAAGACGAAGATGTGGATATTGAAGGGGATTCCCGCGGTCAGAGTGTACAAGGCACTCCTTCTGGTTCGAGTCAATCTGCGCCTGGCGCACGAAGTCGTGATGAAGAAAGCAGCAGCTCAAGTGAAGAGGATTCTGACAGTTCGGAAAGTGGTTCTAGCAAATCGGAGAAACGAGATGGATCGGACCGTAGTTCGGGCGTGAAGGAGTCCAACTCATAACGATTGCTATGTAATAGGATTGGCTTGGTGCAACAATGTACTTGTTTACTTATGATCTTTGGTCCTCGCTTATTTAGTGGATTCTTGTATTTGAATTTCTTTCTTATATACTATTTTATATTATTGCCTGTTTGGACTTCTCGTTGAGTTTTATGACGTCAGCTTTGCGCACTTGGTTACGTCACTGGGCCTTTCTTGGAAGCAGTGCTTTACCAATCATTGCAGTTTGCATCGTACCGTTTTCTTATAAATAGCTAGGCCATTTTACGTTGCCTTTGCACTGATATCGCTCATAGTGTTCGGAGCTTCTTTAAAAATTATCTTGGTTGGATCTTTGCCCGAAAATCGAGAGATGAACAAGAATCTGAATGCTCTCGTGATTTTTCCCGCGCCTTTTTCCAGACCGAGTGATAGTAGGAAAATAAGTAAAAGAAAACGATCACCAATCAAATCTATTGGTCCAGACCAGTCAAATCTTCCTAAGGAAAGCAAATCATCGATCATTACCCTTTCTTCGTGCTTGAAATCTAGGGACTCAAATAAGAGAGCTAAAAGGGTTTCTTTTGTGGATGGAGTAACTGGGCGCTCTTCTTCCCAATCCGTTCCTTCGTTGGTCGGAGGATCTTCGCTTGGGAGAAGCGGGATTCGTTTCGATGCAATGTGTCCTGAGAAACCTGACTTGAGTCTTCTTCAGGCCGATGTTTCTATCTCCGAGGCGGTCTTCTCGACTGGAGAATATTCCTCGTTCCTATTTCATTCTGGGTTGGAATCCCTTACTCATGTAAGTCCTTCTAACTTCTTTGTCGTGGCTCTCTAATTCCTTTATTTCTGCTATGATGTGTTTCCTTATAAGTTCAGGCTAGCAAAGTCTTCTCTAGGCTTTATGCATTGGCCAATCATGAGATCGAACGACGGGCTTCCATTTCGCTCGAGCTGATCGGTAAAAAGATGGAGTTGGAACGCGCGCTGGATGCTAATAGATTTTTTAAGGAGAGATTGTCTCAGGATAAGTTGAGTTCGGAATTAGAGAGACTCAAAGATATTTATGAACGCGAGAAGAGATACTCCGAGCTTCGTGAGAGAGAAGCTTACATCCGCGGGTATGCTGATCGTAGTGCTGAAGTCCGAAAAATCCTTTCCGAAAATAATTTCGTTTAGTAATATTGTGGTCTTTGTAACGGTTTATCTTTCTTGTTGTAGTATAACCCTTGTTGTAACGATATAATATTTGCTTGGAATAATATTCTCCGTCTTTCCCTCTCTCTCTCTCTCTCTTTTTTTTTTTTTTTTTTTTTTTTTTTTTTTTTTTTTTTCATAGCCGTCGTGAGTATTGATAGAACTTAGATCATTCTTTAATAGAACGTTTATTTCGATCTAAGGGGCATAGCAGAGGCTTTCACCTTTAGTCGTTTTTTTTTTTTTTTTTTTTTTTTAGAGCATTTTTAGCCCTCGGGTCCTAGCAGAGGCTTTCACCCGTTCAATTTTTTCGATCTAAGGGGCATAGCAGAGGCTTTCACCCTTAGCCGTTTTTTAGAGCATTTTTAGCCCTTGGGTCCTAGCAGAGGCTTTCACCCGTTCAATTTTTTCGATCTAAGGGGCATAGCAGAGGCTTTCACCCTTAGTCGTTTTTTAGAGCATTTTTAGCCCTCGGGTCCTAGCAGAGGCTTTCACCCGTTCAATATTTTCGATCTAAGGGGCATAGCAGAGGCTTTCACCCTTAGTCGTTTTTTAGAGCATTTTTAGCCCTTGGGTCTTAGCAGAGGCTTTCACCCATTCAATATTTTCGATCTAAGGGGCATAGCAGAGGCTTTCACCCTTAGTCGTTTTTTAGAGCATTTTTAGCCCTTGGGTCTTAGCAGAGGCTTTCACCCATTCAATATTTTCGATCTAAGGGGCATAGCAGAGGCTTTCACCCTTAGTCGTTTTTTAGAGCATTTTTAGCCCTTGGGTCTTAGCAGAGGCTTTCACCCATTCAATATTTTCGATCTAAGGGGCATAGCAGAGGCTTTCACCCTTAATCGTTTTTTAGAGCATTTTTAGCCCTTGGGTCTTAGCAGAGGCTTTCACCCATTCAATATTTTCGATCTAAGGGGCATAGCAGAGGCTTTCACCCTTAATCGTTTTTTAGAGCATTTTTAGCCCTTGGGTCTTAGCAGAGGCTTTCACCCATTCAATATTTTCGATCTAAGGGGCATAGCAGAGGCTTTCACCCTTAATCGTTTTTTAGAGCATTTTTAGCCCTTGGGTCTTAGCAGAGGCTTTCACCCATTCAATATTTTCGATCTAAGGGGCATAGCAGAGGCTTTCACCCTTAGTCGTTTTTTAGAGCATTTTTAGCCCTTGGGTCTTAGCAGAGGCTTTCACCCATTCAATATTTTCGATCTAAGGGGCATAGCAGAGGCTTTCACCCTTAATCGTTTTTTAGAGCATTTTTAGCCCTTGGGTCTTAGCAGAGGCTTTCACCCATTCAATATTTGATAGAAGAAAGTAGAGATTGGCAATACAGTTTGAGAATATCAGTAATACGACGGATAAGTAAGAATGTAGGCGAAATATGCTTTCATTGAATAAATAGTCTGAACAAACATTCTTCAAATAATCCAATTCTTCATTAAACACATATAGTTCGCCGAATAGTAACGGTCAAAAGAAAACGGAATAATATAGATAAAAAGTAGAAGCCTCTATTGTTTCTATCTTCCATAATATCTTCTTAAATTGACCGCATTCCAAGCTCGAGGCAGTATTTCTCCGTTAGGGCGTGCAATCTTATAAGATCCTTTCTTTCCAACCTCTACGATCACGAATGGGCCCTCCCAATTGGGTTGTAGTTTTCCTACGTGCTTTGACACTTCCACTTTTTTGAGCACTAGATCCCCAATTTTGAAGGATCGAATCCTCACATTCCGATTATAGGCCTTTTCCATGTTGGCTTTGGCGGCTTGAATTTTTAACTTCGCGCGGTCCCTACGAGCATCCGCGTGATCAACTTCCACTTGCCTCAGCGATTGGTTTTCTTCTGGATCGTAAAATTCGACCCTGGGAGAAGGTATAAGATTTTCGACTGGAATTACAGCCTCCGACCCATAAACCAAACTAAATGGAGTTTCTCCGGTTGCCGCTTTGACTGTTGTTCTGTTGGCCCATAATACTCCCGGTAGCTCATCCAGCCATTTTCCCTTTGCTTCTGATAAGCGCTTCTCCAGAGATCGAACAATTTCCCGGTTCACTACTTCAGTTTGTCCGTTAGCCTGAGGGTGGCCAACGGACGCAAAGTTCTGTTGTATTCCAAATCTTTCGCACCACTCCGTGATCCTTTTTCCTGCAAACTGCGTTCCGTTATCTGATATTAAAACCCTGGGGATTCCGAATCTGCAAACTATATTTTTCCATAAAAAATTAATAACTTGAAATTGGGTGATCTTTGTCAAGGCAACACATTCGACCCACTTGCTGAAATATTCCACAGCTACAAGTACGTAATTTTTTCTGGCTCGCGCTGTTGGGAAAGGTCCTACAATATCGATGCCCCATTTATCGAAGGGCCAACAAATAGGGATCGAATGCATATGTTCGGCCGGTTGGTGTATTAAATTCGAATGAATTTGACAGTGATGGCACTTTTTCACATACTCGACAGAATCAGGAAAGAGTGTAGGCCAATAATATCCAGATCTTGAGCATTTAAGAGCTAACGCTCGAGCTCCACAATGGCTCCCAGCTTCCCCTTCATGAACTTCCCTTAAAATGATATTGTAGTGTGATTCGCGGATACATTTCAATAGAATTCCCGAAGAGGACCGCTTATAAAGTTGACTGTCCATCAAAGTAAATGATGGCGCTCTATATTTGATTCTCCGAGCCTCATTTGCATCATCCGGAAGTTTTCCATCCTTAAGATAGGCGATAAGAGGGTCACTCCACGATCTACTTGGCTCTTCGATTTCCATAACATCAACAGCAGGGGCTGCGTCTAACTCAATGGCGGACATATTCGATAGCAGCCAAGTGATTGTTCTTTCAGTCTTTCCGTCGGCCAGTCCTGTAAATTTTGACAATATATCTGCCCAGAGATTCTCTTCTCTTGGTATCGGTTGAATGTCGAACTTATCGAACTCCGAGATCAACTTCTTCGCCTTGTTCAGATATTTAATCATGTTGAATTCTCTGGCCTCGTAAGTGCCTTTTATCTGCCTGTGAACAAGTTCCGAATCCGTTAGTACGATGATCGATTTTACCTTTGCCTTAATGGCCATCTCTAATCCAGCTATCAAAGCTTCATATTCGGCCTCGTTGTTGGTGACGACAAAGTCCAAGGTTATCGCATAGCTCAGGTCTTCAGCATTGGGCCCTTGGAAGTGGATCCCAGCTCCACCACCTTCCTTGGTTGAAGATCCGTCCACGTGCATCAGCCAAACCTGATCGTTTGCTCCTTCCACCATACATGATTCCGGGGTTGTTTCCTCTTTTCCGCTCGATATGTTGGTTGACTCAAGCACAAAATCAGCTAGTACTTGCGCCTTGACGGCGATTCGTGGTCGGTATTCAATTTCGAATTGGCTGAGCTCGACCGCCCATTTTATTAACCTGCCTGAAGCTTCTGGCTTGGACAAAACCTGTCTCAAAGGCTGGTTAGTTAAAACAATGATTTTATATGTTTGAAAGTAGGGCCTTAATCTCCGGGCTGCCACAATTAAGGCAAGTGCAAATTTTTCAATCTCCAAATAATTCTTTTCGGCCCCTTGCAACAATTTACTCAAATAGTAAACTGGTTTGTGCTCAGCTTTATCTAGCTTGACCAGAACCGAGCTAATGGCTTCTTCTGACACAGCTATGTACAGATATAGGGGTTCCCCTTCGGATGGTTTTGCTAGCATGGGTGTCGAAGTCAGGTATGTTTTCAGTTCTTCGAAAGCCTTGTCACATTCAGCGTTCCACTCGAAGTTCTTAGATTTACGCAACAATTTGAAGAAAGGTAAGCTTTTGTCAGCGGATCTGGAGATGAATCTGTTCAGTGAGATAATTTTTCCTATCAAACTTTGAACATCCGAAAGTTTTCTTGGTGGATGGAGGTCAGTGATTGCTCGGATTTTTTCTGGATTAGCTTCGATTCCCCTTTCATGAACTAAATACCCAAGGAATTTTCCCGATCGCACCCCAAATGTGCATTTTGCTGGGTTTAACTTCAATCCATACTTCCTCAAAATTTTGAAGCACCTATCGAGATGATTAATATGATCTTCTTCGGTCATACTCTTTACGAGCATGTCGTCTACATATACTTCCATGATTTCCCCTATTAACTCTTTGAACATCATATTAACCAGCCTCTGATATGTTGCACCGGCATTCCTTAGACCGAAAGGCATAACTATGAAACAGTACACCCCTCGTTCGGTGATAAATGCCGTTTTGTCCTGATCTCTTTCGTTCATGAAGATCTGATAAAATCCTTGGAATGCGTCCATCATGCTAAATAATACAAATCCTGCAGTTGAGTCTACGAGCATGTCAATTCGAGGCAAAGGGTAAGGGTCCCTTGGACATAGTTTGTTTAAGTCAGTGAAATCGTTGCACATTCTCCATTTGTTCTCGATCTTTTCTCCCTTGGAGACTAATACCACATTGCATAGCCATTCCGTGAATTTTATTTCCTTGATTTGCCCTGCTGCTAACAGCCTATCGACCTCCGCATTAATTATCTTGTCTTTCTCTCGTCCGTGATTGCGCTTCTTCTGCCTCACGGGTCTTGCCTTCGGGTCAATATTCAGGGAATGCGTTATCACTCGCGGGTCGATTCCCACTATGTCGTCCGAACTCCATGCGAAGACATCGACGTTTTCCTGCAAGAATCCGATGAGCTTTGCCTCCATGCAAGCACTTAGCTCCGTTCCTATTTTCGTGAATTTTTCTGGAGATCCAGGAACCAAGTTACCTTTTTGTGATCAGGTGCTTGTACACTCATGTCAACGATCTTCCCTTTCTTTCCATCCAGTCTTTCATAATCAGGAATTGGGGTTCCGGAGTTAGAGACTAACTCAGATAATTTTCTTTTGTTAGGGACCTCAGGCTCCACCTTTTCCTTGATGGTCAAGGACGAACTATAACATTCCCAGGCCATGTACTGATCGTTCCTCATCTCACCTACTCCTCCTTCAGTTGGGAACTTTATCTTCTGATGGTAAGTGGATACTATGGCCTTAAAAGTATTCAGAGCGGGTCTTCCCAGGATGGCATTGTAGGCGAACGGCGTATCCACCACTAGGAACTTGATCATTCTCGTGACATTCTTTGGTTTTGATCCTAGAGTGGTGCTCAGAAGTATAGTCCCGAGTGGAGTGATCTCCGACCCCCCGAAACCGATCAAAGGGGTGGTTACCTTATCCAAATATGGATGACAGAGTTTCATTCTCGTAAGAGCTTCTGATGAATTATGTTTGCCGAGCTTCCGTTATCGATCAGCACTCTTTTGACCTCGAAATTTGCGATTCTTAGTGTTAATACCATGGAAAAGTCTGGATCATCTTCATTCGTGTCCCAACTAACATCAGCGGGTCGATCCGCCTCACTAAAGCTGATGACTTGATTCTCCATTGATGGAAGCTCCAAAGACAGAACTTCCCTTTTTGTGGACACTCCTGTCTTGATTGACCTTAAAATCCTTTTCCTAGCATTCCTACTATCTCCACCCGCCGGTCCACCTGCGATCATGTTGATCACCCCGTTCGATTGTTCTTCTACTTGACCTTGAATTTGCCTCTGCCGGGCGATAAATTTTCTCGGGCTACGGGATCTGTAGCGATTGTTGTAGTTGCCATTCTTAACAAATTCTTTTAGTTTTCCTTGGTTGATTAACTTTTCGATCTCGACCTTCAATTGATAACAATTCTCCGTACTGTGGCCTCTAGCTCGATGATATCGACAATATTGGTCATATCCGGGTGCGCCCGGCCTCGCCTGTGCGATTCTCTGGGCTTCCGGAATTAAATTTCCTTCTTCCAATACGGTCAACACCTCTTCTTTTGAGCTGTTAAGCTCGGTAAATTGAATTTTACCCGGCCTTGGGACTCGATTTCGATCATAGGGAGGTCCGTATGAACCCGGTCCTTGGGGCGGCATCTGCGGTTTAAAAGTGTTGATTCGCTGCCATACGGATCCTTTACTCGATCCTCCATAATCACTTGGTTTTGGGATCGGGGCCCTGTCTTGCTTTCTGTTGAGATGAGACTTATCTAGATGTGAACTCTTCAATTTGTTCATCTCTTCCTGTATCATATACTTTTCGGCAATTTCCATTATCCGTTCGAAAGATTTAGGTTGCTTTCTGCATAACGCATTCCCAAACTGGGTGCTTCTAGTCAGCTCGAACATCAACGAGGACAGATATTCAATTTGCGGGGTATCCACTTTCAAGAGCTCAATACTAAATCTTGCCAGCCATTGCCTCAACGTCTCCCCTTCCAATTGTTTCACAGTGCCCAGATGATTCGCTGGCAATCTTGGCTTCCTCTGGCTAGCGAATTGATGCTTCAGCTTATCGCAAAATTCTTCGAAAGAAAATATGGAGTTCGGGGGTAACTTTCCGAACCAATCGAGGGCAATCCCTTCAAAAGTGGTGACCATAATCTTGCAGCAGAAATTATCCGAGTGTCCATACAAATTCATAACATTAACAAAGCTGTTAATATGCTCGCCGGGGTCGGTAGTCCCGTTATACCGAGGTAGCCTGGTCGGCACCGTTTCTGTGTTTCGAGCTTCGCGTATTTCTCGACAAAAGGGTGAACATCTCATGATATTATTCGAGATCTCCCTCTCTCGTAGGTTTCCTCTAGTCAAGGAGTTCCCTGCTTGCCTGGCAGCTTGATGAGTGAAGGGAATCTCTATCATGGTGCCCTGCTCTTCCAACTTTTTAGCCACCCTTTCCTGTATTATTTTTTCCAATTCAGATTCAGTGATTCTCTTGCTAATTGGTTTGTTTCTTCTTACAGCGCCGGCGGCGTGACTTTCCCCTACAACAGAATTTTCCAGATCGTGCACTAGTGCAGGTGGGTTTTCGGACCGGGCATTGGCTTCCGAAGGTGCCGCTCGACGCGGATGTGTTGATGGGGCATGCGACACATCATTTTCCTTCTGCAAGTTCGATGAAGGTATCTCTGGTCTTCCCTGAATCCCTGGTTGGTCTACAGGTGATTGATCTGCCCTTCCGCTGTTCAAGAATTCCCTGCACATTGTGCCTATTATAGATCTTAAGTCACCAATGGTTGTGTGTACTGGAACGTTATCTTGTGGAACTGCCGGTGGCGCTTCCGGTTGTTGTTGTGCGGCGCGTGATAGATTATCAGGTTCATTGTTAACAGAATTTTGTGCTCCCCCTGCATGGGAAGGCTCTCCTCTAACATACGTGTTCCTCCTCGTAGTAGGCATATTTCGATCTAATACTCGAATAAGGCCCCTCGGTGGGCGCCAATTGATCTTACGTGGTTTCGTTTAGTTCGATCAAGGGTGGGACGTATGATTACGATAACGGTAATTAAATAGATAAAGTGAAGTAAAAATCAATGTAATTGTATTCGAATTGAATGAGTACAAGTACAAATATTCGAAGGCCCTATTCGAGCATTATTGGATGCCGTACAAGCTAGAGGGCGAAATACACATGATAGAACTAGACCTATAATCCGAGCAGTTTTAGACTGTAGCTTCGAGGAGAGAGCACCTGGGAACCCGTGTCCAGTATCATAAATGCATGGGGTATTTATAGCTGAAAATGGGGTTCATGTGGTCTACCCGCAGACAAGGAATCCTTCGGCCCATTATTTTGGATTTGGAGCTTGGCCCAACAGTAGCTTTGGATCTTGGGCTGCCTTGCACGGATAATAATCATGCACCAGGTTCGAACTCGACTTCCGAGATAAGCACCGCTTCGATCTCCCGTACTAAAGAAAAGCAGGACCCAAGACTTCCCTCATCAAGGTGTGTGCTTTGCCACACTTGTTAATGTCTTGCCATATATCATATGCAATGCCACACTTAATCTTGTCTTGACACATAAATGGGGTATGTGTTATCTCATTATTTCACCAAGTGAAAGAACTATGTAAATCCACCTTATGTCTTGAGTGGTAAATTACAAATGGCATCCACAAATATGCATATTTCATAACACTCCCCCTTGGATGCCAATTGTTTCTGGAGTATGCCTCGTTAAAACCTTGTCAAGAAAAACCCATTGGGACAAAAACTTGAATGAAGGAAAAAGAGTACATATCCGAAAAGGGGATTATAAGCGTGTAACACTGCCTCGTTAAAACCTTGCCAAGAAAAACCCAGTGGGATAAAAACTTGGACGAAGGAAAAATAGTACAGTGTAAGTGTCGTTAATTACACGCTCCCCCTGATGCCGACATAAGATCCACAAGTCGCCGCATTCCAATGTTGTAAACCATCTTCCTGAATGTTGTAGTCGGCAATGCTTTAGTGAATAGATCAGCAAAGTTGTTACATGACTGAATCTGAAGAACGTCTATATCACCCTTTTTCTGAAGCTCGTGGGTAAAGAAAAACTTTGGTGATATGTGCTTCGTTCTATCTCCTTTGATATATCCATTTTTTATTTGAGCAATACAAGCGGCATTGTCTTCATATAATGATGTTGGTATATTCTTTGTTGAATGCAACCCACAAGATTCTTGGATATATTGAACCATTGATCTCAACCATAAACATTCTCGACTTGCTTCATGCAATGCCAAAATTTCAGCATGATTGGAAGAAGTGGCAGCTAGAGTTTGTTTGACAGATTGCCATGATATTGCAGCGCCACCACAAGTAAATACATATCCACTTTGTGATCTACCTTTGTGTGGATCAGAAAGATAACCGGCATCTGCATAACCTGCTACATGTGCATCGGCATCTCTAGAGTAAAATAGACCCATGTCTATTGTCCCACGAAGATAGCGCAATATGTGTTTAACTCCATTCCAATGTCTTCGTGTTGGTGCAGAACTATATCTTGCCAGTAAGTTGACAGATTGCCATGATATTGCAGCGCCACCACAAGTAAATACATATCCACTTTGTGATCTACCTTTGTGTGGATCAGAAAGATAACCGGCATCTGCATAACCTGCTACATGTGCATCGGCATCTCTAGAGTAAAATAGACCCATGTCTATTGTCCCACGAAGATAGCGCAATATGTGTTTAACTCCATTCCAATGTCTTCGTGTTGGTGCAGAACTATATCTTGCCAGTAAGTTAACCGAGAATGCTATATCAGGTCTCGTACAATTTGCAAGATACATCAAGGCTCCAATTACACTTAGATAAGGTACTTCAGGACCAAGCAATTCTTCATTTTCCTCCCGAGGACGGAAATGGTCTTTCTTTATATCCAAAGATCGGACAACCATGGGACTACTCAATGGATGAGCTTTGTCCATATAAAATATCTTCATAATCTTTTCTGTATATGCCGATTGATGGATAAAGATTCCACTTGATAAATGTTCGATCTGCAGGCCGAGACAAAACTTTGTTTTTCCGAGATTTTTCATCTCAAATTCTTTCATTAAATAGTTAGCGGTCTTTGTGAGCTCTTCAGGAGTCCCCACAAAATTTAAATCGTCCACGTATACCGCAATAATGGAAAATCCATTCTAAAATCTTTTAATGAAAACACATGGACAAATTGGATTGTTAACAAATCCTTCCTTTATGAGATAATCACTGAGCCGGTTATACCACATCCGGCCAGACTGTTTTAATCCGTACAAGGATCGTTGCAATTTAATTAAATACAATCCATGAGACCTTTGATTATGAGATCCTTCAGGGATTTTGAATTCTTCAGGGATTTTCATATATATATCTCTATCAAGTGACCCATATAAATATGCGGTAACCACATCCATGAGACGCATGTCCAGTCCTTCAGAGACTGCAAAACTAATCAAATACCGCAACATGATTACATCAATCACAGGGGAATATGTTTCATCATAATCAATTCCAGGTCTTTGTGAGAATCCTTGTGCAACAAGTCGTGCCTTGTATCTCACAATCTCATTTTTCTCATTCCGTTTTCGTACAAATACCCATTTGTACCCAACTGGTTGCACGTCTTCGGGCGTGCGAACTATCGGTCCAAAAACTTTGCGATTTTCTAGCGAGTTCAGCTCAGCTTGAATCGCATCTTTCCATTTTGGCCAATCATTTCTATGTCGACATTCATCAACCGATATCGGTTCGGGATCTTCAGGATCCTTATTTTATAATATCTAGTGCGACCCCATATGCAAAGACATTGTCTACAATCAGCGACCCCATATGCAAAGATATTGTCTACAACTTTCTTTCTATCCCAATTTTCTCGGGTATTTAAATAATTCAAAGAGATCTCTTCAAATATCGCCTCTTCAGGGGCATCAGTTTCATTTGTCTTTTCCGGGGCATTAGTTTCGTTTGCCTCTTCCGGGGCATTTCTTAATTCAGACTGATCAGTTAATTTTTCTATAGCGCTTTGTTATGAAACAGTTTCCTTTTCAGGAGGAATACATACTTCTGGTATCTTTTTCCTTCGGGGATTCTTGTCTTTTGCACCAACCGGGCATCCACGTTTCGTTCGTGGTTTTTCAGATTGTCCTTCAGGGACATCAATCCGTGCTGGTGCATTAACTGCCGGTATATGAGATTTTGTTATTTTCTTTGTATCAACAAATGCATCCGGCAATTGATTTGCAACATTTTGCAAATGTATAATCTTTCTTACTTCTTGCTCGCAATTATTTGTATGTGGGTCATAATGAGACAAAGATGGCACATTCCATTTAATTTCACGCCGTTCTTCAGGAACCGGCTTCTTATCTCCCCCTAACGGCGGGAAAACTGTCTCATTAAAAATACTATCAGCATATCTTGCTTTAAACATATCACCCGTCAGGGGTTCAAGATATCTGATAATAGACGGGGAATCAAAACCAATGTAGATCCCAAGTCGTCTCTGTGGACCCATTTTTGTTCGTTGTGGCGGTGATATTGGAACATAAACCGCACATCCAAAAATTTTCAAATGAGAAATATCAGGCTGCTGGCCTGTCACAAGCTGCAATGGCGAATACGCCTCGAATGAACTTGGTCTAATCCGCACCAGTGAAGCAGCATGTAATATTGCATGTCCCCAAACAGAGGTGGGTAAATTTGACCTCAAAAGTAAAGGTCTAGCAATTAATTGCAACCTCTTTATAAATGACTCAGCTAGGCCATTTTGGGTATGTACATGTGCAATAGAATGTTCAACATCAATTCCAATTGACATGCAATAATCATCAAATGCCTGAGATGTAAACTCACCGGCATTATCAAGACGGATTGTCTTTATCGGATAATCAGGAAATTGTGCCCTCAATTTTATAATTTGAGCAAGAAGCTTTGCAAAAGCCATTGTACGCGTTGACAGTAGGCATACATGAGACCATCTCGAGGATGCGTCTATCAGGACCATAAAATAACGAAAAGGTCCTCATGGTGGATCTACAGGCCCACATATATCTCCATGAATTCGTTGTAAAAACATTGGGGATTCAGTATCAATCTTCATAGGAGATGTTCTGATAATTAATTTCCCCTGTGAGCATGCCACACACACATTTTCATGTGGTAAAAGAATCTTCTGGTTCTTTAAAGGATGCCCACTCGAATTCTTTATTATTCGGCGCATCATAATTGCTCCCGGGTGGCCAAGTCGGTCATGCCAAAGTGAGAAAAGTTTTGAATCTTTGAACTTCCGGTTCAATACAACATTTGATTCAAAAACTCTTATGGTCGCATAGTATAAACCCGATGAGAAAACTGGGAGTTTTTCAATTACATGCTTCTGGCATGAACTCATGGATGTAATACAAAGATATTCCACATTCCCCTCATTCATGATCTCAATATGAAATCCATTCAAACGTATATCTTTGAAACTTAACAAGTTTCTTTTGGATTTCGGAGAGTACAACGCCTCTTTTATCAAAATATTTGTACCACCGGGCAATATTATATTGGCTCTTCCGGAGCCTTCAATTAATGTTGTAGTACCATAAATTGTACTAACATTAGCCTTTGATAATTTCAAATTCGAGAAATACTTCTTATCTCGAAGAATCGTGTGTGTGGTCCCACTGTCAACCAAACAAATATCTCCATCGTTCATGCTCACATCAACGTTAATTTTCATTTATTTATTTTTTTTCTTAAGCACAAATAGATAATAAGATTTCTTTAAAATATACTCAAATCTCCGGGTTTGAGTCTTTCACCCAGACTTTCTTTCAAGTCTAAAATTTTCGAAGCTTTGTTACAAGCTTAAAACCTTTGAGGCTTTCTTTCAAGCTTAAAATCTTTGAAGCTTTCTTTCAAGCTTAAAATTTATGAAGCTTTCTTTCAAGCTTAAAATCTTTGAAGCTTTCTTTCAAGCTTAAAATTTATGAAGCTTTCTTTCAAGCTTAAAATTTATTAGGCTTTCTTTCAAGTCAAGCACAAAAATAATAAGCTTTCTTTAAAATGTACTCGAATCTTCGGGTTTGAGTTTTTTGCCTAACGGAGGCACAAAAGTAGTAGGCTTTCTTTCAAGCCGAAAATGTTCTCAAATCTTCGGGTTTGAGTCTTTTGCCTAATGGAAGCACAAAAGTAGTAGGCTTTCTTTCAAGCCGAAAATGTTCTCAAATCTTCGGGTTTGAGTCTTTTGCCTAGTGGAGGCACACGAGTAGTAGGCTTTCTTTCAAGCCGAAAATTAGCTCAAAACTTCGGGTTTGAGTTTTTCGCCTAGTAGAGGCACACAAGTAGTAGGCCTTCTTTTAAGCCGAAAATATACTCGAAACTTCGGGTTTGAGTTTTTCGCCTTGTAGAGTCACACAAGTAGTAGGCTTTCTTTCAAGCCGAAAATATATTTAAATCTTCGGGTTTGAGTCTTTTTCCTAGACTTTCTTTCAAGTCCAAGATTTTCGAAGCTTTCTTTCAAGCTAAACTTTAAAGCTTTATTTCAAGCTCAAAACTTATTAGGCTTTCTTTCAAGCCAAAAACAATTTGTTCATATTCGAATTCAAGTTATTTATACTACGTATAATAAAGTATACATATTACTTGTATGTCGATTTTAATCCTTCAGGATAGAGACAATTGTTACTTTCCTCAACTCTTTTCGTCAACTTCTGATGGATGCCGTGTCACCTACAAACGTTGTAAGGACGATCCAAACGGCCAGAATGAAGGCCAGAATGAAGAGGCTGGTGTGAGGAACCTTCGGTTAAAATTTGAGCATGATCCAA
>CM064880.1:32838016-33103148 GCA_003313485.2 Penstemon barbatus
AGAATCTATAGAGATAGATCAAAAAGGTTGCTTGGGCTATCCCAATCTTTGTACATAGACAAAATCTTGAAAAGATTTAGTATGGAGCACTCCAAGCGAGGATTGCTCCCGGCTAGACATGGGGTTTCTCTCTCAAAGTCTATGGCCCCAAAGACAGTTGAAGAGAGAGAAAGGATGTTTAGGATACCTTATGCATCCGCGGTAGGGAGAATAATGTATGCCATGCTATGTACAAGACCGGATGTGGCACAAGCTCTTAGTGTAACGAGCCGCTACCAATCCGATCCCGGTGACAGTCACTGGGAAGCCGTGAAGGCAATTCTTAAGTACTTGAGAAGAACTAAAGAACTGTTCTTAGTATACGGTAATGGAGATTTGAAGCTTGAAGGTTACACTGATTCAAGTTTCCAAAGTGATGTGGATGACTCCAAATCTATGTTGGGATATGTGTTCTGCCTCAATAACGGTGCGGTTAGTTGGAAAAGTTCCAAACAAGAAACCATAGCCGATTCAACTACTGAGGCGGAGTATATTGCAGCATCAGATGCCGCAAAAGAAGGTGTTTGGATGAAAAACTTCGTCCAAGAGTTGGATGTTGTGCCTAGCATTGCCGAGCCTATTATTATCTTTTGTGATAATAATGGAGCTATTGCGCAAGCAAAGGAGCCAAGATCTCATCAAAGATCCAAGCACATAATGAGACGATACCATTTGATCCGTGAGATCACTGGTAGAGGCAACATAAAAGTTGAGCGAGTTGACTCGGAAGAGAACGTGGCAGACCCACTGACTAAACCCCTATCGCAAAAGGTCATTGAAAGACATCTTATGAAGATGGGACTCAGGACCATGGGTAATTGGCTTTAGGGCAAGTGGGAGATTGTTAGGGTAGTGCCCAACAAGCCAATTAATGACTTGTAATCTACTCTTGTAAAAACAATCTGGTTTTGATTAATAATATTAAATTGGCCATATTCATTAATTGTAATCAATCAACAATTAGATGAAGTCCTTAGATCACAAATGACTATGGGGCATGGCATCGATCCAATCATGGAATAAGCCTCTAAGGTCGTGATCTAAAATTGTTCTGAGTCATAGAACCCATTGAGACAGGACATCGATGGGATCGGATAGACTCACACAAATATACATGTTCCAATAGTTGGAAGGCGTTGTGTTTCCATGGATGCCGGTATGTGGATACCAGTGTATACGAGTGGGTGGTTTGTTGTAGAACAAATGCACCGAACGCCCCATCGAGAGAGAATCTTGTCTTGAAGGCATAAAATGCACATCGGTGACAAAGTATTCTCTCATTTATGCTAGTGTACGGATATTAGTCCTTCGACTTGAGATGGTTAGAGTAATCTCATGTGTGGGTGCTTATACTTTGATGTATTTCCCGACCACTTACTAGCGGGTCTATGTGGTTTTACGTTGGGTATAGGTAGTCGTACATGGAGATTGATGACATCAATATAGAATTCATTGACTCGATGTAAAGAGTCGAGCGAATCTCCTATGTGTTCTAAAGTATTAGATTCTTGATAAAATCCATGCGCATGGTATGTGACAATTGGGAAGGAGTTTCCAAAGTTGTGGTCACAAGGGAATCTAATTATGAATAAGATACATAGAATCGAGGTATTATGGGAAACCGATCAAATTACCATATCCCAGGCCTTGATCGGGAGGTTGGTCAATGAAAGGACCGTACGTACATGGAAAACATAAAAGGAAAGGTTCACACGAACAACATTCACCTATTAAGTAGGCTCCATGGGCTTGTGGCTAGACATCGACTATGGAGTGTGGGTACCAATGGACTAATGGAGATTAGTTCTAAGGTGGTCAATTAAATGTGTTTAATTGACCGGAATAATTATAGTAATTATTCACTAATTAAATCACAAAGTGTTGTGAGCCCACGGCTAGCTAACGGTTGATGAGGGATATTTCGGATTTCTGCTCTTCTTCTTTAGAACTACATAAGATCGAACGTTATTTATCTCGAAAGATCCAGTTCGACCCCGATGTCGGAATACTGTAAATACAAGGCTACCCTGGATCCAAAATTACTGTTGGGCCAAGCTCTGACCCAAACTTATGGGCCGAAGAATTGCACATCTGCGGGTAGACCACCTGAACCCCATTTTCAGCTATAAATACCCCATGCATTTATGATGCTGGACACGACTTTCCAGGTGCTCCCTCCTCGAAGTTAATGCTCGGAACCGTTTAGGGGCATAGACTTAGGATCATATGTATTTCACCCTCTAGCTTGTACGGCATCCAATAATGCTCGAATAGGACCTTTGAATACTTGTATTTGTACTCATTCAATTCGAATACAATTACTTTGGTCTTTGCTTTACTTTATTATTGTTATTATTGTATTGCATTCCACCCTTGATCGAACTAACGAAACTACGTAAGATCAATTGGCGCCCACCGTGGGGCCTTATTCGAGTATTAGATCGAAATATGCCTACTACGAGGAGGAATACGTATGTTAGAGGAGAGCCTTCCCATGCAGGGGGAGCACAAAATTCTGTCAACAATGAACCTGATAATCTATCGCGCGCCGCACAACAACAACCGGAGGCGCCACCGGCGGTTCCACAAGATAACATTCCAATACACACGACCATTGGTGACTTAAGATCTATAATAGGCACAATGTGCAGGGAATTCATGAACAGCGGAAGGGCAGATCAGTCACCTGTCGACCAACCAGGGATTCAGGGAAGACCAGAGATACCTTCATCGAACTTGCAGAAGGAAAATGATATGTCGCATGCCCCATCGACACATCCACGTGGAGCAGCACCCTCGAAAGCCAATGCCCGGTCTGAAAACCCACCTGCACAAGTGCACGATCTGGAGAATTCTGTTGTCGGGGAAAGTCACACCGCCGGCGCTGTAAGAAGAAACAAACCAATTTACAAGAGAATCACTGAATCTGAATTGGAGATAATAGTACAGGAAAGGTTGGCCAAAAAATTGGAAGAGCAGGATACTATGATAGAGATTCCCTTTACTAATCAAGCTGCCAGGCAAGCGGGGAACACCCTGACTAGAGGAAACTTACGAGAAAGGGAGGTCTCGAATAATATCATGCGATGTTCACCCTTTTGTCGAGAAATACGCGAAGCTCGAAACACAGAAACGGTGCCAACCAGGCTCCCTCGGTATAACGGGACTACCGACCCCGGCGAACATATTAACAGCTTTGTTAATGTTATGAATTTGTATGGACACTCGGATAATTTCTGTTGCAAGATTATGGTCACCACTTTTGAAGGGATTGCCCTCGATTGGTTTGGAAAATTACCTCCGAACTCCATATTTTCTTTCGAAGAATTTTGCGATAAGCTGAAACATCAATTCGCTAGCCAGAGGAAGCCAAGATTGCCAGCAAATCATCTGGGCACTGTGAAACAATTGGAAGGAGAGACGTTGAGGCAATGGCTGGCAAGATTTAGTATTGAGCTCTTGAAAGTGGATACCCCGCAGATTGAATATCTGTCATCGTTGATGTTCGAGCTGACCAGAAGCACCCAGTTTGGGAATGCATTATGTAGAAAGCAACCAAAATCCTTCGAACGGATAATGGAAATTGCTGAAAAGTATATGATACAGGAAGAGATGAACAAATTGAAGAGTTCGCATCTAGATAAATCTCATCTCAACAAAAAGCATGATCGGGCTCCGATCCCAAAACCAGGTGATTATGGAGGGTCGAATAAAGGATCCGTTTGGCAGCGAATCAACACTTTTAAGCCGTATATGCCACCCCAAGGACCGAATTCGTATGGACCCACTTATGAGCGAAATCGAGCCCCAAGGCCGGGTAAAATCCAATTTACTGAGCTTAACAGTTCAAAAGAAGAGGTGTTGACCGTATTGGAAGAAGGGAATTTAATTCCGGAAGCCCAAAGGATCACACAGGCGAGGCCGGGCGCGCCTGGATATGACCAATACTGTCGATATCATCGAGCTAGAGGCCACAGTACGGAAAATTGTTATCAGTTGAAGGTCGAGATCGAAAAGTTAATCAACCAAGGGAAACTCAAAGAATTTGTTAAGAATGGCAACTATAACAATCGCTACAGGTCCCGTAGTCCGAGAAAACTTAGCGCTCGGCAGAGACAAATTCAAAGTCAGGCGGATGAGCAATCGAACGGTGTGATCAACATGATTGCAGGTGGACCGGCGGGTGGAGATAGTAGGAATGCCAGAAAAAGGACTTTAAGGTCAATCAGGACAGGAGTGTCCACAAAAAGGGAAATTCTATCTTTGGAGTTTCCATCAATGGAGAATCAAGTCATCAGCTTTAGCGAGGCGGATCGACCCGCAGATGTTATTTGGGACACGAATGAAGATGATCCAGACTTTTCCATGGTGTTAACACTAAGGATTGCAAATTTCGAGGTCAAAAGAGTGCTGGTCGATAACGGGAGCTCGGCAAACATAATTTCATCAGAAGCTCTTACAAAAATGAAACTCTGTCATCCACGATTGGATAAGGTAACCACCCCTTTAATCGGTTTCGGGGGATCGGAAATCACTCCACTCGGAACCATACTTTTGAGTACTACTCTAGGATTAAAACCAAAGAATGTCACGAGAATGATCAAGTTCCTCGTGGTGGATACCCCGTTTGCTTACAATGCCATCTTGGGAGGACCCGCTCTGAATACTTTTAAGGCTATCGTATCCACCTACCATCAGAAGATAAAGTTCCCAACTGACGGAGGAGTAGGTGAGATGAGGAACGACCAGTACATGGCTTGGGAGTGTTATAGTTCGTCCTTAACTATCAAGGAAAAGGTGGAGCCCGAGCTCCCTAACAAAAGAAAGATGAATGAATTAGTCTCTAACTCCGGAACTCCGATTCCTGATTATGAAAGACTAGATGGAAAGAAAGGGAGGATCGTTGACATGAGTGTTCAAGCACCTGATCACAAAAAGGTGAACTTGGTACCCGGATCTCCAGAAAAATTCACAAAAATAGGAACGGAGCTAAGTAATTGCATGGAAGCCAAGCTCATCGGATTCTTGCAGAAAAATGTGGATGTCTTCGCATGGAGTTCGGACGACATAGTAGGAATCGACCCGCGTGTGATAACGCACTCCTTAAATATTGACCCAAAGGCCAGACCGGTGAGGCAGAAGAAGCGTAATCACGGACGAGAGAAAGACAAGATAATTAACGCAGAGGTCGATAGATTGTTAGCAGCGGGACAAATTAAAGAGATAAAATTCACGGAATGGCTATGTAATGTGGTATTAGTCTCCAAGGGGGAAAAGGTCGAGAACAAATGGAGGATGTGCAATGATTTCACCGACTTGAACAAATTATGTCCAAGGGACCCTTACCCTTTACCTCGAATTGACATGCTCGTACTGCAGGATTTGTGTTGTTTAGCATGATGGACGCATTTCAAGGATTTTATCAGATCTTCATGAACGAAAGAGATCAGGACAAAACGGCATTTATCACCGAACGAGGGGTGTACTGTTTCATCGTTATGCCCTTCGGTTTAAGGAACGCCGGTGCAACATATCAGAGGCTGGTCAATATGATGTTCAAAGAATTAATAGGAGAAATTATGGAAGTATATGTAGATGACATGCTCGTGAAAAGCATGTCTGAAGAGGAGCATATTAACCACCTTGATAGGTGTTTTCAAATCTTGAGAAAATATGGAATGAAGTTAAATCCGGCAAAGTGCACATTTGGGGTGCGATCAGGAAAGTTCCTTGGCTATTTAGTTCATGAGAGAGGGATCGAAGCTAATCCAGAAAAAATCCGAGCGATCACTGATCTCCATCCACCGAGGAAACTCTCAGACGTTCAAAGTCTGATCGAAAAATTCATCTCGTTGAATAGATTCATCTCCAGATCCGCTGACAAGAGTTTACCTTTCTTCAAACTGTTGCGTAAATCCAAGAACTTCGAGTGGAACGATGAATGCGATAAGGCTTTCGAAGAGCTGAAAGCATACTTAATCTCGACACCCATGCTAGCAAAACCATCCGAAGGGGAACCCCTATATTTGTACATAGCTGTGTCGGAAGAAGCCATTAGCTCGGTTCTGGTCAAACTAGAAAAAGCTGAACACAAACCAGTTTATTATTTGAGTAAATTGTTGCAGGGTGCCGAAAAGAACTATATGGAAATTGAAAAATTTGCACTTGCCCTAATTGTGGCTGCCCGGAGATTAAGGCCCTATTTTCAAACGTATAAAATCATTGTTTTAACTAACCAACCTTTAAGACAGGTTCTGTCCAAGCCAGAAGCTTCAGGCAGGTTAATAAAGTGGGCGGTCGAGCTCAGCCAATTCGAAATTGAATATAGACCACGAGTCGCTGTTAAGGCGCAGGTGCTAGCTGATTTTGTGCTTGAATCAACTAGCATATCAAACGGCAAAGAAGGAACAACCTCGGAATTAGGTATGGTGGAAGAAGCAAACGATCAAGTTTGGCTGATGCATGTGGACGGATCTTCGACCAAAGAAGGCGGTGGAGCTGGGGTTCACTTCCAAGGGCCCAATGCTGAAGACCTGAGCTATGCGATAACTTTGGACTTTGTCGTCACTAACAATGAGGCCGAATATGAAGCATTGATAGCTGGATTAGAAATGGCCATTAAGGCAAAGGTAAAATCGATCGTCGTGCTGACAGATTCGGAACTTGTTCATAGACAGGTGAAAGGCACTTATGAAGCCAGAGAGTTCAACATGATTAAATATCTGAACAAAGTGAGGAAGTTAATCTCAGAGTTTGATAAATTTGACATTCAACCAATACCAAGGGAGGAGAATCTCTGGGCCGACATATTATCAAAGTTTACAGGACTGGTCGATGGAAAGACTGAGAGGACAATCACTTGGCTGCTATCGAATATGTCTGCTATCGAGTTAGACGCAGCCCTTGCAATTGATGTTATGGAAATTGAAGAACCGAACGAGTCATGGAACGACCCTCTTATCGCCTATCTTAGGGACGGAAAACTGCCGGAAAATGCAAACGAGGCTCGGAGAATCAAATATAGAGCGCCGTCGTTTACTTTGATGGATAACCAACTCTATAAGCGCTCCTCTTCGGGAGTTCTATTGAAATGTATCCGCGAAACACACTACGAGGCAATATTGAGAGAGGTTCATGAAGGGGAAGCAGGAAATCATTGTGGAGCTCGAGCGTTAGCTCTTAAATGCTCAAGATCTGGATATTATTGGCCTACACTCTTTTCTGATTCTGTCGAGTATGTGAAAAAGTGCCATCACTGTCAAATTCATTCAAACTTGATACACCAACCGGCCGAACATATGCATTCGATCCCTATTTGTTGGCCCTTCGACAAATGGGGCATCGATATTGTGGGACCTTTCCCAACAGCGCGAGCCAGAAAAAATTATGTACTAGTAGCGGTGGAATATTTCAGCAAGTGGGTCGAATGTGTTGCCTTGACCAAAATCACCCAATTTCAAGTTATTAATTTTTTATGGAAAAATATAGTCTGCAGGTTCGGAATCCCCAGGGTTCTGATATCAGATAACGGAACGCAGTTTGCAGGGAAAAGGGTCACGGATTGGTGTGAAAGATTTGGAATACAACAGAACTTTGCGTCTGTTGGCCACCCTCAGGCTAATGGACAAACTGAAGTAGTAAATCGGGAAATTGTTCGATCTCTGGAGAAGCGCTTATCGGAAGCAAAGGGAAAATGGCTGGATGAACTACCGGGAGTATTATGGGCCAACAGGACAACAGTCAAAGCGGCAACCGGAGAAACTCCATTCAGTTTGGTTTACGGGTCGGAGGCTGTTATCCCAGTGGAGAATCTTATACCTTCTCCCAGGGTCGAATTGTATGATCCCGAAGAAAACCAATTGATGAGGCAGGTGGAAGTTGACCACGCGGATGCTCGAAGGGACCGCGCAAAGTTGAAAATTCAAGCCGCCAAGGCCAACATGGAAAAGTCCTATAATCGAAATGTGAGGATTCGATCCTTCAAAGTGGGAGATCTGGTGCTCAAAAAAGTGGAAGTATCAAAGCACGTAGGAAAACTACAGCCCAATTGGGAGGGCCCATTCGTGATCGTAGAGGTCGGAAAAAAAGGTTCTTATAAGATTGCACACCCCAACGGAGAGATACTGCCTCGAGCTTGGAATGCGATCAATTTAAGAAGATATTATGGAAGATAGTTACAATCGAGGCTTCTACTTTTTAGTTATCTTGTTCTGTTTTCTTTGACTATTACTATTTGGCAAACTATATGAGTTTAATGAAGAATTGGGTTATTTGAAGAATGTTTATTCGGACTATTTATTCAATGAAAGCTTATTTCGCCTACATTCTTACTTATTCGTCATATTCCCGATATTCTCGATCTATATTCATTATTATCGATCTCTGTTGTCCTATCAGTACTTATCTCAGTCTACTATTATATAAGGGT
Organism: Penstemon barbatus; assembly: GCA_003313485.2. Classification (NCBI taxonomy): domain Eukaryota; kingdom Viridiplantae; phylum Streptophyta; class Magnoliopsida; order Lamiales; family Plantaginaceae; genus Penstemon; species Penstemon barbatus. The sequence continues at coordinate 32,846,484 of CM064880.1, forward strand.
GAAAGCTGTTGTTATGACCCTCGAAAACCGACCAAGGGTGAAAGACGTTGCAACGCCCCTTGGATCGAAAAATAAAAATGGGTGACGACCCTCGAGCTAAAAATGCTCTGAAACGACTAAGGGTGAAAGCCTCTGCTATGCCCCTTAGATCGAAATTATTGAATGGGTGAAAGCCTCTGCTATGACCCTCGAGCTAAAAATGCTCTGAAACGACTAAGGGTGAAAGCCTCTGCTATGCCCCTTAGATCGAAATTATTGAATGGGTGAAAGCCTCTGCTATGACCCTCGAGCTAAAAATGCTCTGAAACGACTAAGGGTGAAAGCCTCTGCTATGCCCCTTAGATCGAAATTATTGAATGGGTGAAAGCCTCTGCTATGACCCTCGAGCTAAAAATGCTCTGAAACGACTAAGGGTGAAAGCCTCTGCTATGCCCCTTAGATCGAAATTATTGAATGGGTGAAAGCCTCTGCTATGACCCTCGAGCTAAAAATGCTCTGAAACGACTAAGGGTGAAAGCCTCTGCTATGCCCCTTAGATCGAAATTATTGAATGGGTGAAAGCCTCTGCTATGACCCTCGAGCTAAAAATGCTCTGAAACGACTAAAGGTGAAAGCCTCTGCTATGCCCCTTAGATCGAAATTATTGAATGGGTGAAAGCCTCTTCTATGACCCTAGGGCTAAAAATGCTCTGAAACGACTAAGGGTGAAAGCCTCTGCTATGCCCCTTAGATCGAAATTATTGAATGGGTGAAAGCCTCTGCTATGACCCTCGAGCTAAAAAACGCTCTAAAAACGACTAAGGGTGAAAGCCTCTGCTATGCCCCTTAGTTTGAAACAAACATTCTATTAAAAAATTGAAACATTCTATGGAAGTTAGATTGAAATAAACATTCTATTGAAGATTGATCTAAATTCTATTAAAATTTCTCCACGACGACTATGGCGCCGAAGAAAAAAAAAAAAAAAAAAAAAAAAAAAAAAAAAGGGGAAGAGACGGAGAATATCATTCCAAGCAAATATTATATCATTACAACAAGGGTTATACTACAACAACAAAGGAAAACCGTTACAACAAGGATGGTGTTACAAAGAGAAGTCTTAACTCATTATACAAAGGTAAACCACAGTATTACTAAACGAAATTATTTTCGGAAAGGATCTTTCGAACTTCAGCACTACGATCAGTATACCCGCGAATGTAAGCTTCTTTCTCACGAAGCTCAGAGTGTCTCTTCTCACATTCGTAAATACCTTTGAGTTTCTCTAATTCTGAACTTAACTTGTCCTGAGATATTCTCTCCTTGAAAAATCTGTTAGCTTCCAATGCACGTTCCAGCTCGATCTTCTTCCCGATAAGCTCGAGCGAAATAGAGGTCCGCTGTTCGAACTCATGTTTGGCCAATGCATAAAGCTTAGAGAAGACCACCCTAGCCTGAACTCATAAGAAAATATATTATAACGGAAATAAAAAGATTAAACACTCATGACAAAGAGGTGAGAATGAATTACTTGGGCAAGAGATTCCAACCCAGAATAAAACAGGAACGAGGAGTATTCTCCAGTCAAAAAGTCACCCTCGGAGATAGAAACATTGGACCGAAGAAGGGTCAGGTCGGTTTTCTCGTGTGACACTTTGTCAAAAGGAGCTATATCCCTTTTAAGCAAAGATCCGCTAACCAACGAGGATACGGATTGAGAAGGGACGTGCCCAGTGACATCCTCCGCAAAAGAAACCTTTTTTATTCTCTTGTTGGAGCCCCTAGTTTTCAAACACGAAGAAAGGGCAACGGTCGAGTGTTTATTCCCCTCATGGAAATTTTGCTGATCATATCTAGTGGATGTAATTGCTGATCGATTTCTTTTCCTTAATTTTCTACTAACACGTGACCTGGGAAAAGGCGTGGAAGGAATCACAAGAGCGTTCGAATTTTTATTCATCCCTTAATTTTCGGGTAAAGACCCAACCAAAACAATTATTTTTTAAAAAAGGGAAGCTCCGAACACTGTGAGCAATGCCGATGCGAAAGCAATTAAAAGTGCCCTCGCTACTTATAAGAAAAACGACATCATGCAAAATTGCAATGATTGGTAAATCACTACTCCCAAGAAAGATTCAATGACGCAGCTGAGTACGCAAGACTGACGTTATAAAATTTAGCAGAAAGTTCAAACAGGCAATAACCTAAAATAGCATAAAGGAAAAGAGATTCAAATTCAAGCACCCACTAAAATGCAAGAGCAAAAGATTATAAGATAAGTACATTGGTTCGCTAAGTCAATCAAATTACATAGCGATCGTTATTGATTAAGACTCTTTCACGCCTGAACCATGGTCCGATCTATCTAGCTCCTCTGATTCACTAGAACTGCTTTCCGAGCCGTCGGAATCATCTTTATTCGAGCTGCTGCCTTCTCCATCATGACTTTGCGCATCAGACGCAGATTTACTCGAACCAGAAGAAGGGGTGCCTTGTACACTCTGACCGCGGGAATCCCCTTCAATATCCACATCTTCGCTTTCGGATTGGGCTTCGAGCTCATCAGGATTCGGCATCGGTGCACCAAATTCTTCGAGAAAAGGAGCAAACTCATGAGTGGCAAATTCCTCGAGCTTAGGAGGAAGGGAAGACGCTTTATAGTCTTTACCGAAGATATTCTTGTAAGGATTCATCTTAGGAAGGAAGTCATCAAGGGCGCCTTCGATTTTAGCAGCTGTAAGGAGATGTTGAGCCCCTTTAAAGTAGAAAGATTGATTGATTTCTCCCGACCGTAATCGAATCAAGGCGTCAAGGATTGGAGACTCTAGGAACTCCCTTATGGCGGGAAGCTTGGCTTCGACTCGACCCCGTTCATAAGATTGTTCGGCAGACACTTTGGTTTGCTCAAGCTCCTGCTTTAATTTCCCCACCTCATCCTCTAAGGCCCTCTTTGTTTCCAACTCTTTCCTAGTTCTCTCGAGTTCAATTTCGACCTCAGACAACTTAATCTTGGTATCCTCTAGCTGACTGGCCTTCGCAGCTTCATCCTTCAGAACATCGCATAAGGCTTTATGTACCGCCTGAGACTCTTCGCTCAATACGGACAGTCGAAGAGCAGTTTGAGTAAATAGGTCTCCGGCCTGTAAAGGAAAATATACGTAAAAGCACGAGATGAGGATTATAGGGGAAAAGCTAGAAACTTTCGGAATTAGAAAGTACCATCTGCTGAGCATGGGCATAATCGCCAAATATCTCAAAATCTTTTTTAACAAAAGATTGGATAGTATCATCCCTGAATCTCCCGGCCAAGAACATCCGGAGAGACTTATCCACCGTATGCTCACCCTCGGAACCCAAATCAGATTCGATGGTCCCACAGTCCGGATATCCGGCCGCCCTCGGTCCTTGCAGATGATCCTCGATGAAATCTGCCAAATCTGGCTCGGAATGACCAGCCCGACATGGTATAGGGTTCGGCCCTCGAGCGAAAGGCTTGACTCTCCTAGAGGACTCAGGAACATTGCTACTTCTTTTGCGATTCATCCTGGCCTGCAAAATCTCTCTGGCACGATCCTCCAGGAGAGTATAGTTACTGAACCCCTCGTCGTTCGGGTTGGAAGAGATATTCGGAAAAACAGATCGAAGGATTCCAGGACCCTGGAAATCGGAGGCCCCCTCCACCTCGGCCCTAGACCGAGAGGTTCCTGTTTGGGTAATCGGGGAAACAATCATTAAAGCATTTGAGGTTGACGCGATCGCGACGGGGGCCTTAGACTTCTTCGTTTTCCGAAGATTCATTGATGTTTGAGGACGAGGTCGACCCTTATTACCCTTCGAAAAGGAAGCAACGTGTGGGCCAGATACCGAGGTACGGAATTTGTCAACGATATCAGCTAACGTGGAAGGGGGGTTAGCATGATCGATCTGAGCTTTCCCGAAGTCGATCGGATCGGCAGGAAAAGTGCAATTACTGAGCTCGGCCAATCGCAAGACTGCTTCTTGAGTCATTAGAGCGGTCTGATGAGGATCAGCACGAAGAGATTGCAGAAATTTATCTGTTATCTCATTTTTCATACTCCCCACGAGCCGGCGTTTTCCGTATATCCACTCCTTTGCTCCAGGCCAATCGAAGGGAGTAGGCTCGGGATTTTCTTCAGTAGGCGGAGACTCTGGCCCTCGGACAAAGAAGAACTCACGTTTCCATCCCTTCAGATTGCTACTCACGTTAGTCGATAAGATCGAAATTTTCGGCCTCTGAGAAAAGTATACGTAACCTGCGTTTGAAGAGGTGGAAGCGCTGATCTGGAATATCCGCCAAAAATTCTGAAAAGCTGCCTTTTTCCCCTTAGCTTTCATCAACACGCAAAAAGCTATAATTAGGCCGATCGAATTCGGTAAGATCTGGCAGGGAGCCAACTTAAAAGCATCCAGAAGGTTTTCTAGCAGAGGAGGGAAGGGGATGCGTAAGCCGTAGTGGAAGTGTTTGGAATAAAAGGCTTGGCAACCGGCAGGAGGGTCGGTAACTCGTTGATCGGGAGAGGGAAGCACTATCGAAAAACCGGCGCCTAGATACCGACCGAATTCTTTTTGCAACTCCGTCAGGTCTGTCCCTTTATAGGAACAGACGATCTCATCTGCCCTCTCCTCAGTCATGTTTAGAGCTGCGCTAGTCGAGGGCTCTTCCCAATCACAGATCGTAATCACCACATTACGGTTCAGTCTATATTTCTGCTGCTCATTGTTACCCAAAGGAAGCTCCCCATCTTTTATATCTTCCCTTTCAGAAACTGTTGCCTCGCCGGAATTTTCATCTTCGCTATTTCCAGTGTCAGAACTCGACTCCCGCTCCTCTCCGCTGGAATCCGAGGCGGAACCCGAGTTTTGCGGATTCTCGTTTTCAGATGATCGATTCTCTACAGCTTTTTTCCCCTTGCGGTTATCGACCTCATTCTCCTCTAAGGGAGATTTCCCCTTCGAGTCTACTGAACTCGACATAATAAATATAAGATGACTGTTCAAAAATGGCTAACAAAACTCACTTATCGACCTGTCTGCTCCGATCTAAAGCTCTCTCCTCAGAATTTGAGAGGAACAGCGACCCTCGGTATAACTATATATACAGGGACAAAATGGGAAATTGCAAATCAGTCCCCGAGTAACCGCGACGATTGGACTCTCTTGAAGGTAAATTTGAAGTCATATTCTCAGAAATTGCACCTACAGCCCCTATACTTTCTAAAATTCCTGAATTAAAGATCCACATCACAAACAACAAGGACGATGTTAAGACTGCGCTATCAAGAAATTGCTTAAGTATGCACTCTTTTTCCCTGACCCGGTTTTTATCCCAGAAGGGTTTTTCCGAGCCAGGTTTTTAATGAGGCATACCCGAAACGATAAGCCGAAATTGAATTATTCTACTGTTATATATACTTCTTCGAGCTTAAGTTCCACTTTACGCTCGAGAAGTGGGGGAGTATTGATGAGGGATATTTCGGATTTCTGCTCTTCTTCTTTACAACTACATAAGATCGAACGTTATTTATCTCGAAAGATCCAGTTCGACCCCGATGTCGGAATACTGTAAATACAAGGCTACCCTGGATCCAAAATTACTGTTGGGCCAAGCTCTGACCCAAACTTATGGGCCGAAGAATTGCACATCTGCGGGTAGACCACCTGAACCCCATTTTCAGCTATAAATACCCCATGCATTTATGATGCTGGACACGACTTTCCAGGTGCTCCCTCCTCGAAGTTAATGCTCGGAACCGTTTAGGGGCATAGACTTAGGATCATATGTATTTCACCCTCTAGCTTGTACGGCATCCAATAATGCTCGAATAGGACCTTTGAATACTTGTATTTGTACTCATTCAATTCGAATACAATTACTTTGGTCTTTGCTTTACTTTATTATTGTTATTATTGTATTGCATTCCACCCTTGATCGAACTAACGAAACTACGTAAGATCAACGGTGAACCTAAGGGGTCACACATAATATTCACAGGATGCAACCAGAATATTGAATTCATTATTAAACGATGTTGTTAAAAGAGTTTAACAAAGATTGGAAGAAATTAATTAATTAGATTAATTAATTGAGACTTGATTAGTTAAGCAAATGAGTTTACTTAACTAAACAATTGATCAAGGAAATATTAAAAGGAAGAATAAGATTAATTAGTCGGACTAATTAATTAAGAGAAGCTTCTAGGAGAAGCTAACTACAAAGCTTCTGAGAGAAGCTAAGTAGATAGCTTCCAGGAGAAGTAAAGTACGAAACTTCGCAGCTAAGAAAAGTACGAAACTTCTCGGCTAAGAAAAGTACGAAACTTCTCGGCTAAGAAAAGTACGAAACTTCTCGACTAAGAAAAGTACGAAACTTCGCGGCTAAGAAAAGTGCGAAACTTCTCGGCTAAGAAATTTACGAAACTTCTCAGCTAAGAAAAGTACGAAACTTCTCAACTAAGTAAATGACAAAGCTTATCGGATAGGATATGCTAAGAATATACCTTATTGGATAAGGTTGATGACAAAGCTTATCAGATAAGCTTTGTGGATAGCTTCTCAACTAAGTTTTGTTGAAAGCTTAGTGGTGAAGTAAGTCCTTCTATAAATAGGAGGACCTAGCTTTTCATTTACTTACACTTGGTCATTGCAATAAAAGTTCTTCTTCTCTATACTACCTTTCAAGTTAGTAGAATTAAGTAATAATTCTCTTCCAATCTAACTTCAATAGATTACGAAGGAATTTCAAGTTCTCAGCCTAAGAAATTCTTTCTAGGTTGTAAGACTTGTGAAGTGTGGACTTTCTTTAGAGGAGTTCTTTTCTTAAAGACTCTTTGTGTGTTGTTTTCTTTGGAGGAGCTTGCGAAGAACCACTTGGAATTTCCTAATTCCGAGAGCCAAAGAAGTTCGGCCACGCCTTGCTTGGAAAGCCCCAATCACTACCAAGTGTAGTAAGGTAAAATCCTAAACCCCCTATGGTTGGTTTATACTCGGTTTATATTATGCATATGGATTCTTGGGTTGAATCGAAAGACTACCCGAATTTTTAAAACCTTACCCGCTTTCGCTGCGGCTCGGGTCGGGTCATGTTCGATTCCCAACATAGGATATGGGCAGTCTCTAATGAAATGACCCAGTTTCCTGCAATTATAGCACATCATCTTAGATTTATAAGAATCTTTATTCTGAGAAGAAGAAGTAGGATTAGAAGTAGAAGCATTGTTATATTTGTTCTTCATTTTCCGTCTGTAGAACTTTTTGAAGTTGTTCATCACCAATGCAACGTCTCCAGCAGTGTACTCCTTTTTGTTGAGTAGTGTGGCTTCATCAGATGAGTCCACATCTTTGCTTTTGTGAGCTGGCCTTCTGGGATTTTCAGCAGCAACAAGTGCAGCTGTGGGACTTGAAGTTGAGGTTTCTTCAACACCCATTCTTGGCAGTTTATACTCGTACGCCTTGAGTACTGAGAACAGCTCGGTGAGAGAAATCTTGCCCAGATCTCTTGACTCTTCCATGGCTGTCACCTTCATGTTGAACTTTGGAGGTAGAGCCTTCAGAACTCTGACGGTTATCTCCTTGTCCGTAAAGGTTTTTCCAAGCTTTAACACTTCATTCAACTTCCTCGTAAACCTTGTATCCATCTGATCAATGGTTTCCGCAGACTTCATCTTGAAGTTGTCCAGCTTTTCCAGAGCAACACTCAGCTGATGCTCTTTGATGGCGTCGTTTCCTTCACTCATGTCACGAACCTTGTCCCACATTTCCTTTGAGTTTTGCAATGTTTGACTTTGTCAAACCGATCATTGTCCAGGGCTTTGGTCATGATGAAACGGCCAACTTTATCCAGATTGAACAGCTTTATTTCTTCGGCTGTCATATCTGTCAGATCTTTTTCCACCACGAGTTCAGCTTCATCAACTATAATGGTCTTGGTGAATTTGAATGGACCTTTTATGATACATGTGTACATGTTATCATTATAGGCAGCTAAGAAGATCTCCATTCTGATCTTCCAGTCTTCAAAAGACATACCAGCAATGTGGGGAACATGGCTGATACAGTCCATTTTTCAAAAAGTTTTGATTTTTCAAAAAGATGCTCTTTTGAAAAGTTTTAAAACCTTTGAAAAACACTTGGATCAAGCTCGTTGATCAGGCAGCTGATTCAAATGAACCACCCGCTCTGATACCACTTGTTGGTCCCAAGTGGTCAGATAAGGTTTAGAGGGGGGGGTGAATAAACCTCTTTAAAAATTTCCTCCAATTTTAACTTTAAAACTTTTTCTTTAACAGTGAGCAGACTAAGCTGATCAGAGTAGTTAGTTAAAAGTCTGTTCGCGAACAAATCTTTGAACAGATTTGATGACCACTCGTCTGATACTTACTTAGCTGATTTTGTCAAAATCAGTCTTAATACTTAGAGTACTTGCAGCGGATTTTTCAAAGTGTTTTTCACAAGTAATCTCAGCAGTTTGAAAAGTCTTTCCCCAGTTTTATAAACTCCTTTTAATATCTTTTCAAACAGTTAAGTAAAGTGTTTTTATGCAATCAGAAAATATGCAAGTTTAAAAGCAATGTAAAAACACAAGTAATTTTTATAGTGGTTATATGGATGTAAATATCCTTTAATCCACTCGTCCAAGTCACAAAGATCTTGGGTTATACTAGAAACACAAAGTAACCAGTACACTCTGCTTACGCCGATCAACAAATGAACAGGCCGTAAGTGCGCAGTAAGAAATCACAAAGAAATCCTACTCTCTGAAGTAATATCACTCACTTAGATGGATTTCTACTTCTCACAACACTCTTGTTTACAAAATCACTCAGAAGATGTATATAGCTTTGTTCTTCAACTTCGCTTTTCGTCAACAGATGACTAAGCTGATGAGTGAGCTGTTCTTGAGACTTAAAGAGTTCTGCTTCGAAAATTCTCTCAGAAATTGTGTTGCTTGCGTTCTCTTCGTCTCTTTCAGCTATTTATACTTGAGGTTTGAAAAATGTCCGTTGAAGAGAGACAAGAATCAAATTCCTCGAGTACTGGTCCTTAAAATCCGCGAACGGCTCTTTTGCAATCTGTCCGTACTGTCAACAGTACTATTCTGCAGGCAGCATTAAATGCACCCAGCTGATACGAAGCATTTCTTCAATCATTTGTCTTAAATATCCTTGTACTTCAGCATTTATTACTTCCAGGGGCATTTATTACCGTTGGGAAGACTTTATGATCCTTTCCACTTGGCTGTCGGAAGTGCAAGTTTGATGGTGAACGAAGCTGATCTCAAACTTGAACAAATCTGATTTGAGTCGGCTGATCTTCATCAGTCTGATAACTTCCCTTCAGCAGATCATAAGTCTTGGACCTTGAAATTTTGACTCTTCTGATGTCTTCTTGTACTTAGTCAAAATTCCTTTCAAAGGGATCATCAGCTAAGTTACTCCATACTTAGCAGATTTTGAAGAATGCATCAAAACCTCCCTTCTAAATTTGTCTTCAGTGCCTTCATCTTCATCCTTATCCAACAACCTCAATTTCATTCACCTTTATAAAAAGAAGTCGGATTGAAGAGAAGAACAATTTTTGCAAGTCAAATTCAAGAAAAGAAGTCGGATTGAAGAGAAGAACAATTTTTGCAAGTCAAATTCAAGAACAATGTTGGATGAACATGAAGAAGTTAAAGGAATGTCTTGATGATTTTCAAAAGTCATCAGCTAAGTAATGGGAGACTAGCAAGCTTTCAAAAGTTCAATTGAGAAGACAAGTAAAATTAGAAGATTGAATTTCGGTTAGGAAGACTAGTGATCTTAAGCTGGATACGGAATCAGACTGGTGGATTTCAAAAGAGTCAAATTAAATCGATTTGAATCAACAGATTGTTCATCAGCCGAGTATTCGATCATCAGAGTGGAAAGAGATCAGAAATCATTCCAATGATAATAAATGCACTTGATGTAATAAAATGCACTCCAAGAAGGATATTAATGATAAATGATTGAATAAGTAAATTCAAATTAGTTCGTATCATCATGGTACATTTTATGCGACGACTGACAAATTCGTACAAAAGAGTGTCATATTCTTTTTTTCTTGAAAAGTTTTTGCGATTATGCATGGCCTCTTACATGATGACCAGACTATGCATTTATAAGATTACAATGTGGATCCACAAGGAATTACATCTATTCTATTCTATTCTATTCTATATATCTATATCTATATGTATATCTATATCTATATACATATAAAAGTACGAGTTCATCAAATAGAATTTCTTGAATTTTTTATGTAGACTAATCTTGAATTTTTTATGTAGACTAATATATCCCTACTTAAATTTTACTATGATACATAATTCAAATGGCAAAATTGAAAATAATTGAAGAAGCATACTTCTAACCAACTACTGACACTTGAAGAAGTATATTTAACATTAACAACTATTTTCTCACCTAAACCAGACACCTTTAACATTAATCTTGTGATATTCATAAAGCATTTTTCATAATATATTTCTAAAATTATGTTGTGGAATATCACTAACTGTTGTAAATCAAGTGTATTTGGATGGATGCCTATGAAGTACATGCATGAAGGATATCCATTTCCTATGGCTAATGTATTTAACTTTTCATTTAGATACATGTACCCTTTGTAATTAATTAGATGCATGTTAATTTTAATCTTATCTCATCTATTATGTATCTACCTAGCCTATAAATAGATGAGGTTTTGGCTTGTATAAACACACCAAGAAAAGGAATATAAAATTTACTCAATTCTTGTCTCTCTTGTGCTCTTTTGTTCTTTAGTTTTTGTATTGTTTTACAACACGTTATCAGCATGAACTTGCTCTATTTCAATTCCAAACTAGCTCATGGATCAACAATAAGTTGTTGCAACACCGAGGCATACAAAAGCTCTATGCACGAGTAAGTATATTACTAATTGCTAATCAACTTTAGATGAATACATGAGGTAAAGAAATAAAACGAATTCTTTCTTTGACAAATTACACCAAATGTGAATAATCAGGTATGTTCCTATAGTTTAATCTATTGCTCTCAAATTTAATTGAAGATTGATTATTGTCTCATTGTGACAATGTGATATAACATATATGTGTTGCATAAATTAGGCCCATTCTTTGAGGTAGAAGTCTCTTAAAACTATGCTCACTGCCTCACTCTCTAATTTGAACAAATTAATATTTTTGATGTATAATTTATTTAGATGATGATTAATAGATTTGTTACAGTTTATAATTTATTTTGGCATATATATTCATGATTTTACCTATACTTTACGAACGATACATGCAATTTCAAATGTGCATAAATATATTTAGCTTTTGAAAGCTCGGCCGTGTGCTACAAGGCTAAACATGGATTCATTCCACTTATAATTAAGCTTGCATGTAAGAAATTCATGTAGCAGGTATGGTTATTTTCATTCATTGTTTTTGTATATTATATCTAAGGTGATTACATTGATAGTATAATTTTAAGTCCGTAAAAGTGTAGAGAACTGTTTATTCAGGGTTAAGGAAGACAAATAAAATTAAATATTAGAAGAAATAATAAGGCTGAAGTACTTTTAACATATGAACATGTTTTCGTTCGAAGGTGATTTAAAAGAATAATACGAAAATTCTGAAATTACAGGTTAGTCCCTGATTTTATTTGAAAAAAAAAATTGCAGTTTATTCCCTAGCTTTCTGGAAAATCTCACTTCAGCCACTATATTTTTTAGCAGAATTGCAGTTCAATCACTATTTTCACTGAAACTACAGTTTAGACCATGATATTTTAAATTACAATCCTTGAACTTTTCTGATTTTCAGTTTACCCCTGAAATAATAAGAGTTTATAAATTAAATTATTTAATTTATAATTTATTGTTTATTCTTCGGGTGCGTGTTTGAAAGTTTTGTCAAACTTTTACCTAATAGTTGGTATTGTGATACTAATTTTGATTTACATCATGAATAAAAGGAAAGGTAAATTGAGAATTTATATTTTCTCATAATGCTTCTGTTTTAAAGAATGTTACTCTTATTGTTATCAAGAACTTGAAGTTTTAAAATGAAAACATAATGTTAGGCCTGAAGCCTAAGTAATATAACTGAATCCCGAAAATTGAGTATATTTTAAGCAATCTCAAATTATATGCTTGGGCTTTAAAGTTAAGGCCAATATTATCAATTTAGGCATTGTTGCCCTTGAAATTTACGAAAGAAAAACAAAATATTATGACATGGATTCTTGATGTTGAAATCTATTTGAATAAAAAAAAAGAGCCTCGGAAATTCTGTATGAAATGAAAGATTGGGCAAACGAATAAGGTAAAGTGAGGGGCAATGCTTGCATTAGCCAATTCATCCTTGAAGGATTGAAATCATTAAGTGAGGATCGATATTATATGAAAGATGACACATGAAGTTGCATCATGCTAAATTTTAAAGGACAATACACTAAAGGTGTATAATACTGTCTATGGATATTTGCACCCATTTGCAATATTTTAAATTGGTATATTATTATACTCCACAAATTTAGAATTGTTTCTCAGCCGAGATTATGTGGAGATAAAGTATGATTCTAAAAGACTCTTGAAGAAGCAATACCGGATGAAAGGTTTTAATATACTCTCAATTGATTTATCATTGCTTGATAACCATTGTCTGATGTAAATGTAAGATGTTAATATAAATATTCATTCCTGAAAGTGAATATAAATGATTCATTCACATAAGTGAATGCAATTAACAATAGACATGACATGGTTTAGTCATGGTCAAAATTTATATTATGCACTTCATAGAAAGATTACATCATACCACTCGAAGTGAAACTATTATACTGGTAAGCAAGAAATAAAGGCAATGGTGTGCAAATTAATAACACTTGCTAGAGATGCGGAGTAAAAGACATTGGTCTCTTGCGTATCTTATGGATACTTTCTAAGAATTCATTAAGTGAATATGAACGATATTAATTTAGCAATGCCCGCAGTGTAGATAATAAAATTTGATCATTTGACACTGCTAATATGATAAGAAGTCAAATGGAGCTAATATTGACAAAGGAAAAGTTAACGATGATTTATTTAAGTTTAATAAATAAATCTTTGATAAATTTTCTTTACTCAATATGGTAGATATACCGATAATATATGCATCACGAAAATGCATGATGATTTTGTGAGTATCTTAAAAATGAATGGTGGAAATATTTATTTGGTTGACAGTAGGTCGACACACACAATTCCTCGAGATCAAAAATATTCTCTAACTTGATATTAGCAAAAGCAAAAGTTAATACATATTGAGGTATACTATAAAGGCTCCAGAAGTGCAAATGTAAATTGTATGGATGAACAAATATTTTTGTGAAAGAGAATGTGTGCTCTTTATGGATTTGTTGAATTGAAAGACATCCGTCTTGAAAAATGTATTGACAATTAAGTTTCATATGGAAACTATATATATGAGGGGAATATAAATATATATTTATACTATATCTAGTATTTCATGCCAGAAAAATACTGATGAATATGATCCCAGTTTTCTTATCATAATGAATTATGCGACCATAAGCAATGTTGGATCATAAATTTAAGTTGAACCAGAAGTTCAATGATCCAAAATATTATGAAGTGGCATGATAAACTTGGTCATCCAGGAAAAAATGCGCCGAATTATTACAGGCATTTTTGAAAGAATCATATGATTCTTTACCTCATGATTATGTGTGTGTTGATTGCTCACAAAGAAAGTAAATTGTAAGACCATCTCCTGTGAAGATTGGTCTTGAGTCCCAATTTTTTTATGATAATATTAATGGGATATATGTGGACTTATAGATCCACTTTCTAGACCATTATGTTATTTTATGGTCATGTAAAAGTTATTTTTAATTGTCTAAGATATGCCTATTGTCAACACGTATTGCTTTTGCTAAGATTCTTGCTCAAGTATAAAATTGAGGGCAACGTTGCAACTTGTGTCAGGCTGGAAGCCTAATAATTCTCAATTAAAATTTATGATTGTGCGATTTATGTTCTGATTTTTCCACCAAAATGAACATATATGGGTCTACAAAGACGTGTTGGTTTGTTTTTATTTCCCGACTGTAATCATATATTTTGAACGTCTGACGAGGCTATAACCATATATCTTAAACGTCTGACGAGGCGATATGGTTAAATCAAAATATGATGATAATTTTGTTTTGAGACAGTTTTCTCGCCGTTAGGGGGAGAATTGATGTCATTGCATGTAGAACGGCGTGAAATTATTTTGACATGAGTACATAAATGTACATTAATTACTTGTCTCAGCTTGGCCCACGCACAACAAATAGTACGAGCAAGAATTGAAAATTGCAGCAACATGGATTGAAGTCCTTGAAGGACGATATGCTAGCATACTATAAACGCACTTAAAGCGTGAAATCACTATTGGTGCAACAGAAAACTTAAGAAAGAAAATAGTACTTAAAGTACATGTCCATCCTGAAGAGGAAACTGTTTCAAAATAAAGCGCTATAAAATAAATATGACTGATCAGTCTAAATCACGAGATGCCCATGAAGAGGCACATGAAACAGAAATAAAACATATGAATAAATCAAGAAAACTGAGATAGAAAGCAAAGTAATTATAAATAATAGTTTTGCTTATTTGGGTCGAACTAAATAAAAGTTATAAATCAGGATCCCGAACCGTGAACGGTTATAAATGTCGACATAAATAAATAATTTGGTCTTAATTGGAAGGACTTGAAATGTATTCCCCCATGATTGGTGCAATCACGTTGTGGTATTTAATTGGAAGGACTGAAATGTATTTATGGATGTAGTTACCGCATATTAGATAGATCATTGGGTAGTGATATTTATATTAAAATTCCTGAAGGAATTAAATAGTCTCATGCTTATCCTTTATGAAACAAATATGTTCCTTATACGAGTAAGGGTGATCTGGTCTGATGAGGTATAATCAGCTAAATGAATACCTCGTAAAAGGATTCGTGCAAAATCCAATTTGTCCATGTATTTTGCATTGAAAGATTTTGAAATGAGTTTTCTGTTATTGCGGTATGCGTGGATGATTTAAATTTTATGAGGACTCCTGCAGAGCCCACAAATGCCCTAAATTACTTAACGAAATAACTTCAAATAAAATTTTGATAAATATTTATTCGTTGAGCAAATTTCATGGTTGATTGTTCTTTAGATATATGAATATCACTTTCTTCACGGGAAAGGACAATGAATAAATATTTGGTCCTGAAGTACCATATTTAAGTGCAATAAGAGCCCTCATGTACCTTGAAATTGTTCGAGGTCGCATATAGCTTTCTCGGTGAACTAGATACAACTTTGCACCAACATGAAGTCATTGAAATGACATTAAATAAGTATTATGTTATCTTCGTGGAATATATAATCATCTACACAAATTCCTCATGTTTTTACAGAGTTGATTGGATATGCTGATGCTGGATTTTTGTCAGATCCACATAAAGCAAAATCACAAACAGGGTACTTGTTTACATATGGTGGTACTGCTATATCTTGGCGCTCCACAAAACAAACTCTTACAGCTACATCCTCGAATCACGCTGAGATATTAGCAATTCATGAAGCAAGTCGAGAACTTGTTTGGCTAAGGTCATTGGTACAACATATAAGGGAGACGTGTGATCTTTCATTGGATAAATAAAATCCAATAGTATTTTACGAAGATAATGCAGCTTATATCGCTCAACTCAAAGGAGGATATGTTAAAGGAGATAGAACTAAGCATATCTCACCAAAGTTCTTTTTCACGCACGAGCTTCAGAAAAAGGGAGAAATAGACGTTCAACAAATTCTTTTTTGTGGGAAGACGTCCAACAAATTCGCTCAAGTGATAACTTGGCAGATTTGTTTACAAAATCACTCCCTACATCAACATTTAAGAAATTAATATATAAAATTGGTATGCGGCGGCTCAGAGATCTTTGATGAAGACATGGCGATATGAGGGGGAGACCTTTGCATACTGCACTCTTTTTCCCTTAGCTTAGGTTTTCCTAGCAAGGTTTTTAATGAGGCAGGTTTAAAAGCACAAATCTTACAAAACATATATGTACTCTTTTCCTTCACTAAGATTTTTTTCCCACTGGGTTTTTTCTTAGTAAGGTTTTTAACGAGGCATATTCTTAATAAGTGGCATCCAAGGGGGAGTGTTGTAAATCAAGTGTATTTGGATGGATGCCTATGAAGTACAGGCATGAAGAATATCCATTTCCTATGGCTAATGTATTTAACTTTTCATTTAGATACATGTACCCTTTGTAATTAATTAGATGCATGTTAATTTTAATCTTATCTCATCTATTATGTATCTACCTAGCCTATAAATAGATGAGGTTTTGGCTTTTATAAACACACCAAGAAAAGGAATATAAAATTTACTCAATTCTTGTCTCTCTTGTGCTCTTTTGTTCTTTAGTTTTTGTATTGTTTTACAACACTAACAATTTAATCGTATTGATTTTACAAACTAACACAACAAACCTATTAGAAAGATGCATTACTTGAACGTTCATAGGTGTTGAGATTGAAAATTAGTTATGTTGTTATTATTAATTATTAATAGACAATATAATTATTTCGAAAATTTCATAAGTCATTAAAATATTAATATTAAGAAATATAACTAATTAAACAATATAACATTGGACAATAATATCTCCTATATCATCTCTTATAATAACTTCTAAGTCTTACAATTCATTACGGTATATAATACAACGGCCAAAGAAGAAAGAATAAAATTCAAGAAGTATAATTACATAAAAGATCTCTACTACATCAAATTTTATATTATTTTTAAGTTTTATAACTCATTGAAATGTCAATAGTAAACCAAATAAATAAAAATCGTCCTTCTAAAAATCATACAAAATTATCACACATTCAAAAATCTTCATATAAGGAAAATAAATCACATTTCCCCTTCTCATGGGCAAAAGGAAAAAAATACATATGTTCTAAGCATCAATCACATTTTCAATTACTAGTAAAAAAAACTATAAATTACTATTTAGTTAACTGAAAAACTTAAATCGATTAAAATTGGATTAAATCGGAGATAAATGGTGAATAAATAACAAATGGGATAAAATCGACTAAAATTGGATTACACTGAAGAAAACGGGTGAATCAATTAAAAAATGGGATAAAATTGAGTTCAACCAGAAAGAATATGTGAATTGATTATCAGATGGTATAAACCACAAAAAATGGGTGAAATCGGTAAACGAATGGGTTTAAATAATTAAAAAGAAGTAGTATACTCAGGCTAAAAGCAGATGAAATAGATATTTAATCAGAAAGTTCTATGATTAAAAAAATTGTAAAATCAATGAAAAAATTAATTAGATATAAAAAATGAGTTGAGCACAACTTTTTTGAACTAAAATTGGGTTAAGAGAATTAGTGAATTGATTAATAAATGGAATATACCACAAAAAATGGATGAACTATATGAATGAACATGTTAAAATAACAAAAAAAAAAAATAGTAAACTCAATGTAAAAGAGGGTGAAAATATCGGTGAAAAAAGGGGGTTAACATAACAAAAGAAATAGTAAATAAAATGTAATTAAAAGCAGTGAAAAACAGGTTTAGTCGACAAAATGTACATATAATTATGCAAACATGTAGTTTTAGGTTTGAAATACTTAGTAATTATCAATGTTCTCAGAACCGGACCGGACAGTGAACCGGTGAGCCAACTGGTTACTGGTTTTACTGGTCGAACCGGTCGAACAACTGGTCGGACCGGATGACGTCATAATAATATAAAAAAATATATTTAATTTTAAAATATATGTAATGTGCGTAAAATTTAAATATTATCCTACAATTTATTATAAATATAAAATTTGTTATATTATATTAAAATTAATCATATACTTCTATTTATCTAACTTATATCATAATGATAATATGGTACTAATTTGTATGCTCATATAAATGATTATATTTCTTTATAAAAGTTTAAAAGTGTAAGTTAAAAATACAACAAACTAAGAAATTCATAAATTTTAAAATATGGTTATGTATAAAAGTCTAATATTCAAAGTCAAACTTACATATTATATCGATTTGACTCTTTATCCTAAAAATAATATTGAAATTAAATATTTTATAGAATAAATTTTAATAAAAACTTATTATTTGAATATTAATTTTCATTCATAATGTGTAAAATATTTATTTGAGTTAATTATCTAATTTTTAAATAAATTTGGCTACAAGTTTTTATAATTTATAAATTTTAATTTGTACTAAAAGTTTAACAAAAGTGATGTAGCTCAAATTGTAAGGAAGTCATGTTTCACTCTAAAGGTTAGGTGTTCAAATCCCAACTTTTACAAGAATTTTTAACATTAAAAAAATTTTAAAAAAAAATAAAATTCAAAACCGGGTTGAACCGGTCCATACCGGTTCGGCGGTTTCGGACCGGTTCAACCTGGGTTTTAGAGTAACTGGTTTTAGGAGGTAAACCGGACCGGACCAGGCTCCGGTTTGCGGTCCAACCGGTCGGACCGGCCGGTCCGGTCCGGTTTTGATAACATTGGTAATTATAGTAGGGGTGGGCGTTGGGTTCGGGTAACCCAAACCCGACCCATCCCCTTTTTAAAATACCCGAACGGGACGAGTACTTTTTGGGTTTGGGTACCCGAACTTAAATACCCGTATTTTATTACGGAAATACGGGGCGGGTTTGGGATTGGTCTCTCCAACCCCGAATACCCGAACCCGCCTATATAATATTATTAATTATATAATTAATTATATAATTTATACACTTTACTAGTTTACTTGTATAACATTATCTAATAAATGAACTTTTTTTATTTTACCCTAATATTCCTTTTAAATCTTACATTAGTTTAGTAATTAATATTATGTCAATCCTAAAAAGTTAAAAACTCTCAATCTCCCATAATCCCTTGTAAGTTGTACATTTTATCATTAGCTCATTATATGATTTTATTTTTTGTTCGTATATGGATATATTTGAAATAATCGTTATGATGACTTGATGATATGTTTGATGTATTAATGAATTAAAAAGTGATACGATTTAGCAAAAAAAAAATGACGAAATATAATTACGTAATATTGTATTATTTTGTTAGATGGATGAAGAATTAATGAATAAAAATAATATGGGACCCGTAATCCCGTCCCGTCCCGACCCGCAATAATTCGGGTACCCGCTTCCGGGTACCCGGATTATTACGGGGCGGGTTTGGGATGAAAAGTGTCAATCCCGAAATTTAGTATACCCATATCTCTAACCCCAAACCCGTCCCAAACCCGCCCCGTGCCCACCCCTAAATTATAGTACGTTTTCAATTTTTAAGTCTTGATTTTGGGTATTTATAATCTTGTAGGACCTCAGGCGCTACCACTTGCCCCAAAACCAATTGGTGTTAGGGAATGCGCATACCCTTCCCTTATAGTGCATTCACGCAAGCGCCCACGATATTCGATTGTGGCTCCACCCGCACACTCAGTTTGGGTCTCCATCCGCACACTCAGTTTGGATGCCACAGGACAATTGCTGTCACCCGCACACTTAGTTTAGGTGCCCAACAATCTCCCCCTCAGCAATTGCTCCTGCTGGGAATTGAACACGTGACATTGGCTCTGATACCACTTGTTGGTCCCAAGTGGTCAGATGAGGTCTAGAGGGGGGGGGGGGGGGTGAATAGACCTCTGAAAATTTTTGAACTTAAAAACTTTTCAGTCTTCTGTCAGCAGACTAAGCTGATGAAGAACAGTAAGCAGACTTAGCTGATCGTGAACAAATCTTGAACAGCAGACTGACCACTCTTCTTACATATACTTAGCTGTTTTTCAGCAAAACAGTTTTTCAAAGAGTATACTTGCAGCGGATGTTTGAAAGTGTTTTTCACAAGTAGACTAAGTTCTTAAAAGATTTTATCCCCAGTTTTACAAACTCCTTTTAAAATCTTTTAGATAATTCAAAGTGTTTAAATATGCAGTCTTTAAATATGCAAGAAAACTTGAATGCAAGATAACACAAAGAATTTTTATAGTGGTTATATGTATAAAAATCCTTTAGTCCACTCTTCCAGATCACTTAGATTCTGGGTTATACTATAATCACAAAGATTACAATATTTCTCCACTTACACCTAGACAACAAATGAAAAGGCTATAAGCTCACAATAGGAAATCACTCAGAAGTCCTATCCTCTAAAGTAGAATCACTCACAAAGATGAATTCTAACTTCGCACAACACTCAGCTATTACAAAATCACTCAGATAATGTTTTTCTGTTTTCTTCAACTGGGTTTCTGTCAACAGATGACTTCCACCAGACGAGTGAGCTGTTTGAGCTTTTGAGACTTAGATAAATTTTCTGCTTCGAATGCAAAATCTCTGATTGTTGTTGTGTGTCTCGCTCGTTGAAATCAGCTCCTTTTATACTTGAATTTGAAAATAAGACCGTTGAAGGAAATCAAATATTCAAATACATAGCTTTAGCCCGAAATTAGAACGGTAACCTGCTACAGTACCTTTTCTGCTGTACTTTCCTGTAGCTGCATTAAATGCACTCTGCTGATCCGAGAGTTAATTCCAATCATTTGCCATTACTACCCTTCTCTTCCAGCATTTATTACACTTGGGGCATTTATTACCGTTGAACTAATCTCTTGATCTCTTGAACTCTGCTGATCAAAACGACTCATCTGATAGGCACTCTGCTGATCAAATACTGAACTAATCTGATTTGACTCGGCTGATGACCTACCCTTCTGTTCGCTGTTTCAGCATGAGATCACTAGTCTTCTGGGCTTTGAACTTTGAACTCTTCTGATGTCTTCTTTTACTCGTTCAAAATTCTTCTAAGGGAACTAAGCTTCCATACTTAGCTGATTATGATGTTTTGGAAATCATCAAAACCTTCCCTTAATTACTTGTCTTCTTTGCACTTCATCTTCATCTTCATCCAACAATTTCCCCCTTTTTGATGATGACAAAACTTCAGCTAAGTACCTGTACCTAAACTAAAGTTTTGATCCTCAAAAATTTCTGAGATAGAAATAGTATGTTGGATTAAAACTTGCAATTTTATAGATATTGAACTGATTACATATTACAAGTTTGTTCAGATGAGTTGTGCAAAAAAAAATTACAAGGAGATACATAAGTAAGTTAAAGCAAGACTAGTCTATTTGCTTGTCTTCTTTATCTTCCTTGCTCTCTTTTTCTTCTTCAGCAGGTTTGGAAGTTTCAGCTTCCAAATTTTGCTTCAACAGCTCTAACTTCTTTCTTTTAACATCAGGGTCAAGCTGTTCTTCAGCTGAGTCCTTAGCAGCAGCTATCTCCTTATCAGACTTAGCCTTTGCTTCAGCTTCAGTTTCTTCAGCAGCTTCACCTTCTTCTTATGTGATCTTTTCATCTGTTGATCTGCTTGTGCCTTCATTTGCTGCATCATTCTTTTCTTCATCATCAGCAGATTCTTCTAATACTTCTGTTCTTTCAGCAGATGATGCCTTATCTTCCCTTTCTTCCCTCAGTACCTTATCTTCCCCCTTTTTGTCATCATCAGCAGGGTTGACTTGATAATTTGGTAAGATTGGGGTGATCAGAAGTGAATCACATAGAAGCTTGATGTTCTCTTCCATAGCATGCATTTGAGCTTGTTGACGTAGTTGAGTTGCTCTGAATGCATCTAGTTGAGCTTGTTGATTCAGTTGATTGGCTTCAAAATCATCCATTCTTTTTAGAACAGCTTCACCTTGGTCACCTAACTGAATTTGGGTTGCCAGAATCCAATCAGCAGATGCCTTGAAGTCTTTCATCATATTATCTAAGGTTTCATCCTTAGCTTGGATGGCCATTTCAACTGTTCCCGTAATATTTCTCCAACCTTCAGCTGTACTTTGGGTTCTTCTTCTGATAATATCCATGTCTTGATGAACAGATTTAACATTCTGAGCAGTATCCTCTATCAGATAGATTGGAACAGCAGCAGCTTTCTGATTTGCAATTAACTTCTCTTCCATTTCCTTCATAGATTTTGATATCATCTGTTGAATGGAATCCAACAGAGATGTTTGCTGTAAGTTCTGAGAAGTAGAAGCAACTTCAGTTTGAGTTGGAGGTAAGGCAAGAACTTCCTTTTCAGTGGACTGTTCTTCTGCTTGAGTTGACTCTCTTGTAATCTGATATGCTGACCCAGAAGCAAACTCTTCTTTTCTTGTTTCATCAGCCTGACCAGGAGTGCTTTCCTTCTCCTTGGTTTGATCTTCTTGCTCAGCAGTAGCCTTTCTTTCAACAATCTGATCAGCTGGAATGGTTTCTTCTTCCTTTGATTCAACAGCTCTGTCAGACTTGTCACCCTTTTCTTTGTTCTGATCAGATGGGTCAGATATACCCATCAAATCTTCCTTTTCTTTGTCAGCAGGGGACTTGATCTTCTTAACAGTCTCAACTGTTTTCATCAAACCTTCATTATCCACAGCAAACCTGTGAGAAATCCATGTAAAATTGTCAAGAGGAATAAATGGTGAGTATGGTTCCTCAGGTAGCTGTTCAAATGGTTTGATATTTGGACCATAGACGATGTGTTTGATGTTAGGAAGAGGGACCAATGAGCTTGGTTGTCCCCTTAACTTCCTAGACTTCTTTTCCCAGAGTTCCATTGCTTGAGCAATAGCCAGTTTGATTGATCTTTCCTTGAGGTCTTCTGATTCATCATAGTCCTCAGGAACAGACTCAAAAATCTTCTTTGCTTCAGCCTTGACAATGTGACTTATTCTTAATCTTAACCTGTCCAGAAAGAATTCTGAATCAAGTGCTTGAATTAAAGATCCAGTCTCAAGCCACTTTAAAACCCAGGCTTCTTCAGCAGTGAAGGCTTTCCACTTGGCCATTTCAGCAGGGCTCTTGGTCAGTCTGAATTCTCTCCATCTGTTGTATCTGATCTTTTCAGCATGGAATAATGTCAGACGGTCGATTCTTGCACCTTCAGCATCCAATCTTTTAAGAAATTCTTCAAAAATAGCAGGGTCCTCCCTGACAATTTCCAAAGATAATCTGATTTCCTCTCTTCTTTTTGGCTTTGACTTTGGTGCAGGCATAGCTGGTATTGGTTTGTTGGGATCTCTCTGTTCACCAATAACTATTCCTCCAGTATGCTTTGGTCCATGAGCATCCTTGGTGCTTGCTTCAATAGCAGCAGCCAACTCTGCTTCCTCAACAGCATCCCTCTGCTCTTGAGTCATTTTGCTGGCCTCTTCTTCCAGCCTTTTTAGCTCTAGGCTTTTCAGCCTATCTTCTTCTGCCTTTTCTGCAGCTATCCTTTGCCTTTCAGCAGCATCTTGTCTCTTCTTTTCAGCAGCAGTTAGGTAAGTTGAGGTCTTACCAGACCTTCTCCTTTTTGATTCAGGACTTTCAATGGCTTGAATTTGAGTTGCAGCAACAGGGGCGGGATGCAGAAGAAGTGTTTCTCCTTCACCTGTTGTGGCAGTTTGCTGTTCTTTTCCAACTTCAGCAGATACTACAGCAGAAGAGTCTGTAGTAGAAACTCCAAGTTCAGCATTAACAGCTTCAGCAGACTTAACATAAGGCTCTTCAATAGTGATTGGCATTTCAGCTGATGTTGTTGTTTCTCTTACTGTTGCAACTGGTTCCTCAGAGAAATTGACATTTCTCTTAACCTTTGATTTGGCAATTCTTTTGGCAGGGGGGTTGGCAGTAGGAGGTCCCCTTGCCTCACTTCTGGTTCTTAACCTTTTCAACCTTTGAAGAGGCATTTCTTCCTCAGACTCAGTTCTTTCAGGAGAAGAGTCAGTCTTCATCTGCTCAATCTCCTTGGTGAAATCTTCAATTATCTTTTCTGGAACTGCTTCTTCAGTTTGTGCTGATTCAACCACAACAGCAGACTGTGCTGTTGGCTCAGCAGGTTGACTAGTCTGACCCTCCTTCTTGCTCTTCTTAGAAGGGGTCTTTTTGGATTTTCCAGTGGCTTTTCTTTTTGGTTTTGCCACCACTTGCCTCACTGGTTCATATAGCTTGAACTCTTTACTTCCATGAGTAGTCTTTCCACCACCCATAGGACATTGCAGGGATGCAAATAGATTACTGAGTAAGATGGCGTGAGAGAGCCTTTTATCACTCAGCAGCTCATAGACGTGAGCAGCCCAGTTAACTTTCAGTCCATAGTATATGCAAACCATGGTGTAGTACCTTTTCCTAGGTAAACCATCTAGAGAACTCGTGCTACAATCCAGCACCTTCGCAATGATGTCTGTGAACCTCTGATACTCATCTTTTAGTTGAGTTTTCATCAGAGCTCCAGTCATCTTTTCTCCCTTTTTCGCGCAAATTTCCCAGAATTCATCCTCCTTTTCTGACCCTAAGTTGGTCACATCTCCTCCCTTATCTGCTAACTTGTAAATTTCACTAAGAACGGCAGCAGAGATAGCAATTTTCTTACCACCAATAACAACCGTCATGACAGTTTCATCATCGTTGAACTCCCTGGTCGTGTAGAAGTGATAGACGTCTTCTAAGTAAACCCTATCTTCATGTGCTTCAAGAACAGGAACAAGTGATGCCTCTTTGATCTTTTCCATGATGGATCGCATCAGATCAGTACCCGAAAAATGAAATTTGTTGTAGTTTAAGTATCTTCCTTCCATAATCTTTTCCATTTCTGAGATTAGTGAGAGGAATCTGCAAAAACAATATACTTTCGAAGCAGGAGAGTTTGAGAGTTAGAGAATTTGAGAATATTTGAGTGCGTAAGACGACTGTACTGTTTTAGATCGGACTTTATACGTTTCTATTATTTGGGTTACCGTGATTAATCTGAAACGTTGATCTAATCTGACAGTTTACTAATCGTGTGGATGGGAGTTGCGGATTTCAATTTTATTATTTTAATGTCAGATGGGCGGGAAACTCTATCGACACTAATCTGTTACTTATAAAAGCGCGTTTCTTAAGATACGATTTATGACCATGCTTATATAAGATATCAGATGAGTAGAGTTTAACTTATCTGACAGACGAGTGATCTGTTATCTGTTATTACTAGAGAATGCCAATAGCTAGTAATCTTCCTCTGCTGTTTGTCAATCCAGCAAGATAAAATAATCTTCAGTCTTCAAGAATTAAGAACGGATCTTCTGATAATGTAACTTCAACTAACTGTCATTAACAAATTTCATCTTTAGAGCAGAAGTACCGCTAGTCTTACACGTTCCCCCTGTCTTTAAGAATTCATCAGTTAACTAGTCTGTTGAAAGTTGATTCTTGAATATAGTAACGGATAACTAAGCTGTTGAACTTCAGTGATCTGATAAGTTTCCCCTCAGCTTATGCATCCAAATCAAGTAGTCCTAGCTCAGCTCTTAGAGTTGAGAACCTTACTTCACTTAAAGGTTTAGTGAAGATATCAGCAATCTGATTGTCAGTATGAACATACTCTATCATAACATTGCCTTTTTCCACATGATCTCTAATGAAGTGATGCTTGATCTCTATATGTTTAGTCCTTGAATGACTTGTAGTGTTCTGAGTAAGAGAAATTGCACTTGTATTGTCACAGTAGATTGGAATTCCACTGATCTTGATGTTGTAGTCTTCTAGTTGATGCTTCAACCAAAGTATCTGTGCACAGCAAGCTCCAGCAGCTATATATTCAGCTTCAGCAGTAGATATAGAAACTGAAGTCTGTTTCTTACTCATCCATGAGATCAGACGACTACCTAAGAACTGACAGGCACCTGTTGTGCTCTTTCTGTCAATCTTGCAGCCAGCAAGGTCTGAATCTGAATAACCAATAAGCTCAAATCCAGATTCTCTAGGATACCATAATCCCAATTCTTGAGTGCCTTTAATGTATTTCAATATCCTCTTGGCAGCTAAGAGATGAGATTCCTTAGGGTTTGATTGAAATCTTGCACAGACTCCAACTGAGTACATTATATCAGGTCTACTTGCTGTTAGATACAACAATGAACCAATAATGCCTCTATATTTGGTTATGTCCACTGATTTGCCATCTTCATCTTTATCCAAACAAAGATTTGTAGACATAGGAATGGTAGCAGTAGAGCTAGTTTCCATACCAAATTTCTTGAACAGATCTCTTGTGTATTTAGCTTGATTTATAAAGATTCCATCAGGCAGCTGTTTGACTTGTAAACCAAGAAAATAGTTAAGTTCACCCATCATGCTCATTTCAAACTTATTCTGCATCAGCTTAGAGAACTTGTCACACATCTGTTGGTTGGTTGAACCAAAAATAATATCGTCCACATATATTTGCACAAGTAATATATGATTTTCCCATTCAATTGTAAACAAGGTTTTATCTACCTTACCTTTATGAAATCCTTTAATTAAGAGAAAATCAGATAAGGTATCATACCATGCTCTTGGAGCCTGTTTCAGTCCATAGAGGGCTTTCTTCAGACGATATACTTTGTCCTCTTCTTGATACACTTCAAATCCAGGAGGTTGTTCAACATATACTTCTTCTTGCAGTTCTCCATTGAGAAAAGCAGACTTCACATCCATTTGATAAACAGTGAAGTTCTTATAAGCAGCATAGGCTAGAAACAGTCTGATTGCTTCAAGTCTTGCTACTGGTGCAAAAGTTTCATCAAAGTCTATTACTTCTTCTTGAGAATAACCCTTGGCCACTAATCTTGCTTTGTTTCTGGTAACAATACCATCTTCATTCATCTTATTTCTGAAAACCCATTTAGTGCCAATTACTCTTTGATGACTTGGTCTAGGAACTAAGTACCAGACTTCATTCCTTTCAAATTGATTCAACTCTTCTTCCATAGCTTCTATCCAGAAGGAATCATTGAGAGCTTCTTCAATTTGCTTAGGCTCTATTTGAGATAGAAAGGTGACAAACATAGCATCTTGTGCAGCAGCTCTTCTTGTTTTCACTCTATCCAATGGATCACCAATCACTAAATCTGGTGGGTGATTTCTGAGCCATCTGAGATCAGGTTGCAGGTCTAAATGTTGTCCTCTGTTCTGATCTTGCAACACTACTGTTGGAGTTGCAGTAGTAGTCTGTTGAACATTTGCAGTCTGTTGAACAGTCTCTGGTCTGTCAGTTGTTTGCAACTCATCTGTTAGACAATCAGCACTGTGATTTTGAACAGCACTTGAGTTATCAGCTGAGTTTAAATTTGGTAGTATGATGGGAACATATGCTTCATTTCTTCCAATGTCTAATTTCTGAACATCAGAATATAGATCTTGATTAGTGCTTTGATTCTTTTCAGAAGATTGACTTGGCTCATCAAATACTACATGGATAGATTCTTCTATTAGTAATGTTCTTTTATTGAAAACTCTATAGGCCTTACTAACTGTAGAGTATCCTACAAAAACAGCTTCATCAGCCTTTTCTGCAAATGCAGTAAGGTGATTTTTCCCATTATTCAATACAAAACATATACAACCAAAAATCTTAAAATAATAAATGTTTGGTTTTCTGTTGTTCCAAACTTCATATGGAGTCTTGTTCTGATTTTTGTTGATCATACATCTGTTCTGGGTGAAGCATGCTGTATTTGTTGCTTCTGCCCAAAATCTTTGTGGCAGCTTTGCTTCAGCTATCATGGTCCTGACAGCTTCCTTTAGTGTTCTGTTTCTCCTTTCAGCAACACCATTCTGTTGAGGGGTTCTAGCAGCTGAATACTCATGATGTATTCCTTTAATATTACAATACTCTTCAACAGTAGAGTTTGTAAACTCTGTCCCTCTATCTGATCTGATCTTCAATATTTTGATACTCTTCTCATTCTGGATCAGTTCCATCAGATTGGTAAGATGTTCCTTGGTTTCACTTTTCTTCTTCATGAAAATCACCCAAGTATATCTTGAATAATCATCCACAACAGCTAGGCAGTATTTCTTTCCACCATTGCTGCCTGGATCAATGGGTCCAAATAAGTCCATATGTAGTAGCTCCAATATCCTTTCAGAGGATTGATGCTTCTTACTCTTGAACGATGACTTGATTTGTTTACCCTTCTGACAGGCGTCACAGAGCTTGTCTTTGCTCATGACTGTTTTTGGAATCCCTTCTACCAAATCATTCTTGATTAATCTGTTGATGGTCTTGAAGTTTAAATGATTCATTCTCTTGTGCCATAGCCAGCTAACTTCACTTGGTGCGGATGCAACCAAACAGATACTTGAATTCTTGTCAGCAGAATTCCAGTCGACTATGTAGACATTCCCTTGTCTCTTTCCAGATAAGATTACCTTCTTTGTACCAATCTGTTCAACGTAGCACTTATCTGTTGAGAAGATGACTGAATATCCTTTGTCACAAAATTGACTTATGCTTAGCAGATTATATTTGAGGCCTTTGACATATGAGACGTCAGATATCTCTATGTTTCCTCTGATCAATCTTCCTTTAGCTTTAATCTTGCCTTCTTTGCTGTCCCCAAATGTAACATTTGGACCATCCACAGCAACTGCATCAGTCAGCTCATGTATGCTTCCACACATGTGCCTTGAACATCCACTGTCCAAGTACCAAATCTTCTCTACTTTACTCCTACTCCTAATCCTAACCTACAAAACAAAAATAAAATTGTTTTAGGTACCCTTATTGAGAGGGTCCTGAAGGATTAGTTCCACCCTTGACAACCCAAGATGTTGATGTCTTAGGCTTCTTAGGTTTCTGAGTTTTGACAGGAGCATGAACAGTTTCATTTTTATCATAATTAGCAGATAAGTCATGTTGATGATCAGTATGATAAGAATAGTGTTCATAAGCAGGGTAAGGTGCATGATAAGCAGGATATGCATGCATTGGATGAGCAGGATAGGGTGCATAGTAACTAGGAAATTGAGTTGCATGATACATAGGATGATATGCAGCAGGTTGCACATAATATGACTCATTTCCATACCAAGCATTTTGATTTTTCTTATTCTTATGCTTCTTTGGCTTACTTACAGCTTGCTCATTGACAGACGACTTAGTTTTCTTACTAGTCTGATTAGTCTTAACCTCATCAGAAGACTTCCTAGGACTCTTCTGCTTGGGTTTACTAGTCTGTTTTTCTACACTAGGCTCTTTGCTCTTTTTAGCCTTAGGAGATTTCTTCTCCTTACCACTTTCTCAGATGAGGTAGGTTTAGAAGTTTGAACATACAGAATGACCTTACTATTGTCAGCAGAAATGAATTTTTCAGTATGATTCAATTCTAGTTTATCCTTTTCTAAAGATGTCTCATGTTTACTAGATGTATGCATGGATGCAACAGTTGACTTATCATGAGACTCAATAATTTTCTCAAGTTCCATGATTTTTCCTTTATAGACCTCACATTCAGCTTTCAGAGATTCATGCTCTTGCTCAAGCTGTTTATACTCAGCTGATTCTTTAGGCTTTTCAGCTTTAAGTTTCAGTGAGTTATTTTGCTCTTTTAGCAAGCTCATCTCTTCCTTAAGCTTAACAAATTCTCCAGCAATAGTAGTATTATTCAACATCATTTGCTCTAGAGAATTAAATAGTTCATTTTCTGGAGGAGTTACCTCATCCTCGGAGTCATCAGATTCCTTAGCCATCAGGCAGAGGAGAGCAGGTTTCTCTTCATCAGACGATTCTTCATCAGATGTGTCTGAATCTGAATCAGATGAGTAGACAGTAGCAAGCTTTTCTGCTTCAGCTACCATTGCTTTCCCTTTTTGATGCTTTCTTTCCTTTCTGATTCTCTTCTCTTCCTCAGTGTATTTCTCTGCTTTTGGATATGGACAATCTCTGATGAAATGTCCCAATTTCCTGCAGTTATAACACATTAGTTTTGCTTTATAATCATCTTTTTCGTGAGAAGAAGAGTTAGGTTTAGAAGTAGAAGCAGCATGATTATATTTGTTTTTCATCTTTCTCTTATAGAACTTCTTGAAGTTGTTCATCAATAATGCTACATCTCCAGCAGTGTACTCCTTCTTGTTGAGTAGTGATGCTTCATCAGATGAGTCCACATCTTGACTTCTATGTGCTGGTCTCCTGGTGTTTTCAGCAGCAACTAAGGCAGTTGTGGGTCCTGAAGTTGAGGTTTCTTCAATACCCATCCTAGGCAGTTTATACTCGAATGACTTGAGTACAGAAAACAGCTCAGTAAGAGAGATTTTTTCCAAATCCCTTGATTCTTCCATTGCTGTCACCTTCATGTTGAACTTAGGAGGTAAGGCCTTCAGTACTCTGATGGTTATCTCCTTGTCTGTGAAGGTTTTTCCAAGCTTCAATACTTCATTTAATATTCTTGTAAACCTTGTATCCATCTGATCAATGGTTTCAGAGGATTTCATCTTGAAGTTATCCAGCTTTTCTAGAGCAACACTCAGCTGATGCTCTTTTATGGCGTCGTTCCCTTCGCTCATATCTCTGACTTTGTCCCATATTTCTTTTGCAGTCTTGCAATGTTTGACCTTGTCAAACCGATCATTGTCCAGGGCTTTGGTCATGATGAATCTCCCAACTTTATCTAAATTGTAAAGCTTGATTTCTTCTGGAGTCATCTCATGGAGGTCCTTTTCCACAACCGTGTCAACTTCATTTATCTTTATGGTCTTTGTGAATCTGAATGGACCTTTAATGATACATGTGTACATGTTGTCATTATAGGCTGCTAGAAAGATTTCCATTCTAATCTTCCAGTCTTCAAAAGATATACCAGCAATGTGGGGAACATGGCTGATACAATCCATTTTTCAAAAAGTTTTAATTTTTCAAAAAAATGCTCTTTTGAAAAAGTTTTGAAAACCTTTGAAAAACACTCGGATCAAGCTCGTTGATCAGGCAGCTGATTCTAATGAACCACCTGCTCTGATACCACTTGTAGGACCTCAGGCGCTACCACTTGCCCCAAAACCAATTGGTGTTAGGGAATGCGCATACCCTTCCCTTATAGTGCATTCACGCAAGCGCCCACGATATTCGATTGTGGCTCCACCCGCACACTCAGTTTGGGTCTCCATCTGCACACTCAGTTTGGATGCCACAGGACAATTGCTGTCACCCGCACACTTAGTTTAGGTGCCCAACAAATCTCAACTTTAATTCTTTGGTAACAAATATTAATTAAATTGACTTAATCAAAAAATTGTGTAGAATATCATTAAGACAATAGTACGATGAAAAATTATAACATGATGATTCAACTAACGTAATTAATTAATTAGTCACGTGCAACGCATGTGCACGTTTTTAGTACCTTAAGAAAAGTCACATAAGAGAAATCTACATGAACAATAATTTATTTTATTTTGTTATTGTTGCCTTCTGGAACAAAACATCCCACATGAAGGTTTGCACTAGAAGTAACACCGAGTTGCTACAGCAAAAAGATCAGGATTTTTCCTTTGAACGGTACCACCAGGTCGTTCTATAGTGTCCAAGTCCTCAGTTTTCATTCCCTGAGGCAATTCCCAATCAAACTTTTGCAGAAGATTTGCTAGTACTAATTCAATATTCGCCATATTAAAATCTATGGAGTTCATAGATTGAAGAAATTGTATAATTGTGAATGTAAAATTGATTCTTGGAAGAGAAAGAAGAAAACTCTGTGTAAAAAATATTATGTCAAAATTGTACATTATTGGGTTTGAACCCAGCCCTTTTATAGAGGAGTAGGGCGGTCAGGATATACAAGAAACGCTAAAGCGTTTTTATAAATACTAAATAAAATAAAAATAAACTAATCTAAAACTATTTACAAAAAGAACCCAAATTAGAATCCCTAATTTCTTCAGTTCTTCACATCACTTTATTCTGCAAATTACGAGTTTCTTCCATCCATCTCTAATCTTGACTTTGCTTGTTTAATAATGCAGGTAATTAACCTCCAATACTCCGCCCTCAAGCTGGAGCATGGATATCAAGAAGCTGCAACTTGGACAATAGCAAAAGAAAACGAGGTAAGGGAAGGGCTTTAGTTAATAAATCTGCTAACTGATTGTCTGTATGTATAGGCATTAGGTGTATTCGTTTTCTTTCTACTTGTTCCCGTATAAAATGACAATCGATTTCGATATGCTTAGTTCTCTCTTGATAAATAGGTTTGCTAGCAATATGAATTGCTGAATTATTGTCACAAATTAAAGATGTAGGAGACTGAATAGGAATTTTGAAGTCCTGTAATAGTTGTTGAAGCCAAATTATTTCACTGGAGGCAGCTGTCATAGCTCTGTATTCTGCTTCGGCAGAAGACCTAGAAACAGTCACTTGTTTCTTGGATTTCCAAGAAATAAGTGAATCCCCCAAAAAGATACAAAAACCTGTAGTTGAGCTCCTTGTATCTTTGCAAGATGCCCAATCTGCATCTGCAAAAGCACTAAGAGTTAATGATCAAGTAGCAGAATAAAACAAACCCTTACCTGGAGTAGATTTAAGATATCTTAATATATGATGAACAGCTTGTAAATGAGGCAATTTAGGCTTTGAAACATACTGATTAAGTTTATGCACAGCATAACTTATGTCATGCCTTGTTATGGTCAGATATAACAATCTGCCAATTAACCTTCTATAGTGAGTAACATCTTGGAGTGAGTCCCCATCCTCTGAATTAAATCTAGTTCTTGGATTCATAGGTAGGTTAAGAGGTTTGCAACCAGTGTAGCCATTTTCCTCCAATATTTGGAGTGCATATTGCCTCTGGTTCAAACATATTCCTTGTTTAGATCTGGCTACCTCTAAGCCCAAAAAGAACTTTAAGGTACCCATATCTTTTAGCTTAAATTTAGTAAGAAGAAAAGATTTTAGCAAAGAAATTTGGTTAGGATCAGGGCCTGAAATGACAATATCATCCACATATAATAAAAGAGCAATGAAGGAATTACCTTGACCTTTAGTAAAGAGAGAGTAATCTGATTTGGATTGATGAAATCCAAATTCTAATAAAGATTCAGTAAATTTAGCATTCCACTGCCTGGATGCTTGTTTCAAACCATAAAGGGATTTTTGTAATTTACAAACATTTTTAATTGGACCTGTGGTTTTACTGTGAAAATATCCCAAGGGTAAATCCATATAAACCTCTTCTTTTAAGTCCCCATATAAGAAAGCATTATTAATATCTAACTGACAAAGTTCCCAATTTTTAATAGATGCCAAAGCTAGTAAAACCTTAACAGTTACTAGTTCAGCCACAGGACTAAAAGTTTCTAAGTAATCAATTCCCTCTTTTTGAGTGTAGCCTTTTGCTACCAACCTAGCCTTGTACCTATCAATGGTACCATCTGGTTTTCTTTTGATTTTGTAGATCCACCTACATCCTATTGATTGTTTCCTTGAGGTAAAGGAACAACAGTCCATGTATTGTTGTCTTGTAGAGCCTGTAATTCAATTTTCATAGCTTCCCTCCAATGTGAATGAGGAATGGCTTGATGATAAAACTCTGGCTCAGTTTCAGATGAGACATTTGAAATAAAATGTTTATAGGAATCAGATAATTTGTTATAGTTAATAAAATTTCCCAAAGGATACTTATTAGTAATATTGTTACAATGAAAATCAGAAAGGTAAGCAGGCCTTTTTGTTATCCTAGTTGACTTCCTAGGTTGCTGAGAATCAGTATCATTAGGATTAGCAGTAGGAGAGATAGACTCAGTAGGAGTCTCAGGAATGTAAGTAGGATCATTAGTATTGGAATCAAAATCATACTGATCATAGTCATGAAAATTATAAGGAGAAGTGTAAGGAAATAAATTTTCACCCAAAGATTTATTTTCAGAATTAAGAACATTAATATTATGAAAAGGGAAAGTATGCTCATGAAAAATGACATCCCTGGAAATAAAAACTTCCTTAGAATGAATATCATACAACTTATAACCTTTTATGCCAAAAGGATAACCAAGAAAGACACAAATTCTGGCCCTAGGGTCAAATTTGGTTCTTCCTTGTTTAAGTGTGGCAGCAAAAACCAAACAGCCAAATGTTTTAAAAGAATGATAATCCACCTTTTTATTATATAAAAATGTGTAAGGACTTTTAAAATTCAGAACTTTGGTAGGAGTTCTGTTAATAAGAAAGGTTGTTGTTGCTACACAGTCAGTCCAGAAAATAGGTGGAACTTTAGACTCAAAAAGTAATGCTCTAGCTATATTTAATAGGTGTTGGTGCTTTCTCTCCACAACAGAATTCTGTTGTGGAGTTTCCACACAAGAATACTGATGAATAATGCCAAGTTTGTTAAATAAGTTGGTAAATTTTAACTCAGGGGCATTATCACTTCTAAAATACTTAATTGTAGCATTGAATTGATTTTTAACCATGTTTAAGAAGTTTGGCAAAACAGTCTGAATGTCAGATTTATTTGCCATGAAACACACCCAAGTAAATCTAGAATAATCATCAATCAAAGTGGCAAAATATTTATTTCCATCATGAGAAGCAATTTGAAATGGTCCCCATACATCACAATGAAGTAACTCAAAAATAAAACTAGAAGTAGTTGAAGATTTAGGAAAAGGAAGCCTTTTATGTTTGGCTAAAGGACAAATGTAACAAGGTTTATTAGTACAACTACTAGATAAATCTAAATCTAAATCATGTTGAATTAAGCTCATAGTCTTAAGTGGTAGATGTCCAAGTCTTCTATGCCATGTATCAAAGGAAACTTTGTTGCAATGGGCAGAAACTGAAGAAGTTCTAAACTGGGAATCCAAAACATATAGGCCTTGAAGCAAATCACCCCTTCCAATCATCTTCTCTTGGTTGTCCTGAATGATGAAGGAAGAGGGTGTAAACTTAACTAGAAGGTCACCCATTGTTAAAAGTTCACTAATAGATATCAAATTGAACTGAAATTGAGATACATAAAAAACATTTTTAAGTATTAGGTCAGAATTAAGAAAAACAGTACCAATTTCAGAAACATTAATCCTAGTATTATTAGGCAAAACCACAGTGGCATCAGAAATAGTATGTAAATTAGAAAATAATGATTTGTTGTTGCAAATATGTTTTGAGGCACCTGAATCTAAAATCCAATTATCTTTGTAAAATGATAAAGAAAAATTAGAGGTGTTAGAACAAATACCAGACACACATGAAATGTGTGATGAGTTATTTGAAGTAGACTGAACTGATGATGTTGTCTGTAGTTGAGTAGAAAAAAGATTCACAAGTTGTTGACACTGCTCAGGAGTAAAGTTCTGCAAAAAAGGGGTTAGTGTTTGAACAGAGTCCTCATAAGTAGTGTTATTAGGTTGAGTAGTCTGTGGGAAAGAGGGCTGTAGTGATGTATCTGAAATATGGTTGATAGGGACTGATTGATAAGTTTGTGGTCTTGGTTTAAACTGGTACCCAGGTGGGTATCCATGTAATTTGTAACACTTATCAATAGTGTGCCCTTGAATATTACAATGGGCACAAATAGGTTTTTGTTTGGGTTTAGAATTGTTTGAAGAAGGATTTTTAAACTGATTGTAAGGCCTGTTTGTGGTATTCTGAGGTAAATTTGATTTGGTGGCAAAAGTGAGGGAAGATGATAAATCTGAATTGGGTGTATGACCAATGAGTCTTTGTCTTTCTTGTTGGGTAGCCAAGGCAAAAACCTTGCTAATGGGGGGTAAAGGTTCCATTAAAAGAACCTGTTCTTTTAGAGTGTCAAATGAAGAATTAAGTCCCATGAGAAAATCCATGACGTATTCTTCTTGATGATGATGATGAATTTTCTGGGCGTTCCCACAATCACTAGGACAAGAGACCATAGAGGGCCTGTAAGTGACTAACTCATCCCAAATGGACTTTAATTTTGTAAAGTGGATGTTGACAGAATTAGAGTCTTGAGTGAGAGTAGCAAGTTCCCGTCTCAATTGAAAGACCCTAGGTCCATTACTTTGCTGAAAACGAGTCCTCAAGTCTTCCCAAATCTCTTTAGCAATTGAAGTATGCATGATACTGGAATGGATATCACTGGAAACAGAGTTAAGTATCCAAGAAACCACTAAATCATTATTTCTTGACCATGCTTCATACAAAATTGGATCAGTTTCTCCTGGATCAGTTAATGCACCAGTAACAAAACCTTTCTTGTTTTTAACATGCAGGGAAAGAAGCATGGATCGCGCCCAAGAAGCGTAATTGTCACCAACCAGTTTATTATGAACCAAAAGAATACCTGGTCTATCTGATGGATGAAGAAAATAAGGTGATGAAGGATCCTCCAATGGTGGTTTGGAACGTGTACTGCCGGTAACCGAAGAGGAAAGATTGGGATCCGAAGACATGATTGCCAGAAGAATAGAATCAAAAAGGAAAAAATTAGAGACATAACTCTAATAGATCAAGAAAGGGGATGAAAAAGAAACCCTGTGTAATGGGCAGGAAAACAGAGGCAGAACTCTGTGAAGATAGGTAGAATAAAGGGTTTTGCAGCGGAAAAAGAAATATAATATCAAACTGATACCATATTAAAATCTATGGAGTTCATAGATTGAAGAAATTGTATAATTGTGAATGTAAAATTGATTCTTGGAAGAGAAAGAAGAATACTCTGTGTAAAAAATATTATGTCAAAATTGTACATTATTGGGTTTGAACCCAGCTCTTTTATAGAGGAGTAGGGCGGTCAGGATATACAAGAAACGCTAAAGCGTTTTTATAAATACTAAATAAAATAAGAATAAACTAATCTAAAACTATTTACAAAGCGAACAAAAAGAACCCAAATTAGAATCCCTAATTTCTTCAGTTCTTCACATCACTTTATTCTGCACATTACGAGTTTCTTCCATCCATCTCTAATCTTGAATTTGTTTGTTGAATAATGCAGGTAATTAACCTCCAATACGCCATTGCAAACGTGGTCCCTGGACAGCTCCGTCTACCAACCCCGGTTGGGATTAGTTCAAAATCTAGTCCCTTAATGTTTATTGTAGAAGAATTCAAGAATCTTTCTGGTTTAAACTTTTCTGGTTCATCCCAAGACTCGGGATCTTTTCCAATTGCCCAAGCATTAATTAAGACCCTAGTTCCAGCAGCTACTTCATATCCCATAACTTTGACATCTTCCCGTGCTTCTCAAGCCAATATTGGAACTGGAGTAAGATAACAAAGAGTTTCCTTCATTACAGCTTTCAAAATGCATTTTCGCCAAGTCGTCATCATTTATGTCCTCTTAGTCTCCCAGAATTTCTCTTACTTCATTTTGTAGTTTGTTCATGACTATGGGGTGCCGCAACAGTCCTGTCATTGCCCATACTAGAGTTGCAGTTGTAGAATCAGTTCCCCCAGCCAATATATTCTACACGTGAAAAAGGTACAAAGGAAATGCTTGTTTTAGTAATGAAAAAGTTTCTCATAATCGTTAAAAATGGTTTCTTGAAATATTTCGATAAAAAACAACATATTTTTTACATAATTGGTGCCTTTTGCAGGGTTTTGAAAGCACGGGAAAGGTCGACGCAATAAAAATTTCGTAGGATAGTTTTTGCAGGTTAGCGAATTAACTACAAGAAAAATGAATTTTAGTGATAAAATATTAAGTGACATTGTTGAAATTCTCACTTTTTGTATACATTTAGTGATAAGAATATTAGTTTTCTCACAATAATAATAGTGACAAAATATATTTTTAAGTTGTCACTAATGTTTATTAGGGATAAGTTTATGAAACTTAAAGTTATCACTATTGACAATTAGTGACACCCTTTCAGTGATAATCTAGTGACAATAAATATTTTCACTATAATTTAGTGATAACTTTTTAGTTGTCACTATTGGGGTATCACTAAATATCAATAGTGACAACTTTTTCATATTTCTTGTCACTAGTATGTCTATATACATCAGTTTAGTGATAATATTAAAATTCTTGTCACTTTGTCATTTACTATTTTGACACTAAAATTAAATTTTTTTGTAGTGGAATATAACGCAGGGGAGTATTTTGCATTTACCAGGATAATTCCTTTTATATTATCTGTATCAATGGAGGCACCAGTCGTGTCATCATTATAAATCTTAAGCAAAATGTCGACAAAATCCTCTTTTCCTTCACCATTATCAATTTGGTGCTCTTGAATTAATTGATCCAGGAAACGGTCAAGTTCTGTGGCAACCTTATCAAGTTTGGCGTCAAAACCGGTTACACTGTCGATCCACGAAAGGAACGGAATATATGATCCTATAGTTATCCGGCCTAACAGTTGCATAAGTTCCGTTAGAAGCCTCAGAAATGTCTTGCCATCTTCCCCTTCACTATACTTTCTTCCAAAAGTCGATATGCATATTACATCATTGTCTAGGGACTTAAACATTTCGCTCAAGTTCACAGGCGAACCAGACAAGGAACAAGATTTGATCTTCTTCATCAAAAGATATGTTTCTTCGTTCCTAATAAATTGGAAAGATTGGACTCTTTTGTTACTCAAAAGGTGTAGGACACAAATGCTTTTCAATTTCTTCCAATATTCACCATAGGCATTAGTACATCCTTTTGGTTGTAAAAAAGTCGTCTCTGAATGTACTGTTGTTAAATAAGTTTAAAACAATCTGTGTATATAAAATATTATAGAATATTTTATATTTCTAAGTACTATAGTGAATTATAAAATATTATAAAATACTTTATATTATAAAACTATAGTAAATTATTCCAACAGAATAATTATTTATAATTAACTCTAATTATAAATCTTAGTATAGTTTATTCTCGCAGAACATACAAAATCAGAATTTAATAACAGTGTACTTACTGTAATAATTTTGAACCGTAAAATCGACCGAGGCTTGCAAATGCAATATCCTTAAGACAATATTTCTGGGCTGTCAAGGTGCAACAGTTCGTCCCAGTGGTCTCCCAAGATTCAACGGTCGGATACTTGTTTCTTTGCACTAAGAACAAGTCCACATCGAACTTTAACAAATAGAATATTTAATTTGAGAGGAGAAGAATATAGAGAAGAATATATGATTCTGCTTTGATTGCTAGAAAATGAGATGGGAGAATTGGCCAGATTCTCCCCCTATTTATAGCAGCAGAAGGGGTGTTGCTGGAGGGTCACAACTATTTGGATTTAAACCAAACAGTGGTTCGGTCCGAACGGGTGCCA
The DNA here is from genome assembly GCA_003313485.2 of Penstemon barbatus. Taxonomy (NCBI): domain Eukaryota; kingdom Viridiplantae; phylum Streptophyta; class Magnoliopsida; order Lamiales; family Plantaginaceae; genus Penstemon; species Penstemon barbatus. Next base: position 32,885,641 of record CM064880.1, read on the forward strand.
CCCGTTCGGTTCAAAATCCGACCAAACACACCCTTTTATTCAAAAATTGGGCGGGCGAACGGATCCTTCTCAGACCTTCTAGAAGTGGGTCTCGCGGATCCTGTTCGGATCACACGTGGATCCTAACTGGATCACATGCGGATCCTAATCGGATCACCCAAGGATCTTTATTAAAAAAATTTAGACTTTAATAATTATTGGGCCCAGATATTACTCTAGGCCCACTCCTACAAAAAGCCTTACAACTTGAAAGCTAGGTGCCCTTTTTATAACAATTGTGTAGCTCAACTTTCTTCTTCTTTTCCATGTGGGATAGAGACACTCAACTTCTCTTCTCATTTTATTCATTTAAGGTGTAATAAAATATGGCTAATTCAATTTAATTAACTATAACTAATTTAATTACACCAACAATCCCCCACAAATGAATGAAATTATTTTTCATATCTCGCGTCAAATATTCTTTAGGAATAGTACTGCATCGAGATAGGTGAAATATTCCATCTTGAACCTTCCCTAGTTAGAATTTATCGGATTTACTTAGCCAATCAGTGAAATATTTCATCTTGAACTGTCGGCTGTTTATGTAAACTAAAACAATAAACTTAACACAGCACTAAACCGATTTGTTAAGAGTTCTCGGTTGTGTTCGTTTTAGCCCTGAACATTCTTGGGTTCTGCGAGTGTTTTAGAGGATTCCAGCCTTATAAGAATTCTCAACGAGCCGACCCAGCTCACACTTACATAGGTGACCGCATCTATTAAGAGTATCCTACTATACTCCACTTGTTCTTGACAAGATATAGACGTCATTAAAAGCATAAGCTTAACCTAATCAAACGATGTAGGTTGCACTTTTTGCATCATAGGAATGAGCTAGAGTTGGACTCTAAAGTGCTCCACTTTTTAAGTTAACCAAGACTGGTTGTCCTATTGAACCTGGTCCGTGGGATCTCCAGTCGCCAAGTTAGGTTTCCGTACAAGGTAACTTAGTTATATTTTAGGCTTTTAAGCCCATTCCCCTCGACGCACATTCTACTCTCTGACCAGATAAACCTTTAGTAAACGGATCCGCGAGGTTATCTTTTGATTTCACAAAATCAATGGAAATTGTTCCATTTGAGAGTAAATGTCTCACGGTATTATGTCGACGACGAATGTGTCGTGATTTACCATTATACATAAAGTTATGAGCTCTATGTAATGCCGCCTGATTATCACCATGAATACATATAGCCGACACAGGTTTCGGCCATAGTGGAATAGTTATGAAGCCACTCAGCTTCTTCTCCAGCTTTATCCAAAGCTATAAACTCTGATTCCATAGTGGATCGAGCTATACATGTTTGTTTGGAAGATTTCCAAGAAATAGCGGCTCCCCCCAGAGTAAATACATATCCGCTGGTGGATTTTGATTCCTCTGAATCAGAAATCCAATTTGCATCACTATATCCCTCAAGGACAGCTGGATATTTTCCATAGTGTAATGCATATTTTGATGTATTTTTTAAGTATCCAAGCACTCTCTTCAGAGCGTTCCAATGTTCTTTGCTTGGATTGCTCGTGTACCTACTCAATTTATTGACTGAGTAAGCGATGTCTGGCCTCGTACAATTCATGATATACATGAGACATCCAATGATACGAGCATATTCATTTTGTGATACACTATCACCTTTATTCTTGTGTAAAACAAGAGATGGAATAAATGGGTTATTTGTTCCCTTAATTCCATAGTTTTTAAATCTCTGAAGCACTTTATCTACATAATGTGACTGAGATAATTTAATCCCATCCGGTGATCTTGTTATTTTAATTCCCAAAATAACATCCGCTTCACCAAGATCTTTCATATCGAAGTGTTTTGTTAATATTTTCTTTGCGGACTTAATGACCTCCATATTAGTCCCAAGTATTAACATATCGTCTACATATAAACATATTATGACAGATGCTTGTCCAAATTGTTTAATATAGACACACTTGTCGCATTCATTGATTTGAAATCCATTTTTAATCATGACACTATCGAATTTTTCGTGCCATTGTTTAGGAGCTTGTTTAAGGCCATAAAGAGATCGAACAAGTTTACATAATTTGTTCTCTTTGCCTTTAACAATGAAACCCTCAGGTTGCTCCATATATATTTCCTCATTCAATTCTCCATTGAAGAAAGCGGTTTTAACATCCATTTGATGTATCTCTAGATTATATATAGCTGCTAAAGCTATTAAAGTTCTAATGGATGTTATCCTAGTCACTGGTGAATAGGTGTCAAAGAAATATATTCCCTCCTTTTGACTATAACCTTTGGCTACTAATCTAGCCTTATATTTATCGATTGAGCCATCGGGTTTTAGTTTCTTTTTAAATACCCATTTACATCCAATTGGCTTACTTCCCTTAGGAAGATCCGCCAACTCCCAAGTATTATTACTTAGAATGGACTGTAATTCACTGTCTATTGCCTCTTTCCAATAAGAGGCATCAGGAATAGACATGGCTTCAGTATATGTTTTAGGATCATCCTCTAACATATAAGTTAAGAAATCTGGTCCGAATGATTTAGCAATTTTAGCTCGCTTGCTTCTTCGGGGCTCGTCAGATTCTTTAGCAATCTCTTTATTGATTTGAGAATCATTTTCCTTAGAAATTGATTTATTTGACCAATGATCAACAGCCTCATTGCTGTTTTGAGAATTATCTTCTTTAGAAATTAATTCATATGGTCTTTTATGAGAAGTAACATCCGAGTTCTTCTTATGTGGAAATACATTCTCGAAAAATGTAGCATCACGTGATTCAATTATAGTATTCACGTGTATGTTGCTTACTTCAGATTTGAACACTAGAAATATGTAAGCGCTACTATTTTCCGCATGACCTATATAGTAGCAATCCATGGTTTTTGGTCCAATTTTTGGTCCAACTTTTTCTTTCATAGGTTTTGGCACAGCTACAATTGCCAAGCACCCCCACACTTTGAGGTATTTATAACTTGGTTGTCTACCTTTCCATAACTCATACGGAATGGTATCATTTTTCTTGTGCGGAACTCTATTTAATATATGATTAGCCATAAATAAGGCTTCCCCCCACAAGTTCCTAGGTAAACCCGAATTCAAAAGTAATACATTGATCATGTCTCTTAAGGTTCGGTTTTTCCTTTCGGCTATTCCATTTGATTGAGGTGAGTATGGTGCCGTTGTTTGGTGAATTATTCCCGAGTCGGCACACAACTGTGCGAAGGAATATTCATATTCACCACCTCTATCAGATCTAAGAATTTTTATCTTCTTATTTAACTGATTTTCTACTTCAGCCTTGTATCTTACAAAGGCATTTATTGCTTCCTTTTTCTTATTCAATAAGTAAACATAGCAATATCTTGTACAGTCATCAATAAATGTGATAAAGTACTTTTTCCCTCCTCCTGTTGGAGTTGACTTGAGATTGCACAAGTTTGTGTGAATTAGCTCTAATGGTTGTGAGCTTCTTTCCACTGAAGGGAAAGGTTGTTTCGCAAACTTTGCCTCAGTGCAAATTTCACACTTATAAGATTTATCAATATCAAATTAGGAATTAATCCTAAGTTTGATAATTTCTTCATTTTTCTAAAATTAATATGACCTAATTTATCATGCCAAAGTAAAGTGGACTCAAGCAAGTAAGCAGAAGAATTATTATTATTATTAATAAATTTGTTGTTTTTGCCAATAACGGCTACATTAGCCTTAAATAGGCCATCACATACATATCCTTTGCCTACATACATACCCCCTTTGGTCAGTACAAATTTATCTGACTCAAAGGCTAATCTAAAACCTTTCTTAGATAGGACAGAACCAGAAATTAAATTCTTCCTAATGTCTGGGACATGAAGAACTTCATTGAGAGTAACATCTTTTCCTAAGGTGAATTTGAGAACTACTGTGCCTTGTCCCTCCACCACGGAGTGAGCATTATTTCCCATGTACAGCTTCTCTTCATGATCAAACTTCTTGTATGAAGTGAACATGTTTATGTCGGAGCAAATGTGACGGGTAGCTCCAGTATCCACCCACCAGCCTTTGGATTCACTTGTCAGGAATGCTTCAGCAACTGCAGATAAATGCATGTTATCGATGTCAGATGGAGCTAGGTTGATGCTAACATTTGCTTCATCCTTTGGCTGAGCACGGCTATGACAGTCCTTTGCAAGGTGTCCATTTTTTCCACATGTGAAGCAAGCTCCATTGAACTTTCGCTTCTTGTTACCCTTATGTCCTTTGTTGGAGGTATTGGCCTTACGTTTCTTGCTTTTCTTTGAGCCTTCTACGACATGAACCTTAGCCCCTCCGAACTGAGGCATAGCCACATAGTTACTGCTGCCCTTGTCAGTATACCGATTGTTTTCTTCGGTTTTCAGATATTCTGTGAGATCTTGCAAATTCCACTTTGCAACAGATTTCTTGTGCCTCAAGTGATGCTTGAACCCCGTCCAACCAGGAGGAAGCTTGCCAATGATACAAGCAACCAGGTAAGACTCGCTAAGCTCATGTCCTTCGGCCAAGATGTCGTGAATCATATTCTGGAGTTCTTCCACTTGCTCATTCACAGTTTTACTGTCAACCATTCGATAAAATTGGAATTTATCCACCACGAATTTTCTGTAGCCTGCATCTTCAGTCTTAAACTTTTTGATTAAACATTCCCACAAGAGTTTACTAGTCTTAAATTGACTATAAATCTTGTACAAAGATTCATCCAAATAGCTAAGAATATAATTTCGGCACATAAAATCCGAGTTACTCCAAGCTTTTATCACTAGTGCCATTTCTTCAAGATCCTCCGGACTGGCTCCCTCATTTGGCTTAGGTACCTCCTCAGTGAGAAATCTAGCCATGCTCAAGGATGTGATGTAAAAGTACATCTTATTTTGCCACGTTCCAAAGTCAGTCCCTTTGAACTTGAATGGTGGTATTGCCGGCGGAGCAGCAACTTTTGGCGTTTCAACCATTTCAGTGTTTGTTGCCATCTACACAGATGAATTAAACAGATTAAATATATTGTCTTAAGATTGTTGTTAAATAAGTTTAAAACAATCTGTGTATATAAAATATTATAGAATATTTTATATTTCTAAGTACTATAGTGAATTATAAAATATTATAAAATACTTTATATTATAAAACTATAGTAAATTATTCCAACAGAATAATTATTTATAATCAACTCTAATTATAAATCTTAGTATAGTTTATTCTCGCAGAACAAACAAAATCAGAATTTAATAACAGTGTACTTACTGTAATAATTCTGAACCGTAAAATCGACCGAGGCTTGCAAATGCAATATCCTTAAGACAATATTTCTGGGCTGTCAAGGTGCAACAGTTCGTCCCAGTGGTCTCCCAAGATTCAACGGTCGGATAATTGTTTCTTTGCACTAAGAACAAGTCCACAACGAACTTTAACAAATAGAATATTTGATTTGAGAGGAGAAGAATATAGAGAAGAATATATGATTCTGCTTTGATTGCTAGAAAATTAGATGGGAGAATTGGCCAGATTCTCCCCCTATTTATAGCAGCAAAAGGGGTGTTGCTGGAGGGTCACAACTATTCGGATTTAAACCAAACAGTGGTTCGGTCCGAACGGGTGCGACCCGTTCGGTTCAAAATCTGACCAAACACACCCTTTTATTCAAAAATTGGGCGGGCGAACGGATCCTTCTCAGACCTTCTAGAAGTGGGTCTCGCGGATCCTGTTCGGATCACACGTGGATCCTAACTGGATCACATGCGGATTTGGCGGATCCTTCTCAACTCCCACATTGTTGGAAAATTTCCAAATTGACTCGAATAAGACCACATGCTGACCAATTTAAAATTTTTTACTTATTTTATTTAAATAACTAATTTAATTTATAAACAATATTAATAAATTAAATAATACATTAACATAAATATCACCAAAATTAAGAAAACATATTCTTTTTAAATATAAAATTTATATAATAGAATTAATATATTTAATATTTATTAAAATAATAAATTATATAATTAAAAACTATTTAATATTTATTAAAATAATAAATAATTATAATTAAAAAAAATTCCCCACCCCCTCCCCTCCCCTCCCTACATCGAAGAACCCAGGTCAACGGCTACAGAACCCAGGCCGTCGGCCTGGGTTCTCCGATCCCAGGCCACTGCCAGCCTGGGACAAAAGACCTAGGCCGTCGGCGGCCTGGGAATCGGGGGGTAGGGGGAGGGTGGGGAGGTGGTGCGTGGGGTGGGGATTTTTTTTTTAAATTATAATTATTTATTATTTAATATTTTAGTAAATATTAAATAGTTTTTAATTATATAATTTATTATTTTAATAAATATTAAATAGATTAATTCTATTATATAAATTTTATATTTAAAAAGAATATGTTTTCTTAATTTTGGTGATATTTATGTTAATGTATTATTTAATTTATTAATATTGTTTATAAATTAAATTAGTTATTTAAATAAAATAAATAAAATTTTCTAAATTGGTCAGCATGTGGTCTTATTCGAGTCAATTTGGAAATTTTGCAACAATGTGGATTAAAATCATCACTAAATTTGGAGATGTGGGGCTTTTTTGGTAGCCTGAAATGTTATGGGGTAAAATTATCAGTTAACATAAGTAATGGTATCAAATGTGTAAAGTTTTAACGGCCACGACAATTTCGTCATTAATTTGACAGAAGTATTAAATGTGCATAGTGGATTTGAGATATGGTATCAAATGTGCCAGTAAAAAAAGTTGTGGTATTAAATCCTTAAAGTAGGTTGAATTATGGTATGAAAAGTAAAATTCTCTCAATTAATAAAATAACATTGAAAATTGATGCAAATAAGCAAACCGAGAGAAAAAAATGAATAATATTGACTAAACAAAAATAAACGAAAACAAAAATCAGAAAGTTCTATCAAGAGAAAGTAAAGCTCTCATAGCACAGATGGGTTAACGACAAAAAAAGGGGAAAATGATGCAATTGAGAGACCAAGGGTTCTTTTTGACAGACTGACAGTACGTTTACTGAGAAACTTGAATTATGAGGAGGCGGAAAGATGGGAAAAGATCAGTGAGAACAGTTGCATCGATCAGTTTGTCTCAAAATATTGGCAGGTTGATGTTTAACAAATTTACGAGTGAGGAATTATTATTGCTTTTAGGGCATAAATAATCACTTCAAGCTCATCAATAATATCGAACACTCTCTCCGTTTTTTTATTCGTCGCTTTGATCAATTCTTTTTTACTTTTATTTATTATTTTAGGATTTCAATGTAAAGTTAATTATTTTCTATCAATATAATCCTTCTTATTAATACTTGTAATAAATGTTAATTAATGATGTTATTATTTAATTAAAAGGATGTTTTGGAGTTTTTTCTTAATCTTAAAAAGATCAACTATTTATTATATTTCTTAATCCTTGTGCAATCCTTAAAAAAGAAAAAAAAAAAGGAGGGAGTACCATATTAGGGCCTTATGTTAATTTTAGTGGCACATTATGCTGCAGAGCATTGCATAATTTACAAAATGGAAGTTAAAGATCATTAATGCTTAAGAGAAATACTGAAATAAGTGCATTTGGTTGAAGGGAAAATTGTCGTGAAATTTAGAGTTCAAGCCATAAATTTGTTATGTTATGCTAAACCTGCAAGAAACTATCCTGTGAAATTTTTATTGCGCTAAACTTTCTTGTGTTTTTAAAAATCCTGCAAAAAACACCCAATTTGTTAAAAATAGGTCGTTTTAGATCGACATATTTTAATAAATCATTTTGAAAATATATCACGTGAAGTTATAGGGATCAACTTGAAGTGTTTTAAAAATGATTTCTTGAAATATGTTGATCCAAAACGATCTATTTTTTACAAATTGAGTATTTTTTACAAGGTTTTTAAAAATACAAGGAAGTTTGACGCAATAAAAATTTCACAAGATAGTTTCTTACAAATTTAGCATGACATGGGAGAATATCTTGCATTTTCCCCCTATATCTATTGGGGCTTTAAGAATCAGACTATTGTGATAATTTTCAAACTTGAATCTCATTGATATTATATCTTAGTCCATTTATATATTAGGACTATATAGAGGTTAATTTTTTTTTTTCAAGCTTTTGGCAGGGCTGGCTTGGGCCGTTTGGGACCCCCAATCTATACTGCCATAATCCATTATACCTTGATTAATTCTTGATCCATTAAAGAAAATAGCCCAATTGTTTGACTAGTCTTGAGTCCCAGCAGACCTATATTTCCAACATCAATGGGCCTCCCACTTTCAGCCCATTTTTTATTATATATAGAAAATTATAACATAAAAATATTAGAATATGAAGTTTAATCAATACTTCTGCATTTACTAAAGCAAGAAATTTTACTTAAAAAAAAAAAAAGAAAAAGAAAAACCATGAAATAGGGCCACATTTTGAGATTTTGCCTGGGGCTCGAAAAGCCTAAGATCGGCCTGTTTGTTCATGATGTGGCTATGGTTTTCTTTATGCCAATTTATTTACATTTATCTTGAGGAATTGTTTCCATCTCCATTCTCTTTTCATGTTACAGTTAGATATTTCTTTTTCTCAAAAAATAATTTATGGGTCTTTTACTGAGTGGAAAAGTAGAGTAATAAACTTTAATTATTTAGAGATAGAGTAGAATATTTTTTGCAATCGAAAAAAGCAGTTGGAAAAATTTCAACCGAAAATATTTTCGGTTTAAATATTTTCAATCGAAAATAATCGGTTGGAATTATTTCCAACCGATTTTGAAGTCGGTTGAAAATTCAGTTGCAAAAATTTTTTGTTGGAATTTCGGTTCCAAAGTCAATTTCATCAAAGATTTTTCCAGCCAATTGGTTGGAAATTCAATTTTCCAATCAAATTTTATCCATATTCCATTGCAATTATTTTTCTAGTAACGTTACAAGATAAAAAGGGCATATGTGTTTTGAAAAAAAATTCATTTATCTTATTTAGTGTCCAGGACACATGTTGCATACCAAGTGGCTATCTTATGTGCCCATTGACCTTAAAAATTTTATAATAGAAACCCCCCATTAACTATTTAGCCATCTTCACAAAAATTAAGGGAAGATAGAAAGTGACAAACTATTCAAATTGGGTTCAGGGTTTTTTGCACTTTGCACCCCCGAAATATGGAAAATAGGCACTTTACACCCCCAAAACTTAGATTTAGCACTTTGCACCATCGAAATATGAAAAATGCAGCACTTTGCACCCTCTTTTATTTTCAAGCAAAAACTCAAGGGCAAAATAGGTAATTCTATTGTAAATCTTTGGCACTTTGCACCCCCAAAATAAAATTAGCACTTAACACACCCTAATTAAGAACAAATCAACAACTTGCACCCCTGAAACAAAATAAATGAACACTTTGCACCCCAAAACACAAAATTAACACTTAACACCGTCAAATTAAAAAAAAAAAACTCAAACCCGCGTTTTTTCCGGCAAAGATGACCATTAAGGTGAAAAAAATTTAAGGCAAAATAGGTAATAATTTATGGGTCTTTGATATTTTGAAGTAGACAATGAGTCTTTGAGATCTTCGAGAAATTTACTTGTACTTTATTTAGTTATTTATGGTTATGTTGATGAAAAGAAAGATGGAGAGAGAAATGAGTATTCGAGTATTTATAATTGTATTTTGCAAAATTTAAGGGAAAAAATGAATTACCTATTTTGCCTTTGATTTTTTTCACTCCAATAGTCAACTTTGACGAAAAAAATGAGGGGTTTGAGTTTTTCTAATTTGAGGGTGTTAATTGTTAATTTTGTATTTTGGGGTGCAAATTGCCCATTTATTGTGTTTCGAGGTGGAAGTTGCTTATTTGTTCTTAATTAGAGGGTGTTAAGTGCTAATTCTATTTTGGGGGTACAAAGTGCGAAATTCTCAAGTTTTGAGGGTGCAAAGTGCCAATATTATTGAATTGTCTATTTTGCCCTTGAATTTCTGCTTGAAAATAAAAGAGGGTGCAAAGTGCTACATTTTTCATATTTTGAGGGTGCAAAGTGCTAAATCTAAGTTTCGGGGGTACAAAGTGCCTATTTCCCATGTTTTTGGGGTGCAAAGTGCAAAAAACCCTTGGGTTCATCAACAATATTCTTTTTCCGAAAATAGAAAAAGGGACAAGATATTCTACACATACCGAGTCATAAAAGAGGCCCATAATGTAGGATGAAATTACCCATAAATAAAAAATAAATCACAGAAGTAATTAGAGAATATGGCTCCTTAAGTCCTTTCTCAACACTTCTCTGTTTATGGTTAAAGGGACAAGATATTCTACTTTTTCTCTTAATTTGCTTTTCATTTTACCTTTCCTATTTGATGTTGTTTGATCCGGTTAATATATATATATTTTTTAAACTATTTTTGAGGCTTTTTGAAATTGGAAATCCCTTTACCGGGACTAAAAATATTATAATGGAGAGCAATTTAAAGAGATTATAAAGACTAGATGAATTTTCTTGTTTGAATACTGGGAGCTAGAATGCTTATTTCAATTAAAGTATTTCAATTAATGAACGTTATTTCAATTAAATAATGAACGTCATTTCAATTAAATACTGGGAGCTACATTGATTGTTAGAACACGAAAATAATGAACGTTATTTCAATTAAATGTTAAAGAAGAGATAAAATAAATTATAACGATAAGGAGGACATAAATATATGTTAGAATTAGACAATAAAATAGATTTATTTATTTAAGTTATTATACTTTTTCTATCAATTTGATGTTGCGTTTGGTCTTTAATCTCCTCATATACGGAGAAGCATGAAAGATGATGATGCACGTTTTTAATTAATACCATTGGCTTACTGAGAGAATCTTAACCCTCCTCCCATGCATGCTATATATATCCTCATTTCTTCTTCAATTCCTTTGTTTAATATCTTGATATTCTTTTCTTCCTCCCCGGCAAAAAAATCGTCCCATTTCACAAAACCTCCAAAATAAAAAAAAAGAGAGAATTGCATTTTTGGTACACAGCTATAGGTCAATTTCCACTTTTGGTACACAGCTTTATGTGTCCAACACATTTGGTACACCTCTTTAACAAAGTTCGACACATTTGGTACAACCGTTAAATAAATTGCAAAATAACCGTTAATTCCGTTAGTTCGACACATTTGGTACACCTCTTTTATAAAATTGGCATGCGCGCGGCACATGGCTGCCCAGAAAAAAAAAAGAAAAAAAAAAGAAAAAATTGAAACTTGATAAACTTTTTTATTATATTTTATTCTTCTTCCAATATTAAACTATAAATGACATTATAGTTTATTATATTTTACATGTCATATAAATAATAAATACATATTTTTTAATAATTTTTATAAATATGATAAATTAAAGTAACTTGTTTATTATATTTTATTCTTCTTCCAATATTAAACTATAAATGACATTATATAGTTTATTATATTTTACATGTCATATAAATAATCAATACATATTTTTTAATAATTTTTATAAATAATAAACTATAAAAATAATAAACTATTTTTATAAATAATTTTTAAAAATTGAAACTTGATAAACTTTTTTATTATATTTTATTCTTCTTCCAATATTAAACTATAAATGACATTATATAGTTTATTATATTTTGCATGTCATATAAATAATAAAGACATATTTTTTAATAATTTTTATAAATAATAAACTATAAAAATAAGAAACTATATTTATAAATAATTTTTAAAAATTGAAACTTGATAAACTTGTTTATTATATTTTATTCTTCTTCCAGTATTAAACTATAAATGACATTATATAGTTTATTATATTTTACATGTCATATAAATAATAAATACATATTTTTTTATCATTATATAAATATGATATTTTAAATATAATAAATACATATGATAATTTTTATAAAAGTTTATCAAGTTTAATTTTTTTTTTTGGCAGCCATGTGCCGCGCACATGTCAATTTTGTAAAAGAGGTGTACCAAATGTGTCGAACTAACGGAATTAACGGTGATTTTGCAATTTATTTAACGGTTGTACCAAATGTGTCGAACTTTGTTAAAGAGGTGTACCAAATGTGTTGGACACATAAAATTGTGTACCAAAAGTGGGAATTGGCCTATAGCTGTGTACCAAAAATGCAATTCTCTCATAAAAAAAATAAAAAAAGAAGTAAAAGTTTAAAGAAAAGAAAAATGATAACACTTACAGACCTGTACACTGTTTCAAATAAGACTTTGGGTTTGTGTGTATACTATCCTTGGAAGTCAATATTAAACCAAACCACGGGACGCTTTCGATCCTCAATTGGAACCCGGGTGAAATCTACTTACAAAAAGACATCGAAAGCTTGGACAGAATCGTTGTAGAATAACTATTTCTCGCCTTGGATTCGAGTTTACTCACTATAGGATCTCAAGCGCTTTACCACTGCACCAAAAGCAATTGCTGTTACTAGTGATGGCGCAACTATTAATCTTTAACTCAAGGTTGATTCCTGTAGGGCACCCCCTACAGTTCACAACGGCAGCGCAAAGCCCCACACTAAGAGGTGGACGGACATGAGGGGCTTCGCAAGAATTCACGTGGATCCTCGGGCCTCCTTCGTGAACCTCAGCAAGTTGGGCTACCAGACTCCGATGTAGCAAGCGCCACAGCGAATCCATAAGGGTGACTGCTGGAGCCCATAATTCCCAATAATCTCCCCCCCAGCGGCACCCGGGAGGATTCGAACCTGCAACCTCGCTCTGATACCAGTTGTAGGATCTCAAGCGCTTTACCACTGCACCAAAAGCAATTGCTGTTAGTGATGGCGCAACTATTAATCTTTAACCCAAGGTTGATTCCTGTAGGGCACCCCCTACAGTTCACAACGGCAGCGCAGAGCCCCACACTAAGAGGTGGACGGACATGAGGGGCTTCGCAAGAATTCACGTGGATCCTCGGGTCTCCTCCGTGTACATCGGCAAGTTGCGCTGCCAGACTCCGATGTAGCAAGCGCCACAGCGAATCCATAAGGGTGACTGCGGGAGCCCATAATTCCCAACACTCACAACTGTAAAAAATTCCCCTACATCTTTTTTTGTTCGATTGAGAACTGGAAGACATGTACACCAATTTTTCTCTTCCATCATGCTTCGTTCATTTGTCATTTCAGATGGCTCGTCGGCGTTGTGGAAAGGACCAAAGGAAACTAAACGTGAATAACTAACTTCATATGCTTCGTTCATTTGTCATTTTAGAAAAGTGCACGAAAAGTGCACGTATATCGAACGTGAATAACTAACTTCATATGTTAATTGCGTGATATCATATAATAAAAATTTATTAAATTGGTCATTAATGTTGGTTTTTGAATTGTTTATTACATAATTAACATATAACATAGTTGATCATTAAAATAGAATGAAGAGTCAAGGTACCATGAAAATATGGAAGTATATAAACCTTATATTCACTCATCTATGCCTAACAAATATCTATTAGAAGATGCATAATCTTATTTGTTATTTCAGGGTTGATATTCGATCCGGGTCATAATAGTTGTTTGTGCATATAAATGATTAATCCAATAAATTTGATAAGTAAAATATGTAAAATTAAGTATCAATGTAGTACGATAATATAATATGTACTTTTTTTAAGTACATAAGGAGCTGAGTTAAAAACATTCTAGATAAAAATAGAGAGAAAAAGTAAAAATATTAAAAGTTTTTACTCGTAATATATATGTTAGAAAATTGAACGAAAAGTGCACGGATGTCTCACGTGACTAACTAATTTTATATGTTAATTGCATCGTAGAAATTAAGTGTCAAAATGTACCATGAAAATATATTAATATATTTTTTTAAGGACATTAGAAGTTGAATTAAAGACATTTTAAGTAAAAATATAAAGAAAAAAATAAAAATAAAAATAAAAAGTTTTTTTTCTTACTATATATACTAGAAAAGTGCACGTCACATGTCAAAAAAGGAAATTAATGAGAAGTTGTCCTTCTCTACGTAGCCATTCTTTTAGGTTACCTTTCTGTAAAATGGTGGAAAATCTTCACCCCAGATCAATGTTCAGGAATCAACAAATTCGTAGCCCATTTCACAGTCCCATTACTCTCTTTCGGTTTAATCTTTAAAAATGATCCTTACATAATGAACTTCAGGTTCGTAGCAGCCGACGCACTTCAAAAGATCATAGTCCTAACAGTTCTTGCAATATGGTCAAGAACAAGCGCAAGAGGGTCATTAGAATTGATGTTGCGTGAAAATGATCAAGGGTCTCTTCGAGAAGACCTCCTCCTATCTTGATCGTTTTCCCCTCTCGTTCTGAAGTCACGGGACGAACTTTGAGGAAAACTACTCAACTAGTCTTCACACTTCTGGCAACCTCCCCCCAAAATGAAAATGAGGGTAGTATTTATAGGTGAAAGTGAGGAGGTGAAGAGTCTCATATTAAATGGGGGAGATGAGAAGTCCACCATCAATTAGGTGGAGAGGAAAAGTCTCCACTAAAACCAAAATTAACTAGGGGTAGGATGGTCATTTTAATGAACGTCATAAATGTAATTCTTGTTTAAGTATTTTAATAATTAGGAATTTGGTAATTACTAAAATACCCTTATGATTTATATATCCACATCATAAGCCCCCCAATTCCATATGTAAATATCAAAGAATATTTACTTGTGGAATTTAAGTAATAATAATACTTAATAGAACATCATTTCATGATAAAATGATGTGACTTTATTATAGGATAATTATTTTTCTTCTCAAGAGCGAATCCTTTCTTGAGTTAACTTTTCAAATAGATTCTTCAGCTTATAGTTTTCAAAACATCAACATGATATTTTCCTTTAGAAGTTGTTGGGTCGAGACATTCTTGCCTCGCCAGTAGTTTAGCCGTGGCATCCTTGTCTTGACAGTAGTTTGGCTGAAGCATTTTTGCCTTGACAGGAGTTCTGCCGAGGCGTTAGTTCTGCTGAGGCACTCTTGCCTTGGCAGGAGTTCTGCCGAGGCATTTTTGTTTTGGCAGGAGTTTTGCGGAAGGATTCTTGCCTCGGCAAGAGTTCTGCCGAGGCATTTTTGTCTCTACAGAACTCCTGCCGAGAAAAAAAAAAAAATATATGATGTTGCGTGAAAATGATCAAGGGTCTCTTCGAGAAGACCTCCTCCTATCTTGATCGTTTTCCCCTCTCGTTCTGAAGTCACGGGACGAACTTTGAGGAAAACTACTCAACTAGTCTTCACACTTCTGGCAACCTCCCCCCAAAATGAAAATGAGGGTAGTATTTATAGGTGAAAGTGAGGAGGTGAAGAGTCTCATATTAAATGGGGGAGATGAGAAGTCCACCATCAATTAGGTGGAGAGGAAAAGTCTCCACTAAAACCAAAATTAACTAGGGGTAGGATGGTCATTTTAATGAACGTCATAAATGTAATTCTTGTTTAAGTATTTTAATAATTAGGAATTTGGTAATTGCTAAAATACCCTTATGATTTATATATCCACATCATAAGCCCCCCAATTCCATATGTAAATATCAAAGAATATTTACTTGTGGAATTTAAGTAATAATAATACTTAATAGAACATCATTTCATGATAAAATGATGTGACTTTATTATAGGATAATTATTTTTCTTCTCAAGAGCGAATCCTTTCTTGAGTTAACTTTTCAAATAGATTCTTCAGCTTATAGTTTTCAAAACATCAACATGATATTTTCCTTTAGAAGTTGTTGGGTCGAGACATTCTTGCCTCGCCAGTAGTTTAGCCGTGGCATCCTTGTCTTGACAGTAGTTTGGCTGAAGCATTTTTGCCTTGACAGGAGTTCTGCCGAGGCGTTAGTTCTGCTGAGGCACTCTTGCCTTGGCAGGAGTTCTGCCGAGGCATTTTTGTTTTGGCAGGAGTTTTGCGGAAGGATTCTTGCCTCGGCAAGAGTTCTGCCGAGGCATTTTTGTCTCTACAGGAGTTCTGCCGAGGCGTTCTTACCTCGGCAGGAGTTCTGCTGAGAAGTTTTTGTCTGAGCAGAAGTTCTGTCGAAGCGTTCTTGCCTCGACAGTAGTTCGACCGAGGCTTTCTTGCCCAGGCTCGACAAAATATTTCTCGAATAAGTACTTGGATTTCAGGAGTGGGTTTTTCTATATGTACCTTGGTTTTTATTTTTGTTTTGATTATTTTCTTTGATATATGGTTAGTAACTTGTGATTGATCTCAGTTGCTTTTGGACTTGTGATATTTCACCTACATATGTATACATTGCATTTCCATTAGAGTTGTTTGTACAACATCTTGTCATTGTAGAAGAATTATTATGCCTTCGAAATGAAAGAGTTTTTGTTTGTTCCTTTTAAGAGGTGTTACACTTTTGGAGAGTTTCTTTTTGACCCATTTTAGAGGTGTAGCACTTTTGGAGTGTTTCTTTTTGTCTTCGCTATGAAAGCATTTTTGTTTGACCTCTTTTAGAGGTGTGATGCTCCTTTGAAGAGTTGTTTATTCCACCTTCGGTATGAAGGTGTTCCTTCATTCTGACCTCTTTTAGAGGTGTAATGCTCTTCTATTGAGACTTATTTAATCTGACCCCTTTTAGAGGTGTAATTTTCTTTTATCGTGACTTCTTTAATCTGACCCCTTCTAGAGGTGTAATGCTCTTTATTGAGACTTCTTTAATCTGACCCTTATAGAGGTATAATGCTCTTTATTGAGACTTTTTTAATCTGACCCCTTTTTAGAGGTGTAATGCCCTTTTATTGGGACTTTTTTAATCTGACCCCTTTTAGAGGTGTAATGCCCTTTTATTGGGACTTTTTTAATCTGACCCCTTTTTAGAGGTGTAATGCCCTTTTATTGGGACTTTTTTAATCTGACCCCTTTTAGAGGTGTAATGCCCTTTTATTGAGACTTTTTTAATCTGACCCCTTTTTAGAAGTAATGCCCTTTTATTGGGACTTTTTTAATCTGAACCCTTTTTTATTTTTCTTCAAAGTGGCAGACAAAATCAGGTACATTCTTGTGTGAAAAAATAGGATCCGCCAGCAGATCTCATTAAACTTTCATTGTTCGGTACATGACAACTTTTATAGTTGAATCTTAGCGATTATGCAACATGATAATTTTCTTTTCACTACCTCCACCTGTAGATCCTCTGATTTTCTTTTCTTGTTTTTGACCTTCTCTTTTTGATAATTGTATCTTCACTTATTAATTGATTCACGTCAATAGGATTTGATTGAGATCTACCAAAATTCTCTAGGATATTGGTATGATGTTCTTGAGATATTACATGATCCAACATCACTTCTTCCACTTTGTTCGTTGTGGAAAATTTCATCCTCATATAGTATGTGGAGATAGAGCCTTGAAAAGGTTTGAAGCTGGGTCCTCACAATATCATGTTATAAGCAGAGGGTGCCTTAACCACCAAGAAATTCACAATTCTTGTAGCCTTTCTCGGACAGTTTTCCCAATGAGATGGGCAACACGACTTCTCCTATGCTCCTAGTGTTTCTCCTGCGAATCCTGATAGTGCATTGTTAACTTTGTTGAATTCGGCAGTGTCAATATTCAGCTGCTTGAATGCATTGTAAAAGATTATATCTACTGAGCTTCCGGTATCAATCAATATTTCCTTCACACAATAATTTGCAAAAATAGCAGAGATCACGAGTGCGTCATTCAGGGTAGGTAATTGCCCGTTTGCTTAATCTTTTATCATCAAATGTGATAGAATCGATGTTCTTCTCAGCTTGTTGAATCTGCTGCTCCATTTATAGTGGGAGTTCTGGAAATGGTTTTTCTGAACTCAACAAAGCTTTTCTAGAACTTGTTGAATCTCCTTCAGCTGTTCCTCTATATATCACGTTGATAATGCCTGCTCCGAGCAAACTGTCATCATGTCTTCCTTGCACCGAACCACTCCTGATGAACTTCTTTGGTCTTGCTAAGAGTGTTCAAGAGTCGTTGGGGGGTTTTCCTGCCAAAGACCCCTTCAGGCATTCATCTAGCAGTGTTTGCTGGAGTATACTTGTGAGGAGCTCTGGATCTACTTGAGGTACTTCCAGAACTGCATTAGTAAAGTGTTGTATATATTCTCTTAGTGGTTCTTCTGATCTTTGCGTCACGATGAACAAATGCATTGTGGTTTTTTGTGTCTTCATGTTCATGGAGAATTGATGAAGGAAACATTTACTCATTTGCTCAAAGTTAGTAATTGCACCCGTGAGCAGCTGGTTAAACCATGTGAGGGCACTCTTCGCTAAAGTTGTGCGAAATTTTTTGTAGGTGGCTGCATCGCTCATTGCATATAGAGTTTTGGCCTCAAATTTATCTGGATGCTTCTGGGATCTCCCATTCCATCGCACTTTGTGAAGCTTGGGACCCTGGACCTTTGTGGTAAGGTTTCTAAAAGCACTGTTGGTGCAAATTGACTTCTTCTCGTTAGGGTTATGGTTGCATATGGTTCTCCTACTTCTCTTGATGGATCCTTACTATTAACTTCTTCATCATTCCAAGGTTGCCCTGGACTTTGTTTTTCCCTCAGTCTTTGTTCTTCTCTCGCTGCTGCTCATGATGCCCAGTGAGGGAACATGGGTGAAGCATGCACTTGTTGCTGCTCAACCACATATTATGCGACTGCTCGTGCGGCTATCGTTGCTGCCATTACATCCATCATCTCTTGAGTCATTGTGGGTGCTATGGATGGCGCCTCAGGTGTTGCTTCAAAGTTTGGTGCTTGCGCATCAGACACCTCTTCAATTTTTGACGCATCAGGAGATGTTTTATTCTTCTGCTCCTCAGGCACTGCTTCAACTTTTTGCATCAGACCCTACTACAATTTTTGTCACACCAGACACTGCTTCAATTTTTTATGCCTCAGGTGCTGCTTCAGTTTTTGGCGCATCATGCGCTACTTTTTTTTTTTTTCGGCACCTCAGGCACTGCTTCTTCTTTTGGCGTATTAGGCACTGCTTAATTTTTCGGCACCTCAGGCGCTGCTTCAGTTTTTGACACAACAGGCACTGCTTAATTTTTCGGCTCCTCAGGCGCTGTTTCAGCTTTTGAAACATCAAAGGCTAATTCAATTTTTGACGCTTCAGGAGCTGCTTCAGTTTTTAGCGCATCAAGCACTGCTTCAATTTTTGACGCATCAGGTGTTGCTTCAGGATCAGGCATCTGAGTTTTTATGCCTCCTTCTACAGTCGAATTTCCTGATGCGCCTCCTCCAGTTGGATTGCCTTGTGCACCTTCTCCAGCTGGATTGACTTTTGTGCCTCCTCCAGTTGGATTGCTCATTGTGCCTTCTCTAGCTATATTTACCTTTTGTGCCTCCTCCAGTTGGATTGCTCATTGCACCTTCTCTAAATTTGACTTCACCTCCCATCCTGAAAGAAAAGTCTTTGTTCTTCTCTGGTTGCTGCTCCTGATTCCCTGTGATGGAATTCAGGTGAAATGCGCGTCTGTCGTTGTTCAGCCACACTGTGCGATTGCTCGTGCAGCAACTGTTGCTGCCATTGCATCGAGCCTCTCCTGAGTCATTTGAATTGTGGGTGCTACAGGTGCCGCATCAGGGGCTGCTTCCGGGATATAGGCTGGATCTGGTGCGCCTTCTACCACGTATTCTCCTCCTTCAGGTGGTCCCTCGGGTTCTTCCATCCATCGGTTTTCCTCATTCTCGTCCGCCATCTCAACGTGCCTATCAGAAATTTCCCACAGACGGCGCCAAATATGATGTTGCGTGAAAATGATCAAGGGTCTCTTCGAGAAGACCTCCTCCTATCTTGATCGTTTTCCCCTCTCGTTCTGAAGTCACGGGACGAACTTTGAGGAAAACTACTCAACTAGTCTTCACACTCCTGGCAACCTCCCCCCAAAATGAAAATGAGGGTAGTATTTATAGGTGAAAGTGAGGAGGTGAAGAGTCTCATATTAAATGGGGGAGATGAGAAGTCCACCATCAATTAGGTGGAGAGGAAAAGTCTCCACTAAAACCAAAATTAACTAGGGGTAAGATGGTCATTTTAATGAACGTCATAAATGTAATTCTTGTTTAAGTATTTTAATAATTAGGAATTTGGTAATTACTAAAATACCCTTATGATTTATATATCCACATCAAGAATGGTCAATTACTCTTTTCTCCTTGTCAACTCTGGCCAACACTCTTGTAATGGGTATCCCTTTGTTGAAAGGAATGTACGGTAAAGATGCAGAGAATTTAGTAACCCAGATTTTTGTTCTACAGTGTATCATTTGGTACACTTTAATGATTTTCTTGTTTGAATATAGAGTAGCTAGTATAATTATTGCTGAGCAATTTCCAGATACTACTGCAATGCCAACAACTCGAGCGAAGACACGGCTCATTTTGATCATGGTCTGGCGTAAACTAATTAGAAATCCAAACACTTATTCGAGCCTCATTGGTCTCACATGGTCTTTGGTCTTATACAGGCATGTAACAAGTTCGATCAACTTTTTAAATATTTATATATAGACCAACACTTATAGACCAAATTTTCAATTTTTTGCAGGTGGAATGTAACAGTGCCGGCTATAGTACACGAATCCATCGAAATTTTAATTTGTCCATAACTCCTTTCGGAATGGCCATGTTTAGTCTTGGTAAGTAATATAATTAGTGAAGTATTTTATATTTATTAAGACAATATATGACATAGAAACTGACATAGCCTTCTAGGATCCCAATTAACTAATCCTCCATTTTCAAAAGAAATTGAGAAGTTTTAAATTTTGATTGTAAGAAGGAAAGGAAGAAAACTGGAGAAGTGGAGAACTAGAAACCCTTGAGAAGAAAATGAGAAAATTTAGAGAGTGAGATTGAGATATAGCGGTGGGCGTGGGAGGGAAGTTGGTGCCAAAACCATGCAAATTTACAACCGAAGTAGGGGAGGTTAAGGGTAGGTCGGGTCGTGTTGAAAACGGGTTATTGTAAATGAGCCAGTGATGGGTCAGCCCACTTTTTTTTTTCAAATATTATGTATATTAATTATAATTAAAATTAAAATTGCATCATACATTATGTAGATATTCAATATATTAATAGGATTAAAACATTATTAACATTGTCTAAATTACTTATATTAATATAAGTACAATATTAGGTGTGAGATTAATGAATAAAATTAATTACAGGGGAGGGGTGGGGTGATAATTCTACTCCATTTACTTCAAATTAATTGACACATTCTTTGTTTAAACACATATTAAGAAATTTTATAATTAATCACTTTTATATGATAAAATGTCAAAATTAACATTTGATTGTTTGCTATTAATTAGTGGCATGTGACCCTTGAGCTTTCCAATCTAAATATAAAAAAAAAAAAAGAAAAACTTGAAAAAAATTATGTAGGAAACCAAATGTTCCAATTAATCTGAAACGAAGGTTGTAGTTAATAACTTAATGCAGAAACTAATGTGGCCATGGGATTTGTGATGGGGTGGGAATAAAAACTAATAGGGATACGATAACTAGGGTGAGGAATTGTGGTGAGGTGCGGAGTTGAGTTGGATCGAGTCGACTCAACTCATGATTAACAATAAAAAAAAATAATATATGAGTTAGATTGAGTCGATCCGGGCCATTCCAAGACCGACCAATGGGTCATGACCCATCTTGCCATCCCCAAACCTAAGATATTTTTAGTCTTGGCAATTAGTTCAATCTAATATATAATTTTAATCAACCTATGATTTTTATGATATATTTTACTTCTAAGTAAATGTTCAATTGCAGGTTTGTCAATAGGGCTGAGCAAAACAAATCGGACCGACCGAACCGAACCGGAACCGACGGTTCGGTCCGGACCGATTACCGAACCGGCCAACCGATTCGGTATTCGGTTATAGCGTGAGAACCGAACCAGGGAGTATTCGGTTTTCGGTAAAAACCGACGGTTTCCCGAACCGAACCGAAGACCCGAACCCACTTGGATAGTTGGATATTTTTTTTTTCCCTTATTAAGCATAAGGCTTGGTAAACCGACCAAACCCGTAAACCAATACCAAATTCAACACTTGCCCTAATTCTCTCCAAATGAACCGCCTGCTATTGTCTCCAGCCGCCGCCGCTTCAGCCAAACCCGCCTCCTCCTCCGTTCACCGGCGCTCCGCCGCTCCAGCCAAATCCAATACCCAATACCCGATTTGATTAAATGTAGATTTCTTTTCTTGTTTTGTTGATTTTTAGAAGAGAAGAAGAAAGAATCAATAAAGAAGAAGAAGAAGAATAAAGAAGAAGAAGAAATAAGAAAATGGAAGAAAGTGAAAAAGAAGAAAGAAGAAGAAGAAAAGAAAGAATGAATAAAGAAGAAGAAAAGAAGAACTGAAGAAGAAAGAAGAAAGAAGAAAAAGAAGGAAATGAGCTTTATGAGCTGTCGGCAGTCCATTTTTCTTTCTTTCTTTTTTTCTTTTTTTTTTCTTTTTTTTTTCCTCTTTTCTTTAAAAAAAAAAAAATGGGTATATATTTGGACCGAACCGGACCGAACCGGACCGGTCGGTATTTATACCGAACCGGACCGACTATTTCGGTCCGGTAATCGGTCCATATTTTTTTGGGACCGAACCGGGCCATAACCGAACTTCGGTTCGGTTCGGTCCGGTTCGGCCCATTTGCTCAGCCCTATTTGTCAATGGCCCTGCAGCCTAAGATATTTGCTTGTGGAAAATTGGTTGCTACCTTGTCAATGGCGGTTCGATTTCTAATTGGACCTGCGGTTATGGCTGCTACTTCGCTTGCTGTCGGATTTAGAGGAGCATTGTTGCACATTGCCATTGTTCAGGTAGAATCATTAATTAAAATTTATATAATGACTATTTTTTTTTTTATTTAAAATGTGTATTGATTATGATTTTAAATTTTCAGGCAGCTCTTCCACAAGGAATCGTTCCGTTTGTCTTTGCCAAGGAATATAATGTTCATCCCGACATTCTTAGCACAGGGTTAGCTAGCTCTATTTTTATTTATGTACTTATTTATGTCAAATTTCAATATGTTGTAATTTTGTACTAATTTTATTGTGATTTTTGCAGGGTTATATTTGGGATGCTAATTGCTCTACCAATAACTCTCATCTACTACATATTGCTGGGACTGAAGATAAATTAGTGTTGGTCTATATTTAAAATAATTTTATTAGAATTTTATGTAGCAAGAAACTGCTCATCAAGTACATAGTAACTAATATGGAGTCAGTTAGTAGTTCAAATTTCTACTACTTAATGATTTTTGAACCATTCCAAAATCTTGTTCTACAACAATTTCCAATTGTCTATTAGTTAGAACATTAGAGTTGAAATTGATAAAATTCGATCACATGTCGCATGAAGCTAAATTAAATAGGACTTCCAAACATACGAAGTTCAGAAAATTCTAGCATAGACCTTATAGCGTAATTACAAGATAATTGATAGGTCAATAACAATAACATGGTAACTGAATTCCAAATAAGCAATTTGAATTTTTAATTTTTCTTTAACCAAAGTTCAGTATTGGAAATAGAAACAAATAAACTAAGACCTAAAATTCCTAAAAATAATTGATCTTTTTAAACATGAAAAGGTGAACCTCAATTTATATTCCATATAAATTAATGCACCGCAATCTAACCTCAGTCAATAATATGCTTACGTATTTAAATATTAACTGTTAAATTGACGCTGTTAGAATCAAATTTCAATTTACACCTCTTCCTAAAATAATCAAAGTCAATAATAATATGCTTACGTATTTATATATTAGGACTTGACAGAGGTTAGTTATTTTCTTTTTCTTTTTTTCTTTTTTTTTCTCAAGCTTTTGGGCATGGCTGGCTTGGGCCGTTTGGGGCCCCCAATCTATACTGCCATGATCCATTGTACCTTGATTCTTGGTCTTTTAAAGAAAATAGTCCAATTGTTTGTCTAGTCTTGAGTCCCAGCAGAACTATATTTCCAACATCAATGGCCTTCCACTTTCAGCCCATTTTGCTCTTTACATTAAAAAAAATTAAATAATAAAAAAAAAAAGTGATTTAGAACCGAATCATCATTAATGTTAACGTCTATCTTCTAATTAGGTTCAATTTTTTTTTTTTTATCATAATTATATTTCTTCTCTAACCTATCATCACGTGATCAAACTAAATTCAGATTTCAATTTTGGGTATTGTTATTTTCTCTACAAAATAAGGAATGTTTTTTCAATTTTATTTTTATTTAGGTTTTAGATTGACATTATTTTAATTTATCAAGAAAAATAAATGAATTTGATTTTTAGGAATGCGGACAACAAAAATAATGATAGAAAACTGCATTTTGATTTATGATTTACTACTCAATTATGATTTCTGATTTTGCTTTTTGAGGACGCCAATAATATTTATTGTATTTGTAACTGTTGTTTCGGTGAAAAAGAGATTTTTTAAAATTAAATGTTGATTAAAAAAAAATATTTACAATTAACTACGTAACAAGAAAGATTAAGTGAATTGATTATATATAAAAAAAATATAACTTAAAAATATTAGAATATGAAGTTTAATCAATACTTCTACATTTACTAAAGCAAGAAATTTTACTAAAAAAAGAAAAAGAAAAAGAAAAACCATGAAATAGGGCCACATTTTGAGATTTTGCCTGGGGCTCGAAAAGCCTAAAGATCGGACCTGTTTTTTCATGATGTGGCTATGGTTTTCTTTATACCAGTTTATTTACATTTTTCTTAAAAGAGAACTTGTTTCCGTCGCAAACAATGGTTAGCGATGATTCTATCTCAATTCTCTTTTCTTGTTATAGTTAGATATTTCTCTTTATCAAAAAAGATTTTATGGGGCTTTTAGTGAGTGGAAAAAGTAGAGTAATAAACTTTAATTTTTTAGAGACAGAGTAGAATATTTTTGTAACCGAAAAAGTCAGTTGGAAAATTTTCAATCGAAAATAATCGGTTGAAATTATTTCCAATCGATTTTGAAGTCGGTTAGAAATTCGGTTGCAAACTCAATTCCAACAGAGGTTTTTCCAGCCGATATTTTTGGTTGCAATATCGGTTGGAAATTTAATTTTTCAACCGAATTTTATCCATATTCAGTTGCAATTTTAGTTACAATTTCGTTTTTTCTAATAGTGTTACAAGATAAAAAAAGCATATGTGTTTTGAAAAAAAAAATCATTTATCTTATTTAATGTCCATGACACATATTGCATACCAAGTGACTCTAAAAAATTTATAATAGAAATCCCCCCATAAACTATTTAGCCATCTTCACAAAAATTAAGGGAAGACAAGAAGTGACAAACTATTCAAATTGGGATCATCAACAATATTCTTTTTCCGAAAATAGAAAAAGGGACAAGATATTCTACACGTACCGAGATGTTGTTTGATCAGGTTAATATATCTTTTCTTTTTTTAAACTTTTTTTGAGGCTTTTTGAAATTGGAAAACCCTTTACCGGGACTAAAAATATTATAATGGAGAGCGAATTAATAAAGATTAGATGAATTTTCTTGTTTGAATATTAGGGAGCTAGAATGCTTGTTGAGTGAATAAATAGACCGAGAATCGTATGTGCTCCTTCCTAGGGTTGGGCACGGGTCGAGTACCCAACCTAACGGGTATTGAATTTTTACACATAAAACCCGGCCCGTTTAGGCATACGGTTACCCAATTTTTTGGGTATTTCGGGTTTCGGGTACCAGAAATTTCATATGTTTTTTTAAATATATATAAGTGTACAAAAAATTTGACTTTTTAACATATAAGTACGTAAAATTGTAAAATAAATCAATTCAAACATTAAATTGTACACAATAACTTCAAAACAAACACAATACAAACGTTCAAGTCTTCAAATTGGGCTAAATTATAAATTGGGCAAATTTTTTTATTCAATACCCAAATGGGTCCCGAAATACTCGTTCGGGTGTAAATGTAATACCCAAAATCAAACCAGAAAATATATTTCGGGTTCGAAAAATATCAACAAACATTTTTTTTTCGTCCCAAGCGGGAAATACCCGATCTGGCTGGGACGGGTGTTGTAATTATATGGATGGATACCTAATTAAAAGGTTGGAATCCATAGATAAATTGTTATATATATAAAGTGGGGAAATTAATATTCAAATAAGATAATTTGTAAGTGGGTTTGTCCCACATTGGTCTAAGACTAAATGGCAAATTATAAAAGCCTTGTGAAGAAGTTGAAGAGTTTCAAACTCTTCATTTGTCTCATATTGACTTTTTATATTTGTGTGTACTAGTATATATGAACTTAAGTGTTTAGACTTGGTATAAGTCTTTACAAAATGGGGCCATATGAATACACCACACGCGCGCGAATTGTCTCATCTCGGACTTATCTTTTTGGAGGAATTTCAAATTAAAATTTTAATTAATTTGAAATTCAAAAATTGAAAAAGTCACAATATTAATTCTGCAGGTTTTAAATTTTGTAACTCCTTTCAGTTACAGAAATTAAATTGAGGCAGTTACGAAAATTAAATTGAGAAAACGTTTCAGACGTTTTATTCACATTTAATTGGACCGTTTCTTGTTCAGAATTAATGGGCAATATTAATTGCCAAGGCTCCCTAGCACCTATATATATGAGAGTATTTCTGATTTCAGAAACACACCAACAGAAGACAACAATCTGTTCTCTCCTTCGAAAACACATTTCTGGAAAAATATCTCTGGGTTATATTTTTGCTTCTGAGTGTTCTTCGAGGTGGAATTTCTGCTACTGTGCAGTGGAGGAATTCTTGTAACCAAATTATCCTGGAAGAAGTGTTCATGATTCCCAATTGCATCGGAAGTGGGTCGATAATTTCTTCAAGGCAAGCAGAATCATTTCTGCGATTTGGTTGGATCAATTCTGTTACAATACAGAATTGTGAGATAAGTTAATTTTAATTTATCTGTTCGATTTTTATAACTGATTATGTTTTCTTTTAATGTTCATAATGGTTTGTTTGTTTCAGTTTCGATTTGTATTCAAGTTTTGATAATCTTAAAACCGATTTTTTACCAACAATCTTGAAGAAATTACATTCGTGTTTTAAAATTATCATGTCATCTGCAGGAGGCTCCGGTACTGTGTCCATGCCAGCCACAAAAGTCGACTTATCCGATTTACCGGAAAAGTTTTTGGGCCAATTTTTTAAGCGTTGGCAACAACGTATGAAAATTTGGTTTACGATGAAAGGACTTTTGTCGGTTATTCAGGTGACTAGTCCTGAACCAACTGAAACGGACCCAAAGACTGCTGAAATAGCTGAATGGTCAGAACGGGACCAAATTGGTCGAGGAGTCATTCTTTCTGCTTTATCGAATGTACTTTTTGACGTGTACTGTTCTGATTCATACACAGCTAAGTCTCTTTAGGACGAATTGGACAGGAAATATAATACTGACGAGCAAGGGCTCGAAAAGTATTCTGTTTCCAAGTTCCTGAAATTTCAAATGGTTGAAGGAAAGTCTGTAACTGAACAAACGCATGAACTGATAAATTTTGAGCACGCTCTTTCTGATGCTGAAATGAAACTTCCAGATAAATTTCTGGTTATGTCAATCATTGATAAGTTTCCCAAATCTTGAGAAAACTTTGACATGACATTGAAACATCAAAAGGGAAAGCTGACTCTTGATGATCTTATGATTGACATAAGTATCGAAGAGGAACACAAAAACCAAACTCATGGTGTTCCTGTTGAGTACCGGCCTAAGGCAAATATGATAACTGGAAAGAAAAAAGTGAATCATGTAAACCCCAACTCGAAATCCATAAATAAACCTAAAAACAAAAAGAAATTTAAATCTGAGTCTACTACACCAGCTACAGTCAACATGGTTGTGGGAGACATTGGTGAAACTAGAGCTCCGGCTATGGTAAACATGATTGTGGGTGAAACTAGTGAACCTAAAGCTCCAGAAAACTCTGTTGATGGGTATGTTTCCTTGAAACCAGAAATTCTTACTATTTATGAACCATTTGATTGGCTAATAGACACTGGAGCAAATGTGCATGTATATGTGCTGATAAATTGCTGTTTGTGTCTTATCAGCCTGTTGATGGAAAATCCGTGACGATGGAAAATTCAAGTGGTGCAAAAGTGTTAGGGATAGGACGCGTGGACTTGAAGTTTCCTTCAGGGCGCATACTATCACTACAAAGGGTGCATCATGTTCCAACGATCAGGAGAAATATAATAAGTGGTTCTGTAATAGTTAGGGAGGGTTACGAAATGAACTTTAAATCCAATAAAGTCGTAATTCTGTATTATGGGACTTTTGTTGGTAAAGGTTATTTAGATGATGGTTTATTTAAATTAAGAGTTGAAAATGTTGGTTCCAATAAATTTTCTGAATTTCCTTTTGTGAATGCAATTGAATCTTTTAATGTTTGGCATGATAGATTAGGACATTTAAATTTTGGTTATGTTAAACGGATGATGAATTTAAATCTAATCCCCAAACATGAAATAAACCATAAAGACAAATGTCACGTTTGTGTTGAAGCAAAACAAGTAAGAAAGCCATACCAATCGGTTGAAAGGCATTCTGAAATACTTGATTTGGTTCATACGGACATTTGTAAATTTAATGGAAATTTAACTAAAGATAATAAGAAATACTTTATTACTTTTATAGATGATTGCAGTAGATATTGTTATGTTTATTTATTAGAACATAAATCTGAAGCACTTGAAAAATTCATAACGTTTAAGAATGAAGCTGCAACTCAAACTGGTAAGAAACTTAAACTGTTAAGATCAGATAGAGGTGGAGAATATGAGTTTAATTTGTTCGAAGAATATTGCTAAAATTTGGGCATTATTCACGAAGAAACTCCTCCATATTCCCCTTCGTCGAATGGGATAACAGAACGAAAGAATAAAACTTTTAAAGATATGATTAATAGTTTGCTTTTGAATTCTGGATTGCCTAAATATATGTGGGGAGAAGCTTTGAATACGGCTTGCCATATTCTGAATAGAGTTCCTCTAAAACATAATGAAAGCACTCCGTTTGAATTATGGAAAGGCAGAAAACCTAGTTTAAAATACTTTCGTGTGTGGGGCTGTCTTGCAAAAGTTCTAGTTCCAGAACACAAAAGAAAGAAACTGGGTCCAAAGACTGTTGATGCAATCTTTTTAGGTTATGTGGAAACAAGCTATGCTCTTAGGTTTCTGGTTATTAAATCAGAAATTCCTGGCATAGAGGTTAACACAATAGTAGAATATCGTGATGCTACGTTCTTTGAGGACGTATTTCCCATGAAAACGGGAATGCCTAATGACAATTCATTAGATTCAGCTCTTACATCTTCATAAATTCCTGAACATGTGGAAAAGATGACAAATGTGGGGGTTAATCCAAGTAGTTCTGATTCAGTACCGATTGAATCAGATGAACGTAGACGGAGTAAGAGAGCTAGAATTACCAAGGATTTTGGAAGTGATTTTATCACTTACAACATCGAGGGTGATCCTGTAACCTTCAAAGATACAATGACTTCGAAAGAAGCAAAGCATTGGAAGGTAGCTGTCAAAAGTGAGATGGACTCCATTGTCTCTAATGGGACATGGGAACTAGTCGATCTCCCTCCGGGGTGTAATACGATTGGATGTAAATGGATCTTTAAAAAGAAATTTAAATCTGATGGAACCATAGATAAGTTTAAAGCCAGATTAGTTGCCAAAGGGTTTAGGCAAAAAGAGGGAATCGATTTCTTCGATACATATTCCCCTGTTGCTCGTTTGACTACAATCCGGGTGCTAATAGCACTGGCCTCTATATATGATTTTTCGATTCAGCAGATGGATGTTAAAACAGCATTCCTATATGGTGATCTCGAGGAAGAAATCTATATGGATCAGCCAGAGGGATTTGTAGCTTCTGGAAATGAGCGAAAAGTTTGTAAGCTTGTTAAATCACTATATGGTTTGAAACAAGCTCCTAAACAATGGCATGAAAAGTTTGATAAAACTATTTTATCTTTTGGCTTCGTTGTAAACGATAATGATAAGTGCATCTAGTATAAAGTTAAAGGTGATAAATGTATTGTCATATGTCTGTATGTTGATGATATTCTATTGATTGGATCTAATATTGAGATAATAAATTAAACCAAGTCATTCTTAAAGAGTAAGTTTGAAATGAAGGATATGGGTATGGCAAATGTAATTCTTGGACTCAAGTTGACTCGATCAACTGAGGGTATAACAGTTTCTCGATCTCACTATGTTGAGAAGATAATTGAGAAATTTGGCTATAAAGAATGTAAAATTGCCAAAACACCATATGATCCTTCAGTAGCTCTCTTTAAAAATGAAAGTGGTGTTCCTGTCTCTCAATTAAGATATTCACAAATTATTGGAAGCTTGCAATATCTGGCAAATGGCACGAGACCAGACATTTCGT
Source organism: Penstemon barbatus (assembly GCA_003313485.2). NCBI lineage: Eukaryota > Viridiplantae > Streptophyta > Magnoliopsida > Lamiales > Plantaginaceae > Penstemon > Penstemon barbatus. Next base: position 32,916,102 of record CM064880.1, read on the forward strand.
TTGCAGTCTCGAAGTTAGCAAGATATACAAGTTGTCCAAATCGAACCATTGGGAAGCTCTTGACCGAGTGTAAATCACCCTAGTTAAAATATGTAAAAGGGAGAATTTATATAATTGTATACCAAGAAACATTTTTGTAGTATTAATAAAAAATTCGCTCCATGAGTTTCGTATTACGGATCTTTATAATCGGATCAGGTCCATTGAATCTATAATCGGACAATTATCCTAATAAATCAGACATGAGTTTCGAACGGATCCGGAATGAAATCTGCCCCATTGACAGCCCTATGTGGAGTATATACCATTTAATGTGAATATTTATCCGTAACTTGATTAGTACTAATGATAAATTACATATCGTGTTTGGACACCCCTATCAGTTATAGTTCATACATTAAAGGACACCCCTTACAAGATGTTTTTGTAAACATTTTTGCAGGATTTAAGGGGTGTTCTTATAAGACCCCCTAAAACCAAAATGGGAAAACTGGTAGACAATATTAAACTACAGGGGGTTCCTTGTATTATGCTAAAGCATCATGGGGCTGACTTTTGAATCTGATTAGAAAATATTAAACTACAGGTAACCAAGAGTCTAAGCAAGCTACTTCAAAACATTAAGAATGAGATATATATATGTCATGGCCATCAATAACATGTTGCATCAGGTAATTTAAATGAGCATATAAGCTCCCATTGAAGACGAAGTCTAACAAATTCACATACATCAAAATAATGGTAACCTCAGTTTGATCAAGTTCAAATTTAACATGTTTTTGTACCACATAATCTAACTGATAAAATACTAATCCTAGTGTACCATCATTTCCAAAATATAAGTCGATTACTAATAACATTACACAAATTATTTTAAGGACATGGACATGTATAATTTCTGACCATTACTAGGGTCGGGATGAGGGGGACTTAGAAGGTTGACTTTAATTTTTGCACCTATCCCCAACTTGTTTTCACTAGCAAATTTGCTCCACCCCTGAGTCAGTGCAACACGATCAGTTTTCCCATTCATTTTGTACGGACGCACCAAGACATCCCACCTTCCTTTAATACAAGATTCAACAGTGATCACTGCAGCCTTCATCCTATCTACATGGTGTTTCTTCCATTTGGTTGTGGGAAGGTACTACAATTAATCAAAATACAGAAAGTCATGTACAAATTGCAATAACAAACATAGAGATTAGTGAAATAGAAAAAATTATTTGTTAATTTTATATGATATACCATTCTTGGAAGCGTCTTTCTACAAGTTTGTGGAACCATATGTTTTTTGGCGGTTATATTCCAGGAATCAATCACATTTTGTTGCAGTAATGTATTGTCACCCATATCATCTTCAGAAGCAATGTTAGCAGCAGCATGCATTAAAGGAGTCAGTCTATTGCACTTGCATTTCAACTCAGAGGTGCCTTCTTCAGCTATACACATGGATAAATATTTTGCAATTAGCTATCAAAATAATATTAAATCCACTTCATTCTATAAAATTGGCAGCCATTGTAATTTATTACAGCACCTTTAACAAATAGCATTCCGTTGACGTTTAAAGGTTGTTCACAACTTGATAAACTTTTGAAAGCGATGGCCGTAAATTTCCCTTCTCCATGATAATCCATTTGGAGGTAGATTGAACTACGCAAAATGTGGGCGTTGTGGAATGAGTGCCAACATGAACCTCCTAGCATGCTCCATGAAGATCCAGATTTTACTTCAATTTGCCATGTTCCGAGACGTGTTTGAACTTTGAAGAATGAGTACGTGTCTTTATTGACAAATGAAAACAAGAGGTCGGGCAAATTCTTCATTAAATCAAGAATGTGTTATTAATCCAAGGTAAGAGATTAGGTTATAGACAAGGCTGTAAATTGATTAGATGTAATATTCTTACCACTCCATGGTATGATAATGCCTCTACGAAGAACCTCACTGGCGTTCCGTGACATCCAACCGATGGTTTCTCCATGTAAGTGTATCCACAACATACAATACCTGCAAAGTATCCATTGCCAAGGTACTAAAAAAAACCACATCACCACTGGATATGTTGAAGTCAACAGCAAGTTTAGCAATCTTTTTCCCATCTATGAATACACCACCTCCTGAATGAACAATTGAACATTGACATACCCTCTTACGAATCCTCACACTTCCTACAGTGTTATGCCCCAATTCAAATTGAGGGGCATGCTGCATGAACCCTTGAGGAATTTCCTGCAGGGAATACAATATCATTTGAAATGCTTTTTTATTATGTGCACATGTAAGTTAGTTCAAGAATAGTACAAATGCTACCATGTGATTACTATGGGAACATAAATATATAACACTATTATAAATTGAACTAGATTATACACTAATTACAAATTGATTTACATTACAAGTTAATAATGTATGTGACTGTAATATAAGACGGAAAAATACTTCCAATAATTGGTTCCAAAGTATTCCATTCCAAATCACTAAAATCAAACTTACATTACTGTATATATAATAGAAAAACCTATAAAGGGTCCATATGCATTATCAATACATTAATTTGTATTTGGGAACCTCAAATAAAGTACCCTAGATTTAACTGAAAAAGGTACGCCCTAGTAAATAATTATTCACAACAATTAGTGTTCATAGTCGAAAAGGGTATATCCTACAAAAATCAAATTGCATAATAGCATCACCTACTCCAAAATACCCATGTAAAAAAATGCGAATCACAACCAAAATAACTTAAACCCATAAAAACAGTCATGAATTAAGACGCTTTGACTATTCCCTGAATAAAATTGGTACTTACAAACTTGGGGTTTTTCTTGAAGTACTTTGAAATATGGACGAAGAATCGCATCCCCAAAGCGTAATTGACTGGAGCCATGTTTGAATAAGACCTCTAAAAAAAATCCAGGGAGGCGATTTTGGAATTTTGCCAAAAGGAGAAAATGTCTGAATTGTTTTTGTCTCCTCAGTCCTTTAATATGGGTAGCTACCTTAACAGAAGGACAAACGCGCGTGAGGAGTGATGCATTAATTGCATTTTATATTTTGTTTCTAAATTGTGTTAAAACATGGCTCCATAGGATAAGTCATCTATAAGATAAGTCACATTTAATCTATTCTATATATTTGCAATTACATTTAATTTATATTATATTGTAATATTTAATTTTATGGCAAAAAGGTAAAATAAAATAATCCTAGAAATATCATTATTGTAGAAGTCTCTCCTACATCAAACTTATTATATATGATGTTATATGATATTATCAACTTATTAGTGAAATATATTATCAACTTAGTGCATCTCCAAGAGCCTTGCTAAAATTCAAATTTTAAGAGTTTTACTAAAAAAATGATGAAAAGTGCTCTCCAAGAGAGCTTGTATAATTTAAAAGTTGCTAAAATTTATAACTTTGGGTTGTCAAATACTCATGGTCAAACTAAAAATGCTAATTGGAAATGGTTGCAGGAAAGTACAAAATTACATATGCGTACAAAATAACACAATGGGTAAAAATTACATTATCATAATAAAAGTGGATTAAGTACCGCCTATTATAAATATATCAGGGAGGCGATGTGAAATTTTTACAAAATTTGAAGGTATCGAATTTGCATTTTCATATCCAATGATACCAAAAATACAAGTTAGTCTATCCTATTGTACTAAAAAGGCAATTTTTCGCATAAAAATTTGAATTAAAATTGTAAATTAAAATTTTATAATTTGAATATCATTATAAGAAATTTGTTATTATCGATAATTAATGTTGTCACAATGATTTAGTGATAATACTATAGCATGTGACTAATTACAAGTAATATGAGGTACCATTGGATACGAAAATGCAAATTTTTTACCATATGATAGGTTTTGATTGTCTTTTTTGGTACCGTACCCAAATTTTCTACAAAGTTAATGGCAGGTTAACCCCTATGACAAGTATCCATGTTCAATTTCTCTGTAAATATAATTTTATTAACTTCATTATTTTTTATGTGTCAATTTTTGTCTTTAAGCAATTACCCTACAACCAGAGATTGTAACTCACTTACCGAAATTGAGAGTAAATTGCCACATTTATCATAACAGGAATTTGATGATGTGACATAATAATAATAAAATTGCAATGGTACCAACAAAGCAAACTTTCAGGGAGTAATATTGATATGTAGACTATCATCAGAAAATATTGTCGGCAGACTGTTGTTACCATGACCACATGATCCCACTTCTTTCCTATTAATAATATGGCATCCTCAATGCACTCCCTAAAATGTAATATCATTTTTTTAGCATAGTGCCTGAGAGGTAAGGTTTCTTTGTTATTTAAATTTTTTTTCCGTCCCGTATTTTGCATATATTTTATTAGTAATCTTCTTCTGCCTTATTATCTAAATTGTTTGGTGGCTTAAAAATTTTATTTTCGGTAATTTTCTAGCAAATTATGAACAGTGGAGCCGGGATATCGAGGAATAGAAATATTTGTGACATTCAAGGTTGTTGTGTCGATGGTCATATTGAAAATGTGGAAATCTATCACGATATGTTATCGTGTTCCCGTTGCTTATACTTACGTACACTAAAATCTCAATTTGATAAACTTATTAAGGCATTGGTAGACGAGTATAGCAATGGGGAATTTCTTCGTTACATCAACTCACTCCCAATGAACATTTGTATATTTGAGAAATTCGACATTGCATTTCAATATTTGCGATCATCACATGAAGAATGAGTAATCCCGAGAAATCCGTATGTATCTGAAATTATGGTTTTCTTAGATGAATTGTTATTTAATTTATTTGAAACTAAATTTGATATTATATTAAGTAGCCAAAATTTTTTTTTCCGCGCATCAAGTGCTCCTCGGGTATGTAGACCATTAGTGACTGGTCCTTTAACCATCAGGTATGCTACTCTATTCTTTATAAAGCACAAACATTTGGTTATTTATAAACGTTCCTTTTTATTTTTATTTGTAATCGAAGAAAATCAGAGAGGATGCGACAACTAGAAAGAAATGGAGAACTGTGTAACATTTGGAGGTTACGATTGGAAATCAAAGAAAGATTGATCATATTGCTTACAACCGAATTTCAGCATCTCACCATCGCAAAATTGGAGAGGAATGAAGATTTCATTTTGTTAGATGAATTGAAAGAGGACATTCTAAAAATTATGGATAATTGTGGGAGTAGTTGCTATTAACAACAGTACTAGCATAATTGTTATGTTTCCGGATTATCCATCATTAATATTTCTTCAATCATAATGTTATTTTTATATATATATATATATATATATATATATATATATATATATATATAGTAATTAGCTTGTAAATATGACTTCTGTATATAATAGTTGGGTCGAGTGTGATATTTAATGCAAGTAAAAAAATCTCAAGTAAAATTATCATCCCTTGTCAATATAAATTCAAATTATTTAATGCAAGTAATCAAAATGTCTAAAAAAACAAGATCAATGTCAAAAACATAAATTTCAAGTAAAATATATCAATATTTGTGTGAAATATTGATTTTACCAAACATGAAAGACACCTATAATAAATGTGTAATTTTCAAGTATTTATGATCTTAAATTAACATTTACAGACTACAAAAATTTCAAAAATACTTATATCATGTAGACAACCTTTTCAAAGATTTTTTAAAGATTATTAAGGCATAAACATTTTAACAGAGTCCAAACAGGCAACAACTTCCATTTTCATATCAATTCATACGATATTTGAATTTTTAACTTTGAAGCACATTAATCACAAAATGGTATATGTCTTTGGAGAGTTATCATTATTTTATTTGTGTAATTTTTGTCTCTCTATTATAAATAAATGGAGAGAATTGCATTTTTGGTACACAGCTATAGGTCTAAAATCACTTTTGGTAAACAGCTTTATGTGCCCAACACATTTGGTACACCTCTTTAACAAAGTTCGACACGGCAAGGATCAACCGTTAAATATATTACAAAATCACCGTTATTTCGTTAGTTCGACACATTTGGTACACCTCTTTTACATAAAGTTGAGTACTAAAAGTGAGAATTGACCTAAAACTGTGTACCAAAAATACAATTCTCTCTAAGTAAATGGGAAAACACTTAGATCACTCTTCCCTATGCTTCAGATGACGTGACCGAATTTGTAGCGGTCTGAAGGATTTTTTACTCTACTGACTATGTCCATTTATGACCACACAATCATATAATGAATTGTAGAAATGGTTCCCTTCTACAAAGGAGTGTACATTTTCAATTTGCTCCACCCCTGGCAGTGTACATTAATGCATCACGTGAATGTACTCTTAGCATAAAGGAGTGGCTAGGGATTGATTCACGTGACACTAACACTTTTATTATCAGAAAGATTTATCTCCTTCACTCTATATATTTTGGGTGATTGAATGATGTAGTCTAACCATACATTAACATTGAGCAAAATTGTTGTAGCAAAAATTGTCTTATGGCCGATCAAGCTGGCACTTCAATTAAAAACAAAATTGTCAAATTTATGGTTGTTGTTTGGAATCTCATATCGAGGAAGACGGAAGCAATCGAACATTTCCTTGCGAACGTTGTCAATATATCACAAGCCTAAAAATACAATTTGAAAATTTTCTTCAACTTTTGGTGGGTAGGTACTCCAATGGGGAATTTTTAATGTATTTTAAATCTCTGCATGTTTGTGTGTTCGAAAAATTCGAAATTGCTATGCAATATTTTGAAGCATCACATAAGGCAAACATCCCTCCTCAAAATCCGTAAGTTTTATAATATCATACATATGATAATTTCTTATATTAATATATTGATAATACCATTTCTGACAACGTTATCGATTTTTATGTCTTACAACATCAATGAACGTAGTGCGGAGTATAAACGAAGACCATTTGTTTCTACTCCGGCAAAACCGAAGTAATTATCAATTTAGCAAATTTATATTCACGATTACTTAAATGATATTAACATACAATACCTAATGTGATTTTGAAGGTTGTCAAAACGGTATAAATCGATAAAAAAAACATGAAGGGGAACACTTACAAAATACCTCTCTGTCAAATATATTATACCACATCAAAATACACCAATAATATGCCCACATCAAATTACAATATCCTCAACATATATTAATAATAGTCAATATTTTACACTTATAATATTCAGCAAAATAAGTTCCAATAGGTCAAAATGGTTGGCAGACTAACAATTGATCACCCATCCACAGTTAACCCACATTCAAAAAAATCCATTTTTCTAACCAACACATCAAAATATCAGCCAAAACCATCAACAAATAACCCATTGTCTATGCAATACATCAAAAATAATTAGTCATAAGAATTAGCCATTATAACCCTTCATCATTCTTTACTACTTTCCGTAGGTTTTTTTTGCCTTTGACACGGCAACAGATGCAAAACTGGTGGCTTGACTTGGGGCAGAAGAAACAAATACATTCTGCTTCCTTTTTCTTCCTTTACTAGCCTGAAGTTAACATGAATAAAATTATTAAGTTAACATGCTCCTTTTAAGTTAAGATGCTCCTTGATATTGTACATACATTAAGAAAAATTATTTACCTGTTGGGAAACTGTTGGCACTGAATTCCCACCAGTTCCATTTTCATTAGGAGCAGATCTATTATGTTTCTTCTTTCCTTTGCTAGCCTTGGGGTTGCTTGAACATTGAGATTGTGTCCCTCTCACTTCATTCACCTGTACACATGTACAAAATCATTAAATCATCAAAACATCCATGATTATGCATACATATTTTACAATAATTAACCTGTTGGGAAGTTGCTGGCACAGCATTTCCATTATTTCCACTTCCAGCTGGATTTGCATTTCCACCATTTTCATCCTGTCACAACAATTACGTTTATTAGTAATCAGCCATTAATAAACTAACATATAATAACATAAGTGTGATAAGTTATTACATGAGAATGCATAAATGTGACAAGTAAATATACTAAAACATACATATCAACAAATACTTACATTTTTCTTTCCTCTAGTTCTTTTCCACTTTCCTTTTGCTCTCTTCCTTCTTTCACATGTTCTAGAATTGTGGCCAAATGCTTAACATTTCTTACACTTCACTGAGGTTGATCTTTTGATTGGTTCACCCTCTCCATGTTCTCTATTTCTGAGCTTTTTTGGCCTACCAGGTAACCTATTAATATTTGGAGGGAGAGTTGTTTTTGGTAAAGTGGTCATTGGGGGCCAAAAAGTCTCATGTTTTATGGCTTTTATGGGATAGTTATATGCCTTCAAATATGTCTCTGTGGAGAAACACTCATCTACATAGTCTTCTAAACTCTCTCTGACATATTGTATACCCACTGCAGCATGCCTACATGGTATCCCACTAACCTCCCATACCCCACAAGCACATTTTCTATTGTTCAAATCTACAATATAGTGGATATTCTTATCTTGAACTTGAAATTCATTACTCCCCCCCAAAATAATACTGCAACTCTGTGATTCCTCTTGCACTTTATTCAACTGATTAGCAACATTTTCAGTAACCTTGCTGGTCCATTTCCTACCATTCTCAGCTCTCTTCTGTATCCTATTCATCATCTTAGTCCTCAACCCATCAACTAATGAAAGCACGGGTTTATACATAAGGTCACCCACCCAGTGGTTGAAGGACTCGGTAAGATTGTTTGTTATGTGATCATTTTTCATAGACTTGTTATATGCATGCCTAGACCAATACTCAGGAGGAATTTTATTCATATATGTATAAGCGGCAGGCCTTAAACTACGCATCTTTTTCATTGCATAATTGTAAGTTGATGCATTGTATGCCCTAGCAGCCATCCAGAAGTATTTATTCATTGCGGAGCCAGTGTGATGCTTCTTGAAATTTGAAAATATGTGCCTAGCACACTTTCTGTTGATTACACCAGGAAGGGATTCATTGATGCACTCTACCAAACCCTGCATTTGAAATGACAAATAAATTAGCAACAACATTCATGTAAACAACTTATAAAATTAATCAGAATTAAAAGATGTTATCACATGACCTTTTGTCTGTCTGTCATAAATGTCCAAGGTTTGTCATCGTTAAAACCGCCAAGCCAAGTTCCCATGCAAACAAAAAACCAAAGCCAACTATCCTTACATTCAGCCTCCGCCACAGCAAATGCTAAAGGAAACAAACCATTGTTTCCATTTAGCCCTATGGCTGAAAGTAAGACCCCTCCATATTATCCAAAAAAAGGACAAACACTATTTTTACGAAATATTTAATTTAAATTCATATACCGAAGACTTCCGGATGCTGCCCCCTACAATAATTGTAGTACAAATTAGTACTTACCTAAATATTATGCATTTTATCCAAAAAAAGGACAAACACTTACGGTTTCTTGTTGAAACAACAATGTTGTGTTCGGTCCCATTACGTTTTCTCCACCCAAAATATTCATCCTAACTGCAGCAGGACACATCGGTTGGGGATACAATGGCAGCAAACCTGGGATTGATGGAAGATTCGTCACAATAGGCAAACATCGTTGCATATTAAAGATTAATTGAAATTGAGAGAATGTACCATATGACCCCAAATGGTGAAAACTGTTGAACTGCATTGAAGGTCGGCTGATTTCTTGTGACGGGATATCAGCAAATTCGTTTGACTCTTCAACATTAGTGCTTGTCTCTTTAGGGGATGAAGACGTCTTCTTCTTCTTCTTCTTCTTCTTCTTCTTCTTACTGTGTTTCTTTTCTGCATAACCAGTGCTCGGTTTTTGTATCACACAAGTAGTAGATTTATGACCAGGAACACTACAGAAAACTCAAACGAATGACAAATGATTGCTGGAAAAATACATTTTATGAAATACTTGTTCTAAAAAAGCATTGCAAAACATACCCACAAATCCCACACTTTTGTTTCCTTCCACCAGTTGCTCCCCTAGTTTTGTTACGGCAAGGATCAACTATGTTAGTAACCTTCTCAATAGGTGGGTCTTCAAGCGCCTCTGCAGACATACCGGTGTCTTCCTTCACATTGTTTTCAGACGGAACACTACCACATTGGGAATGCATCATTAATTAATCCTTTGCCATATCAGCTACCTCCCGCACACGCTTCAGGGAGCTGGAAAATACTTTTTCAGATTGGGATGACATGACAGACATAAGAAGAGCTTCTTTACTTAATAGACCAAATCTTTGTTGTTGTATGTCGGTAACACTTTTAGGCTCAGGAATTTTCTTTCTCAATACAGTCCCCGTCTCTTTTAGCCATCTACATTTTATCAAGCTGTCCGGGAAATTCTTCAATCTAAGGTACTGACACGTTGATATAATGTGTCTACATGGTACACCCTCTGACTCAAGTTTAAAGCAATCACATTCAAACTTTGAAATACTTGGATCAACTATCACCGTATGATTTGAAACATCATTTTCCTTCTCCTCGCTATATACAAAGACATCATTTCCATCCATGTCTTTGCTCCGGCTTTCTCCCAAAACACCTTGTTCATCCCTTATCTCCTTCCGGATAATGAAGTAGATCCTCAATGTGTATAACCTAAGAGCTTGCTCATCAAAGCTCTTCAAGGGACTATCTCTTACTTTCCGATTTTCTAGCTCAGAGTCCTTCTGCATGATTATGAAATCACTCCTAAGTCGTTCAAGTGTACGATCATAATGACTGATAAAATCAGTAATGGTCATTTTGTGGTCAACACTTAACTTAATCAAAGCATTTACTGATTCGGCTCGCTGTGTGGTAGTCATCATACTCATAAACTGCTTACGAAAATATGCTGCTGCCCACCTATCTCTGATTTCATAGATGGCAACGACCCATTTGTGATTGGATAAATCATGTTTCTCAACAATATTAGACCAAGCAGACTCAAACTCTTCTACGGAGCACTGACGATCAATCAAGGAACAAAAATCGTTGCAGAAACCTAAATTTTTTATATTTTTTCAAACATTACGGCATAAATGCCAACTGAATATCCTATGTCTTGTACCAGAAAATTCAGAAACAATAGCAGCACGCATTGCTGCATCTTGATCTGTTAGAACAGCTTCAGGAATTTTCCCTCCCATCGATTCTAAAAAGGTTTGCAAAACCCACTGATAAGTTTCAATCGTTTCATCTTGAATAATAGATGCACCAAATATACATGTGGAACCATGGTTATTTACCCCAGAAAATATCACAAGGGGATACATATAGGTATTCGTCTTGTATGTACTATAAAAAACCAAGACATCGCCGAAAGCTTCATACTCAGCCCTCGATGCACCATCTGACCAGAAAAGTCTAGTTAGTATGCCTTCTTCATCGACACAATATTTGTAAAATAGCCTATCATCTTTCTGATCCTTGAACTTTTTTATAATTGTGTTCGCATCGCCTTTTCGGATTATTTCAGCTCGTAGCTTGTTTAGCCAATTGTATGCAGTCCTCCTTCTAAAAGACAGTTTCCCGGCACCTCCAGCCAATTGCTCCAAGTAATGTATCACTTGGGATGGCTTAAATCCAACGTTGGTCATCAAACTGAGCGTAGCCTTGTCCGAGGGAGACATGTAGCTGATCAAAATAGAAATCAACTCAAACTTAATCAAAAAGTTAAAAAAAAAAGTGCATTGTAAATAAAATGAATTTTAATTAATAATTAACCTCTTCACACCTACATGTAAGGTGTGATTGTGCTGACTAACAAAAGTAGAAACCATATATTTTCCAGAATTATTGTCGAACACAACTCGGAAACTAGCTTTGCAACCACACCTAGTCAAAGGTTTAGCTTCTCGTAGAAGAGGTTCTTCTTTTGTAGTGCGGAACCCATTTCGATTACAAACCCATACCCTTTTTTTTACTAATTGTCCCTTCTTTTGAACACTACGTCTCCGAATGTCAAAGCCTTCTGATTTGGCATAAGCAAATGTAAAACTTTTCAGCATCATCGATGCTATCAAATATTAAACCGCTTATCAACTCCTCTTTCAAAATTAGATTAAAAGAATCAATTGAATCTCGAAATTCATCTTCATTGTGCCCATCTGTATCATTTAAGTCATTAACATGTCCAGAACAACATGGTACTCCATCTCGGCAATCCATTTCGCTGATAAAATTATACATGTAATGGAGATAGTTAATATTCACGTAGTTAAAACTACATAATTCCCATGTATGTATGATTATCACAAATTGACGACTTGGTTTTAATTCCTTGTAAAATTGAAGTATAATTATCCCACGAGAAGTATATACGTATTCAAAATACACAACTCAATACAAGGAATGGAAGTATATTTGTATTCCGAAAAGAAAACAAAATACAGGGACTGGAAGTATAAATGTATTCCGAAAACAAAACAAAATGCAAGGAATGGAAGTAAATATGTATTCACCTACACAGGAAATTGCCGTTGTGCCAAACCAAACTAAAATTTCTCCAACAATTAAATAGCAGCGGTGCCAAACAAAACGACAATTTCTCCAAAAATTAAACCAAACAAGATGTTGTTTCTAACCTGGAAACCTTTGTTTCGAACTTGAGAAACAAAAATCAAGCTAAAGGAGATGGCCTGAATTCATCAAAATTCTTCACATGAAGGAACTGTTCAAATGGGAGGATGCCCAGAAATATTTGCGGCATCAACGACCAATGTTCTCTATCACTATTCCTCTTGACTGAGAAGTTGCAAAAATTCAGTAGAAGTGATTTAATTAAGCTCAAGACAAGTAATCGTTCAAGTGTGGGTGAGGCAGAGTGATTTGGGAATTGGAAAATGGAAAATGGAGAGAAATGGGAGAAGGATATTTTAATTTAAATGAAGGGTAATGTAGTAATTTTATATTATGAGGGGTTCGTACGTGGTGGAGGGATAGTATTGTTTGGCCATACAATTAAGCAACAACTAAGGTGACTCTCAACGGGTGAGAGTCACCTTAGAGGATCCCAAGTAACACCGAGTTGCTACAGCAAAAAGAGGATTTTTCCTATGAACGGTACCACCAGGTCGTTCTATAGTGTCCAAGTCCTCAGTTTTCATTCCCTGAGGCAATTCCCAATCAAACTTTTGCAGAAGATTTGCTAGTACTAATTCAATATTCGCCATTGCAAACGTGGTCCCTGGACAGCTCCGTCTACCAACCCCGGTTGGGATTAGTTCAAAATATAGTCCCTTAATGTTTATGGTAGAAGAATTCAAGAATCTTTCTAGTTTAAACTTTTCTGGTTCATCCCAAGACTCGGGATCTTTTCCAATTGCCCAAGCATTAATTAAGACCATAGTTCCAGCAGGTACTTCATATCCCATAACTTTGACATCTTCCCGTGCTTCTCAAGCCAATATTGGAACTGGAGTATGATAACGAAGAGTTTCCTTCATTACAGCTTTGAAAATGCATTTTCGCCAAGTCGTCATCATTTATGTCCTCTTTGTCTCCCAGAATTTCTCTTACTTCATTTTGTAGTTTGTTCATGACTATGGGGTGCCGCAACAGTCCTGTCATTGCCCATACTAGAGTTCCAGTTGTAGAATCAGTTCCCCCAGCCAATATATTCTACATGTGAAAAAGGTATAAAGCAAATGCATGTTTTAGTAATGAAAAAGTTTCTCATATTTGTTAAAAATGGTTTCTTGAAATATTAAAAATGGTTTCTTGAAATATTTCGATAAAAAACAACATATTTTTTACATAATTGGTGCCTTTTGCAGGGTTTTGAAATCACGGGAAAGGTCGACGCAATAAAAATTTCATAGGATAGTTTTTGCAGGTTAGCGAATTAACTACAAGAAAAATGAATTTTAGTGATAAAATATTAAGTGACATTGTTGAAATTCTCACTTTTTGTATACATTTAGTGATAAGAATATTAGTTTTCTCACAATAATAATAGTGACAAAATATATTTTTAAGTTGTCACTAATGTTTATTAGGGATAAGTTTATGAAACTTAAAGTTATCACTATTGACAATTAGTGACACCCTTTCAGTGATAATCTAGTGACAATAAATATTTTCACTATAATTAAGTGATTACTTTTTAGTTGTCACTATTGGAGTATCACTAAATGTCAATAGTGACAACTTTTTCATATTTCTTGTCACTAGTATGTCTATATACATCAGTTTAGTGATAATATTAAAATTCTTGTCACTTTGTCATTTACTATTTTGACACTAAAATTAAATTATTTTGTATTGGAATATAACACAAGGGAGTATTTTGCATTTACCAGGATAATTCCTTTTATATTATCTGTATCAATGGAGGCACCAGTCGTGTCATCATTATAAATCTTAAGCAAAATGTCGACAAAATCCTCTTTTCCTTCTCAATTATCAATTTGGTGCTCTTGAATTACTTGATCCAGGAAACGGTCAAGTTCTGTGGCAACCTTATCAAGTTTGGCGTCAAAACCGGTTACACTGTCGATCAACGAAAGGAACGGAATATATGATCCTATAGTTATCCGGCCTAACAGGTGCATAAGTTCCGTTAGAAGCCTCAGAAATGTCTTGCCATCTTCCCCTTCACTATACTTTCTTCCAAAAGTCGATATGCATATTACATCATTGTCTAGGGACTTAAACATTTCGCTCAAGTTCACAGGCGAACCAGACGAGGAACAAGATTTGATCTTCTTCATCAAAAGATATGTTTCTTCGTTCCTAATAAATTGGAAAGATTGGACTCTTTTGTTACTCAAAAGGTGTAGGACACAAATGCTTTTCAATTTCTTCCAATATTCACCATAAGGGGGCATTAGTACATCCTTTTGGTTGGAAAAAAGTCATCTCTGAATGTACGTATGGGGCCTATTGGCAAATGCTATATCGTGTGTTTTCATGATCTCCATGGCAGCCTCGGCTGATTGGATAATGATCACGGGCCTATTGGCGAAGTGAAGAAGCATGACCGGCCACCCATATTTTCTACCCAAGGACTCGAATAAACGGTGAGCCAATGTACTCAATTGGTGAAGATTTCCCACGATTGGAAGCTTTGGTGGTGACGGTGGTAGGTTTTCATTGCGATGAGGATTGGATAGCCATTTATAGTGAGAATAAACCGAGAAGCATTAGAAGTAAAGGGTAGAAGAAAGGAAATTGATCATCAAATTGTTTTTGTGGGAAAATCAACATTGTTATTAGTAACTTTTTCGATGCATGTATCTATCTATGAAGTGGAGAAGATGATATGTGTGGCCAATTTAAATATTACAAGACCATTGACATTTTGGTGATTAAATTAACTTTGAAATTTGATCCACAACATTAGCCTTGCTAGAGAGTGTGCTGTCTGCCAACCATATAATTATAAGTGAATAATAATATTTAGAAAGAGTGTAAATTATTGAAATACAAAAATTCCTAGTTGTGACTCTTCTCTAACATATTTTTGTATGATGATAAATATGATCCATTTAGTTATCAAATTGCAACCTTTGTTATTACCTACGTTGTACAAGTTTATTTAATTTCATGTGCATTTTATTGTAAATCAAAGTAAATTTAATTTCAATATGTCATAAAATAGTACATATTAATGGCTTATATTTAATTTATTTTCTATGATTTTTTTATTGAAATAATTTATTTAAATTAAAAAAATGACGACTTTCAAATTGTAATCAAATATAAAATGATGAATGATTTAATAACGAAACCTTGTAAACTTTTTCTAAAATAATATGATAAGAAAATTATTTAGCTCATTCCATATTTTGTTTCAAAAAACCTACATCATTAAATATTTTTACTTTTTATATTTATTTTGTAAAATAATATGATGAATGATTTGTTTCATATTTTTCATTGATTTCTTTAGTTTTTTTTTTATTTATTTAAACTATTTCTCTTATGACTTGACCCTGTTTTTGTAGGTTAAACTTTTTTTAATTTTATTGATTCCCCTTGTTTTTACTAGTTTAACCAATTTTCACACGTTCTTCACTAATTTCACATGGTTTTTCACCAATTTCACATGATTTTCATCAATTTCACATGTTTTCACCGACTCTAGTATTTTTCACCGATTTGTCCGTTTTTCACCTAAAAATCATTTTTTCTATGATTTCACCGTTTCATCTATATCATCCAATTTTTTTAATTTATGAATATCACCAGAATTTTTATCGTTGTCACATATATTTACCGAATATTCAACTCAAATTATTGTATATCTTCTACTTTTAAGTATATCTCAATGTATTTCTCTTACTTTGTCATTTGAAAGACATTTCTTTACCGACCTAGGCCATTTCACTTATTATTTTCATTAGTTTAATTCGATTTACATTGATTTTTACTGGTTTTATATACCTTTGATTTAATTATAACCTATTTTCCATTGTTTTTTCTATTTTTAGTCAATTTATTTTGTTTTCTCCCGTTCAAACCCAATATATATATATATATATTGCTAGTTAAACATTTTTTACAACTTTCTCTTGAATTTTCATTGATTTCACAGACTTTAATTTTTTTAACTTTTAATCCGTTTGTACTTGTTTCACTGATTTGTTTTCCATTTTTTAACAAATGTCACCAAAATTTTCATCGATTTCACATATATTTATCGAATGTCACCCATTTTTTCACCTACTTCACCAGTATCTATAAATTTTACCCGGATCGAATTCACATATTTTCATCAATTACATCAAATTTATTTTATCGATTTCACCAATTTTCATTGATTTTCACCCATTTTCACTTATTTCACACGTTTTTCGCTTTTCCATGAAAATTTGAAGCAATGCATGTTCTTTGAAATTCTTTATATTTTGTTTACCAGGTCAAAGAAAAATTACTTAATTCTCTAAGTGAATTTTTGTTCATTCATAGATAATATGCGATTCTACTTTAACATTTTTGCGTGCATCGTGTAGACTTTATTGTATTCAAGAGCATTTGATTTTTTTAGGAGTGTTATATTGTACTAAACCTTTGAATGACGATAGAAATCATAATTTTTACTTAAAAACATATTGATGATACATTATAATAAATTTACATATATATTTTAGAAAATATTAAAAATAATAGTGCTTTTTATTTTAATGTGTTATAGAAAAACAATAATGAAATTGTAAAAGTGATGTAAAAGTTAATTTCTAAATTTTTGGAGTTAATATACGAAATAACTATAATAAAATTCCATATCTAATTATACCTTGTTAAATATACTTTTGTATTTCTTCCATATATTTTCAGAAAACAAAAATAAGATGATAAGATGAAGCTTAAAATTTGGTCAACGTGTTTTTGAAGGGACCAACTTCCTCCACAATATAAGTCCCAAAACACGTATGACAAATTTGAAAAGACTAAACTTCCTCCACAAAATAAGTCCTAGAACAAGCTTTCAAACGTACAAGATTATACAACGTTAACTCCTTGCTATAGAGTGTGGCAACCATATACGGAGTAATTATGAGTTATTAATAATCTATATTATATTATTTATTATCTATATCTGTATACATATAAAATTCTATACCTATATCTATATTTATATTCATGTATGATTCATGGTTGAATTAAATTCATGGAATAGTGAGTTAGATAGAAGAAAAAAGAGTTAAAGTAAAAAAATATGGTGCAATTAATAAAGAGATAATTTCACTTTTAATACCATAATTCAACCTACTTTAGGGATATTTGATACCACAACTTTTTCTACTGACACATTTGATATCATATCTCAAATCCACTCTGCACATTTAATACTTCCATCAAATTAATGACGGAATTGTCACGTGAATGTCACATGGCCGTTAAAACTTTACACATTTGATATCATTACTTATGTTGACTGATAATTTTACCCCATAACATATCAGGTAACCAAAAAATTTGTTTCTCCCCACCCCACCCCATCCCCTCCCCTCCCCTCCCCTCCCTACATCGAAGAACCCAGGTCGACGGCTACAAAACCCAGGCCGTCGGCCTGGGTTCTCCGATCCCAGGCCACTGCCAGCCTGGGACAAAAGACCTAGGCCGTCGGCAGCCTGGGAATCGGAGGGTAGGGGGAGGGTGGGGAGGTGGTGCGTGGGGTGGGGATTTTTTTTTAAATTATAATTATTTATTATTTAATATTTTAGTAAATATTAAATAGTTTTTAATTATATAATTTATTATTTTAATAAATATTAAATAGATTAATTCTATTATATAAATTTTATATTTAAAAAGAATATGTTTTCTTAATTTTGGTGATATTTATGTTAATGTAATATTTAATTTATTAATATTGTTTATAAATTAAATTAGTTATTTAAATAAAATAAGTAAAATTTTCTAAATTGGTCAGCATGTGGTCTTATTCGAGTCAATTTGGAAATTTTGCAACAATGTGGATTAAAATCGTCACTAAATTTGGAGATGTGGGGCTTTTTTGGTAACCTGAAATGTTATGGGGTAAAATTATTAGTCAACATAAGTAATGGTATCAAATGTGTAAAGTTTTAACGGCCACGACAATTTCGTCATTAATTTGACAGAAGTATTAAATGTGCATAGTGGATTTGAGATATGGTATCAAATGTGCCAGTAAAAAAAGTTGTGGTATTAAATCCTTAAAGTAGGTTGAATTATGGT
This sequence comes from Penstemon barbatus, assembly GCA_003313485.2. Lineage (NCBI taxonomy): Eukaryota > Viridiplantae > Streptophyta > Magnoliopsida > Lamiales > Plantaginaceae > Penstemon > Penstemon barbatus. Next base: position 32,934,760 of record CM064880.1, read on the forward strand.
ATGAAAAGTGAAATTCTCTCAATTAATAAAATAACATTGAAAATCGATGCAAATAAGCAAACCGAGAGAAAAAAATGAATAATATTGACTAAACAAAAATCAGAAAGTTCTATCAAGAGAAAGTAAAGCTCTCATAGCACAGATGGGTTAACGACAAAAAAAGGGGAAAATGATGCAATTGAGAGACCAAGGGTTCTTTTTGACAGACTGACAGTACGTTTACTGAGAAACTTGAATTATGAGGAGGCGGAAAGATGGGAAAAGATCAGTGAGAACAGTTGCATCGATCAGTTTGTCTCAAAATATTGGCAGGTTGATGTTTTGCAAATTTACGAGTGAGGAATTATTATTGCTTTTAGGGCATAAATAATCACTTCAAGCTCATCAATAATATCGAACATTCTCTCCGTTTTTTTATTCGTCGCTTTGATCAATTCTTTTTTACTTTTATTTATTATTTTAGGATTTCAATGTAAAGTTAATTATTTTCTATCAATATAATCCTTCTTATTAATACTTGTAATAAATGTTAATTAATGATGTTATTATTTAATTAAAAAGATGTTTTGGGGTTTTTTCTTAATCTTAAAAAGAACAACTATTTATTATATTTCTTAATCCTTATGCAATCCTTCAAAACGAAAAAAAGGAAAATAAAAGAGGGAGTACCTTATTAGGGCCTTATGTTAATTTTAGTGGCACGTTATGCTGCAGAGCATTGCATAATTTACAAAATGGAAGTTAAAGATCATTAATGCTTAAGAGAAATACTGAAATAAGTGCATTTGGTTGAAGGGAAAATTGCCGTGAAATTTAGAGATTTGTTATGTTATGCTAAACCTGCAAGAAACTATCCTGTGAAATTTTTATTGCGCTAAACTTTCTTGTGTTTTTAAAAATCCTGCAAAAAACACCCAATTTGTTAAAAATAGGTCGTTCTAGATCGACATATTTTAATAAATCATTTTAAAAATATATCACGTGAAGTTGTAGGGATCAATTTGAAGTGTTTCAAAAATGATTTCTTGAAATATGTTGATCCAAAACGATCTATTTTTTACAAATCGAGTATTTTTTGCAAGGTTTTTGAAAGATACAATAAAATTTTCACAAGATAGTTTCTTAAAGATTTAACATGACACGGGAGAATATCTTGCATTTTCCCCCTACATCTATTTGGGCTTTAAGAATCAGACTATTGTGATAATTTTCAAACTTGAATCTCATTGATATTATATCTTAGTCCATTTATATATTAGGACTATATAGAGGTTAAATTTTTTTTTTTTCAAGCTTTTGGCAGGGCTGGCTTGGGCCGTTTGGCCCCCCCAATCTATACTGCCATAATCCATTATACCTTGATTCTTGATCCATTAAAGAAAATAGCCCAATTGTTTGACTAGTCTTGAGTCCCAGCAGACCTATATTTCCAACATCAATGGGCCTCCCACTTTCAGCCCATTTTTGATTATATATAGAAAAATATAGCATAAAAATATTAGAATATGAAGTTTAATCAATACTTCTGCATTTACTAAAGCAAGAAATTTTACTTAAAAAAAAAAAGAAAAAGAAAAACCATGAAATAGGGCCACATTTTGAGATTTTGCTTGGGGCTCGAAAAGCCTAAGATCGGCCTGTTTTTTCATGATGTGGCTATGGTTTTCTTTATGCCAATTTATTTACATTTTTCTTGAGGAATTGTTTCCATCTCCATTCTCTTTTCATGTTACAGTTAGATATTTCTTTTTCTCAAAAAAGAATTTATGGGTCTTTTACTGAGTGGAAAAGTAGAGTAATAAACTTTAATTATTTAGAGATAGAGTAGAATATTTTTGCAATCGAAAAAAGCAGTTGGGAAAATTTCAACCGAAAATATTTTCGGTTTAAATATTTTCAATCGAAAATAATCGGTTGGAATTATTTCCAACTGATTTTGAAGTCGGTTGAAAATTCAGTTGCAAAAGTTTTTGGTTGGAATTTCGGTTCCAAACTCAATTTCATCAAAGGTTTTTCCAGCCAATTGGTTGCAATATTGGTTGGAAATTTAATTTTCCAATCAAATTTTATCCATATTCCATTGCAATTATTTTTCTAGTAATGTTACAAGATAAAAAGGGCATATGTGTTTTGAAAAAAAATTCATTTATCTTATTTAGTGTCCAGGACACATGTTGCATACCAAGTGGCTATCTTATGTACCCATTGACCTAAAAAAATTTATAATAGAAACCCCCCATTAACTATTTAGCCATCTTCACAAAAATTAAGGGAAGATAGAAAGTGACAAACTATTCAAATTGGGTTCATCAACAATATTCTTTTTCCGAAAATAGAAAAAGGGACAAGATATTCTACATAGGGCTGTCAATGGGTCGGATTCTGGTCGGACCAGGCTTGTCCAGATCCGGCTCCATTTATATCGGATCGAATTCTGTCGGATTCGGATCTTGTTCGGATTGTGCTCGGATTTAGATTTTTTGAATCCAACGGATCTTGGTCGGATTTGGCCGGATATCGAATATTTTTCGGATCCAATAAATTTGTATTTTAAAAGTTAAATTGATGTGTTTTTCCTAAAATAAGTTTATTATCTTTTCAATTTTATTTAATTTTAGCTTCATTTTCAAAGTTTCTTTATTATATTCATATTTGTAGAATGAATATATTGGTTTAAATAAATTTATAAACGAATTATATATTACTATCTTCTTAAATTGACGTTGAAATATTATTAATGATACTTATTTTTATAAATCATTTTGTATATATATCTTTCTTTTCATTTTTTGTCGGATACGGATCTTTAACGGATCGGATCGACCTAAATCCATATTCGCTCCATGAGTTTCGAATTTCGGATCTTTATAATCGGATCAGGTCCATCGAATCTCTAGTCGGACAATTATCCTAATAAATCGGATCGAATTCGGACGGATCCGGATTGAAATCCGCCCCATTGACAGCCCTAATTCTACACATACCGAGTCATAAAAGAGGCCCATATATAATGTAGGATGAAATTACCCATAAATAAAAAATAAATCACAGAAGTAATTAGAGAATATGGCTCGTTAAGTCCCTTCTCAACACTTCTCTGTTTATGGTTAAAGGGACAAGATATTCTACTTTTTCTCTTAATTTGCTTTTCTTTTTACCTTTCCTATTTGATGTTGTTTGATCCGGTTAATATATATATATTTTTTAAACTATTTTTGAGGCTTTTTGAAATTGGAAATCCCTTTACCGGGACTAAAAATATTATAATGGAGAGCAATTTAAAGAGATTATAAAGACTAGATGAATTTTCTTGTTTGAATACTGGGAGCTAGAATGCTTATTTCAATTAAAGTATTTCAATTAATGAACGTTATTTCAATTAAAGTATATATATATATATATATATATATATATATATATATATATATAATTCTATTAAATGTTAAAGAAGAGATAAAATAAATTATAACGATAAGGAGGACATAAATATATGTTAGAATTAGACAATAAAATATATTTATTTATTTAAGTTATTATACTTTTTCTATCAATTTGATGTTGCGTTTGGTCTTTAATCTCCTCATATACGGAGAAGCATGAAAGATGATGATGCTCGTTTTTAATTAATACCATTGGCTTACTGAGAGAATCTTAACCCTCCTCCCATGCATGCTATATATATCCTCATTTATTCTTCAATTCCTTTGTTCAATATCTTGATATTCATTCCTTCGTCCCCTGCAGAAAAATCGTCCCATTTCACAAAACCTCCAAAATAAAAAAATAAAAAAAAGTAAAAGTTTAAAGAAAAGAAAAATGATAACACAGACAGACCTGTACAATGTACGTTGTAGGATAACTATTTCTCGCCTTGGATTCGAGTTTACTCACAACTGTAAAAAAGTCCCCTACATCTTTTTTTGTTCGATTGAGAACTGGAAGACATGCACACCAATTTTTCTCTTCCATCATGCTTCGTTCATTTGTCATTTCAGATGGCTCGTAGGCGTTGTGGAAGGGACCAAAGGAAACTAAACGTGGATAACTAACTTCATATGCTTCGTTCATTTGTCATTTTAGAAAAGTGCACGAAAAGTGCACGTATATCGAACGTGAATAACTAACTTCATATGTTAATTGCGTGATATCATATAATAAAAATTTATTAAATTGGTCATTAATGTTGGTGTTTGAATTGTTTATTACATAATTAACATATAACATAGTTCATCATTAAAATAGAATGAAGAGTCAAGGTACCATGAAAATATGGAAGTATATAAACCTTATATTCACTCATCTATGCCTAACAAATATCTATTAGAAGATGCATAATCTTATTTGTTATTTCAGGGTTGATGGATTCGGTCCGGGTCATAATAGTTGTTGGTGCATATAAATGAATAATCCAATAAATTTGATAAGTAAAATATATAAAATTAAGTATCAATGTAGTAAGATAATATAATATGTACTTTTTTTAAGTACATAAGGAGCTGAGTTAAAAACATTCTAGATAAAAATAGAGAGAAAAAGTAAAAATATTAAATGTTTTTACTCGTAATATATATGTTAGAAAATTGCACGAAAAGTGCACGGATGTCTCACGTGACTAACTAATTTTATATGTTAATTGCATCGTAGAAATTAAGTGTCAAAATGTACCATGAAAATATATTAATATATTTTTTTTAAGGACATTAGAAGTTGAGTTAAAGACATTTTAAGTAAAAATATAAAGAAAAAAATAAAAATAAAAATAAAAAGTTTTTTTTCTTACTGTATATACTAGAAAAGTGCACGTCACATGTCAAAAAAGGAAATTTATGAGAAGTTGTCATTCTCTACGTAGCCATTCTTTTAGGTTACCTTTCTGTAAAATGGTGGAAAATCTTCACCCCAGATCAATGTTCAGGAATCAACAAATTCGTAGCCCATTTCACAATCCCATTACTCTCATTCGGTTTAATCTTCAAAAATGATCCTTACATAATGAACTTTAGGTTCGTAGCAGCCGACGCACTTCAAAAGATCATAGTCCTAACAGTTCTTGCAATATGGTCAAGAACAAGCGGAAGAGGGTCACTAGAATGGTCAATTACTCTTTTCTCCTTGTCAACTCTGCCCAACACTCTTGTAATGGGTATCCCTTTGTTGAAAGGAATGTACGGTGAAGATGCAGAGAATTTAGTAACCCAGATTCTTGTTCTACAGTGTATCATTTGGTACACTTTAATGGTTTTCTTGTTTGAATATAGAGTAGCTAGTATAATTATTGCTGAGCAATTTCCAGATACTACTGCAATGCCAACAACTCGAGCGAAGACACGGCTCATTTTGATCATGGTCTGGCGTAAACTAATTAGAAATCCAAACACTTATTCGAGCCTCATTGGTCTCACATGGTCTTTGGTCTTATACAGGCATGTAACAAGTTCGATCAACTTTTTAAATATTTATATATAGACCAACACTTATAGACCAAATTTTCAATTTTTTGCAGGTGGAATGTAACAGTGCCAGCTATAGTACACGAATCCATCGAAATTTTGTCCATAACTCCTTTCGGAATGGCCATGTTTAGTCTTGGTAAGTAATATAATTAGTGAAGTATTTTATATTTATTAAGATAATATATGACATAGAAACTGACATAGCCTTCTAGGATCCCAATTAACTAATCCTCCATTTTCAAAAGAAATTGAGAAGTTTTAAATTTTGATTGTAAGAAGGAAAGGAAGAAAATTGGAGAACTAGAAACCCTTGAGAAGAAAATGAGAAAATTTAGAGAGTGAGATTGAGATATAGCGGTGGGCGTGGGAGGGAAGTTAGTGCCAAAGCCATGCAAATTTACAACCGAAGTAGGGGAGGTAAAAGGTAGGTCGGGTCGTGTTGAAAACGGGTTATTGTAAATGGGCCAGTGATGGGTCGGCCCACTTATTTTTTCAAATATTATGTATATTAATTATAATTAAAATTAAAATTGCATCATACATTATGTAGATATTCAATATATTAATAAGATTAAAACATTGTTAACATTGTCTAAATTACTTATATTAATATAAGTACAATATTAGGGGTGAGGTTAATGAATAAAATTAATTACGGGGGAGGGGAGGGGTGATAATTCTACTCCATTTACTTCAAATTAATTGACAGATTCTTTGTTTAAACACATATTAAAATATTTTATAATTAATCACTTTTATATTGTAAAATGTCGAAAATAACATTTAATGAAAATAACATTTAATGATTGCTATTAATTAGTGGCATGTCACCCTTGAGCTTTCCAATCTAAATATAAAAAAAGGAAAAATTGAAAAAAATTATGTAGGAAACCAAATGTTAATAAATTAATTCAGAAACTAATGGGGCCAGGGGATTTGTGATGGGGTGGGAATAAAAACTAATAGGGATACAATAACTAGGGTGAGGAATTGTGGTGAGGTGCAGAGTTGAGTTGGATTGAGTCGACTCAACTCATTAATAATAAAAAAAAAATGTATTTATATGAGTTGGATTTTTAGTCTTGGTAATCAGTTCAATCTAATATATAATTTTAATCAATCTATGATTTCTATGATATATTTTACTTCTAAGTAAATGTTCGATTGCAGGTTTGTCAATGGCCCTGCAGCCTAAGATATTTGCTTGTGGAAAATTGGTTGCTACCTTGTCAATGGCGGTTCGATTTCTAATTGGACCTGCGGTTATGGCTGCTACTTTGCTTGCTGTCGGATTTAGAGGAGCATTGTTGCACATTGCCATTGTTCAGGTAGAATCATTAATTAAAATTTATATAATGACTATTTTTTTTATTTTTATTTAAAATGTGTATTGATTATGATTTTAAATTTTCAGGCAGCTCTTCCACAAGGAATCGTTCCGTTTTACCATTATCCGAACTAAGATTAGCGATGATTTTATCTCTACTCTCTTTTCTTGTTATAGTTAAATATTTCCTTTTATCAAAAAAGAATTTATGGGGCTTTTATCACTGTAATTAGGATGAAGGTGATGTGGATGATGGTAATTATAAGCATATACTCGTAGATGGGAGAGTGGGTGGATCAGTGAGTCCCCGGCCCTTTAATTAACTTGGTATGTGTGTCCCCTGCAGTGCATGTAAAAAGACTCCCTTACCCCCCGCCCCCAATTATATGTAGACAAGCATAAACATAAGAAATGCAGTATATACTACTTACTTCTGTATTTGTCATTTCAGATGGCTCGTCGGCGTTGTGGAAGGGACCAAAGAAAACTAAACGTGGATAACTAACTTCATATGTTTCGTTCATTTGTCATTTTAGAAAAGTGCACGAAAAGTGCACGTATATCGAATGTGAATAACTAACTTCATATGTTAATTGCGTGATATCATATAATAAAAATTTATTAAATTGGTCATGAATGTTGGTTTTTGAATTGTTTATTACATAATTAACATATAACATAGTTGATCATTAAAATAGAATTAAGAGTCAAGGTACCATGAAAATATGGAAGTATATAAACCTTATATTCACTCCTCGATCTATGCCCAACAAATATCTATTAGAAGATGCATAATCTTATTTGTTTTTTCTGGGTTGATGAATTCGGTCCGGGTCATAATAGTTGTTGGTGCATATAAATGAATAATCTAATAAATTTGACAAGTAAAATATATAGAATTAAGTATCAATGTACTACGATAATATAATATGTACTTTTTTTAAGTACATAAGGAGCTGAGCTAAAAACATTCTAGATAAAAATAGAGAGAAAAAGTAAAAATATTAAAAGTTTTTACTCGTAATATATATGTTAGAAAATTGCACGAAAAGTGCACGGATGTCTCACGTGACTAACTAATTTTTATATGTTAATTGCATCGTAGAAATTAAGTGTCAAAATGTACCATGAAAATATATTAATATATTTTGTTAAGGACATTAGAAGTTGAGTTAAAGACATTTTAAGTAAAAATATAAAGAAAAAAATAAAAATAAAAAGTTTTTTTCTTACTATATATACTAGAAAAGTGCACGTCACATGTCAAAAAAGCTTTATATAAAGAGTTTAAATAGATCATGGGTGACCAAGACGGAAACTATACTTAACCTCCAAAAAGAAGTATACAAAATTATTATTAATTGAGAGGTTTAAACCAATGTTTTTAAAACCGGATCAGTCATTGAACCAGAAGCCCTACTGGTTACTGGTTCGATCGGTTAGATCAGGTCGACCACTGGTTCGATCGGTATAACCGGTGTGAATTTATTATTATGTAATATTTATATATATATATATATATATATATATATATATATATATATATATATATATATATATATATATATATATATATATATATATATATTTAGATTATCTAAAATACAATGATAATTCAAAAAATTATCATTCTTTGTCAATATAAATTTTTACTGTTTCAAACAAATAATCAAATTTAAAAGTTCATCTCATTTTCAAAATTTTGGCTTGTTCATATGGGTCCTATTGTTGTAATTTGATGTTTATATGGTAATTGATTTGCATAATTTCATGCACAAAATAATATTATTCACAATGTTGAGAAAATAGTTATATAATTTTTTATTCACAATAAAAGGACTCGTCGCTGCACTTTGCTTCCATCAAATGTTTGAAGGCATGAGCCTTGGCGGTTATTATTATAATTTTGCCCTAAATTATAATATATGTTAGAATTAGACAATATATACCCAATTCATAAGAAAGAAAAAGAAAATACATAAAACCAAAAAATTAAAATAAAAATGTGAATTATATAAACTTAATACTTATGGACAGTTATTATTGATTTTTTTCTGGAAAAAATCAATTACGGCGTGGGACTCGTCTTAGTCTCCATCTAATTAGAAGTCATCTAAGGAAAAATGATAGCACTCACAGACTTGTACCATGTCCTAACAAAGGTTGTCCCTCTCTACGTAGCCATGCTTTTAGGTTACCTTTCTGTAAAATGGTGGAAAATCTTCACCCCAGATCAATGTTCAGGAATCAACAAATTCGTAGCCCATTTCACAGTCCCATTACTCTCTTTCGGTTTAATCTCCAAAAATGATCCTTACATAATGAACTTCAGGTTCATAGCAGCCGACACACTTCAAAAGATCATAGTCCTAACAGTTCTTGCAATATGGTCAAGAACAAGCGCAAGAGGGTCATTAGAATGGTCAATTACTATGTTCTCCTTGTCAACTCTGCCCAACACTCTTGTAATGGGTATCCCTTTGTTGAAAGGAGTGTATGGTGAAGATGCAGAAAATTTAGTAACCCAGATTCTTGTTCTACAGTGTATCATTGGGTACACTTTAATGATTTTCTTGTTTGAATATAGAGGAGCTAGAATAATTATTGCTGAGCAGTTTCCAGATACTACTGCAATGCCAACAACTAGTGCCAAGACTCGGCTCATTTTGATCATGGTCTGGCGTAAACTAATAAGAAATCCAAACACTTATTCGAGCCTTATTGGTCTCACATGGTCTTTGGTCTTATACAGGCACGTACCAAGCAAGTTCAATCAACTTTTCAAATATTTATATATAGACCAACACTATAGACCAAATTTTCAACTTTTTGCAGGTGGAATGTAAAAGTGCCGGCTATAGTACAGGAATCCATCTAAATATTGTCCATAACTCCTTTCGGAATGGCCATATTTAATCTTGGTAAGTAATATAATTAGTGAAGTATTTTATATTTATTAAGATAATATATGACATAGAAACTGACATAGCCTTATGAGGATCCCAATTAAGTAATCTTCCATTTTCAAAAGAAACTGAGAAATTTTAAATTTTGATTGTAAGAAGGAAAGGAAGAAAATTGGAGAACTAGAAACCCTTGAGAAGAAAATGAGAAAATTTATAATTAGAGAGTGAGATTGAGATATAACGGTGGGTGTGGGAGGGAAGTTGGTGCCAAAGCCATGCAAATTTACAACCGAAGTAGGGGAGGTAAAGGGTCAGTCGGGTCGTGTTGAAAACGGGTTATTTTAAATGGGCCAGTAATGGGCCGGCCCACTTATTTTTTCAAATATTATGTATATTAATTATAATTAAAATTAAATTTGCATCATACATTATGTAGATATTCAATATATTAATAAGATTAAAACAAAATTAACATTGTCTAAATTACTTATATTAATATAAGTACAATATTAGGGGTGGGGTTAATGAATAAAATTAATTACACGGGAGGGGTGGGGTGAAAATTAATTGACACATTAGTCGAGTGTAAGCTTGTACACCTGGGTTATCAAAAAAAAAAAAAAAAAGAAATTTTATAATTAATCACTTTAATATGGTAAAATATCAAAAATATCATTTAATGATTGCTATTAATTACTGACATGTGACCCTTGAGCTTTCCAATCTAAATATAAAAAAAAAAAGGAAAAATTGAAAAAAATTATGTAGGAAATCAAATGTGCCAATTAATCTAAAATGAAGGTTGTAGTTAATAACTTAATGCCGAAAATAATGTGGCCAGGGGATTTGTGATGGGGTGGGAATAAAAACTAATAGGGATACAATAACTAGGGTGAGGAATTGTGGTGAGGTGTGGAGTTGAGTTGGATTGAGTCGACTCAACTCATTAACAATAAAAGAAAAATATATGAGTTAGGTTGAGTCGGTCCGGGCCGTTCCAGGACCGACCAATGGGTCATGACCCATCTTGCCACCCCTAAACCTCAGATATTTTTAGTCTTGGTAATCAGTTCAATCTAATATATAAATTTAATCAACCTATGATTTTTATGATATATTTTACTTCTAAGTAAATGTTCAATTGCAGGTTTGTCAATGGCCCTGCAGCCTAAGATATTTGCTTGTGGAAAATTGGTTGCTATCTTGTCAATGGCGGTTCGATTTCTAATTGGACCTGCGGTTATGGCTGCTACTTCGCTTGCTGTCGGATTTAGAGGCCCATTGTTGCACATTGCCATTGTTCAGGTAGAATCATTAATTATAATTTATATAATAACTATTTTTTTTTTTAATTAAAATGTGCATTGATTATGATTTTAAATTTTCAGGCAGCTCTTCCACAAGGAATCGTTCCGTTTGTCTTTGCCAAGGAATATAATGTTCATCCCGACATTCTTAGCACAGGGTTAGCTAGCTCTATTTTTATTTATGTACTTATTTATGTCAAATTTCAATATGTTGTAATTTTGTACTAATTTTATTGTGATTTTTGCAGGGTTATATTTGGGATGCTAATTGCTCTACCAATAACTCTCATCTACTACATATTGCTGGGACTGAAGATAAATTAGTGTTGGTCTATATTTAAAATAATTTTATTAGAATTTTATGTAGCAAGAAACTGCTCATCAAGTACATAGTAACTAATGGAGTATATATAAAATCAATGTTATTAAAACCGGACCGGACCGGCCGGTCCGACCGGTTCGACCGCGAACCGGAAGCTGGTCCGATCCGGTTAATTCGCTGGTTTTAGCGGTTCGACCAACGGTTCGTCCGGTTCGACCAGTAAAATCACTAACCAGTAGGCTCACCGGTTCGCTCTCCGGTCCGATTTTAAAAACATTGTATAAAATATAACAACTGATTTATTGATAGGTAAACATTATCTTCAGTAAGTAGTTTAAATTTCTACTACTTAATGATTTTTGAACCATTCCAAAATTTTGTTCTACAACAATTTCCAATCGTCTATTAGTAACAACATTAGAGTTGAAATTGATAAAATTCGATCACATGTCGCATGAAGCTAAATCAAATAGGAGTTCCAAACATACGAAGTTCAGAAAATTCTAGCATATACCTTATAGCGTAATTACAAGACAATTGATAGGTCAATAACAAAAACATGGTAACTGAATTCCAAATAAGCAATTTGAATTTTTAATTTTTCATTAACCAAAGTTCAGTATTGGAAGTAGATACAAATAAACTAAGACCTAAAATTCCTAAAAATAATTGATCTTTTTAAACATAAAAAGGTGAACCTCAATCTATATTCCATATAAATTAATGCAGCGCAATCTAACCTCAGTCAATAATATACTTCCGTATTTAAATATTAACTGTTAAATTGACGCTGTTAGAATCAAATTTCAATTTACACCTCTTCCTAAAATAATAAACCAAATAAAGCCGACATGTGTAAAATGCCAAAATTCAAATTATATTTCATCCAAATTTAATCAACCAAATAAATCCGAAATGTGTAATGCCAGAATTCAAATACTGACATGGAAATATTCGAGCTAGTCTTAATTTTCAAGCGTGTAGCCTCGTGAACCCCGAGTCATCGTTATCAACCCGAAACTCCTTCACGAACACAAAACTCGATCCATTTCCTTTAGCACAACTTCAATTTCTTCCCATTTCATTTGGGGAAAGGGTGTTTTGGCCCTAAGGTTACATCATATTTATGATGGTAACAAATAATTGTTTTGGACTAATGTTTTATTTGGAGCCTATTAATTGTTGGATAATTTATGAAGAAGACCCAATATAAATCATCTTATTCAAATCCAACAAAAGAAAGAAGATGTATTCATAGGAGGCCCAAGTACTTTTTGTAGAGCTTTAAAGGAAGGAAAATTATGGCTCAAGTTCAAGATCAAGTTCAAGTTCAAGATGCTTCAAGACTTTATCTCTTGAAATTAAAGGTTAAAGATCAGAGCCTTAAAAACGAAAAAATATTTTTTTAACTCTTTTATTAATACAACAATTGTGTTTCCTTAAATTATGGATTTTTGTGTTGTCCTCCAAGCAAAAACATTTTTTAAGCCAAAATTCTTACCATATGGATTGAAACTAATTCATTGCATTAAAATAATATTTCCTCCTTGCCATATGAATTGAAAGTAATTCATTGTATTAAAGTAATATTTCCTCCTTGCCTCACTTATGTGTCTTGTTCACGGATGAAGAATTAGAGATTCAAATCTAACCTTTCTTTTGTTAACTATTCTGGGCAAAATGCTCCAAGAAATAAAATCATATATTTGATTGATATTGAATTCTTATTAATATATTGTAGGTATCATCGGGTCCACGGTCATTGGATCGAGGATTGTTTCCACTTGAAGCAGGAAATTGAAAGGCTCATCGAACAAGAAAAGTTGGACGACTATCTCGAAAGAAACAGCCGCAAAAGAAACAGAAGTAGTAGTCCTCGAACTAGTAACCGGAGAAGAACCCCGGGAAGGAGGTCTCCTAATAATTGTCCGCCACAAGAATTGAATAATGATCAAATCAGATGAGGTCTAGAGGGGGAGGGGAGGGGTGAATAGACCTCTTCAAATTTTAACTTTAAAACTTTTTACTTAACTGTTAGCAGACTAAGCTGTTATAGAACAGTATGCTGACAAAGCTGATCGCGAACAAATCTTTGAACAGTTTGGTTGACCACTAATCTGATAGTCACTTAGCTGATTTAGTCAAAATCAGTTTTAATACCAGAATACTTGCAGCGATTTTAAGTGTTTTTCACAAGTATGCTTGGTAGTTTGAAAGATTTTATCCCCAGTTTTATCAAACTTTTTAAAAGTCTTTTCAAACAGTTTTATCAAATTGTTTTTATGCAAACTGAAAATATGCAAATAAAGATGCAAAGTAAAAACACAAGGATTTTTATAGTGGTTATATGGATGTAAATCCTTTAGTCCACTCTTCCAAGTCACACAGATCTTGGGTTATACTATAATCACAAAGTTTACAGTATACTCTGCTTGCGTCAATCAACAAATGAAAAGGCCACAAGTGCACAATAGGAAATCACAAAGAAAACATATTCTACAGAGTCTTATCACTCACAAGACGGATAAGAACTCCTCACAACACTCTCTTTACACAGATTCACTCAGAAAATGTATTCATTTTGCTTCAACAAGCTTCTGTCAACAAATGACTTCAGCAAGCGAGTGAGCTGTTCTTGAGCTTCTTGAGACTTAGAAAATATTCTGCTTCGGATAATCTCTCAGATGTTGTGTTCGCAGTTTTCTCTTCATCTCTTCAGCTATTTATACTCACAGATTGAAAAGTGTCCGTTGAAGAGAGACACAATTCAAATTTCTTGGTTTCTGGTCCTTCATTTCCGTGAACAGCTCTCTGCACAGTGACACTACTGCAGACTGTACTTTCTGTCAGGCAGCATTAATGCACCGAGCTGATACGAGGTATTTCTTCAATCATTTGCCATTAATACCCTCGGTCTTCCGCATTTATTACTCCAAGTGGATTTATTACCGTTGGGCAGACTTTCTGATCTTTTCCACTTGGCTGATGAGAGATCAAGTCTGATGGTGAGCAAAGCTGATCCCAAACTTGAACAAATCTGATTTGAGTCGGCTGATCTTCACCAGTCTGATTTCTTTTCTTCAGCAGATCAGTAGTCTTCTGGACCTTGAATATTTGACCCTTCTGATTTGTCTTCTTACTTGGTCAAAATTCTTCTAAGGGTTTTAACTAAGTTTTCCATACTTAGCTGATCTTGATGTTTTGGAAATCATCAAAACCTCCCTTAACTTTTCTAACTTCAGTCTATCTTCATCTTCATCCAACAGGTTAACAACAAAAAAGGGGAAAAGGATGCAATTGAGAGACCAAGGGTTCTTTCTGACAGAGCGTTTACTGAGAAACTTGAATTATGAGGAGGCAGGTTGATGTTTTGCAAATTTACTGGTATAGATTTTGCAAATTTTACGAGTGAGGAATTACTATTGCTTTTAGGACATAAATGACCACTTCAAGCTCATCAATAATATCGAACACTCTCTCCGTTTTTTTATTTGTCGCTTTGGCCAATTTTTTTTACTTTTATTTGTCGTTTTAGGATTTCAATATAAAATTAATTATTTTATATCAATATTACCCTTATTGTTAATGCTTGTAATAAATGCTAATTAATGATGTTATTATTTAATTAAAAGGGTGTTTTGGGGTTTTTGCTTAAAAAATGATTATTTATTGTATTTTTTAATCCTTGTGCAATCCTCCAAAACGATAAAAAGAAAAAATGGAGAGTACCATATTAGGGCCCTTATGTTAATTTTAGTGGCACTATGCTGCAGAGCATTGCATAGTTTACAAAATGGAAGTTAAAGAAACTTAGATAAGTGCTCTTGGTTGAAGGGAAAATTGCCATGAAATTTAGAGTTCATGCCATAAATTTGCTATATCTAGGGGCAAATGCAAAATAATCCTCTATGTTATGCTAAATCTGCAAAAAAACTACCCTGTGAAATTTTTATTTAGTCAAACTTCCTTGTGTTCTCAAAAATCCTAAAAAAAACACCCAATTTGTAAAAAATAGGTCGTTTTAGATCGACATATTTTAAGAAATCATTTTAAAAATATATCACATGAAATTGTAGGGTTCCACTTGAAGTGTTTTAAAAATGATTTCTTGAAATATGTCGATCCAAAACGACCTATTTTTTACAAATTGAGTATTTTTTGCAGGGTTTTTAAAAACACAAGAAAGTTTGGCGCAATAAAAATTTTACAGAGTAATTTTTTACAGATTTAACATGACAGAGGAGAGTATTTAACATTTTCCCCCTATATCTATTTGGGCTTAAGAATCAGACTATTATGATAATTTTCAAACTTTCAGTACATTATCTGAGTTATTCGGTATATTAGATAGGAATTTCATTGGTATTATATCTTAGTCCATTTATATATTAGGACTTTATAGAGGTTAGTTTTTTTTTTTCTCAAGGTTTTGCGCAGGGCTGGCTTGGGCCGTTTGGGCCTGGCTCCAATCTAACTGCCACAATCCATTATACCTTAATTCTTGATCCATTAAGAAAATAGCCCAATTTTTTGTCTAGTCTTGAGTCCCAGCAGACCTATATTTCCAACATCAATGGGCCTCACACTTTCAGCCCATTGTGCTCTTTACATTAAAAAATAAATAATAAAAAAAAGTGATTTAGAACCGAATAATCCTTAATGTTAACGTCTATCTTCTAATTAGGTTCAATTTTTGATAATAATTATTTTTCTTCTCTAACCTATCATCAAGTGATCAAACTAAATTCAGATTTCAATTTTGGGTATTGTTATTTTCTCTAAAAAATAAGGAATGTTTTTTCAACTTTATTTTTATTTGGGTTAGATTGACATTATTTTAATTTATCACGAAAAATAATGAATTTGATTTTTAGGAACGCCGACAACAAAAATAATGATAGAAAACTGCATTTTGATTTACTAATCAGTTATGATTTCTGATTTTGCTTATTGAGGACGCCAATAATAAATAATATTTATTGTACTTGTAACTGTTATTTCAGTGAAAAAGAAATTTTTCAAAATTAATTTTTAATAAAAAAAAATTTATTTACAATTAACTATGTAACAAGAAAGACTAAGTGAATTGATTATATATAGAAAAATATAACTTAAAAATATTAGAATATGAAGTTTAATCAATACTTCTACATTTACTAAAGCAAGAAATTTTACTAAAAAAAGATAAAGATAAAGAAAAAGAAAAGCCATGAAATAGGGCCACATTTTGAGATTTTGCCTGGGGCTTGAAAAGCCCAAGATCGGAACTTTTTTTTCATGATGTGGCTATGATTTTCTTTATACCAATTTATTTACATTTTTCTTAAAATAGGAGTTGTTTCCATCGCAAACAATGGTTAGCGATGAGTTTATCTCTATTCTCTTTTCTTGTTACAGTTAGATATTTCTTTTTATCAAAAAAGAATTTATGGGGCTTTTAGTGAGTGGAAAAGTAGAGTAATAAACTTTAATTTTTTAGAGATAGAGTAGAATATTTTTGCAGCCGAAAAAGTCAGTTGGAAAATTTTCAACCGAAAATAATCGGTTGAAATTATTTCCAACCGATTTTGAAGCCGGTAGGAAATTCGGTTGCAAAAATTCTCGTTTGCAAACTCAATTTCAACAGAGATTTTTCCAGCCGATATCTTCGATTGCAATATTGGTTGGAAATTTAATTTTCCAACCGAATTTTATCCATATTCAACTGCAATTTCAGTTGCAATTTTTGTTTTTTCTAGTAGTGTTACAAGATAAAAAGGGCATATATATGTGTTTTGATAAAAAAAATCATTTATCTTATTTAGTGTCCAGGACACATGTTGCATACCAAGTGGCTATCTTATGTACCCATTGAAGATAGAATTCAATTGGGTTCATCAAGACATTAACAATATTTTTTTTCAGTTATTTGTGGTGAAGACCCCTTTGTGCGCAGAGTGTACAGCAGTATGGTAGGAATCCGGAGCTTGGTGGAGGCACATCCTGTGATTTACATCCTTCAGGATTCTAGGGCAAGAGTTCTGAGGGTCCAGGATTAGTCTAGTGTAAGCTTGTACACCTGGGTTAAAAAAAAAAAAAAATTTTACACGTGCCGAGTCATAAAAGAGGCCCATAATGTAGGATGAAATTACCCGTAAATAAATAATAGTAAATCACTGAAGTAATTAAAGAATATGGCTCCTCAAGTCAGTATCTATATGTGTATTGTCCTAATGTCGTTGTACATTAAATTGCATATATAACAACTAGTTTTTTTTTCCTATATAGCCTTTTACACAAAAGTATTTCTCAATATGGCTCAAATTGAAAAGTATTTCCCTAAATTTACCTTTTACGTAAAATTGCAGTTGACAACTCCGATTTTAAGGTCAAATCGCGACAACCAATATCAATTTATCAATCATATTCGATAATTAAAAAAAACTAAATTTAATAAAATCGACATTAGTAACGTCGATTCTTATTAATTAGATTAATTAGCAACTAATTAATTCAGAAAAAAATCGATATTGGCAATATCGATTCATTTATTTTATTTACCTATATTATAATTTGCATGCCTTAGAATTTATGTTAGCAACTTTTAATTATTGAAGGCTTTTCGTTGGACCTTCCTAATGTGTTATTAGGTAAAAGTATTTGGATAAAATTTTACAAAGACATGCTCCATAACATCTTCTTTTTAGTCTCTGGGCTATGTAAGATAAGATTTATATTAAGGTTATTTGGGTCAAGGAATTGGGCCGGGCTTATATAATTCTTTATTAATTAAGGCACAAAAATTCTTCGCTATTAGCAATAGCGATTTTGTGCCCTAATTAATAAAGGAAGACCCATTCAACCAATTATTGTTATTTGGACTAATCTCTATTTTTAGGAGAGTGTTCAAACATATGATATATAAATGCTATTTTAAGATTACGTGAATTCGTCCAAATTGGGTCTGAAACTCTTGAATTCAATTAACAATGATTTCTTCTCCAAAGTAAGAAAAAATTCGATTAAAATCAGCTACTAACATAAAAACCAAGCTTTGTATCACGTTGTAACTATAATTTCCACTATTATTATTATTATTATTAATTATTAATGTTTATGTTGGTATAATATAACTATGCTATTTCCCATATTGAAAATAATGATGGCAATTTCCAAGCTTTGAATCAAACAAATTAATACTCTCAATAATCAAACAAATTAGTACTAATTACCTGACGGCGGACGGCTTCGGCTTGCTGAACGTTGTTATTATTCTTTTTAGGGTCTGGTGGTCTTGCGCGGACGGAGGACCACGGTGAATCGACGGCGAAGGGGTTTTTTTTTTTTTTGAATGGGATTCTTATTTTGGACTGAATGGGAATGGATCTTCCTTTATTAATTAGAGCACATAATCGCTATTGCTAATAGCGATTCTTCTGAAGAATCGATATTGGCAATAGCGATTCTTTCCCTTAATTAATTAGTCGCTAATTAATCTAATTAATAAGATTCGATGTTACTAATATCAATTTTTATTAAATTTAATTTATTTTAATTATCGAATATGATTGATAAATTGATATTGGTTGTCGCGATTTTACCTTAAAATCGATATTGCCAACTGCGATTTTTCCTAAAAGGTACATTTAGGAAAATGCTTTTCAGTTTGAGTCATATTGGAAAATACTTTTGTGTAAAATGCTATATAGGGAAAAAATTCGTGATAAAACTCGTGACATATGGGGTAAAAATGTGATATTATTGAATATTATAAGGGTTCTCTTTTGTATTTTCGTAGGGACAAAATTGGAGAAATGTCCGAAATTAATTAGCGATTATGAATTTCGTCCCAAACTGTATCACCTCATCGAATTTTGTCCCGTAGTTTGATATTTTCTTGGAATATCGTCTCACCATCAATTATGAGACTGAAATGCAATGTTGGTAACACACGTGTCTTCACGTGATAAATTTTAGCATGAACAATTATATAAGATTGCAAAATTCGTCTCAAACTAATTATAAATTTTGATTTTTCGTTCCCGAACTATATGAACTCCTTTAATTCCGTTCCGTAATTTACCATTTTGCATGAATTTAGTTCCACTATTAAATTTCTAATTGAATGGAAATGACATGTCAGTCTTTTAATTTTTTTTTTAGAGAAAAATAGTACTTTAAGGAACAAGATTCCATGGCTCTAAAAAAGAATGCTTAATGTTTTCCTAATGTAACGACTTGGGATTTTGTTTTCTCAAAAGCGCAAGGGAGTTTCGGAAATTCATACTATTTTTCTCTTAAAAAAGTAAAAGATTGAACCGTAATTTTCATTAAATTAGAAATTTAATAGTGAGACTAAATTTATGCAAAATTGTAAATTACGAGAAGAAATTCAGCGAGTTGATATAGTTTGGAACGAAAATTTCTAATTTGTTTGGAACAAATCCTGCAATCTTATATAATTGTTCATGCTAACATTTGCCACGTCAAGACACATGTGATGCAAACATGACACTTAACGGTAATTTCCGTCTCATAATTAATAGTGAGACGATATTTAAAAAATGTATTAAATTAAGAAACGAAATTCTGTGAGGTGAAATAGTTTGGGAAGAAAACCCAAAATTACTAATTAGTTTTTGATATTTTCTGCAATTTTACCTTTATCTGAAAAAAGTTAATGATTTTAAATTTTGAACTATTCACTTATGACAAAAGAGTAACCGTTAATGTTTTTATACATTACATGTAAGTGTTATAAGTATCAAAGTTTAGAGGGTTATATTGTAGAGTTAATGGCAATTTACTTATATATGATATTCATAATGTCCCATTTACCTCATTGTGATTTAAAAAAGCGCGCTTTACCCCCTATAATTTTATAAAAATTTCATACTAACTTCCTGAAATATTTTATACGTGGCACTTTACCCCTATATGCAAGGGCGGGTGACCCCCCCTCCTCCTCCCCCCCCCCCCCCCCCCCCCCCAATTTTTTTTTAAATTATAGTAGTGGTGTATTTTATTTTATTTTTGAAAAAACAAATTCAATAAATTAGCCCAATATGAAATTTTTAGCCCAAATATGATTTTAGTTCAATTAATATCACACAACCCACTCTACCTAATTTCTAAGCCTCAATGAAAGGCCTAATTTTCCCCTTTAAAAGACAAGAGATGATGGATGAGGACCTTTGTTGGATGAAGATACTCCTTTTTGTTCTAAACATGGAATTGAAATTCCTTCAATGAGTAATATCTATGTTCCATATGGGAGGCCAAGGCAAAGAATTAAACAAGTGACTATCGAGCATCATTACAAAGTTGAGAGATTCAATTCGGTGATAGATAGACAACTGCAAGGGTTGAACAACCGTTTCAATGAAATAAACATAGAGTTGCTTCTTTGTGTTGCATGCCTAAACCCATCCAATCACTTTGAGGCTTTTGACAAAGAAAAACTTGTTCGTATTGCCGAACATTATCCAAATGACTTCTCTTTTCTTTAGCTCTCGACCCTTCCAATCAACTTGAAAATATACTAGGGATGTTCGATCAAGTGATGATTTTTCTAGATTGAAAGGGATTGGTGATCTTGCTAAAAAGATTGTTGCAACTAAAAGACGTGTCGCATTCTCGATGGTTTACAAACTTGTGACATTGGCTCTTATTCTACCCGTTCCAACTGCATCAGTGGAGAGAGCTTTTTCGGCTATTAAGATAGTAAAGAATCGACTTCGTAACCGAATGAACGATCAATGGCTAAATGATAGTTTAGTTGTCATTATAGAGAGAGACATAGTTAGTAGTATTTCATACGATGCTATCATGGACTTGTTTCAAAAGATGAAAAACCATCGTGGTCAATTATTAAAGTAAATATGTAGATATTTTGGATTTTTTTGGGACTATAACGGGGTATCATATGTAATTAAAATATCTCGTGTTGTTTATTTTTGTCAAACTCGACCTCCCTACTTTTGTATTGTTGTCATATATTTTCTCGTGAATAATATAAACTTTAAGTTTAACTGTTTGATAAATTTTTTTTTAGGTATAAGTTTAGCCCCCCCGACCAAAATTCTTGGATCCGCCCCTGCCTATATGTTATGATAATATGGTAGTTTACCCCTATGATAATGATAAAGTGAAAGTTTATCCCATGTTTTATGATAAATGTGACAATTTACCCACTATGTAACTAAAATATTCTTCATACCCATTCTCAATTTCGGCAAGTTAGTTACATGATGTTGCGTGAAAATGATCAAGGTATCTTCGGGATTATCTGCTCCTATCTTGATCGTCTTCAAATCTCGTTCTGACGTTACGGGACGAACTTCGGGAAAACTCTTCAGTTATTCTTCAAAATTAAATGGGGGGTACGGTGGTCATTCTAATGGATGTCATAAATGTAATTCTTGATTAATTATTTTAATAATGAGGGTTTTGATAATTACTAAATTACCCTTGTAATTTTAAATTTCCCCATCATAAGCCCCCCAATTCCATAACTGAATATCTTGAGATATTGAATTGTGGAATTTAAAATATTAACAATCTTTAAACAGGGGATCATCCCATAATTAAGAATGAAAATTTTTATTTTAGGATTGCACCTCGATTATGAAAAGATCTTTAGGGAGGATTATTCTCCTTGGGAATCTCACACTTCCATAATTAAAATTTGCTATGTGTTATAAATATTAAAGTTATGGATGTCATTGAAAGGTCACATTGAAGTTACTAAAGTCTAGATTAATTCACATTGAAGAGTTAGAAAGATTGTAACTTATGACTTTTGGATTTCCCAACTAGTCCTATAAATAGTGATACTTTGTAATGTATTTCTCAATGGATATGAATAAAAAATCTTCTCTCCCTACTTTGTTCTCTTTAGTTTATTCTTTACATGTTCATCTTCTAGCTTATTTCGTAACACGTTATCAGCACGAATTCCTCCGAAATACTTGATCCAACTTAAGTATTTCCGTAACACATCAGTTTTATAGCAGTAAGAGTACTTTCTATTCTTTATCATTATTTGCTATCTACTCAGTTTTATAGCAGTAAGAGTACTTTCTATTCTTTATCAGTATTTGCTATCTACTATGTTTTACTAGAAAATCGAGACTAATTTCATCTCTACTTATTTCTTAATTTACCATCACTCGTCTGTCTATACTGCATATTAAAAGTTTTAGTGTCATCGGACCACAAACCAAGTTTCAATTCAGCCAAATATGTCCAATTCATTACATAAAAAATGTAAAGGTTTGTAATTATGTTTAAATTTTTAATCTACAATTCTTATTCTTTTGTGTTGACGTATGGCCAAATAATAGAAAACAGTTTTTCTTATGCCACCACTGGACATGAATTATTTTACATTCATTAATTATTTAAAACAACTTATTATTGCAAATAATTTTTTTTTCTCTAAAATATTTTGATCGCCTAAATCACTTGAGTTTACTTTATGTTCATATCTTCCATGTCTATGTACTCGGATGAAGTTATTATCCTTTTTGGACCCTGGAATTATTTGATTGTTTGGAATTAATTGATTTGTATTAGAATAGGTAAACAACTTTTAATTTAGTTTTTGTTACACATACTCAGTGACATTATTCTAAATTATTATTTTTATTAGCTAACAATATGTCAAATCTCACCAAACTCGAGTTTGCCGCTCTAGACATATCGGGAAATAATTATTTATCTTGGGTATTAGATGCTGAAATTCATCTAGACGCTAAAGGTCTAGGAGATACAATCGTAAAGGAAAATGATGCATCTAATCAAGACAAAGCAAAAGCAATGATTTTTCTTCGTCATCATCTGCATGAAGGATTAAAAACCGAATATCTAACGGTTAAGGATCCACTTGAATTATGGAACAATCTGAAAGAACGTTATGAACATCAAAAAATGGTAATTTTACCAAAAGCCCATTACGATTGGATGCATTTAAGGCTACAAGATTTTAAAACCGTAAGTGAGTATAATTCTTCGGTTTTTAAGATAAGTTCTCAACTGAAATTGTATGGAGAAAAAATAACTGATGATGACTTATTAGAGAAAACTTTCTCAACTTTTCACGCATCTAATGTGCTCCTGCAGCAGTAATATCGTGAAAAGGGCTTTAAAAAATACTCTGACTTGATCTCATGCCTTTTAGTGGCTGAGCAAAATAACGAGCTATTGATGAAAAATCATGAAATTCGACCCACTGGTGCCGCTCCATTCCCAGAAGTGAATGCAACAGTACATGGAAATTTTGAGATCGGACCCTATCGTGGTCGAGGTCGTGGTCGCGGCCGTGGACGTGGACGTGGTCGAGGTCGTAATAATTTCAATTATTATGGCAACAATAACTTCAGCCAACAAAAGAAAAATGATCTGAAAGTTAAGGGTGGTCCAAGTAACCCTTCAATAGGTGGTCCTAACAATCCTTCAAAAGGAAATGAAAATATATGCCATCGATGTGGTATGAAAGGGCATTGGTCGCGTACCTGTCGTACGTTTGAGCATCTAGTAAAACTTTATCAAGCATCAAAGAATATGGAAACGAACTTGACTTTTGAAGATAATGATACAAATACCAATTTTGATTATGAAGATGATGCCCACAATATTGAAGCAAATCTTGCCTACAAGGATAATAACATTAATGATTTTACTCATATGGATGTAGAGGACTTTTTCGAGACTCTCGGTGGGAGAGTTGATGATGGAAATAATAAGAAGAACTAAATGTTATTTATTTTCAGTATTTTACTTCGTACTTTTGATCATCTTTTAGTTGTATTTCAGTTTCACCTATGAATAATTATCATTTATGATAAATTATTTTGTTTAATGAAGCAATATGGATTTGCGAAATTCTATAGTGGGACCCAAGATCGATCTCAATGATGTATGTCTCGCCGACTGTGCTACAATGCATACCATACTTAGATAAAAAATACTTTTCTGAATTAATAGCAACTAATGCAAATGTTAATACCATATCTGGTAGTGCAAAACTAATTGAAGGCTCCGGAAGAGCCATTATATTATTACCTGAATGAACAAAATTTGTTATAAATGATGCTTTATTCTCTAGTAAATCTAAAAGAAATTTACTAAGTTTCAAGGATATTCGCCGAAATTGATATCATATTGAGACTACAAATGAGAATAATAATGAATACTTACATATCATAGTTGTTATATCAGGAAAGAAAAGAGTTTTGGAAAAATTACCTGCCTTATCTTCGGGTTTGTATTATACAACTATTAGTACAATTGAAACACATGCTTTAGTAAACCAGAAGTTTACCGATCTAAATACTTTTAATATTTGGCATGACCGGTTAGGCCATCCCGGATCAACAATGATGCGTAAAATTATAGAGAATTCATATGGTCATTCATTGAAGAACCAGAAGATTCTTCAATTCAAAGAATTCTCATGTGCTGCCTGTTCTCAAGGTAAGTTAATAAAGAAACCGTCTCCAATGAGAATTGGGTTAGAATCTCCAGCATTTCTGGAACGGATTCAAGGTGATATATGTGGGCCCATCCATCCATCATGTGGACCATTCAAATATTTTATGGTTTTGATAGATGCATCTACAAGATGGTCACATGTGTGTTTATTATCAACTCGCAACCTGGCGTTTGTGAGATTACTTGCGCAAATAATTAAATTAAGAGCACAATTTCCAGATTATGCAATTAAGACAATTCGCCTTGATAATGCTGGTGAATTCACATCTCAGGCTTTCAATGATTATTGTATGTCTATTGGAATAACAATTGAAAGTCCTGCTGCCCATGTTCATACACAAAATGGACTAGCAGAATCATTCATTAAACGCCTCCAATTAATTGCTAGACCATTACTTATGAGAACAAAACTTCCGGTTTCAGCATGGGGATATGCTGTTTTACATGCAGCAGCACTTGTGCGCATCAGGCCAACAAGTTATCATAAATTCTCCCCATTACAATTGACTTTTGGCCAGGAGCCAAACATTTCCCATCTTAGGATTTTCGGATGTGCGGTATATGTGCCAATTGCTCCACCACAACGCACAAAGATGGGTCCTCAAAGGAGGTTGGGAATCTATGTTGGTTATGAGTCCCCTTCTATAATTAAGTATCTTGAACAAATGACAGGAAATTTATTTACGGCGCGGTTTGCCGATTGTCATTTTGATGAAACAATGTTCCCAACATTAGGGAGAGAGAATAAAGAGCTGGTAAAAGAAATAACATGGAATGCATCATTATTATCTTATCTAGATCCTCGAACAAACCAGTGTACACAAGAAATTCAAAAGATAATTCATTTGCAAAATATTGCAAATCAACTTCCAGATGCATTTACCGATATAAAAAGAGTTACTAAATCTTATATACCAGCTGAAAATGCTCCAGTTCAGATTGATGTCCCGGTAGGACAATCTGTTAGTGCAAATGAAAGCAAACCACGGTTAAAACGTGGCAGACCAATCGGTTCCAAGGATAAAAATCCTCGTAAAAGAAAAGGAGCAAAAGATGAAGATGGTCATATTGTGGAGGCGAGCGCTCATGAAGAGTCGCATGACATAACTAATAAAAACACCCAAGAAGCGGTGCAGGTACCTGAAAATAATGAAAATGAAGAGATCTCAATAAGTTATGTCACTACGAGAAAAATATGGAACCGAAATAAAATAGTTGTCGACAACATTTTTTCATACAACATTGCTGTTGAAATTATAAATGAGAATGAGGATCTAGAACCTAAATCTGTCGAAGAATATAGAAATACAAATGACTGGCCAAAATGGAAAGACGCAATTCAAGCAGAATTAAATTCACTTTCAAAACGTGAAGTTTTCGGACCAATAGTCCAAACACCAAAAGGTGTAAAACCCGTTGGGTATAAATGGGTATTCATGCGAAAAAGAAACGAGAAAAATGAAGTCGTTAGATATAAAGCACGACTAGTGACACAAGGGTTTTCGCAGAGACCCGGTACTGATTATGAGGAGACATATTCTCCTGTGGTGGATGCAATTACTTTTAGATACCTTATTAGTTTGGCAGTACGTGAAAATCTAGATTTGCGTCTAATGGATGTTGTTACAGCCTATTTATATGGCTCGCTCGATACTGAAATTTATATGAAAGTCCCTGAAGGACTTAAAATTCCAGATGCACTTGGGAAATCCCGGGAAAATTATTCAATACGCTTGCGTAAATCATTATATGGATTAAAAAAATCTGGGCGCATGTGGTACAATCGATTGAGTGGATACTTGTCAAAAGAAGGTTATAAAAGTGATCCAATTTGCCCATGTGTTTTTATAAGGAAATCAGGATCAGAGTTTGTTATAATTGCTGTATATGTTGATGATTTAAATATTATTGGAACTCCTGAAGAGCTTCAAAAAGCAGTTGATTATTTAAAGAAAGAATTCGAAATGAAAGATCTTGGAAAAACAAAGTTTGTCTTGGCTTGCAGATCGAGCATCTATCAAACAAAATTTTTCTTCATCAATCAACTTATATACAAAAGATCTTGAAACGATTCTATATGGATAAGGCACATCCCTTAAGTACCCCAATGGTTGTAAGATCTTTGGATATAAAAAAGGACCCTTTTCGTCCTCGTGAGAATAATGAAGAACTCCTTGGTCCTGAAGTACCATATCTCAGTGCTATTGGAGCATTGATGTATCTTGCTAATAGTACACGTCCTGATATATCTTTTGCTGTAAATTTATTAGCAAGATTTAGTTCTTCTCCAACACGACGACATTGGAATGGAATTAAACATATATTTCGATATCTCTGAGGAACAATTGATATGGGGTTACTTTATGAAAATAATGCAAAATCATACTTAGTTGGATATGCGGATACAGGTTACTTATCTGATCCACATAAAGCCCGCTCTCAAACAGGCTATGTATTTACAAGCAATGGAACTGCTATATCATGGCGTTCTACTAAACAAACTTTAGTTGCCACTTCATCAAATCATGCAGAAATAATCGCAATGCATGAGGCAAGTCGAGAGTGTGTTTGGTTAAAATCAATAACCCATCATATCCAACAGATGTGTGGTATATCATTCGACAAAAATACCCCTATAATTTTGTATGAAGATAATGCAGCTTGCATAGCTCAACTCAAAGAAGGGTACATCAAAGGTGATAGAACGAAACATAATTCACCAAAATTTTTCTTCACTCATGAATTTCAGAAGAATGGTGACATAGATGTTCAACAAATTTGTTCAAGTGAAAATTTGGCTGATTTATTAACTAAGGCATTGCCGACTGTCATTTTTGAGAAGTTGATAAGTGGAATTGGGATGTGTCGACTTAAAGATGTTAAATGATTTTGTCATCAGGGGGAGTAAAAGATATATTGCACTCTTTTTTCCTTCACTAGGTTTTTATCCCAATGGGTTTTTCCTAGTAAGGTTTTTAATGAGGCAATAAACAATAAACAATGAACATCCAAGGGGGAGTGTTATAAATATTAAAGTTATGGATGTCATTGAAAGGTCACATTGAAGTTACTAATGTCTAGATTAATTCACATTGAAGAGTTAGAAATATTGTAACTTATGACTTTTGGATTTCCCAACTAGTCCTATAAATAGTGATACTTTGTAATGTATTTCTCAATGAATATGAATAAAAAATCTTCTCTCCCTACTTTGTTCTCTTTAGTTTATTCTTTACATGTTCATCTTCTAGCTTATTTCGTAACACTATGGGGTATTTATAAACTTTTTATTCATTGGCTTTAATCAAACTTCTCAAATCCTTAAAATTTGTAATCTTTCAAGAGTTCGATTCGAAGAATGTCTTCACGAAGTATGAAGTATTTTGTCGTTAGTTTCCCCCTTTCTGTACTGCATAAAACAACCCTCTAAAATTTATTTATTTATTTATTATTATTGTTGTTGTTGTTGTTGTTGTTGTTGTTGTTGTTGACACTATGGGGTATTTATAAACTTTTTATTCATTGGCTTTAATCAAACTTCTCAAATCCTTAAAATTTGTAATCTTTCAAGAGTTCGATTCGAAGAATGTCTTCACGAGGTATGAAGTATTTTGTCGTTATTTTCCCCCTTTCTGTACTGCATAAAACAACCCTCTAAAATGACACTATGGGGTATTTATAAACTTTTTATTCATTGGCTTTAATCAAACTTCTCAAATCCTTAAAATTTGTAATCTTTCAAGAGTTCGATTCGAAGAATGTCTTCACGAGGTATGAAGTATTTTGTCGTTATTTTCCCCCTTTCTGTACTGCATAAAACAACCCTCTAAAATTTATTTATTTATTTATTTATTGTTGTTGTTGTTGTTGTTGTTGTTGTTTCATCCAAGTTGTTGGGTTACTCTACTCTGATCTAGTTCATCTCTGATCTAGTTCATCCAAGGTGTTTGTTTTTTAGTTGAGTCAATAATCTTTATTTAGAGTGTTAGTTGATTTTTCAGATTTTGATTTATGAGTTGATCTTCCTATTGAGGAAGAAATTGTTGGGTTACTCTACTCTGATCTAGTTCATCTCTGATCTAGTTCATCCAAGGTGTTTGTTTTTTAGTTGAGTCAATAATCTTTATTTAGAGTGTTAGTTGATTTTTCAGATTTTGATTTAGGAGTTGATCTTCCTATTGAGGAAGAAATTGCTAGAGCTATTCGTGAACTAACCCCATAGTCTTCTGATGTTTCGTTTTATGATGAATCTATTTACAACATGTCCCCTTTCCCTTTAGGCACTAGGCCTGATGAGGCCAGTAGCTGGGTGATGGACGAAGATGAAGGGGTTATCCAGTCTTCTAAGCTTAAAAGTCGGATAGTGAATATTGATATCGCAAACAATGAAATGTCTTTTAGGGAGTTAGAAGTTTTAAAAAGTAGCATAAGCTTATCTCTTTCCCATGAATTTCTGCTTCCTCGTGAGGGTCAGAGGATTAGGTCCCCTCCTTCAAGGTATTTTACCGTTTATAAAGAGTATTTTTATTATGGTTTCTCAATTCGCCCTTATCCTCTTTTGGTGGAAATCCTTCAAAGTTTCATTGTCTGCATTAGCCAACTTACTCCAAACTCATTTATGTACTACGAGGGTTTCCTGCAATGTTGTGCTAACTTGAACATTTCTCCTACACTGGCTTCCTTTAGGACTCTATTTAATCTGAGAAGGGTCACGAACCAATTATACTTTCACTTATTCCACCATAAACATGTAAATTCTTAAAAGGTTGTTCTTCAGGGAAATGTTCTATAATTCCTTGGAAATCCAAGTTTTTATATATGAGAAATAATGGGTGGGATTTTTTGATTGAGTGGAGTTATAGTTGGAGTGATAATTTTTTTTCCTGATAATCCTTCAATGGATGTAGATGATATTTATGAGAGTTTGAGTATGCTGGCCTATTTAGAAATAATTTTAATGTGGCTCATATTTTTTCTAAGGGTATAATTATCTTCCTTCCTCTTAGAATTTTAATTTTGTTCATTTTTGTTATTTTACTGATTCATTTTTTTTTTTTTTTATGTAGGCAAAGGTTTATCTCTCAGTGAGCTTCATGCTGTGAAAAAGCTCAGTCCTGTTGGATGAAGATGAAGATAATGAAGTGAAGGGAGGTTTTGATGATTTCCAAATGTCATCAGCTAAGTAACAGAAGCTTAGCAAACCTCAGAAAATATTTAACCGAAGAAGGGTTAAATATTTGGTCCAGAAGACTACTGATCGTATGCTGACTTCGAAATCAGACTGGTGGATTTTCAATAGACTCTAATCAGATGAGTTCGATTTGAAATCAGCAGAGTGTTCATCAAAAGGATAGATTTGATCAACAGAGTAGAAGTGATCAAAAAGTCATTAAAACGGTAATAAATGCATCTGAAGTAATAAATACTGCAAGAGAAGGGTATTAAAGACAAATGATTGAAGAGGAACCTCGGATCAGCAGAGTGCATTTAATGCGACTGACAGAAAGTACAGCAGAGTGTACATTACAACAGTTACAGGGAGCCATTCCAGAAAATGGGGACCAGTACTCGGGGAGCGTTGAGATTTGTCTCTTCTTCAATGGACAAATTCAAATCTCCAAGTATAACTAGTTCGAGATTCAAGAGTTAAAGACAAGCAACACAACTGAGCCTAGAAATTCAAGAGCAAAATCTCTCCATGTCTCTAACTCAAGAACATAACACTTATCAACTTAGTCATCTGTTGACAAAAGTCGAAGTTGAAGATCAAATATACATATAAATCTGAGTGATTCTATTAGAAGAGAGTGTTGTGAGAAGTGTAGATCCGTCTAAGTGAGTGATCTAGCTTCAGAGAGTAGGACTTCTTTGTGATTTGTTATTGTACACTTGTGGCTTTTCATTTATTGGTTTGCACAAGACTTATATACTATAAACTGGGTGATTATAGTATAACCCATGATCTAAGTGACTTGGAAGAGTGGACTAAAAGACATTCTTGTCTACATAACCACTATAAAAATCATGTGTGTTTGTTTACTACATTTTACTTTGCATATTTTCAAAGGTCTTCAAATATTGAAACTGAACAAAAGATTTTAAAGGAGTTTAAGAACTGGGGATAAAATCTTTTAATTAAGAAAACTACTTGTTGAAAAACACTTGAAATATCCGCTGCAAACAAGTAATTATAACTCTAATTTCATTAGAAACAGATAAGTAAAATCAGACGAGTGGTCAACTCTACTATTTAAGCTTAGTGCGCAATCAGTGAAGTAGTCTCACGAACTCTTGATCAACTTACTATGCTGATAAGAAAGTTAGAGAAAAATTTTCAAAGTTTTAAGAGGCATATTCAACCCCCACCCTCTAGACCTCATCTGACCACTTGGGACCAACAAATCCAAACGTCCTCCTCCCTCTCCCCCCCTAGAGGAAATCCAGCCAGCCATCTGAGGGGAGTTCCTCTAAGGAAGGAAATGGAGGACCCGTGCTCCCTGCATCGCGAAGCAGTCCTACAGAGACATTTGGTACCATTGCAACTCCTGGGAAGAGTCGTGCATCCTCCCTCCGACTAAGCGTCCCAGGGAGCCTCTGACTGAGGCTTCTCCCTGTCCTGGTGTGGGGAAATGACTTTTTATATATGGACTTAACAGGGACCAAGGTGTTAATTCATTTTGGGATTCTGCTGATCTCTATATAGGGTATGAGAAAACAAGGGCTTCGATATCTTCATACGACGCCACTCGTTTTGACCAGTTTTCCTCTAGCAACTTGGATCAGATGCTTTGGGCTAACTTGGCTCAGGTAAATTTTACTCGTATTTTATAATACATTTGCTTGCTCTTTTTTTTTTAAATCTTTTATTATTATGCAGATACCGTTGATGTCTCATTTACCCAGTCACCGTTCCAACCATTTTGAGAGGGAATCTAGAGCTGCTGAGGCGAAGCTTGGTCAGATGGCTATTCAAATGCAGAAGCTGGAAAAGGAGAATGCCAGACTTTCTAAGGATTTGAAACATGAAGTTCAGACTGGGGACAAATTCAGAAAGTCTGATGAAGGGGAAAATATACTTCAGCAATTTAGAGAAGGAGTTGGTTACCAAGTACCAAAGTATCGTGGAGAAAGAGCTAGTTAGCAAAAATAAGAATTCAAACACTTATATAGAAGACTTAATGAAAGAGTCTTTTCTAGTGTATGATCGCACTACGCGATTGCCGCAGGGTTCTAGGGAATCTGGACGCTATCCTGGTGAAGACTTTATGTTTTTGGATGCTGACGTCTCCGAAGAACCTGACTTGTAAGAGGAAGAGGCTTTGATTCCCGCTGAGGGAGAAAAATTGTTATTTTCACTTACTTTTTATAAATAGATGTTTAATAGGTTGATTATCACGTAATCACCCTTTCCCTTTTCACACTTTTTACCTTTGCTTGGAGACTTAGTTTGTTTACTTTGATTTTTGAATAACTATAGTTATTCTTAAACTTCTTTTGATGCCTTACTTTTTGTTCCCATTCTTTTGAATAATGCTTGCATAATATTTTCTCTTTATTTGAGAAATTTTCTGCCATCGTGTTTTTAACAATTAATTTGTTTTCTTTTATTGGCGTTAGGATCTTGAAGAGTTATTTATCATTTTGCCTTCGAGGTGACGACGTTTTTATTGACCTCTTTTGGAGGGATAACGCTCTTTTGTGGAGCTTTTTATATTATTTTGCTTCGATGTAAAGCAGAAGTTTTCTTTTCGGGATTTGCTTCAACCCCTCTCTTCGAGATCATGAATCCTAAAAACTTCACTCCTTGAACGCCAAAAGTACATTTGTTAGGATTCAACTTTATTCCGTGATACTTTAATATTTCAAAAGTTTCTTCTAAATCTTTGAGATGATTGTTCCGTTTGTAACTTTTTACCGCCTACATATACTTCCACGTTTCGGCCTATTTGTTTCTCAAACATGTGATTGACCAATCTTTGATAAGCGACTCCAGCATTTTACAGACCGAATGACATAACCCTATAAGAATAAATGCTTTGGTCAGTAATGAAATTAGTTTTCTCTTGATCTTGAGGTAGCGTTGAAATTTGATTATATCCTTGAAACGCATCTAAGAAACTCAACAACTCACATCCCGATGTAGAGTCTACCAACATATCAATCCTTGGTAAGGAATATGAGTCCTTTGGGCAAGCTTTGTTCAAGTTGATGAAGTCAATGCACATTCTCCATTTACCATTGGGTTTTGGAACCAAAACTACATTGGACAACCACTCTGGATATTGCACATCTCGAATGTAGCCAGCTTGGAGTAGCTTCTCCACTTCCTCCTTAATGATGTCATTTTTTTCTTGCCCGAACGTCCCATTCTTCTATTTTACCGGCTTTGCCTTTGGGTCTACACTGAGTTTATGTACCATTACTGACGGGTCTATTCCTTGGAGATCGATAGCTTCTAATGCAAATATATCTATCTTCTCTCGCAGGAATTGGATCAACTGAGATTCCGCATGCGGCTCGATCCTTGTCCCGATCCTCGTTGTTTTACTTGGATCTCCTGGAATGAACTCTATAGTTTTTAATTCCCACACAACCTCTATTCTTAAGTCTTAAGGCTTTCTTCTTTTACTTTGGATCTCTTCTTCTTTGGTGATGGAATTCTCATTCGGTATTTGTTCTACATCAATGGGATCTGTTTGAGATCTTCCTCTTATGCTACAATTTCTGATGAGATTGGCATAGCATTCGCGAGCCATCATCTGATCTGTTATCCCTTCTCCCACTCCATCTGTTGTGGGAAATTTCATCTTCATGTAATAAGTGGAGATTGCAGCTTTGAAGAGGTTTAGGCTAGGTCTTCCCAATATCATGTTATAAGTGGAAGGTACCTTAACCACCAAGAATTTGACCATTCTCGTAGCCCTTCTCGGAAACTTCCCAATGAGATAGGCAACACGACCTCTCCTAATGCTTCTACTGTCTCTCCTAAAAATCCTGACAGTGCCGTGTTAACTCTCTTGAATCAGCGTTGTCAATGTTCAGCTGCTTGAAAGCATTGTAAAAGATTATATTTGTAGAACTTCCGCTATCAACCAATATTATCTTCAACCAATAGTTTTGATTACGCCCAAACTTGTTGAAACAAAGTGATCGATGTAGAATAGATTGGGCGATCGTATCTACGAGGAGATGACTAAAATAAGCTAAAACCGTTAATAGACAAAGTAGCTTTCGAGATAAATAAATAAACTAAATTAACGAAGCAATTTGATTTTAAGAAAACTTAAAGAAAAGTGAATTTTTGGTTGTTGGAAAATACGAGAATTAAAACGGCAAGATATCAAGAATCTTTTATATGCTTCGTTCACTTATTTGGATTGATTCATAAAATTACTCAATTGAAAGTTTCACATCCGAGCAATCAATCGGAAGATAAAGAATTGAAAAACACATGATTTCTAATGTATTTGAGTAAATAATTTTCTTGCTTTTAGAGTTGGCACAAAATATCATCTTATGAGAAATCAAAAACATACTATATACCAAGCATATTGCATTAAAAGACTACCCATAAAACGAAAGTTTTATATCAATATAATTATATCTTAAAGATTTTCACATAAAAAGAGCTTGACTAGATTTATATGAAAACTAATAAAACAATTGTATTAACATAAAAGTTGATGAAAATAGATGAAGAAGAATAAATTACTCAAAATTATTAAACTTACAAAACCTTAAATAATCGAATCCAAATAAGATCACTACACATATAAGTTCATCTCTAATCTAACCAAAGAACTCTTAGCCTAATTTGCTAATCATTATCACAAGTTCTAGAGAGAAATATGATAATGATTTGAGAGAGAATTGTAACTAAGACTAAGAATTGTGTGTTTTAAGATGTGTGATTATAGGACTATATATAGGTGCTAAATACCCCTAATCCAAGTAGGAAAATGCTTAGGAGGTAGAATTTGAGTAGGAAGATGTTTAGGAGGCTCAATTCTCGTATGGAAAGGATTTATGGGTTACTTAGATCCTACACTAGTGGATTTAATCCATTGGGGTTGGATGAATGGCACATGTGCATGAAAGGACAAAAAATTGTCCTTACATGCTCATGTGGCATTCATCCAACACCCGGGTGGATTAAATCCACCGGGGTAGGTACTAATTTTCCGGATTTATGCAAGTTTCCTAATCACTTTAGGACAAAAATCGCGATTCCCACGTAGAAGATTCTGCTTTGCGCGACATATTTGAAAAATACATATCTTTGTGCTCCGAACTCCAAATCCAGATCCGTAAAGTCCGTAATGTAGCTAACTCCTTCCTCTACAACATATCCGAAATTCAGCTTAATAGGAGCTTCCTTGCGAGAGTTATAGTCCTTGGAAGTAGCAGTAATATTTCTGGCAGATTCCTTATTTGTTGTTCTTGCACTAATTGACTTCCTTGAATCTTTCCTTGCTTCAAATTATGCCTTTGATACTTGTACAATTTGAGGAAGCTAAATATTTCGGGGTCCATATTTTATTTTCCTACAAAAACAAATAAAAACTCAATATTTTCTAATCACAATAATTTCTATTAATTTCATGAAAATAGTAACACTTGTTTACTTAGAAAATAAGAACAACTTAATTGCATTTTCAAGCACTAATCAAGTTTGCAACTGTAGCAGAGATCACCAGGGCGTCATTTTGGGTAGGTAACTGCCCCTTCTCTAAATCATTATCATCAAAGGTGATAGAATGAATGTTCTCCGCAGCTTGCTGAATCTGCTGCTCAAGTTGCGGTGGGAGTTCTGGAAATGCTTTTGTTGACCTTACCAAAGCTTTTCTAGCATTAGCTGAATCTCCTTCAGCTGGTCCTCTTGATATTATGTTGATAATGCATGCTCCATGCATATTCTCATCATATATTCCTTGCACTGA
Organism: Penstemon barbatus; assembly: GCA_003313485.2. Taxonomy (NCBI): domain Eukaryota; kingdom Viridiplantae; phylum Streptophyta; class Magnoliopsida; order Lamiales; family Plantaginaceae; genus Penstemon; species Penstemon barbatus. The sequence continues at coordinate 32,970,488 of CM064880.1, forward strand.
ACTATTCCTGTTAGGTTCTTACCTTCCACTTCGTTCCTGTGGGAGGTTTCTTCCAGATTGTGGGGTGGCTAGTGCAACATCCCTTCTATCTATTTCTCTTCTTCTTCTCAGATATTCGGCTTGAAGGTTATCTCGTTGTATTAATCTTTCAATTTCATCCTTCAGATGATAACAATCCTCGGTGTTATTTCCCCGAGCTCTATGATATCGACAATACTTGTTCGATCTTCGACGGTCTAGATTTTCCCTACGTGGTTGCGACCATTGTGGTAATCCTTGTTTGACTACTGCCGAGAAAACCTCCTCTCTGGTAGCATTTAGGGGTGTGTATTGCGCATACCTGGGGGTATAGCTAATTTCTCTTTCTTCCTCTTGATTCTCCTTTCATTTCGGGTGATCATTCTTATCATCTTCTCTAATCTTCCTTTTGCTTCATTTCTCCATTTTCACCCTCGATGCTTTCTCGATTCTGATGAACTTTTCTGCTCTGGCTAAGAGTACATCAAGAGTTTTTAGGGGTTTTCCTGCCAAAGATTCCTTCAGTCGCTCGTCCAACAGTGTTTGCTGGAGTATACTGGCGAGGAGCTCTATATCCACTTGAGGTACTTCCAACACTGCATTAGTGAAGCGTTGTATATATTCTCTCAGCGATTCTCTGCTCTTTGCTTCACAGTGAACAAATGCGCTGCAGTCTTCCTATTCATGGAGAAGTGATGAAGGAAGCGTTGACTCAATTGCTCAAAGGTTGTAATTGTGCCTGTCGGTAGCTGGTTAAACCATGTGAGGGCAATCTTTGCTAAAGTTGTGCAAAATTTTTTGCGAGTGGCTGCATCGCTCATTGCATGTAGATCTGCCTTGGCCGCAAACTTGTCTAAATGCTCCTGGGAATCTCTCGTTTCATCATACTCCGTGAAGCTTGGGATCCCGAATCCTTGTGGTAAGGATTCTGAAAGCATTGTGGGAGCAAAAGGACTTCTTCTCATTGGAATTATGGTTGCATATGGTTCTCCTACTTCTCCCCGCTTCGGTTGCTCGTACTTCTGTTCCTCACGCTCCCTTCTTCCTTCATTTACTACTGGAGCGGCATCTCGATATGAGGGCCTCCTCTTCTCCTGTTGGATCCCTACCATTAACTTCATCTTCATTTAAAGTTTGTCCTGAAGTATGTTGTTCCCTTGGTCTTTGTTCTTCTCTCGTTGCTGCTCTTGATTCTCTGTGAGAGAATACGGGTGAAACATGCGTTCGTCGCTGCTCAGCCACATATTGCGCGACCGCTCGCGCGGCAACCGTTGCTGCCATTGCATCCAGCCTCTCTTGAGACATTTAAATTGTGGGTGCTATGGGTGACGCATCAGGTGCTGCCTCTGGGATATATGTTGGATCCAGTGCACCTTCTACCCCGTCTCCATCTCCTTCAGGTAGTCCCTCTGGTTCTTCCATCCATTGGTTTTTCGTTCTCGTTCGCCATCTCAACGTCCCAATCAAAAACTTCCCACAGACGGCGCCAAAAATGATGTTGCGTAAAAATGATCAAGGGTATCTCCGGGATTATCTCTTCCTATCTTGATCGTCTTCAAATTTCGTTCTGACGTCACGGGACTAATTTCGAGGAAACTCTTTAGCTATTCTTCACTCTTTTTCAACTTGCTATTTTAGGTGAAATGAGATTGATATTTATAGGGTAGAATAGAGGAGGTGAGGAGTCACATCATTAAGTGTGGGAGATGAGAAGTCCACCATCAATTAGGGGAAGAGAATAAGCCTCCCACTAACTTCAAAATTAAATGGGGGTATGGTGGTCATTTTAATGAATGTCATAAATGTAATTTTTGACTAATTATTTTAATAATGAGGGTTTTGATAATTACTAAAATACTCTTGTAATTTTAAATATCCCCATCATTAAACTTTCTGACTGAAAGAGGTAGAATTGCTTTTTTAAATTTTTTTATAGAGAGTAAAGTACTCTTTTTCAAATCATAAGGGATAAATTAAAATTATTGATGAACTTGGTTAAATTAAAAGGATCTTGAATGTCCAAGAAAGTAGTCATTTTTTTTTTTTGTTTCTTTAAGCTACTGTGTTTTTAGGGCTTTATTTGACGACTTTTTTTTTGAGAATTTAGAGTTTGGTTTATTTTGAATTTTACCTTTCTCATTTTTTATGTGTTTTCATAAGGGAAAAATGCATATATGGTATCATAAAATATGACACTCTGCAACCTTGATACTATTTAATACATAAATGCACATTTAGTACCATATGTAATTTAAATATTATCTGCAATGTTCATACCATTGTTAAATAATCGGGCAAAAATGGACGAAATTGTCCACGTTCACCGCATGTGTTGTTATCTCGTCTATTAGGATCATAAATAGTCACGTTTCCCTCACTTTTGGGGGGAAAATTATCATGTTATCTCGTCTCTTGAAGGAATAATTATAATATTTTCCTCACTTTATTACGTTATCTCATGATTATTTTATCCTCCAAAAGACGAGATAACGGCTATGTATATTGCACGTGGTCGATTCCATCCATTTTTTTCTATTATTTGACGGCGGTATAAACATGACAATCAATATTTAAATTGTGATACTAAATGTGCATGTACGTATCCAATGGTACCAATGTTGCAATGCCATATTTTATGATAGTAAATATGCAGTTTTCCCCTTTTTATAATGTGAGAGTTTTTTTAAGTCGAGACGCTTTCTTATTTCTCTTTGTTAATGTGAGGGAAACTTGTTCATCATGTTTTGTAATTTCAGTTAAGGATTTTATGATCTACTTAATTTGTCCATGTTACAGGCCCTGTTGCTGAAGACATGTTTCATTGGCAAGCTACAATTTCAGTTACAATTATTAAGGTGTTACAAAACAAAAATATGCCTCTTGTTCTTTTCTATAAATGTCATATTATCTCATTTTGCTTGCTATGATTCAGTGCTTATACTTGCTTTTAATCTTGCCTTTTTCTTAAAGCATGAGTCTCTACTTCTATATATAATGAGAGTTAATGTTCAATTTATTTCCATGTGATTTAAAAATGAGCATTTTATCTCCTTGTAATTTTATAAAATTTCGCAGCACCTCTTTTGACATTTTTATATTTGGCACTTTACCCCTGAGTTATGATAATATGACAATCTATCTCCATTGTTTCATAATAATGTGGCAATTTACACCTGATATTATGATAAATGTGGAAATTTATTCCCCCTATATTATAAAAACACTTTTCATGATTACTCTCAATTTCGGAAGGTGGGTTACACTCTTTGACTGAAGTAGATAAATTACTTCTATAAAATTTTCATAGGGGATGAAATATCTTTTTTCCAAATCATAAGAAAATTAATTATTATGCATTTTACATAGGGTAAATTGACGTTAACTCTACGTAACGATCTTGATCAATTTTGAAGGTAGTTTTGAGGACAAATTTCTTCCACCCGAATATAAACAGCCATGGAAGCATATGTCTTAACATATTGGCGGAGGAATGGAATCCTGGATTGACTATTTCTAAGGTTCGTTTTACTTATGAAAATCATTCAACTCGTCACTTTTGATGGACAATAATTATTTTCTTATAGAAAAATTGTAATAATGGTCCTATAACTTTGGTATTTATTTAAAAATACTGTAACTATAGTGAATGCAAATTTAGTCCTTTAACTTTCATCAAATTTCAATGTTAGTTCTGTACATGACATGTATTGTCTTTTAAGCTTTAATTTTGGTCCTACAATTACAATTTAGTTCTATTACTTGGAAAAAAAGTTTGTAACTGAAGAACAAAAATTGAAACATATTAAAAGCTAGAGGACGAAATTTGTTATTCATAGGATTAAAATTGAAATTGAGTGAAAGTTAAAGGATTTGTCTATTCGATATAATTAGCTAGAGGGCTATATTTGAATTTTTTAACCAATTTCAGGTGTTGCTTTGCAATATGTTCTTTGTTGACCGACCCAAACCCAGATGATCCATTGGTACCCAAAATTGCACATATGTATAAAACCGACAGGTCCACGTATGAAACCACTGCAAGGTTCGGGACTCAGAAATACGCCATGGGCTAACCATCTTTCGTTATGTACGAGGGGATGTGCCTTAGCTTCAAATGCTTTGGTCATTATATTATCAAGTTACTGATAATTTATCTAATGTGGTATTCATAATGGTCAATTTATATTCCTATAATTTGAAAATAACACTATATTCCACTGTAACTTATGAAAATTTTACACACATATATGACACTTTATCCATGTATTATGATATTATGACAGATTATCCATTGTGTTATATAATTGAGGCTAGTTACTCTCTATGTTATGATAAATGTGGCAATTTTCTAATTTGTATAGTTACAAATATGTGAGTTATTTTTTATTTTATATTTTGAAAATTTTATTCTAATTTTTTTATTTTTTAAATGATTTTCGATTAATAAAGTTTATTTTTAAATGAAATTTTCCTTTTAGAAATTATTATTTATCATAAAAAAGATAGACTAAATGGATACAAATAAGTGTACCACTATTACACTGAACGGATGAAAATACCCACATTAATAGTCTCGTGCAATTAACGTGAGTTCGATGTCGCTCTGGATCGCCTGAAAAAGAATAAAGTGAAACAAATAACGGATATAGGGAGTAAAATATCAAGAAAAACACAAATAAGGACCACAGTATTGTTAATAAAAATAGATAAGGAGAACGAAAAGTATTATTCAGCTAATCTAATAAAAAAAACACATAAAAAGTTTTTGCTAATATAAAAATAACACGGGGGTTCCTCGAAACTAGAAAGATCACAGGGGATATTTTTACATTTGGTTCTAAATAACTTAGAAATATATAAAGATACAACATTTTGTAATTTCTTAGATTTCGTATAGCATCCCCACCTGCAATGTTCTTTCAGGTGGGATTTCAATAGTCGAAACTGCTGCCTTGCAATTTTTCTGAAGAAATCTATATATATGATCAATCGTGAATCGGGCAAGTATTCCTTTCTCCCGATCTGCTTTTAGCACAGTTCGACCCGTAACAAATACAATTTCTCTCTGCGCAGCTGATTGTATTCTTCGTTTTTCGTTCCAATTTCCAGCGACTTCTAGAAGATTATTAACCACTGAAGCAACGTAATCATCTCCTTTCATATCTTGAGAGTCTTTATAGCCGAACTGAACCAAACACCGATAAACTCCTTCATGTCCTAATTTTCCCACATTAAACCTTTCTTCTGACAAAACCGTTTTGATGGGTAGTGTTCTAATAGTTACAATAACCATTATCTCGCGAACTGAGTTCGTGTGTTGGATGTAATGAGGAATGATAGGTGGAATGCCGTAGACGAGGTCTGTGAAAAAGAAACAAATACCGGGTGTTCGGTAAATGTGGGTGCTAGTTAACATTTGGTCAAGTTCACTTATGCTCATCTTTCTTTCGGATTCGTATGCAGTCTTTTTGCTTCTTCCGTATGTCCATGATAGCATTATTGTTAAGAAGATGACTGATATTGCAAAGGGTACCCATCCTCCTTGTGGGAATTTTTTGAGCAAGGATGTCATGAACATGGTTTCGATCAACATATAAGGTAAGAAAAATGTTAGGATAAGAAGAATATTCTTCTTCCATATGAGTAGCATCACTAATGTTGTCAAAAATGTGGTTATAATCATGACCCATATGACAACCATACCTGCAGTTATTAGGAAAATTAACACAATTAATTAAAATAAGAACAAAATTGTTATATAACACCTAATATTACTGAAATTTGATTTATGTATAATCGAGTGAAAAGAACTATATTACTCTTTTAGGGTTAGAAGGGATGCGAAAATTGGACACTTGTAGTTTCAGCAAGCAAAAGTTACATTATTTATGTTTTAAATTGTTGTTATTTTAGTCCTCTAACCCGCAATTATAGTCCTAATTAAATTAACTGGAATTAAAATCAATGACCATAAATTGTCACACAAGCAAACAATTGATATAACATTAACTTTGTTCTCCATAATATTCAGTAGGCAAGGGAAGAAATGAAGGGAAGTAGGATGTTATTTTTCCTTCAATTTAAGCTGATTTGTCAAGGTGAAGTGTTGGATTACGGCCGCATGGCAGACAGAGGGGCAAAATATCCAATTTCTTACACGTGTGACAATTTATTAGCACTGATTCTAATTCCGATAAATTTAAAATTAAAATTGAGCGTAAAACGACCAAAATTGTGACAACTTAATACATAAAGAATGTAAGTGCCTGCCAGAACAACAGGTTCCCATTTACACATCTCCACAAAAACTAAAGGACTAGTACAACTTTTTGGCCGATCGAGTGCACATCTCTAATAAATCTTGATACCTTGATTTCATGCTACAAGTTATAGTGTTGGAAATAATTGAAATTTTCACAATGCATGAATTAAATTGAAGAGTCACTTTAGATGCAAGGAATTAGTATTTCCAAGAAGTAGTTAGATACACGAATGTATCTACATCAATATGTATCTAGATTATTCTAAGACTAGTAGAAATAGTGGTTCATTGTGTCATTTGTAAGTGAGCAACTCCAAGAGAACAAAGACTCCCTATACCACCAAAGTGGCTAGTCCATGTAGCCACAATTGGCACACAAAATATATCATTAATGAAGAAATGCAGCATGAATGCATATATCTTCCATTAAAATAAAATTCTAACATGATCTCAGAGCCTCATGTGATCTTGAGGATCTGTTCTCAGAGAAATCGCTTCCAAAAAGCATGAAGATAGAGGTTAGAGCCAAATGAAGAGTTCTACCAACAAAAAACGTGCAGCAGTAATGAACATTCAAAAATCGAATTGAAGGAAAAGAAAAAGAAAAAAAAACTTCAAAAACTCGATGCATGCATGATGGACTCCTAAGGAATCACATCCAATCTAAAGATAACGAGAAATGAGCAATATCTGCGACATCATCTGTGAAATGAAAAAGTACAAAAGTGAAAATTTCAATTACGGGGGATGTTGAAAATAATTGAAATTTCCACAATGCATGAATTAAATTGAAGAGTCACTTTAGATTCAAGGAACTAGTATTTCCAAGAAGTAGTTAGAACATGAATATATCTACATTAATATGTATCTAGAGTGTTCTTAGACTAGTATAAATAGGGGTTTATTGTGTCATTTGTAAGTGGGCAACTCCAATAGAGCAAAGGCTACCTGGACCACCAAAGTGGCTAGTCAATATAGTCACAATTAGCACAAAAAATATATCATTGAAGAAATGTAGCATGAATGCATATATCTTCCATTAAAATAAAAATTCCAACAAACTTACCGTATGCATTTGCTAGTTCAACACCACCTTTGAATCCAATTACTAGACCAATTGTGAGAACCATCAAAACGTAGTTGATTTCCGGGGAATAGACTTGTCCATCGTGTGTCGAAGACGTGTGAACTATGTTAACCCGAGGAAAGCAACCCAAGGTTTGTGATTGTTTTACAATCGAAAAGGTTGCAGAAATCATGGACTGGCTCGAAACAATTGCAGCTAAGGTTGAAATAACAAACATTGGCCAGTATATAGATTCCGGGAGTGCACTGTAATAGGCATCACTTATTTTCTCAGGGTGCTTAACTAAGTATGCTGTTTCCCCGGCATATGTGATGATTAATGCTGGATAAACAACAAAAGAGAAACCCAACTGCAGAAATCATGTTATTCTCGTTAAATAACTAACATATATGTAAGAAGAGGGAAAATCAGAAATTAAGAAGGGGTCATTTAGGGGGTTTTCTTTTCGGTTTTTTCTGTTTCTAGTAGGCAGATATACTCCATCATGTTATTTTAAGGTAAATATGAGTAAACCCTTGGGAAAACCAAAAAAAAAAATACGTTTTTAATCCCAAATCTAGATACTCAACAATTTTATTTTTGCTTTCACTATAATCATTACTTTCGGCCAAATATATTTGAGTAAATTACGAATACCCCTTCCAGGTAAGGCCTAGTTATAAAAATTTCCTTCACGTATTGAGTATTACAAATAACACCCAATCGCAATATTGGAACATTTTAGGGGCAAGGGTTAATTGTAAGAAGGTTTCTGTAATTAGGCCTGAGGAAATATGTAATTTAATCAATATATTTATTCTATCACACATTTCATTCTTCCCATCTTTCCTATAAGATTTGGGACTAAAAAAGTATGAAATAGAAACAATCATGTAGGATTGAAGATGCTAAATAGAGATTAATTGTTATACAAGATCAGAAGACCAAAGAATTAGAAGAACGGGGCGGGGAATTGGGTGATGAGATGCAATCTATTTTGGAAAGCTCGGGACTAAATGTGCTTTTCTAAAAGCACGTGACTAAAAGTAATGACCGCCTAGTACCACAGGAATAAAAATGCAATTATTTCATAAGTTTAATTAGGTAGTATCCCTTTGTATTTCTAAAAGAACACCAAAATTTGTTGGGTGTTTGGGATATGAAAGGTTAGAAAAATAATTTTAGCAAGATAAAGTAGACTTATTATTTCATCAAGACAATAAGGCTACAATATTTTGAGGCTGTTTGCTCTAAGCCTTCATACAAGAGAATAGATTTTCTTCTCTAAACTAACTTGCTAAGTTGGTGGTTTTTCTTGCTATAAAAATTCTACACACTACATACATATATATAGGTGCACTAAGGCGGTTAGACTTCTCCACAATCATCTAAAGTCTTCCATTTTAGTTACTTGCCTTGTTTAACTTCTAAGTGTAATTAATGAAGAGTTCCTTGCCTTACTTGACTTCTATGTGTAATTAATGAAGGTTTACTTCAATGTTAAGCCTCTTGATTTCATTGGTTGGCCTTTGATGACTTGCAATTCTTGATAAGTCTCTTAAGTTGCCAACTTTGACTCCAATTCATCAAGTATGAATTCTTCATGCTTAAGAAACTTCAAGGTTAAGGAACTTCATGCTTAAGGAATTATGAATTAATTTTAACACCCCCTCTTAATTCATAATTCGAACACCATTTCGGAATTGCTCCAACTTCTCTGAATTGACTGCTTTTGTAAAGCTATCTGCAAGTTGATCTTTAGTGTTCACAAACTCCAATTGAATTTCTTGATCTTGAACGAGACTTCTAATGTAGTGGTGTCGAAGTTCGATATGCTTTGTTCTGGCATGAAAAACAGGATTCTTTGTCATCTCTATACTGGACATATTGTCACAAAATATTGTTGTAGGAGTATTTTGTCTTTGCTCAATATCTGTCAGAAGTCTTCTAAGCCAAATAGCTTCACGAGCTGCGTCAGTGGCAGCAATATATTCTGCTTCTGCTGATGAGAGTGACACGGTCTTTTGCTTCTTTGATGCCCATGATATGATTTTTGAACCCAAACAAAATACATATCCAGCTGTACTTTTTCGATCATCAATTGATCCGGCCCAATCACTGTCAGTGTATCCGATTAGTCTGTTTTCTTTTTCCTTGACATATTTGATGCCAAAATTTCTTGTACCTTGAAGGTAGCGTAGAATTCTTTTTGCTGATGCATAATGCAATTTACTCGGGTCATGCATAAACCGCGAGATTAAGCTTACCGGATAGACAATGTCAGGTCTGGTATGCGTGAGATAGATTAGAGAGCCTACTAAGCTTCTGTACATCTTTGTATCAACTTTTGCAGCACCATCATTTAGCGTCAACTTTTCATTTAGTGCCAATGGAGTAGATATGGGTTTGCAATTAATCATCTGGAACTTCTTCAATAAACTTTCAAGATATTTTTTCTGAGAGATAAATATTTCCCCTTTGGATTGACGAACTTGAATTCCAAGGAAATATTTCATTAGTCCCAAATCAGTCATCTCGTATTCTTTCATCATTGCCTTTTTGAATTCTTCTACCATCAATGGATTTGTACCTGTGTATATCAAATCATCTACGTAAAGACAGATAATGAGAAAATCTTTTTCACCTTCTTTCTTCACATATAATGATGGTTCACTTTGACTTCTTTGAAATCCATTTTTCTGAAAGTAATTATCAATCTTGTTGTTCCAGGCTCTTGGTGCTTGTTTTAGCCCATATAGTGCCTTTCGGAGGCGATAAACTTTATCTTCTTTGCCTTGGACAACATAACCTTCAGGTTGTTCGACATAAACTTCTTCACTTAAATCTCCATTGAGAAATGCTGATTTGACATCCAATTGATAAACTGGAAGTTCCATTTGAGCAGCTATTGCTAGGACAATTCTTATTGTCTCCATTCGAGCAACTGGTGCAAATGTTTCATTGAAATCAATTCCTGGTTGTTGAGAATAGCCTTTTGCTACTAGACGTGCTTTGTGCTTTTGAATTGAGCCATCTTCTTTGTACTTCGTTTTGTAGACCCACTTTAGTCCAATTATACTTTTATTGTCGGGTAGATCCACCAGTTCCCATGTTTTGTTCTTTTCGATGCTTGCTATTTCTTCATCCATAGCATTTGTCCAAATTTCTTCTTTCACAGCTTCTTCAAAAGTCTGTGGCTCACAAGCAAAAAATGCCACATCACATGATTCATAAATTTCTCTTAAACTTCGCACCTTACGTACAGGACTTTCTGATTCTGGGTAGAATTCCTCAGATGCTCCTGGAGAACTTGAAATTGGGCTTGAAATTGGACTCGAGCTTGGACTTGTCGGATCATTTTGATTTAATGATGAGCTAGGCAGATTCACATTATTTGTTTTTGTATCTTCTCCCCAATTCCATGATTGTTTCTCATTGAAGATAACATCTCGAGATATAATAAGCTTATTTGTGTTTGGGTTTAGTAAACGATATCCCTTGGATTCGTCACTATAACCAACAAAGATAAGCTTTTCTCCTTTATCATCAAATTTTTCTCGCTTTTCTTTAGGAATATGAGAATAAGCTAAACAACCAAAAACTTTGAGATTGTTTACCTGTGGCTTTCTTCGATGCCATGCTTCATAGGGAGTCTTGTTTGGAACTGCCTTTGTTGGTGAACGATTTAAAATATAGACTGCTGTAACTACAGCTTCTGCCCAAAAACTTTTTGGAAGTCCTTTTTCAGCCATCATGCTTCTTGCCATTTCAACTATCGTGCGGTTTTTCCGCTCTGCAACTCCATTTTGTTGTGGAGTATATCGCACTGTTAGTTGTCTCTGGATCCCTTTTTCTTTGCAATAATTTAAGAAGGCTTTTCCAATAAATTCTCCTCCTTGGTCTGTTCTGAGAATCTTTATATTTCTGCCACTTTGATTTTCCACATTTGCTTTGAACTCCAGAAATTTTGAAAATGCTTCTGATTTTTGCTTCAAAATATAAACCCACATCATTCTGCTATAATCATCCACAAACAATAGAAAATATCTATTGTCGTTAAGAGACGGAGTTCGAGTTGGGCCACAAATATCTGCATGTATTAATTCAAGAGGAACTTTGGCTCTGTAGGATGTCTTTGGAAATGGTAGGCGATGCATTTTTCCATAAATACATCCTTCGCATGTTGTGTCTCGATCTGGAATATTTGGAAGACCAAGAACCATATTTTTTCTTTTTAAGAGATTGAGACCTTTGAAATTCAAATGTCCATACCTCAGATGCCATAGCTTATGATCTTCTACTGTTGTGCTCTGGAGAATAATTTTCTCGATCAATGGCAGATTAAGAGGAAATACATTATTTGAGCTCTTCTTAATATTTGCCATTGTGAGATTCTTCTGCTTATCAATAATGACACAATGATCATTATTAAACTCCACCTTGTAATTCTTCTTGAGTAGTTGACCCACACTCAATAGATTTTGAGTCAAATTTGGAACATAAAAAACATCTTTGATAAAATTTGTTTGTCCTTTCTTTGTCTGGACTGCTATTGTTCCTTTTCCAGCGATTTTATGTTCCTTTCCATCTCCAAGTTTTACTTCAGATGAATAAGTCTCATTAAGCTCCACAAACATTTTTTTATTTCCACACATATGATTACTGCAACCGCTATCAACGTACCACGTATTCTCAAGTTGTTGTTGTTGAGAATTCAAGCATGAATAAAATATCTGATTGGTATCTTTTTCATCAGTGTAATTGGCCTCATTTTTCTCACCATCATCTCTATGCCAACAATCTCTTTCTGAATGATTGGCGTTTCTGCATCTTTTACATTTGTAGCGGCAATCCTTTGTGTCGTGGTTATTTTTTCTGCATATTCGGCAAAACAAATCTGAATTTTGATTTGTATTTCTTTGGTTAGATAAACCTCCTCTTCCTAGACCTCGTCCTCGGAAGTTTTGATTTCTTCCACGACCTCTGCCTCTTGATACTCTGGATGTGGAGGCCATATTCTTTTCTGATTGACCATCTCCTTTTTTATTTTTCTGGTATGCTAGATTAAGCTTTACTTGAAAAGCTTGTTCCAAACTATGGTTTGAAAATCTGCTCATTCTTTTCTCATGAGCTTCTAAAGATCCCATGAGTTCGTCTAAAGAAAGTTTTGATAAATCTTTAGACTCTTCAATCGCAGCAACTATGTGCTCAAATTTTACTGGCAAGCTTCGCAAGACTTTTTCTACAATTCTTTTATCTTCGGCAGAATCACCATAGCCTCTAATTTGATTAACAATTGTAGAAACTCTAGAAAAGAATTCTTGCATAGTCTCGCTATCTTTCATGAGTAGATTATCAAATTCTCGCCATAAATTTTGCAGTTTCATGGAGATAACTTTTTCATAGCCACCAAATTGTTTTTTCAAAATATCCCATGCATCTTTTGAAAATTTAACACCCGTAATACGCGGAAGTATAGATCGACTTACCCCTTGGTGCATAAATGACAAGGCTCTTGCATCTTTGGTCTTGTTCTCTTTATGCTCCTTCTTTTTGGCTCCAGTCAACGTAGCTTCTTCCTCCGGAGTATATATTTCATACCCCTCTTCTACGATATCCCAAAGGTCATGGGACTGGAATAACGTTTTCATAAGAACGCTCCATAACTCGTAGTCTTGACCAACAAAGATCGGAACACCTTGTTGGGAATATGTGAAGGCAAGCTCATTGCTATTGCTTGGATTCATTTTTTCAATATGTGGGGGGTTATCAGGCCAAGGGTGGCTCTGATACCAAAATTTGTTGGGTGTTTGGGATATGAAAGGTTAGAAAAATAATTTTAGCAAGATAAAGTAGACTTATTATTTCATCAAGACAATAAGGCTACAATATTTTGAGGCTGTTTGCTCTAAGCCTTCATACAAGAGAATAGATTTTCTTCTCTAAACTAACTTGCTAAGTTGGTGGTTTTTCTTGCTATAAAAATTCTACACACTACATACATATATATAGGTGCACTAAGGCGGTTAGACTTCTCCACAATCATCTAAAGTCTTCCATTTTAGTTACTTGCCTTGTTTAACTTCTAAGTGTAATTAATGAAGAGTTCCTTGCCTTACTTGACTTCTATGTGTAATTAATGAAGGTTTACTTCAATGTTAAGCCTCTTGATTTCATTGGTTGGCCTTTGATGACTTGCAATTCTTGATAAGTCTCTTAAGTTGCCAACTTTGACTCCAATTCATCAAGTATGAATTCTTCATGCTTAAGAAACTTCAAGGTTAAGGAACTTCATGCTTAAGGAATTATGAATTAATTTTAACAATAAACCCTATAAAATATCCAAAAAAAAAAAAACCTCTAAAAACATCAAATAAACCCGTGTCTAGATAGTATTCTAATATTGCAGTAGTGATAAAAATTGTATAGTGAAATGATTTACAACTAAGTTGTTTTCTTACCTGAATTGCCCTTTTGTTGAAGTGACCCAAATCAGCGAACATTGCTTCAGCCCCTTTCTCATATATAATCCAAGAAAATGTGTGAAAATTTGAATTCATATTTTTTGGGGAGGTAATACAAATTGGTACCCTATGAAATGCAATTTTTTTTTTTTAAATAAAAACCTATGAAATGCATTTGAAAAATAGCACTTTATCTACCTCTCTGTAAATATTTTAAAGAAACAATTTACCTCATTTCGGTAGAGAGTGTAACTTATAATTTGTCTGAATTAAGAGTGAACTTGAAAAGTATTTTTGTAACATAGAGAGGAGGGGCGGGGAGGGTAAATCGCCACATTCATCTTAATACACGGTGGGTAAATTGTCACATAACTGTGACGTTATCATAAGTATATTGTCACATATAAAAATATTAGGAAGGCGGTGTGAAATTTTTATAAAATTATAGCGGAGGATAAAGTGCTTTTTTCAGGGGAAAATGCAAGTTACTTCCCTTTGTTATGTTAAACCTACAAGAAAGTACCCTGTGAAATTTTTATTGTGCCAAACTTTCTTGTGTTTTCAAAAACCCTGCAAAAAACACTCAATTTGTATAATAGGTCGTTTTGGATCGACAAATTTCAAGAAATAATTTTTAAAACATATCAAGTGAAGTTGTAGGGACCAACTTGAAGTATTCTAGAAATTATTTCTTGAAATATGTCGATCCAAAACGACCTATTTTTTGCAGGATTTTTAAAAATACAAGGAAGTTTGACGCAATAAAAATTTCATAGAATAGTTTCTTGCAGGTTTAGTATAACACAGAAGAATATTTTGCATTTACCCTTTTTTTCAAATAACAGAGAGGTAAATTAAACTTTCTAAATATCACTGGACAAATAGCCATTAACTCTTTATTTAAGTGTTGTCACATTTCATAACATTTTTGTTGTGAGTGTTCACCTGTTATGCTCAAGAAAACAGCTCCAAGAAGCTCCCATGCTATTTTCCCATTCCTCAAAAAGAATTTCACAATATAATGTGGGGAAACAGCTTTGAGAATAGATGGATTGAACTTTATAATATTGTAGACACCAATTGAAACATTGGTTATGAACCATATCAACATTATTGGAGAGAAAGAGAAACTGACTTTACTTGTTCCACAACGTTGGAAAGCAAAAAGGGTTACTAGTAGCACGACTGATATCCAAACCACGTGACCTAGAAAAAAAAAATCAAAATGTTGAAGGAATACTTGACTTAGGTCTTACTATGGAGTATGATAATAAAAAATAAAAAATAAAAATTGTTTATTATTTCCCAAATGAAATTGAGTATGTTTTAACTATTGATTAACTCACCTTGTGTTATTTTGGAAGAACGGGACTGAATTCCTTGGAGGGCTGAAAGAACTGCATAGTTACACAATGATGAGAAAAAACACATTTCGTTAATTCGTTTGACCATCAATTTTTTCACAGAATTTCTCATGTGCGCGGCACATGTTCATTAAGTGGCACGAATTTATACATGCAAGGGGTAAAATTTTATTTGTGATACCAGACTTTTACTTATTTTTATACATTTGGTACCAAACCATCGAAAAAGGCACAATTAATAAAAATATTTAAGGCATTTTGACTCATGTGCTTTGACCATCTATTTTTTGGATAAGAATGACCACGTGACGTTAAGTCACCAAAATTGCAAGCTTTTTGGCACGTAATGTGATCCGGCAGGAAGTTGAACCTAAGCTTAATTTTGTCATAAGTCCTTCATTATAAGGACAAATTTCATCTTCTTTTTATGACTGGAAAGCTCTTGACGAGAGAATTTCATGGGCTGAAACTTTTATTGTTAGAATTCTCTAGTCAAGAGGGTTCCAGCCATATAGAGAACATGAAATTTCGTCTTCTTTATATGTGCAGTGAAATATATAAAAGTTCAAGTAAATACTATTGATAATTATTAGAAAAACCTCATATGTTGTTTCTAGAATTTTTTTTTTTTGGTTTCCCAAAGGTTTAATCTCTTTCGAGGCGCGTCGGGCACATAATGTGGGAACCTCTCCCAATAGGGATTCGAACCTGAGTCCGCTACTTTGTAGTGACTAGTCCCTTCCACTAGACCAATCACCTATTGGTATGTTGTTTCTAGAATTACACCACACATGTTCGTGTAATTATTCCTTCTAAAAATAGAAAGAAGGGTTAACTTATATCTTTTTAAAGATCATGTTAATTTTTGCAATGGTGCTATATATTGGATGGGATATTGAAAATATTGAAACAACATAAAATGTCTACGTGATTTCACCAAACCACATATAATTCTATTGAGACTAAATGTCTATATCGGTCGAAAATCACAGTTAAGTTCACTTTATAAAGTCTTAAACAAATTTTTCAAATTGAATTAGGCTCGAATCATTTAATGTAAAGTTAGAATCCTAAAAAACCAAATTTCAAATTAAACGAAATAAACAATTTTGAAACAACATCCAAAATATTTTATCTTAAAAAAAAAAAAAATTACCACAAGTTGCAGGAGTAAGTGCACCATCCCCAATAACCATGCAAGTCCCTAACAAAACAATAACAGTAAGAATATTTTGAGCAGTAGAGCTTCCTTCTAGAAGCTTCCTCGTCTTTGTACACAAAGGGCTCCCTCCAGTACTATAACACGCCATATTCGAATCCGATCCCAATCTCGTGTTTTGTATAGTGAATTTATTACTCCGAAAATTTATATGTCGACATATATAAGAGTATAAAGCGAAAGTCCCACCTTCACCATGATCATTTGCATGAAGAACAATAAAAACGTATTTAATCAAAACCAAAGTCGTCAGTGTCCAAATAATAAGGCTTAATGTTCCTAAAAGATCTTCTTCCGAGAGATTTGTTAAGCGAGTTGAAGAGAAAACATTTACTGGAGATGTTCCCAAGTCTCCGTACACTACTCCAAGAGATTGATAAGCCAATAAGAATGTCTGCATGGCTGAATATTTCTGAAATTAATTAAGCAAAAAAAACAAAAATTACTCCATTATTCAAATTATGATAAAAGAATCAAATATTGTAGGTAATCTTGAATTTTATATTATATATATGAGGGTGATTTACGACCGGACCACCCCAGGTTCAGTCGTTTTACAAAGAACCGGTGCCCTTGTAATTTTTGAAATAACAGGGAGTTTTCTGTATTTTTGGTAAACCTCAGGGAGTTCAAATATAATTACGGTAAAACTCTTCATTTTCGAGAGAAAAACTCTTTTGATACCAACCTTTTGTCCAGATTACACATTTGATCACAAGCTTTCTGAAAAACATATTTAATACCATGGTTTAAGCCCTCTTGACACATTTCATTTCATTTGGCCGTCAAATTTTTAACATAGTTCTTCACGTATAAGGCACATGTCCGTTAAGTGCCACGGATTTGCATGTGCATGGGTTAAAATTTTATTTTTGAGACCAGACTTTGACCTACTTTACACTCGTGGTTCCAAACTTTCGAAAAAGACACATTTAATATCAAATTGAAGGCCGTTTGACACTTTTGTTTTGACCATCAATTTTTTGGACGGGAACGACCACGTGGTAGTATGATAATTTTGTGCATTTTTTCAAGGGTAAATAGGATATTCGTTAATTAAGTTTTTTACTTTTTTTTTATTAAAACTAACGAGGTCAATAATGGCATTTCATGATTTTCGTACAATTCCATCAAAAACCGTTACGGTTTTTTGATCTTTTTGAAACGTCGGGGGAGGTCCCTGTAATTATCCATATATAGTATAATTTTTCAACATATCGTGTAAATTTTTATTTATTTATTTATTTTGTAAAATCCCCATTTGGAATAAACTATTACACCAAAGGCAATCGTGTGATATTTTTCGGTCAAATTGGACGTAAATTGATCAAGCATATTGAGTTAAATTGAGAACATAACTCAAATAATAAGATATGGAAATAAGAAGAGTATAATTAAATAAGAGAAAGAGAAGTACCTTTTCACTGGTTTGTGAGGGCTGATAAGTTCTTGTGAAACTCATGATTCTATCAGTATTTGTACCACCGGAGATATCAAAACCACCACTAGAGCCGCCATTGTCACCACCGTCGTTTTCAAGGTCAACCTTCATCATGCCAGTGCTTGCAATATTGTTGTCTTCCATCTATAAATTAATTAAAGCAGTGTATATCGGCTTCTTAATTATATATTCATTAGATATTATGTATCTTTCTTTTTTTGCAAGATGTTGTATATATAGCCAAAAACTTCTCAGTCAAAGTGAAACTACTTACTGTCACAAATTATGAGTTAATGCCAATTTACCTCATGTAAAATCTATAATATTCTTACTTCTTTTGTAAATAAAAAAGAGCACTTTTATCATCCTGTGAAAATTTTAAAGAAGCAAATTTATTACCTTCAACCAGTGAGTATAACTCACTTACAAAAATTGAGAGTGGCATGGAAGATTTTTTGTGACATAAGGGATAAATTGTCACATTTATCGTAACATAATGGGGCAACTTGCCATATTATTATAACATATAGAGTAAAGTGCCACGTATAAAAATGTCAGGGAGGCGGTGTGAAACTTTTATAAGATGAGTTAATGCCAATTTAACCCCTGTGAAATGCATAATATTCAATTGTTTCTCCTGTGATGTGACAGAGAGCATTTTATCCGCGGTGAAAATTTTAAAGAAACAATTTACCTTCTTCATGAAAAGTGTTTTGTAATATAAAAAGATAAATTGTCACATTTATCATGACATATTGAGGTAAATTGCCATATTTATCATAACACTGAGGAGTAAAGTGTCACATATAAAATTCTCATGAAGGTAGTGTGAAACTTTGATATGATTATAGGGGTAAAATCTTATTTTTCAAATCACATGGAGTAATTTCAATATTATGAATATCAAGAGGGTAAATTGGGATTAACTACACAAAAAAGTACTCCCTCTATAACATTTTAATTGTCGTTCTAATGATTTTTTCATGTTCTAAAGTAATTATCGCTTTAGGATTTCAATACAGCATTAATTACATTTCTTCCAATGTTACCCTTATTTACTCCTTATTTTTCTCTCTCTCTCTCTTCTATTTTAACCAATTGAAGGAAATAGAATAAGAAATCATTAATTAAAAAAGAAATAATAAGAATTTGGAGGGAAGATGAGTATTTTAAATACAACTCTAACTTTTTCCTAAAATTTAAATGAATTATTAATTTCCTTAAAATCTATGAAACACTTAAAACACCAATTAAAATGGAAAGAAGGAAGTATTATTAATAATTGCAGAGCAGGTGAGGAGAGGCCATATATATATAGTAATAAAAGCAACAGTTGATCATTAAATTAATAAATTGGAAATCAAAGAGAATCCCACTTTAGAGTAAGTCCATTGCATTAAAATATAGGTTGTTCGATCATATTAATTACTATATTCCAAATTAATTCCATTTCGAAGAATTAAACGAATGAGTCCAAGGATTTTAATCCATATATAATCCGACTGGTAACCTTGCCATTAATAAAGGAAGAAGATTGAAAATGGTCCCATTATAACTAAAACACGATGATAATTAGTTCGGAGCTTTTAGACACAGTAATTTGCCCGTACATGTGGGACAGTCTGAAATCATGCCACATGTCGAACGTTTAACTTAGTGAGTTGTCGGTTTTCTAATATATCATGTTAGCCTTTGAATTTTATTTTGAGTAAATCACATTTTTTGTTCTCCTTATGGCTTGACTTTTGCACTTTCGTCATTTTTAATTTTTTTTATAGCAAATTAGTCCTTCTTATCAATTTAGTCTAACATATTCGTCTCTCTTATCAATATAGTGTAACATGTTCGTTTTCTCATAAATTTTTCATAGCGGATTCGTCCCTCTTATCAATATAATGTAACACATTAGTCCCTTTTAATGACATTTTTCAAACTGCCACTTGTAGCGGTGTGGCTAAAAGTTAAATGTCACTACCATAACCAAAGATAACATTATAAAACGCCATAATAATACAAAGATATCACTAAATAGTATGATTAACATTTAATTCCGACGTTGGAGACGGCAACAACAGTCAAAATGAGCAAAATTAGGATTTAGGTGAAACGCACTGCCCCTACAGGCGGAGGACCAGTCGTCGGCGAAATCAAGAAGAGCAAAACGAAGTCGAGTTTTCTTGAAGGCATAACCATCTATTCTTAAGTAGATCCTATTCCAGATCTTCCAGACTTGGTTTTTTTTTTTTTTTTTTTACTTTGGCTTTAGAAACATTGATGTGTTATTTAATTCGAAGTGAAATTGGAATTTAAAAGAGAGATGTGAATTTTATTTAGTATTTTGCCTCATTGAATTTTAATCCATGTTCTACTCAATATTCATGTTGTTTTGAATGTTAGAAGTGTATATTTCTGGGATTAATGTTGAATATCCATGGGTGATATGAAGGTGCATGTGCTTGAGGAATAAAGAGATAGGGTCAATTCGTAAAATCGCAAAACACAGGAGTCACTTGCCTAATTGTTAATAAATTATATTTATTAATATTAATATTCTTGAAAATCGCAAAAAAAAATTAAGCATCTATGGTTTTTGAAACGTCCATGGTATGATTTTGGTGCATTTGATATAAAAAATTGAAGATTGTTCTATTTTGTGGTATGAAAAATGAATTTTTATCGAATATCAAATTTCGTCACGCTTTTTTCTAACACGATTAAGGGAAAGCAAATTTCTTCATCAAAGTACTGAAAATGGTGCGTAAAATGGTGAATATAGCAATTATTAATTAGGTTTGAAGGAGCACTATATTTATGTTAGGGTAAAATTGTCTTTAACCTATTCCTATAAATTTTGGTTTTTCATTTTTTTTAAAGAAAAATATTTAAGTTGGAGAAAACTTTTTTTAACATATTCCTAAGAATTATGATTTTTTTTTTTAAAAAAAAATCTTTTTAAATTGGGGCATAAACAGTCTTTTTATATAATAAATGGTTTTTATATTTTTTTAAGAAGCAAAATAAGAGAAAGGTTAAATCTGACAATTCAGAATTTAACTAAAGTCAGTAGTTATAAATAATATTTTACCAAGTTATCTAATAAACAGCCTAGATCAATCTGAGCCAAATAAATAACATGATAAAACTTCCCGCATATGTGGGCGTAACTCACATGTCCACACCCTAAAAAAATCCTAATTAGTTTATTCCACATATTTTCAAGTCAACAATTTTATATCAAAATTTATAAATTTCAAGTAATTTGATATCATAGTATAGAGTAAACGAATATGCTCCATATATTTTTGGACTTTTGACATTTTAGATCAATTATGATTAGATGCAAAAGTTGATAATTGCATATTAGCTCGTAATTAGCTTAATTAATTCAATTTAAATCTAAAAAGGAAAACGTGAAACGCTCCAACAAACCACGCATGGCCGAGATTGGGGGTAAGGGGAGTTTGGGGTTTATTTCAATTATTTATAATAATATTTTTAATATATTATACTTAATAAAAAACTATTCTATAAGTTGTCTTAATTTATTTGATTGAAAATATTATGTAGGCAACTATTTAAAACTAAAACTTCACTGGTTTTTATTTTATAGTCTTGACATTTCTAAATTTTATGAAAAAAACAAGAACTTAATTAATTGAAAATTTAAAAATGTGTAACTTTTAAGTTAAAGTACAATTTAATTATTAAAAGATATTTTAAATTTTGTAAAAGAATTTATTCAATAGTTAGTTGAAAGTTTTTTATTAAAAAAATATATTAATTCAATTATTTTTTACATATTGATACAAGAATCAAATATGGGCAATTAACGATCTTCAATCCAAAGTGCTGGAACGTCGGACACGATCTAATATCCCGATCCCACAAGCATATCGCTCGGATGCGACCTAAGACCCTTATGCTACCCAGCTATGATGTAACTCTCGCCTGCGAGGCTCAAGACAGACTGACTACAGTTTGAGGGCATATTGAAACTCTATGATTTTTTTTCAAAAATATTACCTTATATTTGGGGGTTGTGCAATTAGCATTTTTTATATTTGATCAAAATGTCCTTTTCCTAATTTTAGTCAATTTTAAATTAATTCAAAACGTTCAGTTATGAGTTTGGAGGGTAATTATGTATTAAAATTCAGTCGAAATGCTCAAATTATAATTATAATTATTTTTGGGGGGCGGGGGAGGGATATGTAATTAGTAATGTTAATTCAGTAAAATCCCCAATTTATCTAGCACATGACTTTCATGTAAGGTAGATTTTTGCAATATTAAATTGAAATTGTACTCAAATTGATTTAAATTTGTTAGATATGAAGAAAATTGTCGGTCCGAAAACGTGAGATAAACTTGCCTAACATATTTTAATTGTGAGACCATTGCTGTCTTCCCCTATATATTAAATTATTAATCTGATATACAAAGACTCTTTTGTTATCTTTTCATTTGGTCTTACTTCAATGTAAGAGTAATCCAATTCATACTTTTAGTTAGAGTGAAATGCAAATTTGATTTTTACGCTTTGCTTATTTAGCAAAAAATTCATTGAGTTATTTTTGTTATAAAAAATCTCCGTGTTGTACTAAGTAAAAAATCTTTTTTAAGCCAAATGATAATCACCCCCACCAAACGATGCGAAAGAAACTTGGTTCACTTAAATAATTGACAATGATTCCTATATTAACTATGAAAATCGATAATTATCCTACTGTTCATTTAAAAAATTGACAATAACCTTCCTATAATTTATGATGAAATTTCAAATGAGGTTTTTGCCAATATTAAAAGAATATAAAGGGCCTTTGTGGATGAATTTTGGCCTGGTCTCGTGGGTTTCACGAGACTGAGCCAAAACCCTTCTAAATGAGTTTTTATCAAACACATAAAACTCATCACAAATATATTCAGAAACCCACATCCAAACACTTAAAACCTATAAAATATTTATATGACACCTACCACCTACTTTTTTTCCCCAAATTCCAACATTCATATTGGATTTCAGATTTTTCAAAATCACAAAATTCAACATCCAAACCTAATCAAATTGGGCCTCAGAGGTTTTACCGAAACCACCCAAACTATTTTTAGAAATCAAGACCAGCAAAACCGAGCCAAAACCCTTCCAAATAGGACCAAAAGGATTTTTGCTACTAAAAATAATACATGAGTTTTTTTGCCAATAAGACAAAGTATAATGGATACTCTTAAGATGCAAGGGGATGATTCCATACATCCTTTCTCTATAGCTCCCTTGAGTTTCGACACGGAGTTTTAGGTGAGGAGTTGAAAAGTGAATTTTTTATGGAACTTTATATTTATGTCCTTAAAAGTAGTGGTAGAGATTTGTTGCATCAAAGCATTACTTTATGTGAAATGATATTTTTGAGAAAAATAATTTCATATTATAAAATTGAATATTTTTTTGGGACATCCCAAAAAAAAAAAATAACAGCAAAAGAAAATGGACAAAGGGAGTACTATATATATATATATATATATATATATATATATATATATGTATATGTGTGTGTGTACTATATATATTCATTATTAAATTACACAATGACAACATAAAGGCCAAGAAATATACAATTGCGTATGTAGGGCTGTCAATGGGTCAAATTTGAATTGGCTGTCAATAGGTCAGATTTGGATTGGATCAGACTCGACTCAAATTCGACTCTATTTATATTAGATTAGATTCAAAGTCTGATTTGAGTATCGTTGGGATCAATTTGCGGAACTAACAAATCATGGTCTGATATCGAATCTAATAAAATCGTCACTTCATTATTTTCACTAGCATATTTTTCTAAAACCACATTGCTAAATTTATTAAAAAAAATTAATCTAGTTCACACACTCATACTTTCTTAACTAATATTCATGCTGTTAGATGAAAATATGCATTAAAATGAAATTATGAATTAATTATTCACAATATATTTTACAATATTATGTATACATACAATTTATTTATTTATTGTCTGATACAAATCTTTAACGAATCTGATCAATCAAATCTTAATAATCGAAATAGATCCATCAAATCATCTCTAATCGAATTAAAATCTATATAAATTGGACCGAAATCGGATCGAAATTAAAACACCCCCCTCATTGCATGCAGCGGCATGTGTTCAAGAAATAAATAAGAAAAAGCCCATAAAACAAAAATTAATTCCAAAATAGATGTGCATTGTACAGATATGTGGTCGGCTATACAATATAGAAACATACTAATTAGATTAAGAAAATCAGATTAAGGAATGTAGATAAGATTGATAAACTAGAATGACGTAGGACTTTGTTAGGTTATGAATTAATGAAGTGAGAAGTCTATTAAATTAATTTCTGAAAGCTATTAAATTAATTTCTGAAAGACACATTCAAGACTAATTGAACTGTACTTACTGCCGAAATGATACATTTTGAACTTGTTTCTTTCTGTTTGTTTGATATATTAAAAAAGGAAAATTATTTGGTCTAAATTCTAACAAATGTCTACTAGCTAGTTTTGTACGTACTCCTGTCACGATAATGAGATTATCATATTGTTTTCTAGATTATTTCATGTCATTAAACTAATTAAGGTGATTTTTACGATTTGATTTTTACATGTTTTTGAAGTCTTCATCATCCAGTTTAGAACTGGATTTAAATCACTGATAGGCAGTAAATCATGAACCTTAAAAACTATTTGATAGATAAAAGGCAGTAAATCATGAACCTTAAAAACTATTTGATAGGAAATTTTTATCGCAAACCCAAAAAAATTAAACAAATTGTTTGAAAATTATATAATAAGTATAGGTTTCACAAGCGTTCCATATATGTAAACACTGCAATTTGTACCTAGACTAGATCTACGAGCTTACTTGTAGATCTTGTTGTCTATGATTTATCAACTCATTTAGAACTAAAAGAAAATCAATTATTACACTTAAATAATCCAACTTGACTAAACTAGAGTTAAGTCGAAACAAAAAATTAAGTTTGAACCACTTTTTTTTTAAACATTATGATGCATATTGAATTGCAAAATGATAACACACGAAAAAATGAAATTAGATCCATCTAACATAAATTGATGATTTTAAATTCTAATTGATATGTAAAATTTTATCAAAATAATGGAGGGTGATATTCTTAAAAAAAGGTGGGCTCATATTTAATTATTTGTCACTATTTTTAACTGTAGTTTAATCTAGTTAGGTTAGTTAAGTCTAATAATTGTTTTTAAATAATTTTAAATTTGTTTCTAAATCCTAGACCACAAGATCTACAAATTAAATAAACTTGTAGAGTGGGTCTAGGTAAGAATTTTTCAAAAAAAAGTATCCATATACTTCTTTCATCATTTTATTTTTTGGGCCAAATTTTAAGTTCTAGTTAAAAATGTGAAACTTTTAAATATTTTTACATGTATGTCTTTAGTTGTTGTTTGCGAAAAAATTGACATCGTGTTTGTACCGAAAAAATCACCCTCGATTAATCGAGGAGTAACGACTCGATGACAAGCCAAAAATGGCAATAGGTCCGAATTAAGTCGCTCCAAACGGGTCGGATCAGATCTGATCCAATTTTAATCCGAAATTGATCCGACCGAGACAATGGCTTAGCCACGAGCCCGATTTGAAACTCGACCCAATTTTCACGATTAATTAATGTTTGGCCCTAATATAAATTAATTAATTGATAAAGTTAATTAATTTATGGGCCAAGTTTAATTAATTAACAATTAAGGCCAAATTATGGTTAAATACAAATGAGCCCAATTAACCCAATAGATGATTTTGGCTATTATGGATTAATTAATTAAGTTGATTAATTAATTGGGCCAAGTCTAATTAATTGGCCCACTTGATAAATAGGGCCATTAATTAATTAATTGGGTAATTAGTTAAATGGGCAAATTATAAAACAAAACCAACATGGCTCGACCCAAGACCAACCATGGTCCGACCAGCCCAGGTCGACCGCGGCCCAGCCCAGATCGGCCATCACCACTTTTTCGGCCCCACTTGTGTTTTATTTAATTAATAATTGGAAGATTAATTATGAGATAAGGATAAAAGCTACATTAGTTGGCTAATAACAAATTCCTTAATTCTCTCATAATTAGTTACCAACACAAACTGAAATTCAAATTAAATAAAACACACGTTCTTTTCTTCTCCAACCACCATTAATATTAATTTTCAGCAAAAAGAAGGAGAAAACCACCTCTAAAAGTAGTGGAATAGTGGAGGTAGTGGAGGAAATTCAAAGTAGTGGAAGTAGTGGGAGATAGTCTATCAAGGGAGAAGTTTTTTCCAGCCATCAGCTCTATTTTCAGCACCTATAAATGCTGCAGGACAGCCATTCGCGCAGGAGACACACACAACTCAATCTGCAAATTTCAGTCTAACACTGATCGGCTCTACGCCTCACCGGAAGTCCAGCACACCGCTACTTCTCTCGTCAGCAAACACCTGTTAATCCCTTGATATCAACCGTCCCTCCTCAGCCACCAGCGATTCTCGACCGCCTGAAGTCTTGCCGCCGTCGCCGCCGATAGTAAGCCGCCGCCGCTGCTTCCGCCGTCAGGACGCTGTCTCGAGCGAAACCCCTTGATAGCGAGCAGATAACACGCTGTTTCTGTCAAGTTATCAGCCTGCCAACTCCTTGATATCAGTCTGTTGATCCTCAGCCACCAGCTATCTCTAATCGCCTGAAGGCCTGCCGCCGCCGCCGCTCAAAGTAAGGCACCGCCGCTGCCGTCTTCCGCCATCAGCTGAAGCTGTCTCGAGCTAAACCACTCGATATCAAACAAGTAGCACGCTGTTAACCGTCATGTAAGTGCCCACATATTTATATGACAAACTTATCGAGTAGCCATCTGCTTGATGAGCTCGTCGTCAAGTAGCCATCTGCTTGACGGCTATCGGCTGAGTAGCCATCTGCTCTGTCGATGCCCTTTTCAGTGGCCACCCGCTGATCAGGAGCCCGATTGGTGGTCACCCATCAAGGTTGGGCGAACCATTGATGGTTGTCTTCCGTCGTCAATGTTACTTTCTGTCAACAAGCTGTTCTATCATGTATTATCAGCTCATGGGCGGGTTTACCTGCCGATCAAGGAGTCAATTTTCAGAACATATTAGACTTATCAACTCATCTGGCAGATTATGCCAAAACAGGAGAATTCATCGTTTTGCATATTGTTGTAATATTTGTAAATCGGGGAACGTACTGATTTTCTTTTATTATTAATGGAAGTAATTTGGTTCGCGTTTCTTGATTCTTTTACTGAAATATGCTTTATGTCAACTGATTTCCATTGATATGTCATTTTTTTGTCAAGATTATGTCTTCTGTCAAGGTGAATATTAAAACTGATTGATTGTCAAGTCATCTGCTGATTTGTAAATCCGTTGATATGTTGAGCAGACCATTGATTGGCTATGAGTTTTTGGCAATTAAGAGAGATTTTCATAAATTATTTAAGTCATGCGGCCAGGCATGCATAGAAAAGAACTAGGGGTAGTGTTTGCCTACTCTGTCACAATCGTTTAGAAGTCAGCCTTATCAGGACAACTTATCTCGATATTAATATGTCTTTATCAGGACACTTATAT
Source organism: Penstemon barbatus (assembly GCA_003313485.2). Lineage (NCBI taxonomy): Eukaryota > Viridiplantae > Streptophyta > Magnoliopsida > Lamiales > Plantaginaceae > Penstemon > Penstemon barbatus. Next base: position 32,997,960 of record CM064880.1, read on the forward strand.
TATTATTACACTGATATCAACATGTCCATTTTTAAATCGTTATGTTTGCACGCACAAGCATTGGCACGCCCGCATTTATTTTACATCATATCGAGGCATTTTACATCGAGCTATTGGCTCGTCGAGGTATCTGCTGACAGGTTTACAACAAACAGTGTTTTGGCACTCCTCGATGCCAAACACCCCTCGATGTCAGCCCCTCGATGCCAAGCACCCCTTGATGTCAATTTTATCGCAAACAATATTTTGTCACTTCTTGATGCCAAGAGCCTCGATGTCAAGGTGTAACTTTGTCAAAATTAACGCAAACAATATTTTGGCACGCCCAGTGGGACATGAAAATCTTTCTGTAAAACACTCACCAGCCACACACTACTTTGGTTCGGCGAGACTTGAAATTTTTTCTATTTTATTTGCCATAAAAACGATTATCAGCCAAGTAATACTTTGGCTAGCTGACAATTGATAATCTCTTTGCCAAACAGTCAATCAGTTGATACTAAGTGGTTATTCTTTTGTTGTCATCAGATGATACCACAGATACCAAGAAAGACTCGATCAACCTTGACGAGGACACGTTCTGACCTAACACATACTCTGGAAAATCTATCGACGGTTCCACTGACTATGGAAGGAACCGACAGAATCGAGGAGCTGACTGCAGAGGTTCGCAACTTCACCAGGGACCTCGAGACCAAACAGGAGGAATGGTCTAACATTGTCAGCAAGTTTGAAAACATGCTAGGCTCGACCACTGCTGCTAGTCAGGCCAATACAGAAGCCAGCAACACTGTAAATAACTCCCTGATGCACTTGGAAGCAAAGATGACATCGCTCGCAGAGAGCATTAATGCTCTCGCCAACGGCATACACGCGCATGCCTGGACTGGGCCGCAGAGGACTGCCGTCGACAAAGGCAAAGGCCCCGCAATACAGACCGGGGGAAGTTCATCGAGGGATGAGACGCCTTACAAACAAGGCAATGGACAATCTAATGTCCAAGAAAGAAACAAAGGAAGCACCTCCAAAGCAAGGAACAACCGTCCAGACTCGGGGGGCATGTCCGAAGAGGACCGATCAGAGGCCGTCGGATACGGCCCAGAACAATATCAGGCCAATCCATTGGCCTATGACATGACTATTCACCGAGCTGCAGAGGGTCCAGAAGACCTCTTGACAGTGAACCAAGCTGAGGAGATGTTTGTCAGGAGACAGGGAAACAGGGCATCGAGGTATAATAAGCCTCACCCCGAATACATCGATCACGTGCCGTTTCCATTGAACTACAGGCCGCCGAACTTTACTTTGTTTTCAGGCGAAGGATCACAATCTGCCACAGAGCATTTGGCTCGATTCTCCTTAGAATGTGGCAATATGACTAACGATTTGAAATTGAAACTGTTCCCCAACTCCCTGACAGGAATGGCGTTCCATTGGTACGCCAATTTGAAGACTGGATCGGTCCCGGACTGGCCATCCATGGAGAAAATATTCGTGATGAACCACTATTAGGCCCCGCTCGAAGTGTCTGTCATCGAGCTATCAAACATGAGACAACTGACAAGACAGACTGTCGAGGAGTACATAAAGAAATTCATCAGGGCCAGAGGGTTCTGCGCCATCCCGTTGCCAGAAAAGGAATGCATCAAGATTGCCATCCATGGCATGCATTTTGAATTACGAAAGATCATGATGGCGCAATACCACGAAGACCTGTTCGAGTTGACCGATCATGCGGTCCGATATGAACGAGTGCTAAGAGATGAGAACAGCCGACAGCCCAGAGGAAATTATTATCAAGTGGGCATGGTTGATTCCAGCGAGGAACATATTAATCAGGTCAGTCGACCGATTGAGCAGCAGAGTATCGAGATCGGGTTGGCGGAAGTGGTCTGCCCCAAGAACACCGTCTGTCCAGCCCTCGCAAAACCGAAAGAACCTCAGCCTACCATCAAGGTGCCAAATAACTTGGTACGTCGAGATGCTGAGTACAAGACTGACCGGGAAAGACGTTATTCCTTTGACGTCTCAAAAACAGAGGCCATATTCGATCAGCTGTTGGCCGATAAGATCTTGCGACTCAAAGGGGATCACGTGATTCCATCGTCGTTGAAGATAGCAGGTAAAACATATTGTAAATATCATTGTTGGGATTCGGTAAGAAAAACAGCCCTAGGCACAGCGGAATATAAAAAATTTTAGGGCCTCTTAAAGAATCTTGTCAGGATATTCTCTAGTTGTATATATATGAATATAATTAAACGATAGTATAAGTTTTCTCGTTTATACCTATCTCCCTGCAAATCCTCGGCTAGCAAGACGAACTCTGAATTCTGCCCCGGTAAGATCGAACCACACCTATTGAGTAGCGCCCCACGTGTTGCGCCTCTACGAGTTGATACACCACAATATCACGAAAATTAATATATCCTAATCAACTGGAACATAGGGTATATTAATATCTAGGTTTTAGAACAACTTTGGAACGAAAATCGAAAACGAAAAATTCTTCCAAAGTGGAAGTATGGTTCGGCCGATCTCTAGGAAAGGGAGGGATAATTTTTGCTTTTCTTATTTTGCTTGAAGAATTGTGTGTGAGATATGAGACCCAGTCTCTTATTTATAGATATCTCTCATAACCTAATCCTACTAGGATTAGGATACTAATTCTCCTACATGGGCCATGGCCCTCTTTAATTAGAAGACTAAGTCTTCTAATTAATTCATGGCCCATATTAATTAATTTTTCAGGGCTTTATTTAATCTCCCAATTAAATGGCCCAATTAATTAAATCATCTCCGAATTAATTAATTAAACTCCAAGTCTAATTAAATTAATTATTCCATTAATTAATTAAATCCTAATTAATTAATTTACTCATAAATTAAATTCCAGTTTAATTTATAACCTTGATCCAATTCCAATTGAATCCAATTTCGTTTCATATGGGTCGACCCAGTCGACCCACCTATTTAATCGACCCAGTCGACTTTGACCCAGTTGACCCAGTCGACTGGTTCGTTCTTGTTTCCTCGCTTTCGCTTCATGTGTATTGTGTATGCCCCCGTAGGTTCACCACATAATTGGCCGCGGGTTGTAATTAAATATTATTTAATTACTCGAGCAATTAATACTCTAAATTAATCGAACACTCTGTCGATTAATCATTCCAAAATTAGCACCCCTGCTAATTTGGGAATTCTCCCACACTCCACGGTCGATGTCCAGTCACAAGCCCATGGAGCCCAATCACTGGTGAATTAATTCAGTGAACCTTTTTATCATTTACAATTTCCATATACGACATAATCTCTCCATTGATCAATCTCTCAGTCGAGACTTAAGGGTATGGTCTTTCATCGGATTCCCTTTTCTTTTGTCTTGACCTTATGTACTCTGGTCTCGAAATAAATTCTCTTTGACTTAATCTTTATGAGCTACTTACATAAAGTCGTCAGATACCTTGGCCAAGGATTTTACCAGAATTAATTTCTCACAGAAATCCATAGGAGAATTTCCCAACCTATCAAGTCGGGTCAACGGATCCTTTGTTGATGATATGAATCTGCATACGAGTTCCTCTATACCCAATGTGAGTCCACAGAGACTTTCTGGTGATCCCCAGTCAGTCGGAACTCACATCAAAGCATAGACGTTCTCGTACCAGATAAACCCTATCATCTCAAGTTGTTAGGGATCATTCCTCGTATACTATTGCAAATTGGAATAACTTCAACCCCGATATGCGACTACCGCTTCCATGGTGAGTTATTTCCTAATTGGGGTATTCAGTGCGCTTTCCATCCTAGCAAGCCACCCACTTATGTGTATCGACTATCCCAGTCACGCTCGTGGACCCCAGCGTCCTCCAGTTCATCGGAGTATACACAATAGTAAGAGTCTAACCGAATCCAACGATGTCCTATCTCGATTGGATTCTACGACTCTTGAATATGTTCTAGATCACGGCCTTGGGGATCAGTCCACGGGTTGTCCCATAGCCCTGTGATCTAAGGACTTCTATCCTTATGCGTAGACAATTATTACATAATATAAAGTTGACAATTTAATAAAGTGCATTTATTAATCTAAATTGAATAGTTCCGCATTTATTACAACGAATACTAGCCATACAGCTGGCTTGCAGGACACTATTTCTATCAATCTCCCACTTGTCCTAAAGCCAGTCTTTTATGTTCTTGAGTCCCATCTTATGCAGATGTTTCTCAAATGCCTTTTGAGGCAGAGGCTTCGTTAGCGGGTCCGCCGTATTATCTTCTGAGTCGACACGTTCCATCTTAATGTCTCCTCTACCAATGATATCTCTTATCACATGGTATCGTCTCTGTACGTGCTTGGATTTCTGATGAGATCTCGGCTCCTTCGCTTGCGCTATTGCCCCATTATTATCGCAGAAGATAGTAATGGGCTCAGCAATGCTAGGTATCACATCCAATTCCTGGATGAAGTTCCTCATCCAAACACCTTAATGTATTCTGCTTCGGTGGTTGAATCCGCGGTTGTTTCCTGCTTGGAGCTCTTCCAGCTAACCGCACCACCATTGAGGCAGAAAACGTATCCTGATGTCGACTTGAAGTCGTCTACATCACATTGGAAGCTTGAGTCTGTATAGCCTTCCAATTTCAATTCTCCTCCACCGTATACCAAGAACAATTCCTTAGTCCTTCTCAGGTACTTCAGAATTGCCTTTACGGCTATCCAGTGCTGCTCACCTGGATCAGACTGGTAGCGACTTGTAACGCTTAAAGCGTATGCTACGTCTGGTCTCGTACATAGCATACCATACATTATGCTTCCTATCGCGGATGCATATGGTACTCGAGACATATTGCTTCTCTCTTCTGGCATCTTTGGGGCCATAGACTTAGAGAGTGCAATCCCATGTCTCATTGGAAGCAATCCTCTCTTGGATTCTTCCATACTAAATCTTTTCAAAATTTTGTCTATGTACTGGGATTGGGAGAGGCCCAGCAGTCCTTTTGATCTATCTCGGTAGATCCTTATACCTAGTACAAAGGATGCTTCTCCCATATCCTTCATTGAGAATTGTGTAGACAACTATGCTTTAGTTTCAGACAACGCTTTCACATTGTTTCCAATGAGAAGAATGTCGTCAACGTAAAGCACCAAAAATTCAACTGTACTCCCACTGATCTTCTTGTACACGCAAGGTTCGAACATGTTCTTGATGAATCCAAAAGTTTGGATTGTCTCATCAAAACGAATGTTCCAACTTCGGGAAGCTTGCTTCAGTCCATAAATGGACCTCTGGAGTTTGCACACCTTGTGTTCATCTCCTTTGGATGCATATCCTTTTGGTTGCTCCATGTAGATCTCCTTATCAATGTCTCCATTGAGAAAGGCAGTCTTTACATCCATCTGCCATATCTCGTAGTTATACCACGCAGCTATGGCCAGCAAGATCCGAATGGATTTGGGCATTGCGACGGGCGAGAAGGTCTCCTCAAAGTCGATACCTGGTCTTTGAGTGTATCCTTTTGTCACTAGTCGCGCCTTGTAGGTTATTACCTCTCCGTTCACTCCAAGCTTTCGCTTATGGATCCACTTGCAACCCACGGGAGCCATTCCCACTGGTGGATCTACCAAGGCCCATACCTTGTTTGAGTGCATGGAGTCCAGTTCGGATTCCATGGCTTCGCGCCACTTTCCCGAGTCTATGTATAGCATAGCCTCTTCGTAAGTCCTTGGGTCGGTAAGAGACTGTCCTGTCTCATGCAGCAGACCGTAGTACCTCTCGGGTTCTCTACGTGGTCTTTCTGACCTACGAAGTATTGGTGTATTGTCTGGTGCACTTTCATGCTCATGTTCTCCCACTGCCTGTGGTGACGGGTCAGCTCGATCGACCTCTAAGGCCTTTTCAGCTTCAGTGACCTCATCTAGTTCTACGTTATTTTCTTTCTTGTCCACCAAGAAATCCTTCTCCAAGAAGTGAGCGTTCCTCGAGACAAACGTTGTTTGTCTTGTAGGATCGTAGAACTCGTATCCTATTGAGTTTTCTGGATACCCCACGAATTTGCACAAAGTGGATTTAGTTTCTAATTTATCTCCCACTAGCTTTTTAACGTAAGCGGGAGATCCCCATATGCGCATGAATGCGTATGAGGGTGCCTTGCCAAACCATAGTTCGTATGGTGTCTTTTCTACGGATTTCGAAGGTACCATATTCAGTATCTTCGTTGCCGTGAGGAGGGCATGTCCCCAAAATGAAAGAGGAAGGTCAGTGGCACTCATCATGGATCGAACCATGTCCATCAAGGTTCGATTCCTTCTCTCTGCTACTCCATTTAATTGGGGTGTTGCAGGAGGAGTCCACTGTGACAATATTCCATGCTCTACAAGATAATTTAGAAATTCATTACTAAGAAATTCTCCACCTCGGTCAGAACGAAGAGCCTTTATCGTATGACCAAGTTGATTCTCTACTTCCATCTTGAATTCTTTGAATCGCTCAAAGGCTTCAGACTTGTGTTTCAACAAGAACACATATCCATAACGACTAAAGTCGTCAGTGAAAGTGATGAAGTAGTCATAGCCACCTCGGGCGCTTTTTCTTAGTGGTCCACATACGTCAGTATGTATTAAGTCCAATGTTTGCTTGGCTCGCTCAGGGTTTCCTTAAACGGCAACTTAGCCATTTTACCCTTTAAACATGGTTCACATGTTGGCATTTCATCAATGCGATTGATTTCAATCGCGCCAGATGATGCTAACTTTTGAATCCTTGACTTAGATATATGTCCAAGTCTAGCGTGCCATAATTGGGCATATATTTCATTATCTTGTTTCCTTTTGTTTTGTTGTACGTGCATGACTAACTTAGGCGGTTTTATGATGTAAAGTCAATAATTCAATGTACCAAATGAAAAACTAAAACAGGAGCTTTTATAAAATCAATACTATTCATTAACATGAATAAAAGTTTTCATTAATAACTAGGTACATAAATGAAAGTTTCCTAATGACTTTATCAAACCACCTAAATCTACTTTTGCCTACGGCCTTGGTAGCAGCTCCAGCTCCATTGCCTTATTCAAGGATCAATCCTCAGGCTCCAGTTTCCTCAACGCTCCCATCACCTACAAGGATGAGAACTCCAGTCAGTGTCTAACACCAAAAATGCACAGTTAATTAAAAATTAACTTCAACAAGGAATATACCTGTTCGAACTCTCCATAGGTTCGAATTTAATCCTTTCCCTTGACCTTGTGCAGTAAGGAGCTCTGGTTTCCATTTGCTTTGGTTTTGAACGCCGCCCAGTCCTTTCGCCAACCCTTGCTTTCTTTCCAAAAGAAGCTTCGTGTTCCTCGAGCATTTGTCGCAGGACATGCACAGTGATCTCTCGCCTCTGGAGATTCAAGTCCGCGATAATCTGTCATATGATCTAGGAAGAGATTGTAGAATAAGATCTACTCGGAAATCATTGTCCATCACGACACCCATATCATCGAGTTCAGAAAGAAGTCGAATCATCTTGTGTACGTGGATTCCGACAGGAGTTTCCCTTCTCTTTCTTGCTTGCAAGAGTTCCCTCGTGATCGCGAATCTGCGACGACCATCTCTAATCCATAAAGGAATTTGAGATTCGAGAGAATCTCTTTCGCGGATGCCATATGCTCATGTTGCAAACGCAGATCAAGTGACATATATTCCAACATGTATTCACGAGCTAAGCCATCATCCAGTTTCCACTTGGTAATGCTTTTACAGAGCTCATCAGGAACGTCATGTGAAATAGTAATGGGTGGTGGTACAGACAAAACATAGGATATGTTTTCAGCTTCAAATAATCCATTCAAATGATGCGTCCAGAAATGCAAGTTGGGTCCAGTTAAAATATTACGTTCAAGTGATGAGATGGACAAATCTCTAAGTGCTCTAAGCTCTTTTGACATCATATCTATAAAACGACGAGAGAAGAAATAAATACGCGAAAGATTAATTTAAAATGCACAATTTACAAACATGGTTTTTATTTGTAAATTACTCCCACTATTTTAATCAAAATCTTATGCCCCCACATAAGTTTCGGGAATTTAAAATATCCTAGCGGGCTTAAGGCCCAAATGCAATCTCCTAGTACCCACGACTCGTTGGCCATACTATTTGATTCACTTGGTGGTCGAATACGTCGACGGTTAACCATCGCAGCTAACCCTTAAGTTCATTTAGCATCGGTTTTCGATATGGACCCACGACTCGTGAGACATCCATACTTACTAGCGTTAAATCATGTCCAATACTCATGGAGAGAAATAGTTCAATCCTAGACACCCCACGACTCGTGAGACAGCGCCTAAAACCTTGCTATCCCCTCCCTTGGCACTAAACTCGTGCATCGAGGCAATAGACATATCATCTTCCTATAGCTCGACCCACGACTCGTGAGACATCGAGATATATTCGTACAATATGCCTAAGACCTAGTAATTGGATAGGCTCGGACCATAGACTCCATTCATATGCGCCCGTTATTCGATTTAATATTATAATTGAATTTTAAGTTCAATTGGAGGTTTCTAAGTGTGCGAGGTCTCATCAGATTATGCTTATCTTGTTTACGTTTTCTATCCTAAGCATGCATCTCATACATCAAAGAATAATTTGCGAAAAAGTAAACATTCATCACCTAGCAAGATTTGATTGGTCGATTGCCCATCCTATGCGATCCATCACGAGCCACGTGATGAATCAATTGGTCAGTCTAGGGTGAAAATTAAATGTCCTAACTATTACAATTTTCAAACCCATACATCATGGGCCTTCTTGCAATATCCAGCTTGATTGGGCCTCCATGTAATGAATTGGGCCTCCATGTCCTCCAAGGTAAATGGGCCTCCATGTGGATCTCCAAGTCTTCATGAGGTCTTCTCGGCTCCAAGCCTAAACTAAGTCTAACTTATAAAAAATAAATGGCCTATTCTATTACATTCGTTTGCGCAAGCAAGGGCACCAATCAGGCCCATTTAATTACAACCCATAAAATAAATAAACCAAAAACTACATAGGGCTTAAGGGCAAAATCGACCAATCCACATATTCACACAAGAACATGCATAAATTCACATAAGGGCAATAATGTAAATTTACCGGCTTCATTAATTTTAATTCACAAAAATTCATCCAAGTTAATCAATTTTGAATTAACAATTAATCTCTAAGATTAATTAGCTCTTACTTGAGCTCTAAGTAATCTACAATTCTTATCTTGATTAAATTGGTTAATTAAGGTAATCTAAATCTCTAAGATTCTTACCTTATCCAAAACTCTAAGTTTCCCAAAATTCCCAATCTCCAAGATTCTCAAGATAATCCTATTTTGATTAGATTAGTTTAATTAAGGTAGTGTTTACATCTAACAAGACAACTACCTTATCCAAAAACTCTAAGTTTCCAATTCTTCCAAAATTCTCCAAGATTTTCAGGACTTTCGAAATAGGCGTGTTTGAGATCAACCAAAATTCAGCCAAGTAGTGACGAATAGGACACTGCCACGTGGCAGCACACACGCGGCCACGGAGGCCGCACGTGAGCCGCACGCAGCGGCTGCTGCCGCGCGTAACAGAACGCAGCAGCGTGCTGCTGCGCGTTGCAAGCACGCGGCAGACTGCCCGAAGGCAGCTGCCGTGTGCTGCACGCGCAGACAGCGCGCTGTTTACGCGCTGCTGCTCGCGGCAGCTTGCGGTGGCCGCCCAGCCACGGTGCGCTGCCGCGCACCACAGCGGTTGAACTCAAATTTTTTTTTTTTTTGTTTTGATTACTCACATGATTTAATTTAACATATCCAGTCTAATTAAATCCCAATCCAAAAATAAAACTAACATGATAAAATTTTTCGAATCTAAAATTACCCATTAACTCCAAGTTAAACAATAAACGTCCTATAACATGCAAAGTTAAAGAACTAGCCACATAAATCAAACATATGATTTAATAAACACAGAATTTGCAAATTCACATATATACAAAGCCTAGAGTTGGCTCTGATACCACTGTTGGGATTCGGTAAGAAAAACAGCCCTAGGCACAGCGGAATATAAAAAATTTTAGGGCCTCTTAAAGAATCTTGCCAGGATATTCTCTAGTTGTATATATATGAATATAATTAAACGATAGTATAAGTTTTCTCGTTTATACCTATCTCCTTGCAAATCCTCGGTTAGCAAGACGAGCTCTGAATTCTGCCCTGGTAAGATCGAACCACACCTATTGAGTAGCGCCCCACGTGTTGCGCCTCTACGAGTTGATACACCACCATATCACGAAAATTAATATATCCTAATCAACTGGAACATAGGGTATATTAATATCTAGGTTTTAGAACAACTTTGGAACGAAAAATTGAAGACGAAAATTCTTCCAAAGTGAAAGTAGGTTCGGCCGATCCAGAGAGGGAGAGGGAGAGAATTTTTGCTCTTCTTAATTTTCTTGTAGAGTTGTATGTGAGATATGAGACCTAGTCTCTTATTTATAGATATCTCTCATATCCTAATCCTTCTAGGTTTAGGATACTAATTCTCCTACATGGGCCATGGCCCTCTTTAATTAGAAGACCAAGTCTTCTAATTAATTCATGGCCCATATTAATTAATCTTTCAGGGCTTTATTTAATTTCCCAATTAAATAGCCCAATTAATTAAATCATCTCCCAATTAATAAATTCAAACTCCAAGTCTAATTAATTAATTATTCCATTAATTAATTAAATCATAATTAATTAATTTTCTCATAAATTAAATTCCAATTTAATTTATAATCTTGATCCAATTCCAATTGGATCCCTTTTCGTTCCATATGGGTCGACCCAGTCGACCCACCCATTTAATCGACCTAGTCGATTTTGACCCAGTCGACTCGTTCGTTCTCGTTTCCTCGCTTTCGCTTCATGTGTATTGTGTATGCCCCCGTAGGTTCACCACATAATTGGCCGCGGGTTATAATTAAATATTATTTAATTACTCGAGCAATTAATACTCTAAATTAATCAAACACTCTGTCGATTAATCATTCCAAAATTAGCACCCCTGCTAATTTGGGAATTCTCCCACACTCCACGGTCGATGTCCAGTCACAAGCCCATGGAGCCCAATCACTGGTGAATTAATTCAGTGAACCTTTTATCATTTACAATTTCCATATACGACATAATCTCTCCGTCGATCAATCTCCCAATCGAGACTTAAGGGTATGGTCTTTCATCGGATTCCCTTTTCTTTTGTCTTGACCTTATGTACTCTGATCTCGAAATAAATTCTCTTTGACTTAATCTTTATGAGCTACTTACATAAAGTCGTCAGATACCTTGGCCAAGGATTTTACCAGAATTAATTTCTCACAGAAATCCATAAGAGAATTTCCAAACCTATCAAGTCGGGTCAACGGATCCTTTGTTGATGATATGAATCTGCATACGAGTTCCTCTATACCCAATGTGAGTCCACAGAGACTTTCTGGTGATCCCCAGTCAGTCGGAACTCACATCAAAGCATAGACGTTCTTGCACCAGATCAACCCTATCATCTCAAGTTGTTAGGGATCGTTCCTCGTATACTATTGCAAATTGGAATAACTTCAACCCCGATATGCGACTACCACTTCCATGGTGAGTTATTTCCTAATTGGGGTATTCAGTGCGCTTGCCATCCCAGCGAGCCACCCACTTATGTGTATCGACTATCCCAGTCACGCTCGTGGACCCCAGCGTCCTCCAGTTCATCGGAGTATACACAATAGTGAGAGTCTAACCGAATCCAACGATGTCCTATCTCGATTGGATTCTACGACTCTTGAATATGTTCTAGATCACGGCCTTGGGGATCAGTCCACGGGTTGTCCCATAGCCCTGTGATCTAAGGACTTCTATCCTTATGCGTAGACAATTATTACATAAGATAAAGTTGACCATTTAATAAAGTGCATTTATTAATCTAAATTGAATAGTTCCGCATTTATTACAATGAATACTAGCCATACAGCTGGCTTGCATGTCACTATTTCTATCACCAAGACGGTTCCGATAACCTGTGATATGCTCATATGGGCAATTTTGTCATTTCAAGTAAACTAACATGGATATTTTCGTCTTTCTAATCATTTGAAAAACAACTAAAGATTTAATCTCTTTCAAACTAGACTTTCATTCCAGTCCAACTTAATCGTTCATTTTGTTCCAAACTAAAGTTTTGAGAGAATTGCATTTTTGGTACACAGCTATAGGTCAATTCTCACTTTTGGTACACATCTTTATGTGTCCAACACATTTGGTACACCTCTTTAACAAAGTTCGACACATTTGGTACAACCGTTAAATAAATTGCAAAATCACCGTTAATTCCGTTAGTTCGACACATTTGGTACACCTCTTTTACAAAATTAGCATGCGCGCGGCACATGGCTGCCCAGAAAAAAAAAATTGAAACTTGATAAACTTTTTTATTATATTTTATTCTTCTTCCAATATTAAACTATAAATGACACTATAGTTTATTATATTTTACATGTCATATAAATAATAAATACATATTTTTTAATAATTTTTATAAATATGATAAATTAAAGTAACTTGTTTATTATATTTTATTCTTCTTGCAATATTAAACGATAAATGACATTATATAGTTTATTATATTTTACATGTCATATAAATAATAAATACATATTTTTTAATAATTTTGATAAATAATAAAACTATAAAAATAATAAACTATTTTTATAAATAATTTTTAAAAATTGAAACTTGATAAACTTTTTTATTATATTTTATTCTTCTTCCAATATTAAACTATAAATGACATTATATAGTTTATTATATTTTACATGTCATATAAATAATAAAGACATATTTTTTTAATAATTTTTATAAATAATAAACTATAAAAATAATAAACTATTTTCATAAATAATAAACTATTTTTATAAATAATTTTTAAAAATTGAAACTTGATAAACTTGTTTATTATATTTTATTTTTCTTCCAGTATAAACTATAAATGACATTATATAGTTTATTACATTTTACATGTCATATAAATAATAAATACATATTTTTTTATCATTATATAAATATGATACGATAAATATAATAAATACATATGATAATTTTTATAAAAGTTTATCAAGTTTAATTTTTTTTTTGGCAGCCATGTGCCGCGCACATGTCAATTTTGTAAAAGAGGTGTACCAAATGTGTCGAACTAACGGAATTAACGGTGATTTTGCAATTTATTTAACGGTTGTACCAAATGTGTCGAACTTTGTTAAAGAGGTGTACCAAATGTGTTGGACACATAAAGCTGTGTACCAAAAGTGGGAATTGGCCTATAGCTGTGTACCAAAAATGCAATTCTCTCCTAAAGTTTTCTCCCAAAATCTTCTTCAAACACCAAAATTGCTCACCAATTAAACAATATCTCAAATAGTCATGCCCTAAAAAATATTCATATGCATGTCACGTGTTATCAGAATCACCTGATAAGGACTAAAGTGAAACACATAATTCATAGTAGGGACTAAAATGGAAAAAAAAAAACATAAGAGGAACCACTCTGTAAAAAGTTACTGATAAGAGGGACCAAAAGTAATATTTACCCTTTTATTATTTATTATATAATTATACACTTTACTTATATATCAATTAATTAATTAATTAATTAATTAACATCATCTAATGAAGAACTTTTTTACTTTACATTAATATTCTTTAAACCGTACATTAGCTATTAATACATAAGTTTGCCTCAATTCTAAAAACTCTCTTAATCTTTACGGATCTACCACTAGTTCTTCTTCTTTCCACCTATGCCACGGCATACAATAATTTTTTTTTTTTTTTCTCTACAAATTAAATTACAACTACTACTAGTCTAGCTATTAAATACGAAATTTTGTAATTTAATTTTGGTAGGTGCGTGAAGAATTGATGATTTATAATATGCATGAGAACCATAATCCTGTCCCATCCCATCCCGTCCGCAATAATTCGGGTTTATTACGGGCGAGTTTTGGATGAATTATGTCAATCCCGAAATTTACTATACCCATATCTCTAACCCCAAATTCATGCCCCGTACCCATCCCTAGTTTTAATTGAGTTTAATATTTATTTAACTATTGAAATGTGCTTGTTTTGTGATTTAATAATATCTTCAAGATAATGACTGATCATAATTAAACATGCGTAAATATATTTATTTTATTATTCAAAGAATTTCGACAAAACTAATTTATATTAGAATTTCCCTAAACACTAATCTACCACAATCTCAATGAAATTGAAAGAAAATATCATTCAAATTAAGAATATGTAATTACTTCCTCAGTCGAATGATAGATGGGTGTATAATATTATTCAAACTCTTTTTCTTGCTTTTCTCGTGAAAAAGCTATATATAGTGCTATACACTTCATTATGGAAATTGCAAAAATACTCATTGTGTAATTTAAGTAGCAAAAAATATCTAAATAATATTTTTTAGTACAAAATTCCATATATTAATAAGTCAAAGACAATTAGACTAATAAAAAATAAAAAAATAAAAGACAATTATCCCCACTATAAATTATTTGGTATAACTGCTACACCTACATCACATCATCATGCTTATGTGGTGTAGCAAATCAACCATATTCTAACACGTAGAGTACAAATCCCACTTCATATTATTTGGTCTAGGTCCAACGGGGTTGAAAACCCATTGGGAAAATGAAGCAACTCTCCCATGTTTATTTTCCTCAAAATTTCAGACCAATTTTGGGCAAGGAAATCATCACTCTCAAGTCACATTTGAAGAATTTTAGGAATTATAATGGACTAATGTTATTAAGCACCATAATTATTACGAAACCCTCATTCATGTGAAATTATAAGTTTTGGGTAATGGAGATGTCCTAAGATGAAAGCAAAGAGCCTAATGATAATTAATTCACATCTATTCCCACATGTTTTTCATGTTCTTTATATAACACAATTATTGGGTTAATCATTTCTCTTGGGCGATGTTTTTTTATATATATACTGTTTTTTATTTTTTGCTCGAAAATTCTTGAACAAGAGCCTTGTGATTTTAGTAAAGTTTGTGTTCTTGAAATGTTTGTTATGATGATATGGTGTAGTAGTTATATCAAATAATTTATTCTCTGCCACGCGTACGTTATATTCATGCACTTTATATTGGCAAAATTGTAGAAATTAAATGTTTCAAACTAATCAGTTATTATGAATTTTCGTCTCAAATTATATCACATCACTGAATTTCGTCTCATAATTTAACATTTTTTTGAAATATCGTCCCATCATTAATTATGAGACAGAAATTGCGCATTTATCCATTAAATTGCCACATTGGTGCTTACGTGTCATGACATGACAAATTTTAGCATGAACATTTATACAGTGTTGCAAAATTCGTCCCAAACTAATTACAAAATTGAACCGTCATTTCCATTAAATTAGAAAGTTAATATTGGGACTAAATTCATGCAAAATATTAAAGTACGAGACGAAGGCGAGTTGATATAATTTGGGTTGAAAGATTAAAATTAATATTGAATTTGGGATGATATTCCAAAAAAATACTATATTATAAGATGAAAATCCGAAATCACTAATTAATTTGGACGTTTTGTCTTTTATATTTTACGTTATAGCTTCGTGCTTTATAATTGCCTGTGTTATTCGAATTCCGAAGGATGACAATGACACATTTTTTCCTTCGAAATGTCATTGAACTCCATTTGTTGGAATTTTAAGTTTTTAAAATTCAAAACAATGATTTGTAATAATCAAATTGACTGTGTAACTTTAGTGCTATAATTCCTGTTTATTGTCATTATGTGGCTATTCAAAATTAGTTAACTTTAAAGGTCTCATTCACACTATAAATAGAGGTTAGATGTCTTAGGAAAATACACACCTCACTAGCTTAACTTGCATCACACAATTAAACTATTCTCTACAATTACTTGGGCACTTTAGACAAAGTTTAGTTTATTGTTTTCTCGTGAATGTATTTACGAGAAGACTACGGCGAGGCCAAAGGTTTTATCTTGGGGAATCGATCAGCCGTCAATACCTGCACAAGGGGAGGCAATCGTTTTCTTAGGACAAGTGTCTGCTGACGTGACTCCGGATCAGGATAGCCCTTTTACTTTTAACTTTTTTATATTATTACTGTCTAAATTACTAATTTTGATCATTATACTTGTGATTTGTGATTGTTATAAAAATAAACCAAATTTTCCAACAATATGATTATTTTAAATATTGGTAAAAACACCCAATTGTACTTCAAAATCTTGCTATAATCCTCTTGTTTACTCGAAAATAGACATTCTTATATATAGGCATGGTTATAAGTTAGCCCGACTTATAAACTTGACAATTACCCCTTGTTATCCAAGAATTGTCAATATATACTCCGGTTATTTAAAATACATGTATCCAAAATTCGTTTCTAGTGAATATTTAGTTTAGTTAAATATTATGAATATTTTGGAAATTTTTCGAATACACCTGAAAAATTCTTGATAAATTGGTTACTAAGTTAAGAAAAATAAAAGATTCTCAATGCATACAAAGAATTTCAAAATTATACCATTTCTCGTTTCATTTGATTCAAAAATAAAAACGTTTCGATATTTTGACAAAAATACTGAAAATATTGACCCATGATTAATATACATAACAAGGATTTTTTAGTCAATTTCCCATTAATCAACTCTTAATATGAAATAATTTAATTATAATAAAGGGGGGGAGGAAACGTTAATAAAAATAATATAGGAGGTTTTTTCTCCACTTACAGAAATAGCAACCTAGATTTTTGCTTTTTACTCATAGTTATTTAGTTGATTAACCAATCGACGGTCAGAATTAAAATTTTCATATTTTTTGAATAATGGATGCTTGCCTGGGAATATGGTATCAGATTAAGAATTTAATTATTGCCCTTTTTAAATTTTTCATCGACGCATTTTCCAATTGTGCATTTCCTCTCATGTCAAACTTCGAAAATTCATACCTATATCATGTCTATGAACTTAAACTTTGTGGCTTAGAATTTAACAAGTAATTAAAATTATTTAAAAAAATAATTATTAGACTAATATAATTGAACTCAACTTGATTAAACTAAAGTTAAGTACAAATATTTAAGTGTGAGCAAAATTTTTATTTTTTGGAATTTCACCCTACATTATTTTCATGAAATTTTAATTATCAGTTAGAATCTAAAATCTTCAATGTGTTTAAGATGAATAAAAAAGAAGTTAATTTATTCGATCTAACTAATCTAACTTTATTATACTAAATTAAAATTAAGTAAAAATAAAGAATATCACTTTTAAGGGAAATCTTTTGCTTTCTAGACTCACTAGTTGAAATTATAGTGCAATATGCAAAAATTATATATATATATATATATATATATATATATATATATATATATATATATATATATATATATATATAACACAATAAATGTTTGATGTTTAAGATAAAATTACAAGTAATTAAGTGAAGATGGGTATATCCATCACGTACTCAAACTTTTTTTCTTTTCTTTTTGAAATATTTTTAAATCTCCTGTGGAGGAAGGATTTAAATCGACATTTTCTTTTTCCTTTTTTTTTTCCCGGATAATTTGTGCAATTTTCTGCTATTTCCAAGCTAAAATTGGAGTTGCTTAAAGTTTTTATAGTTAACTTATGCATTAATTCTAATTGACACATAAAATTTTATGAAAATAATAAAGGATGATTTTCTATAAAAATTAGGTTCACATTTAATTATTTGTTTCAAATTTAACTCTAGTTTAGTCTAATTTACTTAATTAAGTCTAATACTTGAGTTTTTAATAATTCTAAATGAGTTGGTATATCCTACACAATAAAGTCTACAAGTAAGTTCTTACAAATGGGCTAAGCAAGAATTTTTCTAAAATTATCTATACGTAGTTTCCAAAGTTGGGTTTCAATTAATTGCAACCCGAGAATTATTTGCTACTTCGTTAGGAGTTTTTTTTAAACTAGCTACGTTGAAATCAATATTTAAGCTTCCTCAATTTTTTCAAAAAATTATTGTTTTAAGATTTCAATATAGAATCAATGTTCTATTTTACCCTTCTTACTAGTAATACTTGTAATTAATGTTAATAAATGTTAAGATTATTTAATTTAAATGATATTTTAGAAAAATACTCAATTATTTATGACATTTCTTAATTTACGTGTAATCCTTCATAACGGTAAATAAAAAAAAGGGAGGGAGCATGTCTTTATATGTTAACTTTGGAAGGGTGAGAGTCAATTTCTATGAGTCACCTTTATGTGTGGAGCTAAGCTATAATTAATAATAATAGCTAGGGTATTCCCGTGGTATGGAAGGGGAGGTACAATAAATAAAATATGTTTGCTTATAACTATTTTGTTGCTTGATAGAATTGCCACTTAGATTATGTTATAATGCATATATATATTAAATCAAATCCGTAACATATATATTTTAATAATTTACTGATAGGATGTATATTTACAATGATTGAAAATTCAACTACTTTAAATATTTGATCAAGATCTATTTTTTTTCATCTAATTTTTCACGTAGAGATATACATATTACTATATAAGGTTATATTAATTTAAATATCTTATGGATATTATTTGATGTCAAGTATAGAAAGTTAAAGTTTCATTTATAGAAATAAACCAAACAATTTGAGGAATTAACGTGTAGTAAATAGAGGGTTCATTTCAATCCATTAAATTCACCTTGCATATTGCTTGCCCCATCATAACCTTGCCCAAGTAATTGATCAATACTCAATTCATATGTAGTGAATAAATCATCAATGGATTCTTTGAGAGAAAGAGCCGTAGTACTCTTGACATGTTTGATGCCTATAACACGTCCCATCACATATCCTCGTGAATCAACATATCTAAAAACAACCGTCATTTGCTCCCTACAAGATATATCACGAGATTCATCGACAAGAATAGCAAATAACCCATCCCCAAGCTCCCTAATAATAGCATTGGTAGTCTCAATCGACAATGTCTCTTTGAATTGATGGAGCCATTAACGTAAGATTTTCTGGGGCATTTTGTAAAATAACGGCTTTAGCAATTTCATTTTGTTCCGCTAGAAAACTTAATAGCTCAAGTTTCTTCGATAATAGACATTCGCGTCATCACTATAATTCACCCCTGAAGAGTTCTCCCAAATAAAGACATTCATCCGAAATGGTAAAAATTATTCTTCTACAAACTACACAGGTACTTCTACACCTCTTTGCTCATAATCAAGCTACATCACACTCAATTAACTTACTGGATAATTGATAGTGGTGCAACTAATCATATTGCTTCTACATTAAACAGACATTCCTATGTCCTCACAAGTTTCTTTACCAAATGGTTCTCATTCTAAAGTTAAGGGTGTCGGTTCTACCCATTTTTCACATGACATACATATTAAAAACATTCTTGTGTTCCTTCTTTCAATGTTAATCTCCTCCTAGTAAGTCAACTTACTTATGCTCTAAATTACTCAATCCATTTTGTCCTACACTCTATATATTACAGGACCTAGTTTCGAAGAAGAAGATTGGTTTGGGGAAGCATCATAAGAGGTTGTACTATTTCTTCTCCATCTGCCACCACTTGGCATAAGCGGTCGGGACACCCTTCTAAACCTCCGTCTCAAAATTTATGCAAAATAATTCCGTTTTTCGTATTTGATCTTGAACATTTATGTGATGTTTGCCCTTTAGCTAAACAAACCAGATTGTCATTTCCTTTGAGTTCTATTCAAACAAAATACTCTTCTGATCTTATTCATTATGATATTTGGGGATCTCATCATATTACATCTCACTCAGGAGCACATTATTTTTTGACAATTGTTGATGATTTTACTCATTTTACATGGATATTTCTTATGAAATTCAAATCTGAAACACAAAGCTTGTTAAATAATTTATAACCTATGTTAAACTTAATTCAATTGTCAAATTAAATGTGTTCAAAGTGATAATGGTCTTGAATTTGTATCCATCAAATCATTTTTCTCTAATCTTGGTATATTAATTCAAATCTCGTGTCCTTATACTTCACAACAAAATGGTGTAGTGTAATGCAAAGATCCTCACCTTAAGATTTCATGCCAATCTCCCTATAAAATTTTGAGCAAAAGTTTACTAACAACTGCCGATCTTGTTAATCGTCTTTCTATACCGGTATTGCATAATAGAACTCCATATGAACTTTTAACAATAAACCTCCTTTTTTTTTTTGGTTTTCCAAGGGTTTAATCCTTTTCGAGGCGCGTCGGACACATAAAGTGGGAACCTCTCCCAACAGGGATTCGAACCTGAGTCCGCTACTTTGTAGTGACTAGTCCCTTCCACTAGACCAATCACCTGTTGGTATACAATAAACCTCCTGTTTATACACATTTACGAGTATTTAGTTGTCTATGTTATGCTACCAACATTAAACCATTAGCAAAATTTCAGCCTCGTGCTCGTCGATGTATATTCTTTTATCCTATTGGACAAAAAGCTAACCGGGTGTATGATTCTGAAATACATCAATTTTTTACAATTCAAGATTTAATCTTCCATGAATAAAATATTCCATTTTCGCTAAACAATACCATTCAGGAACTAGAAATTCGTCACTTGCCTACTATTCCTCTATCTACTATGGACACAAATCAGCAGTTAACACCATCCGACTCACCTATACGGAATCTGATCAAACGCCCCCCTAACCAGAAATACCAACACCATCAACTTCACCTTCCCCTGCTCTTATTACTTTCTTTACATTGGTACATTGCCAAAAAAAAAAATATCCCTTGCCCCCAATAAATTTGGTCTAGCGTTTGTAAAAGAATGAAATAAAGCTAAGGATGTACATATACTTGTAAAATTTGCTTCGGCTAAAATATGTTCAAAATTTAAATAAAAAAAATCACGATTGAATCTTTTAAAAAGTAAGTGAATTTGTTATTAAATTATCTATCTATAAAATAACATGTTAGATAAAATAATATGTCAATATTTAATTAGTATTTTTGCATTTAAAAAATAAATTGATTATATATATATATATATATATATATATATATATATAACAAAGGGGCCCCAAATTTCAAATTTGCCTAGGGCCCCCAAATGTCTAGGGCCGACCCTGATTTGGGTGAGTATAAAATCGCACTAACCCGCACTGCGAAAACTAGGTGGGCATGCGACGCTAGGGACTAAACAATAGTATATCAAATTTTCTTGACACTTTCAATCCTAAGCTCGTCCCGTAATAATTTGCGGAACCCAAATTACTGTGAGATAGGACGGGTTAGAATTTTGTATTCCATAGTTTCTAAGCATAAATTATTGATGGACCTAACAAAACTAAATCACATAATCAGTTTCCCATATTTTTTCTTTTGCTAAAATGAATTTTTATCTATTATTTACTTGAAACATGTTGACATTCATTTGAAACATATTCAAATACGATATATAATGACCCAATACCAAGATACGATCTATAACATGTCTCAATAATAAAATTCAATCCATACTATGTATAGCAAAACTCTAATCCCTAATATCTATAATATTAGGTTTAAGTAAAAAATATCTTTATTAAATATTGTTAATTAATTAACTATATTATTTTGTAGTTGTAGTTAAATAAAGTGAATAAGTTACGTAATATTATAAAAATATAGGTGAGTTTGGGTATTCAAGGTTGGAGAGACCAATCTCAAACATGTCCCGCAATTCTGTAATTAAATATGAGTTTTTCAAGTTCGGATACCCAAACTCAAAAATACTTGTCATATTTATAATAAATAGGACAGATCGGGTTTGGATTACCCGAACCAAATGCCCACCCCTAGCGAAAACCCCTAATATAAAAGAATAATATAGTTTAAAGTCTAAATTAATTTAATTATAATTGCAATTCAATGAGTCAATGTCCATTATCATTTATGTCCGGACAATACCCTTTTTGGTTATATTATTTAGTTCTAAAGCTACACATTTATAAAGAGATAATTGTTATTGTGATACCAAATTATATGTCGATTCTCACTTGTGGTATTAACACAGACATATTTGGTACCACAATTTTAAGAAATCTAATCACTTTTTGTACCACTACTAAAAATCCTCATTAAGTGATGACGTGTAATTTAAGTTTTATTGCAAAATTGATACCATTACTTATGTTGACTGACAGTTCTACCTCGTAATATTTCATGTTGTCAAAATAACCCCATATCTTCAAATTTACTGATGACTTTATCCCACATTGTTGTCCAATTTTAAAATTTTGTTCGAATAAAACACGTGTGGACAAATTTGAAATTTTTACTTATTATATTCACATATCTATTTAACTAATTAATTTTGCGATGCAGCTTCATTCATCATAGATCATTCACCATAGTTCAAAGAATACTTTAATATAAGTTCGAGTATATATATATATATATATATATATTGTTTTAAAACCTATAATTCATATAAAAGTATTAATATATTTAATATTTATTAAAATATTAAAGTTATATATTATTAACCAAAAGAAATTTTAAAAACCCATCCCTATCCCCACCCAACTCCTTATTTTGTTGAATTTAAAAAAATAAATATTTTTTATATTTTTTATATTTTGTTGGATTCATATTAAAGAATTAATTTGTTTGTTAATATTATTTATAAAATTGAATTAGTTAAATAAATTTATAAATATAATAAGTAAAATCTTAATAACTAAAAACCCATCCATACCCCCACCCAACCCCATATTTTGTTGGATTAAAATTTTTTTTTTAGAGTTATGTTGGATTTATATTAAAGAATTACTTGGTTTGCTAATATTATTTATAAAATTAAATTAATTAAACGAATATGTAAATATAATAAGTAAAATCTTAAAATTAATCAGCATGTGTCTTATTCGAGCCAATTTTGAAATTGAGCAACAATGTGGACTAAAATTGTTAGTAAATTTGAAATTTGTCAACTTGAAATGTTATGGGCTAGAATTGTCAGTCAACATAAGTAATAGTATCAATTTTGCAAGAATACTTAATTGCTACGTCATCAGTTAACATCCATTTTTAACGGTGGTACCAAAACTTATCCGATTTCTTAAATTATGGTACCAAATGTGTCGGCCTCGATTTTTATGATACCACAAGTGCAATACCTCCATCTATAAATCAAATGAGTTTGTTTATACTAATTCTAGAATTTAGAAAATCATAGCTAGTATATAAATTATTTTAGAATTTCAAAGTTTATTATTGTGTAAGGTTTAATTTAACAGTCGTTAATTTTTAAAATTCACAATGAACCCCTAAATATTTGAGTTTGTTTGCATAAATATTCCTTCACGCAATAAATTCAGCCTTTTTTTATTGCATGTTATATATTTCACGCTTATATCATCCAAAATAATATTAATTTAACAGTCATTTATTTCATGCAAGAAGTTGTTGCTTTCATTTCCACCCTAAAACGACATTGTTACCCGTGAATTGGGGGTTTGGACTCATGTCCGATTTACTTTCTCCTCCAGATTTGCCCCCTAAACCCAGGGCCTGCCTAACTGCCCTTCCGCCGCCTCCACCAGATCCCCCGCCTCCACCACAAGATTCGGCTCATCCACCGCCGCCACCACCACCTGATCTGCCCCTTCCACTTTTTGATTTGAGCATTCGTTTTGTGTCTCTGGGTAGAGGTCCTTCGGACCTGTGTTCATGGAGTTTGACGAATCTGCTTGTTTATTTTGTTGCTAAATGTATTATGTTATATGTCTTTTTGCTGCTTAGTTCTTATTTATATCTATCACTTTTATGTTTTGTTATGTTTGGTAGGTGGAAGAATATTTTGATGTTTCTTTGCCTTGGTAGCCCTCTTGATCTGGTTGTGCCCAAGTCTTTTGGTTGGGATGTCTTTTGGAGTCACACGCGACTCTCAAATCTTGTTTGAGTCCTTTATTTTGGGAACCCCGGATGAATGTATTTTTGTTCGGTTTTTGTTTTGTTCACTTTCTTATGTTTACCTTTGTTGGTTTGTATGTGATGAAATCATGTAATCGGGAGAATGCTTTATGCAAAAATGTCAGTTCTGATTTGCCTTTGATGAAGTTTCAGTGGTTTTCTTCCAAGTCCGGAAAACGTTCAGTTTACTCAAGCTCACGCTCGGGTGATTGTTTGATCTTCTTCAGCTGTTTTAATTCCATATTTTTACTCTTGTTTGTTGGTTTAGTTTGTAATTTAGTTGTTATTACTTCGTTTCTTTTGGAGTTTGTGTTGTTTGTTGTAACTTTTTGTTGTTTGTTTTCGTTTTTTACAATAGTTGTAATCTCTACTTACTTTCATTAATGGAATATTTTATTTATCAAAAAAAAAAAAAAAAACGAACGGGTGTATTTCGTCAAATTTCCAGATTCGGATGTCTAGTTGTCAATTAATCAAATTTATAAATTGACGCCACCCCCCCCCCCCCCACCCCAATCTTTTCCCTACTTTCATTTTTACCACAGAGGTACATGTAAGAGTTGAAAAAATAAATTTATTGTGAGAGTCAATGATATCAAATCATTACTTTTATGTAAACTATTTTTGAAAAAAATTAATCCATTTTTAAAAAGTGAGAGTTATTAAAAAATATTTAGAAAGAAAATAGTAGCAAAAATAATGGGGCAACAAGAGTAATATTTAGCAAATACTCTAGAAACGAAAAATGCTTGAACAACTACCGTTATAAGTGAACGTGATTTCCACCACTTATGTTACATCATATTCTCTTCAATTCACTAATGAAAAAGATCATACATAATCAATCACCAACTATACTTTTTCACTAGTTCCTGTGGAGGATAATAGCTTGAAAAATAGATACCATCACTTTTTGCTGTCCAATAACATGAATCATAAACACAATCACAATCCCTTTGAGAATTAAAAACATCAAATGCTATAGTCTTTCCATTCCACCAAATACAACAGAAAAACAAAGTTGAGTAAGGATTTTCGCAAAAACTAAAATTGAAATCTTCGTTTGCTGCAAGTGTATGATTTCCAAGATCGTCATTACCGGATCCACAATGTACCACTAAAGGTCTAGAATTCTGGGGCAAATTGTTGACCACATACACGGTATATCTTGGGAGAAAGAAACATGTGCGTTTTCTTGAAGACATTATTTGGTGAAGGCTTGCCGAAATGATGAAAAAAAGCAAAAGATATTTCATTAGGGGTGTTTAATAAAACCGTCAAACCGCCCCAACTGATCGCCCCAACCCAAACCGATCTCAATTCGCGGGTTGAACGATGAATGGGTTGGTCTTGGGCTTCGTGGAAAAAAAACCGCAAATTATGATCGGGTTTGGGTTTATAATTTAAAAAACCGCATAAGCCGCACCCAACCGCATATATATATAAAATAACAAATTATGTTTTATTATTTAATATAATTTAAGCACATACATACTTTTAATTTACCGTCTCAACCCCAAAGCCTAATTTGTCCCCTAAAATTATTTGACACAATTTATTAACAATCCAAGTTAAATTTTATCGATTGACAATCACCAATATCAACTTTAATAATTAAAGTATTTTCTATTTTTGTTTATTGTTTGAAAAAGTCTTGTTCGGTTTTGTATTTGAGTAACAATTATTGATCTTCATATAGCGAATGTAGACTTTAAATAGGTTAACAAATTAAAGCTAAAAATTATGAAAAAGTAGTATTGTTTATATGATTATGAAACATTCAAGAATTTTATTCTTAGATAAAAGTACAATAACGAAATAGCAAGTGATAATAAATTAAAGTAAAGTCTCCAAAAAAAAAACTTCATTAAAATAGGAAAATCTAAGACCGCAAAAACCGCCCCAACCCGAAGGGACCGCAAAGTGCAATCTCTAGACTTATTGGGTTGAGTTTGGTCTAGAGTATTAAAAACCCGCAAATAATGGATCGGGTTTGAGCGAGTATAAAACCGCAATAGACCGCAACGCGAACACCCCTATATTTCATCATGGCATGTTATGTGAAGATTGGTTGTTTGACATTTTAATTGACTTTAATTGATTAACATATCATCATAATATTGATATCTAATTGTTAAAATTATCATAATCTTGACGTGATTATGAAAATATAATCACCAGATTTTATTGATTAATATATCATCATTATATTGATATCTAATTGTTAAAATCATCATGATCAATATATCATCATGATTATGAAAATATAGTCACCAGATTTTATTGATTAATATGTCATCATTATATTGATATCTAATTGTTAAAATTATCGTAATCTTGATGTGATTATGAAAATATAGTCACCAGATTTTATTTATTAATATATCATCATAATATTGATATCTAATTATTAAAATTATCATAATCTTGACGTGATGTGGGGTTTTACATTTCATATTTTGTAGGTTACGACATTTTGTTTCATTTTGATTTGAAATTTTTAATACTTTCTACGTCCCAAAATTCTTTAATTCAAATTAGTCTGCCCACAATTGAAGTTCACTCTCCCAATTGGGCTTAAAAAATCCTAAATTGATTATGAAAGTGAAAAGGCAATTTGTATGTTTTTACACATATAATGTTGTTATTCAAGACTAAACACAAGAAATGACTATTTATAATATCAAAACAAAAATAATAGATATGTCGTAAGAACGTTAGACATCCAATGAATTGAAAATTGATGTTAATACTACAAATATAATAAAATATAAGAACCATACTTCATAATTTAAATTAAAAAAGATATGTCGATAATTTTTTAAAAAAAATACTAGTCGGTCGTTATTTCGAAGAAATTGTCTAGATGGTTATGTAACACCAAGTACTCCGTAATTTGAAGATATGTCGATAATTTCAAAACAAAGATACAAGTCGGTCGTTGTTTTGAATAATTTGTCTTTTAGATTGTTATGTAACACCAAGTCCTCGGTAGTTTGAAGATATGTCGATAATTTCAAAAAATATATGAGTCGGTCGTTATTTCGAAGAAATTGTCTATTAGATGGTTATGTAACGCCAACTCCTCCGTAATTTGAAGATATGTCGGGCGGATCCAGTAATTTAATTTAGTGGGGGCTGCGATTCTACGATAAATTTTTGTAATCGAAAAATATATAAAAAAAATTAATCAAACAGTGAAAATTGAAAATTATGTTTTAATAGAATAACTGTGAAGAAAGAAAATAAATTAAAAGACAAATGTTAATTATGAAAGAAAAAAGACTAA
This sequence comes from Penstemon barbatus, assembly GCA_003313485.2. Taxonomy (NCBI): domain Eukaryota; kingdom Viridiplantae; phylum Streptophyta; class Magnoliopsida; order Lamiales; family Plantaginaceae; genus Penstemon; species Penstemon barbatus. Next base: position 33,025,311 of record CM064880.1, read on the forward strand.
AGAGGAATGAATTATATTGGTACTAAGAAAGAAATAAAATCAAAATTATTATTAAAATGTAAAAATAAAAATTAATAGAATAATAGTTAAGAAAGAGAAATAAGGTAATTGAACAATTGTTAGTTAAAAAGGTAAAAAGAAGAGATAACTAAAGGAAATAAGTAATTAAAATATTTATGTGCAGTAGGTGAGAATCGAAATCGGACTTTTTTATTCATGGGCTTTAACTTGCTCAATTCATACCAACAAGCCAATAGAGCTGCTTTGCTGGAAAGACTAACAAAATAGTAAAAATTTAAAATATTGGTGTGGGGGCGAGAGACCCCAGTAAACCCTCTCTAGGTCTTTCAAAAAATGTATGAGCCGGTCGTTATGTTCAAGATTGTCCATTAAATGATTATGTAAGACCAAGTCCTCCGTAATTTGAAGATATATCACTAATTTCATAAAATAAATGAGTCGGTTATTATTTCGAAGAAATTGTCTATTAGATGGTTATGTAACACCAAGTCCTCCGTATTTTGAAGTTATGTAGCTAACTTCAAAAAATATATGAGTCGGTCATTTCTATTAGATGGTTATGTAACACCAATTCCTCCGTAATTTGAAGATAAGTCAATCGATAATTAAAAAAAAAAATGAGTTGGTCGTTATTTCGAAAATTTGTCTATTAGACATTATTTAACGCCAAGTCCTCCGTAATTTGAAGATATGTCGCTAATTTTAAAAAAATATGAGTCGATTGTTATTTCGAAGAAATTGTCTATTAGAAGGTTATGTAACACCAAGTCTTCCGTAATTTGAAGATATGTTGATAATTTCAAAACAAAAATACGAGTCGGTCGTTATTTCAAAGAAATTGTCTATTTGATATTATGTAACACAAAGTCCTCCGTAATTTGAAGATATGTCACTAATTTTAAAAAAAAAATATGAGTCGGACGTTATTTCGTAGATATTTGCAAGATATGAAAATATGTGGTTTGGTCCAAAAAAGAAAATAAAAAAAAATGAAGAACTAATGTCATTAAATTTATGATTCCATTCAAAAATCATATTTGGATTAAGACATCTTGTTCTTGTAGATAATTTTATTTTGATTTGAGTTTTTAATATAATGATAAAGAAGAAAGTAGTAGACAATAAATCCTTCAATTTCTTTGAATCTACCTACATAAAAAATCTTCCAAATCTCTAAGGAGAATATAACAAATACTATTATATGGACCAATTATATTTACATCCCAATAAAAAATATGAGTCGGTCGTTATTTCGAAGAAATATGTTTTTTTTAATTTATATGACTTTTAACTAAGTGAATATATTTATACTTATTATTTTTGTATAAATCACTAAACATTGTCTATAAATCAGAAATAGACTTGATGTCTACACACTTTAATACATAACATAATACATTAGATATATACATACTAATTTCTAATAAACTATGCCAAAATATATTGTTTGACTTATCCTAGACATCAAATTCTGGAATATATTGATGCCCAATATACTACAATCCTACTACCATTTACAAAACAAAATGCACTACTACTATTTACACAACAAAATGTAATTTGATGAAAATATGAAAACATCCAAATAAGACAGTTTTAAAAACCAGTATCCAACTTCAAACAATTTCAATTTTCCTCATCACTTGAGGAAATCACTATAACTTCTCTTTCTTCATTTTCCAAGGGCATATCCTCTTCAGTCTGGGCAGCCGGAGGTGGTTGTGGTGGTTGGGATTCACCATATATGGCTTTCAACTCACACCAATACCTTTTTCCATGATAGAAATAGTGTCCGACAAGCCAACTGTATGGCTGTCATTTATTGTAATAAATGAAGGAACTATTCAATTTAGATTAATAAATGCACTTTATTAAATGGTCAATTTTATCTTATGTAATAATTATCTACGCATAAGGATAGAAGTCCTTAGATCATAAGGCTATGGGACAACCAGTGGACTGATCTCTAAGGTCGTGATCTAGAACATATTCAAGGGTCGTAGAATCCAAACGAGATAGGACATCGTTGGATTCGGATAGACTCTCATGAGTGTGTATCAGTGTTTTAAAAACCAGACCGGACCGGCCGGTTCGACCGGTTTAATCGGTAACCAGTTATCAATCCGGTCCGATTAACCCTCCAAAACCAGCTTTGTTCCTGACCAGTTTGAACCGGCAAAAACCGGTAAAACCAATGAACCAGTGAACCGATTGAACCACTGGTTCACTTTTAAAAATAAAAAAGTTTACCTTATGAATTTTTATTTCTCTTCCGCGACCTTTAAACTTCAACAATACCATCACATCTTTTCTTCTATTTTTCACTTTGAAATAAACAAAATCAACAAGAAATAAAAAAATCTTATATATAATAAGTTATATAAATATATTTGAGTATCAAATTCATTAGAAAAGTCATTTTTTTCACAAACTTCATGTAATTTTTTTTATATATAATTCAATGACAAAATTCATCAACAATTTCTCTTTTTCATAGGTGATTAGTAATAAAATTATTGTTTTTTATATGGTGTTTATTATAATTTTAATTATTGCGTTGATATCATGTTATCATACTTGTAATTTTGTTGCTATCATTCATTCTTAACTCAAATTTTGTAGGAAAAATAATTGATAATGAGATAAACATTTAGTTTATGAAAATAAACTTGAAAAAATGAATAATATATTTTTTTAAATAGTTGGTTACATATATTAAAATTAAAATTAAAATATTATATTGTAATGACGTCACGCCGGTTGAACCAGTGGTTAAAACGGTTAAATCGATCTAACCAGTAACCAGTGAGGCTACCGGTTCGATGTCCGATCCGGTTTTTAAAACATTGGTGTGTATACTTCGATGAACTGGAGGTTGCTGGGGTCCACGAGCATGACTGGGATAGTCGATACACACAAGTGGGTGGCTTGCTGGGATGACAAGTGCACTGAATACCCAATTAGGAAATAACTCACTAATGAAGCAGTAGTCGCATATCGGGGTTGAAGTTATTCCGATTTACAATAATATACGAGGAACGATCCCTAACACTTGAGATGATATGGTTTATCTGGTGCGAGAACATCTATACTTAGATGTGAGTTCCGACTGACTGGAGATTACCGGAAGGCCTCTGAGGATTCATGTTGGGTATAGAGGGACTCGTATACAGGTTCATATCATCAACAAATGATATTGTCCAAGTATTGCTATTGGAGTATATTTATATTGCTAGAGTGTGACCCATTTTTTTCTGTGTTAATAATATTTATTTGAGATGCTTTCTGGCACTATGTTTGTAACAATTCATGTAAATGTAAATGATTAACTTATTATGTTATCCTTTTACTATGTAGATGGGTGGTATTGATGAGGTTGCACTATCGCCTATCTCTTGTGACTGAGATGACAAAGCATATTTGTGTCAGCACTTCCGCGGGAGGGGGTGTACTGCTTTGGAGCTTGAGCGATTCTCCCCAATATTTGTCTGGCTTCTAAGGATAAGATAATAAATAGATCATAGATCACTGAACTGCCGAGACTAAACTTCTTTCTTCAGGGTTCAACAACATCAAGCACCTTTAATACATTTCACTGATATATATTTCATTTTTACGGAGCATATTTTAATTTTCAGATCCGATCAGACACTTGATTTATTATTTTTAAATATAAGAGATTACATAAGGTCATATATATAATGAAATGGAAGATAATCATTTAAATATCAAATACTTACAAAACTCAAGCCATTTTATTAAAAAAAAAAATTACCAAAAATGTAGTTACTATTTGCGATTTTTGGTAATTTTTTTATTATTTTATTTTCCATAATTTCGTAAATTGAAGAATTGCAATTGTCAATTGCGATTTTTGAAGAACCGCAGTTGACGACTGCGATTTTTCACAAAAGGTATATTTAAGAAAATACTTTTCAATTTTGAGTCATTTTGAACAAAAAGGCCATATTGAAAAAAAAAATCGAAATATTAGAAAGGTGGGGCGATGACCCCTCAATCCCTTTAATTTGTTGATTAAACATATTTTAACCATTATTCGAATCAAGTTTGATTAAACATAACTCTTTCAATCATAAAAAAATTTTTTTTCTCTTTACAAATGAGTGTTATTAACCCAATAAACAAACTACATTTGTTATGTACATATTTTAAGTTCATGCAAATTTAATATGAACATGAGTATTTGTTTATGCAATAACCAAAAAAAAAGCCACAAAGAAGTTCAAGGGCTAAATATCAAGAAACTCTTGATAAAACTACATTATTATATTAATTTGTTCAATTTGTTGTAATATTTAAGATAGCAATCACCTTAATAAGATGTTTAGGTAATTATAAAAAAAAAATGTTTAGGTCTTCTTTTCCAACAGAAGACTTTCGTGTTTTGACGCAGATGTGCAGTGGCCCCGAATTGAAAAGAATATGGAAATAAACAAGTTTACGGGTCAAACAAGCCCAATGTAGACTTAAACTTATACTCCCTTCGGTTTTTTTTTTTTTTTTAATTCGTCATTTTGATGGATTGCACACGAATTAAAAAAATATAAAATAGTTATTTTTATTTAAGCAAAAATTCAAAACATCAAATTAATCAAATAACCACAACATTAATTAGTAGTATTAATACAAGCACAAGAAGGGTAATAAAATTGATAGAAAATAATTAAGTTTGCATTAAACTCTTGAAACGACAAATAAAAGTAATTAAACAATTTCTTTTGTCAAAACGACAAATTAAAAAAATGAAGGTAGTACATTCAAAGAATGAGTCATAATATTCAACCAGTAAATTTACCTTTAATTTCCACCAAGTTATCAATTCGATTAAAATTTACCTTCTAGTGGTTCATTACCAAATTTTAAAAGTAAAAAATAAAAAAATAAAAAAGACATCCTCAAAATTTATTCTTAAAAAAAATAAAATATTTAAGAATATATTTGCCACTTTCATTACATATCACGAAGAATACATATCTTAAAGAGCGAGTAAAACACATAAAAGAGTAAGTATCTTAAATTATAGGATTATTTACTAATAAAAATAACATGAAGGGTTTTTGGCCAAATAAAAATAATACAGGGGTGTTTCGTCATTCACTCATGCTACTAGATGTATAAAGATCGGAGAAATATAGAGTGAATAATAAATTAACTCCCTGTGTTATTTTAAATATGTAATTTAACTCTCTGTGATAAATAAAAAGGCAAAATACCTCACTTTGATATCTTAAATAGGCAACATAACTCCCTGTGTTAAGAAAAAGGGCAAAATACCTAACCGTGTTCTTATAAAAGAAGCACATTATCTCCCTCTAAATTGCTTTTAATTCATATAATATGGAGTTAAATTACTTATTATTTCATTTCACAAGGAGGTAAATTGTCCATTAGACATATCATAGGGAGTTATCTTGCAAAAAAACCATGAGAAATATCACCCAACAAACTCACACCAAATCCAGTATATATATAGTAAATTGGGAAATTCAAATTGGGCAGCTTTCATGTAAACATAACCAATATTTCCATCATTTAACAAATTGGATGAATGTAATGTGGTGAATAAAAAAATGGTTCACCTTTATCTGCAATCCCTTCTCTTTGATCTAATTTCCCTTGTTCCTTTTCCCTGTTTTTGCTTACAAACAGACACTATAACCTCAAATACAACCTTCAGAGACTCCGACACCAATATTTCCGGCCGTCATGTCTTCAAATTGGGATTCTTCTCCCCGGAAAACACCACTAATCGCTACTTGGGTGTCTTTTACAATGTTTCTGAAGAAATATAGTATGGGTAGCTAACAGAGCCAGACCGCTGAACGATTCTTCTGGCACCGTAACTTTTTCCCGAAACGGCAACCTCGTTCTCACCAACGGAAGAAACGAAACTCTCTGGTCAACAAACGTGACAGGTACTGTTGAAATATTTCTATAGGTATGATAAAGAGGTCTTATTCTGTGACTTCTCAAAAATAAAAATAAAAGACAAAATTTAGGAGTGGATGTACAATGGAGTATTTTGTGCCAATTGAAGCTATATATATTTTGTTATACTAATTATTTGGCGGTTTAGTTTTAAAAACATTGCTCTCTCAATTACAAATAATTCAAGTAACTTCAATCTATAATATACTTAGAAATTCTTTAGAGATGTTGCCACAATGTAGATGTATTTAACCATTTCTAAAAAAACACACAATATTAATTCTAAGAGACTTCTATTAAATTAATGTATGATGAATATTTCAATTATTTTCAACAGATATTTCTCCGAGGAACGCCAGTGCTCAAATTCAAGACAATGGTAATCTTGTTCTTCGGGACACTTCAACGGGGAGCATAATATGTGAAAGTTTTGCGTATCCTTCGGATGTTTTCCTACCGACAATGTTGGATAAGGATGAAGATGAAGGCTCTGAAGACAATTTGTAAAGGGAGGTTTTGAAGGATTCTAAAACTTCAAGATTGGCTAAGTATGGAGTAACTTAGCTGATGATCCCTTAGAAGAATTTTTGACTAAGTAATGAAGACATCAGAAGAGTCAAAATCTCAAGGTCCAAGACTTCTGATCTGCTGAAGTAAAGTTATCAGACTGATGAAGATCAGCCGACTCAAATCAGATTTGTTCAAGTTTGAGATCAGCCGAGTTCGCCATCAGACGTGTACTTTCGTCAGCTAGGTGAAAAAGATCATGAAGTGTTCCCAACGGTAATAAATGCCCCTTGGAGTAATAAATGCTGAAGTACAAGGTTATTAAAGACAAATGATTGAAGAAATGCTTCGCATCATCTGGGTGCATTTAATGCTGCCTGCAGAATAGTACTGTTCACAGTACGGACAGACTGCAAAAGAGCCGTTCGCGGATTTTAAGGACCAGTACTCGAGGAATTTGAATCTTGTCTCTCTTCAACGGACATTTTTCTATCCTCAAGTATAAATAGCTGAAAGAGACGAAGAAGAAATAAGCAACACACTTTCTGAGAGAAATTTTTCGAAGCAAAATTCTTTAAGTCTCAAGAACAGCTCACTCATCAGCCGAGTCATTTGTTGACGAAAGCAGAGTTGAAGAATCACGAAAAATACATCTTCTGAGTGATTTTGTAATCGAGAGTGTTGTGAGAAGTAGATATCCGTCTAAGTGAGTGATATTACTTCAGAGAAGTAGGATTTCTTTGTGATTTCTTACTGCGCACTTGTGGCCGTTTCATTTGTTGATTGGCGCAAGCAGAGTATACTGTAAACTTAGTGATTATAGTATAACCCAAGATCTATGTGACTTGGAAGAGTGGACTAAAGGATATTTAAATCCATATAACCACTATAAAAATTGCTTGTGTTTTTGTTTGCATTTTACTTGCATATTTTCTGTTTGCATAAAACACATTAACTTAACTGTTTGAAAAAAAATTTAAAGGAGTTTATAAAACTGGGGAAACATTTTTCAAACTACTGAGATTACTTGTGAAAAACACTTTGAAAATCCGCTGCAAGTACTCTAAGTATTAAAACTGATTTTGGTAGAATCAGCTAAGTAACAATCAGACGAGTGGTCAACAAGGCTGTTCAAAGATTTGTTCGCAAACAGAATTGTAACTAACTAATCTGATCAGCTTAGTCTGTTCAGTTAAAGTGAAAGTTTTAAAGTTAAATTTGAAGAAAATTTTTAAAGAGGTTTATTCACCCCCCCCCCCCTCTAAACCTCTTCTGACCACTTGGGACCAACAAGTGGTATCAGAGCAGGTGGTTCATTTGAATCAGCTGCCTGATCAACGAGCTTGATCCAAGTGTTTTTCAAAGGTTTTCAAACTTTTTCAAAAGAGCATATTTTTGAAAAATCAAAACTTTTTGAAAAATGGATTGTATCAGTCATGTTCCCCACATTGCTAGTATGTCCTTTGAGGACTGGAAGATTAGAATGGAAATCTTTCTAGCAGCCTATAATGACAACATGTACACATGTATCATTAAAGGTCCATTCAAATTCACCAAGACCATCATAGTAGATGAAGCTGAAATGGTGGTGGAAAAAGATCTGACAGAGATGACAGCCGAAGAAATAAAGCTGTTCAATCTGGATAAAGTTGGCCGTTTCATCATGACCAAAGCCCTGGATAATGATCGGTTTGACAAGGTCAAACACTGCAAAACTGCAAAGGAAATGTGGGACAAGGTTCATGACATGAGTGAAGGAAACGACGCCATCAAAGAGCATCAGCTCAGTGTTGCCTTGGAGAAGCTGGACAACTTCAAGATGAAATCTGGAGAGACCATTGATCAGATGGATACCAGGTTTACCAGAACATTGAATGAAGTTCTAAAGCTGGGAAAGACCTTTACTGACAAGGAGATCACCGTCAGAGTTCTAAAGGCCCTGCCCCCCAAGTTCAATATGAAGGTGACAGCTATGGAAGAATCAAGAGATCTGGGGAAGATTTCTCTTACAGAGCTGTTCTCCGTACTCAAGGCGTATGAGTATAAACTGTCTAGAATGGGTGTTGAAGAAACCTCAACTTCAAGTCCCACAGCTGCACTTGTTGCTGCTGAAAATCCAAGAAGACCAGCTCACAAAAGCAAAGATGTGGACTCATCTGATGAAGCATCTCTACTCAATAAGAAGGAGTACACTGCTGGAGATGTAGCATTGTTGATGAACAATTTCAAGAAGTTCTATAAGAGAAAGATGAAAAACAAATACAATCATGCTGCTTCTACTTCTAAACCTAACTCTTCTTCTCAAGAGAAAGATGATTATAAAGCAAAACTAATGTGTTACAACTGCAGGAAATTGGGACATTTCATCAGGGACTGTCCATATCTAAAAGCAGAAAAATACACTGAGGAAGAGAAGAGAATCAGAAAGGAAAGAAAGCATCAAAGAGGGAAAGCAATGGTAGCTGAAGCAGAAAAGCTTGCTGCTGTCTATTCATCTGATTCAGATTCAGACACGTCTGATGAAGAATCTACTGATGAAGAGAAACCTGCTCTCCTCTGCCTGATGGCTAAGGAATCTGATGACTCCGAGGATGAGGTAACTCCTCCAAATAATGAATTGTTTGATTCTCTAGAGCAAATGATGTTAAATAATACTACTATTGCTGGAGAATTTGTTAAGCTTAAGGAAGAGATGAGCTTGCTAAAAGAGCAAAATAACTCACTGAAACTTAAAGCTGAAAAGCCTAAAGAATCAGTTGAGTATAAACAGCTTGAGCAAGAGCATGAATCTCTGAAAGCTGAATGTGAGGTCTATAAAGGAAAAATCATGGAACTTGAGAAAATTATCGAGTCTCATGATAAGTCAACTGTTGTATCCATGCCTACATCTAGTAAACAGGAGACACCTTTAGAAAATGATAAATTAGAATTGAATCATACTGAAAAATTCATTTCTGCTGACAATAGTAAGGTCATTCTGTATGTTCAAACTTCTAAACCTACCTCATCTGAGAAAGTGGTAAAGGAGAAGAAATCTCCTAAGGCTAAAAAGAGCAAAGAGCCTAGTGTAGGAAAACAGACTAGTAAACCCAAACAGAAGAGTCCTAGGAAGTCTTCTGATAAGGTTAAGACTAATCAGACTAGTGAGAAAACTAAGTCGTCTGTTAATGAGCAAACTGTTAGTAAACCAAAGAAGCATAAGAACAAGAAAATTCAAAATGCTTGGTATGGAAATGAGTCATATTATGTGCAACCTGCTGCATATCATCCTATGTATCATGCACCTCAATTTCCTAGTTACTATGCACCTTATCCTGCTCATCCAATGCATGCATATCCTGCTTATCATGCACCTTACCCTGCTTATGAACACTATTCTTATCATACTGATCATCAACATGACTTATCTGATAATTATGATGAAAATAAAACTGTTCAAGCTCCTGTGAAAACTCAGAAACCTAAGAAGCCTAAGACTTCAACATCTTGGGTTGTCAAAGGTGGAACTAATCCTTCAGGACCCTCTCAATAAGTGTACCTAAAACAATTTTATTTTTGTTTTGTAGGATAGGATTAGGAGTAGGAGTAAAGTAGAGAAGATTTGGTACTTGGACAGTGGATGTTCAAGACACATGTGTGGAAACATACATGAGCTGACTGATGCAGTTGCTGTGGATGGTCCAAGTGTTACATTTGGAGACAGCAGAGAAGGCAAGATTAAAGCTAAAGGAAGGTTAATCAGAGGGAACATAGAGATATCTGACGTCTCATATGTCAAAGGCCTCAAATATAATCTGCTGAGCATAAGTCAATTTTGTGACAAAGGATATTCAGTTATTTTCTCAACAGATAAGTGCTATGTTGAACAGATTGGTACAAAGAAGGTAATTTTATCTGGAAGACGATAAGGAAATATCTACATAGTCGATTGGAATTCTGCTGACAAGAATTCAAACGTTTGTTTGGTTGCATCTGCACCAAGTGAAGTTAGTTGGCTATGGCACAAGAGAATGAATCATTTAAACTTCAAGACCATCAACAGATTAATCAAGTATGATTTGGTAGAAGGGATTCCTAAAACAGTCATGAGCAAAGATAAGCTCTGTGACGCCTGTCAGAAGGGTAAACAAATCAAGTCATCGTTCAAAAGCAAGAAGCACCAATCTTCTGGAAGGATATTGGAGCTGCTACACATGGACTTATTTGGACCCATTGATCCAGTCAGCAATGGTGGAAAGAAATACTGCCTAGCTGTTGTGGATGATTATTCAAGATATACTTGGGTGATTTTCATGAAGAAGAAAAGTGAAACCAAGGAACATCTTACTAATCTGATGGAACTGATCCAAAATGAGAAGAGTATCAAAATATTGAAGATCAGATCAGATAGAGGGACAGAGTTTACAAACTCTACTGTTGAAGAGTATTGTAATATCAAAGGAATACATCATGAGTACTCTGCTGCCAGAACCCCTCAACAGAATGGTGTTGCTGAAATGAGAAACAGAACACTGAAAGAAGCTGTCAGAACCATGATAGCTGAAGCTAAGCTGCCACAAAGATTTTGGGCAGAAGCAACAAATACAGCATGTTTTACCCAAAACAGATGCATGATCAACAAGCACCAAAACAAGACTCCATATGAAGTTTGGAACAATAGGAAGCCAAACATTCATTACTTTAAGATATTTGGCTGTAAATGCTATGTTTTAAATAATGGTAAAAATCACCTTATTGCATTTGCAGAAAAGGCTGATGAAGCTGTCTTTGTAGAATACTCATCTGTTAGTAAGGCTTATAGAGTTTTCAATAAAAGAACATTACTAATAGAAGAATCCATTCATGTAGTATTTGATGAGCCAAGTCAATCTTCTGAAAAGAATCAAAATGTTAATCAAGATCTGTCTACTGATTTACAGAAGATGAATGTTGGAAAGAATGAAGAATATATACCCATCATACTACCTGATCTCAACTCAGCTGATAACTCAAGTGCTGTTCAAAATCACAGAGCTGATTGTCTAACAGACGAGTTGCAAACAGCTGATAGACCAGAGACTGTTCAACAGACAACAAATGTTCAACAGACTACTACTGTATCTCCAACAGTAGTGTTGCAAGATCAAGACAAAGGACAACATTATGATTTGCAACCTGATCTCAGATGGCTCAGAAATCACCCACCAGAGTTAGTGATTGGTGATCCTTTAGACAGAGTGAAAACAAGAAGAGCTGCTGCACAAGATGCTATGTTTGCTAGTTTTCTATCTCAAATTGAGCCTAAGCAGATTGAAGAAGCTCTTAGTGACTCCAACTGGATTGAAGCTATGCAGGAGGAGCTAAATCAATCTGAAAGGAATGAAGTCTGGTACTTAGTTCCTAAGACCAAGTCATCAAAGAGTCATTGGCACTAAGTGGGTATTCAGGAATAAAATGAATGAAGATGGTGAAGTCACCAGAAACAAAGCAAGATTAGTGGCCAAGGGTTACTGCCAAGAACAAGACCTTGTTCACTATTGAATGGGAAGAACATATTTTGCTTGTGCAAATTTATGTGGACGATATTATTTTTGGTTCAACTAATCAACAGATGTGTGATAAGTTCTCAAAGCTGATGCAGAACAAGTTTGAAATGAGCATGATGGGAGAACTTAACTATTTTCTTGGTTTGCAAGTTAGACAGTTGCCTGATGGAATTTTCATCAGCCAAGCAAAATACAAAAAGGATCTGTTCAAGAAATTTGGTATGGAAACTAGCTCTACTGCTACAATTCCAATGTCTACAAGTCTTCGTTTGGATAAAGATGAAGATGGCAAATCAGTAGACATAACCAAATACAGAGGCATTATAGGGTCACTGTTATATCTAACAGCCAGCAGACCTGATATCATGTACTCTGTTGGGGTCTGTGCAAGATTCCAATCAAACCCCAAAGAATCTCATCTCTTAGTTGCCAAGAGAATATTGAAATATATTAAGGGCACTCAAGAATTGGGATTATGGTACCCTAGAGAGTCTGGATTTGAGCTTATTGGTTATTCAGATTCTGACCTTGCAGGCTGCAAGATTGACAGAAAAAGCACAACAGGTGCCTGTCAGTTCTTAGGTAGTTGTCTGATCTCATGGATGAGTAAGAAACAGACTTCAGTATCCATATCTACTGCTGAAGTTGAGTATATAGCTGCTGGAGCTTGCTGTGCACAAATCTTATGGTTGAAACATCAACTAGAAGACTACAATATCAAAATCAGTGGAATACCAATCTACTGTGACAATACAAGTGCCATCAGTCTCACTCAGAATACTACAAGTCATTCAAGGACTAAACATATTGAGATCAAACATCATTTTATTAGAGATCATGTGGAGAAAGGAAATGTCATGATAGAATATGTGTTTACTGAAATCAGATTGCTGACATCTTCACAAAACCTCTAAGTGAGACAAGGTTTTCAACTCTAAGAGCTGAACTGGGATTATTAAAATTAGATGCATAAGCTGAGGGGGAACTCATCAGAAGACTAGAGTTCAACAGCTTACTCATCATTCTTATCTTCAAGGATTAACTTTCAATAGACTAGTTAACTTATGAATTCTTAAACTCAGGGGGAACGTGTAAGACTAGCGGTACTTCTGAATTAAAGATGAAATTTGTTAATGACAGTTAGTTGAAGTTATGTTTTCAACAGAAGACTCAACTATCGAAGACCAAGAGTATTTTATCTGGCTGGATTGACAAACAGCTGAGGAAGGTTATCAGCTATTGGCATTCTCTGATAACAGCATTGTCATCAGGACAGTAGTCCATCAGATAAGTGTTTATTATACTCATCTGATTACTTAAATAAAAGCTAGCTACTTAAAACGTTTTATTCAAAACACGCTTTTATAAGTAACTGTCGGGCGGTACATATTCCCGCTCTTCATTAAAATATCTTTCGAATTTGAAAGGTCGTAACTGAAGCCGCACGATCATCACTGACAGAAAAATGGATCTAACGGTTGGTGGATATCACGGAAACCGACATACCCCCAACTCTATAAATTCACATCTGATCAGTCGAGTCGTTCTTTACGCACCCTAAATTTTCAAAAGTACTTGTGAGAATTAAGCAATTTTCCTGCAAAATCTCGTCGTTTTTCTCTCTAATTTCCACAGATCTACAATGGCTGCTGAAGGCATGTACCTAGTATATGATTCCTACTACCAAACTGGCACACAACTGATGAAGGAGCTTCTGGAGAAGTTCAAGTCTGCAACTTTGGTGAACTTTTTGGAGTATCATGAAGGAGTAATCTGGACTGACCAGGTTATGGAATACTACAATACGGCCAAGGTTAATTTCGAGAAGTTGGAAATTACTGCTACAGTTGGTGACAAATCTATTGTCATCACTCCTGCCGTTCTTCACGAACAGTTTGGGCTTCGTAACAGTGGACGTCATGATGTCACTGTGTTAACTGAAGCAAAACACCAAGAGTTTTGGGCGATCTGCGCCAAGGAAGGGGAGATATTGTCTGGGAATATCAGGAAGAGACAGCTGAAGGACGAGTATCAGCGGATGGCTGATATCGTGGCAAAACTAATGGAAAACTGCACCTTTTCCCTTGATGCTGTTACAATGAAGAGATTCAGCATCATGGCTGCCATTTATTATGGATTGGAAGTCAACTGGTCCATGATCATCTGGTACATCTTTGCTGAGTTCCTTGAAGTAAAGAAAGGAAAAGAACCTCACACAAACCACAGGATAACTCTCAGCTACATTTTGTCTCATCTGGGATGCATTATGAAGAATGGCAAGGAAATTCACAAATCCAAGGCCATGAACAAATACCTGGCTGTTCAAAAGAGGAAGGCTGATGAGCCTGAAGAAGCTGATGAGGAACCAAAAGAGGTTCCTGCCAAAAGGCAAAGGAAACTGGTCAAGACTGCTGATTTAGCTGTTGAGTCCAGAAAGAAGAAGGCTGCTGACAAGCCTAAGGAAAAGGTTCCTAAGAAGGTGGAGAAAGTGACTTCGGCTGCTGAAGCCACTAAAATTGTTGAAAACATAATTGCTGATGTAAGGACTGGATCCCCTGCATCACCATCAAGAACTCCATCAGCAGAGAAGCCTGCTGAAGGTATCTCTCAAAGAACAAGGAGCCAACAGAGAAATACAGCTGCTTCTAACTACCGTGAAGGAAGAACCAAGAAGTCTGCAAGGAAGCAGATGACCTTCATAGAGAAAGATACTGAGTTGGTGGACTTGGTGAGATCAAGTCCAGAATCTGCTGAAAGACCAGTTGAAGCCGTTGAAGCTTCTACTGCTGACAAAGCTGATGAGCAACAGATTACTCAATCTGCACCAACTGCTAAGGCTACTCAACCTCAAGAAGATCCAGATGTTCAAATCATACATCCTATAGCTGCTGCTCCCATATCATCTGCTGGACCAGCCCCTGCTGATAAAGGCAAAAGAAAAATAGTGCTAAGGAAAAAGAAGGTTTCCAAAGCTGACAAGAAAGCAAGGGAGGAAGCTGAACAGAGGAAGCAGGATGAATTGGAAGAAAAGAAGGCCCTAGAGCTAAGTAAGGCTCAAGCTGCAAAGGATGAGGCCAGGAGAAGAATGTCTGAAGCAGAGAGAAAAGCTGCTGAGGATGCTGAACTGGCTATGGTTATTGAAAAGAGCAAGACAGATGCCTATGGACCTGTTCATGGAGGTGGCATCAAGATTGGAGAAGGCAAGGATGAAGAAGAAGACAAGAAAAGGATATTACTGCCTGCCCCCAAAATCAAGTCAAAGGACAAATTTGAAGTCAGAAAAGCCTTTGAGATAGTGTATGCTGATAAGGAGCTTTTCAAGAAATTTGAGAAGTACTTAGCTTACTATGATCAAAAGCTCATGTTGAGGACTCTGTTCAACCAGGAGAAACCAAGGTATATCAGTTGGAGAGACAACAGGTTGAATAAGTCAATAACAGAACTTCAAAGCATGAAGGAGTTGGCTGATGAAGAACGTTGGGTTCTGACTTGGCTGAAGACAAACTCCATTCAAAAGGCCCTAGATCCCAGCTATGTAAGAGATGTCATGCATAGTTATGCAAAAGGCTTTGCATTGGAGGAGGCCAAGAAGATTAAAAGCACCTTGCCTGATAAGAAGAAAAAGTCTGAAGATGCTGAAGAAAGGGCAATTAAATTTGCTGTTATGGCTGCCCTGAAGAGATGGGCTAAAAAGTCAAAGTATCAGCAAGGTTGTTCAAGTGACTTGCCACTACTTCCAAGCATTCAGCAAATAATTTTTGGCAAGGAAGTGCAACCGTTCTATGAAGTGCCAAAAGGGAATAATGCTTTCGTTAACCCCTGGATCATTGTGAGGCAGATCAGACAAACCACTTGCTTCAATGATGATGGCACTATCACCAACTTGGTCTATGATGATGTTACTGATGAACCTAAAGCTGCGGACAAGCCTGAAGTCAAGTCTGCTGATCAGATTGAAGACAAGCCTACTGATCAAACTGCTGACAAGCCTGCTGATCAAACTGCTGATAAGTCTGTTGATCAGACTGAAGACAAGTCTGCTGAAAAGGCTGCTGATGAACCCCTAGCTATTGAGTGGAATGCTAAGGATTCTGAAGATCATCAAGACGAAAAGATGGAAGATATTCCTGTCCACCAGGAAATTGAAGAAAGGGATGAAGCTGCTGCTTCTGCTTCATCAGGTGATGAACACTCATCACTGATGGAAGCTTTCCAAATGTTGATGGAAAATTCTATAAAGGAACTGGAAGAGAAGCATCAACAGCAGCTGATGAAGGTCAAAGAGGAGCTGAAGACAGAGCTTAAGGAAGAATTGACAGAATCAAATAGACTTCAGCTGGAAACTGTGCAACAGTCTACTGAAAAGATCATCAAGACTGAAATCACAAGTATTCCTATTCCTCAAGATCATTCCTTGCAGTTAGTGCACAGCTTGAGAGACCTGAACAAGAATGTTGAAGATGTGAAGGGTGATGTCAATCACCTTCATACTGCTTTACAGACAGCTGAGCACAAGATTGCTGATTTAACTGCAACCTTCATTAAAGTCAGTGAAGAGGAGAAGGAGGTCAATTTAGGGATGTTGCATGAAGTATCAGCTGTTGTACAGGCCGTCCAAGATGAAATTGCAACTGTAAATCTGAATATTGACTACTTCAATGACAAGACTGACATCATCAGCACTGATATTCAACATCTTACAGCCAGTCACGATGTTGTCAATCAGAATCTAAAGGCTTTGTGTGCTGGAGTGAAGATTCCAACAGTTGCCCTCAACCCTACTGTTGCACCTTCTAATGTCATCAAAGCTGATGATGACAAAAAGGGGGAAGATAAAAGGGAAGAAACAGCTAAGGAAACTGCTGCTGCAACTATTGAAGCCAAGGAAACTGAAGACACTGCTGACAAGACTGAAGAAAAACTTGGAAAGGTAGAAGAAGAAGAAGAAAAGATTGAAAAAGAAACTACCAAGTACAAGGAGACTGAATCTGCCAAGAAAGCAATGGAGCTGATTAAAGAGCAGCAACTCAAAGAGAAGATGGAAGCTGCCAAAGCAATCTTGGAAGAAGAAGCTGATGAAGAAGAAGAAGATGACGAAGAGTCATCTTATGAGTATGTGAAGAGCTTGAAGGATCAGATGAAGAAGCTGATAGTTAGAAATTATAAATTCATTGTAATCAGTTCACTTCTATCTATTCTTCAGAAATCTCATCTGATGAACTTGTACCTTGTAACTCTTCTTCAATATTAATGAAAAGTCAAGTTCAATCCAATAAACTTTTTCTATCTCAGAAAATTTTGAGGATTACATTCTTTAGCTTAGGTATTTAACAGGTACTTAGCTGAAGTTTTGTCATCATCAAAAAGGGGGAAATTGTTGGATAAGGATGAAGATGAAGGCTCTGAAGACAATTTGTAAAGGGAGGTTTTGAAGGATTCCAAAACTTCAAGATTGGCTAAGTATGGAGTAACTCCGCTGATGATCCCTTAGAAGAATTTTTGACTAAGTAATGAAGACATCAGAAGAGTCAAAATCTCAAGGTCCAAGACTTCTGATCTGCTGAAGTAAAGTTATCAGACTGATGAAGATCAGCCGACTCAAATCAGATTTGTTCAAGTTTGAGATCAGCCGAGTTCGCCATCAGACGTGTACTTTCGTCAGCTAGGTGAAAAAGATCATGAAGTGTTCCCAACGGTAATAAATGCCCCTTGGAGTAATAAATGCTGAAGTACAAGGTTATTAAAGACAAATGATTGAAGAAATGCTTCGCATCAGCTGGGTGCATTTAATGCTGCCTGCAGAATAGTATTGTTCACAGTACGGACAGACTGCAAAAGAGCCGTTCGCAGATTTTAAGGACCAGTACTCGAGGAATTTGAATCTTGTCTCTCTTCAACGGACATTTTTCTATCCTCAAGTATAAATAGCTGAAAGAGACGAAGAAGAAATAAGCAACACACTTTCTGAGAGAAATTTTCCGAAGCAAAATTCTTTAAGTCTCAAGAACAGCTCACTCCTCAGCCGAGTCATTTGTTGACGAAAGCAGAGTTGAAGAATCACGAAAAATACATCTTCTGAGTGATTTTGTAATCGAGAGTGTTGTGAGAAGTAGATATCCGTCTAAGTGAGTGATATTACTTCAGAGAAGTAGGATTTCTTTGTGATTTCTTACTGCGCACTTGTGGCCGTTTCATTTGTTGATTGGCGCAAGCAGAGTATACTGTAAACTTAGTGATTATAGTATAACCCAAGATCTATGTGACTTAGAAGAGTGGACTAAAGGATATTCAAATCCATATAACCACTATAAAAATTGCTTGTGTTTTTGTTTGCATTTTACTTGCATATTTTCTGTTTGCATAAAACACATTAACTTACCTGTTTGAAAAAGAATTTAAAGGAGTTAATAAAAATGGGGAAACATTTTTCAAACTACTGAGATTACTTGTGAAAAACACTTTGAAAATCCGCTGCAAGTACTCTAAGTATTAAAACTGATTTTGGCAGAATCAGCTAAGTAACAATCAGACGAGTGGTCAACAAGGCTGTTCAAAGATTTGTTCGCGAACAGAATTGTAACTAACTAATCTGATCAGCTTAGTCTGTTCAGTTAAAGTGAAAGTTTTAAAGTTAAATTTGAAGAAAATTTTTAAAGAGGTTTATTCACCCCCCCCCCCCCCCCTCTAAACCTCTTCTGACCACTTGGGACCAACAGACAATGAGATCAACTGACAACATATATACGGGGCACAAGGTAGGTCATTCAGCATGGACAAATGGGTCGGACCCTGAACCGGGAGCCTTCAGGTCAGGACTTGCAGTTCTTAATAACCTCCAAATTTTCATTTGGAATAATGGCCGGTCCCAATGGAGAAGCGGTCCATGGAACGGGATTATTCTTACTGGAGTGCCGGATATGTATTCTACTTATCTCGCTACATTTAGCCTTTGGAATGATAGCGAAGGTAAAATTAAAATTTAAATCAAACTATTTGATAAACTAAAAATTGAAATATGTAAAAAATAAAGCTATTAATATTGGACTCGGGCTTGTTTGATCTTTGATTATTTAACAAACAAACAAAGCTCAAACACAATTTCAAGCCAAACTTGAACAATATGTCATTTGACAACAATGTACTCGTTTATACCCTGCAGGCACTTTCTACTTCATCCCACAAGAGGGTACATTATTGACCAAACTTACCCTGAATTATAATTATACGGGAAATTTATGTTGGACTGATCCAATTTGGACCGGATCGGATCTGGGGTGCCCATGTGGGCTGACCCGAACCGGATCCGAGATCCAGTTGGTTAGTGGGAGTTTTTAGATAACTCCCCACTAACCCACTCCTACAATTAAGCCACTGCCCCTCTATCTCTCTCTCTCTTTTGTCAGTTGAATAAAATAGAAGACATTCAATTTTATTCTCACTACAACACATTTCAAATTGACAGAAAGAAACAGAGAGAAAACAAAAGAGAACACGTATTTTCTTTTTGAGGTAGATATTATTGATCATTCAGAACACATTGAAATCCGGGGTTCTTAGGCTATGTATTAGATGATGTTTCATCGAACAATCAAAAAGAAAGGCAGCAGTGTATTATTGAAGAAAGGAAGGAAGAAGGTTGAGCTGCTACGGTGTTTTCCCAATTCAGATAATTAGGGTTCAAATGTGAATATGACCGTTTTTGGTCTAACTAATTTATTGATGTAATTTTCCTTTTTCACCCTTCTTTAGTCGGTCTTGTTAGTTTGTATATATAGGACTCCTTTTATTTTATTTTGTACACAGTTTAATATTCTTGTAACAGATATTCAAATTATCAATAAACACTTTACAATTTTCTCTCCTCCTTCATCTATAATCAATTAATACATTGTTCATACATGTTCATGATATAGAATTTACACTATGATCAGAATCTTCTTTCCGTTCGTGATTGGAGATCGACCAGAGTATTTGGATATAACCAGAAGTCAAAGAAGGGTTCGTGATTCAATTGCCGGTTCGAATAAATTTTGGATTTAAAGCATGTATGTTGTTTAAAACCAACAATTTAGTCCAAACAATGTGGAACGATCTACAGAGGAACTGGGATATTACATGGTTGGCTATTGGAAATGAATGTGACATTTATGGAACATGCGGTCCTTTTGGCAGCTGTAATGTACGAGATTCACCTATTTGTTCATGTATTAGAGGATTTGAACCTGTTAACAGGGAAGAATGGGAGAGTGGGAATTGGACTAGTGGGTGCGCGAGGAGGCGGCAGTGTAGTATTAGCAATAATACAAGTGGAAATATAGATGGGTTCTTGAGGTTGCCGTTTACAAAGGTACCAGACTTTGCAGAATAGTTTCAGTCGAGGCAGCCCGATGTTTGTAGGACTAGATGTTTGAGTAATTGTTCTTGCTTAGCTTATGCACATGATTCGGGTATCGGTTGTATGTCTTGGAGCGGACCTTTTGTCGATTTTCAGAGGTTCGACGGTGTTGGAATTGATCTTTTCATTCGTTTGGAATCTTCAGAATTAGGTACTTTTGCTTTTGACAAATTTAATTTATAAACTTATAGTAGTATTACTTATTAATTTAATTTGATGACTTTTTCCTTTCAGACAACCATAGCGATAGACCGGTTGTTATCATAATTCCAGTAGTAGTGGGTTTTGCTGCAATATCTTTTGTCATGTTCATTGCTTGGTGCTGGAATAAAAGAAAAGGTAATAGATTTGGTCACATAAAAGTTTTTTAAGCAGAGCATGTAAATTCATTGGATTCAAGTGCAATAGTGCTCAAAGATGATATAGAGAAAATTAATGTTGAAGAGTTGCCATTGTTTACTTTTAAGACGCTTTCAAATGCTACCGATAAATTTAATAAAAATAACCTTCTTGGCATAGGTGGTTTTGGCCTTGTTTATAAGGTGAAATTGTTCAAACTTTTCCTTAATCATTTTCTTTTTTTTTCCATTTCAAAATTAAAAATGTTAAATTTATGTGTAGGGATATTTAGCAAAAAGGAAAGAAATTGCTGTGAAGAGGCTTTCAACTGTTTCAGGACAAGACAATGTGGAATTTATGTATGAAGTGGTTGTGATTTCTAAACTTCAACATCTAAATCTTGTTAGATTATTAGGTTGTTGTGTGGAGAGAGAGGAGAAAATGCTGATATATGAATACATGCCTAATAAAAGTTTGGATGGTTGTTTATTTGGTCAGTTCATATTCAAAAAAATTAACATTGTCTTGTTGAGCTTTAGCACAAAATTCTTACCTTTTCTTTTTCCTAGATCCAAATCATCCATCACAAAAGATTCTTGATTGGAAGAAACGGTTCAATATTATCGAAAGTATAGGGAGAGGTCTCTTATATCTTATCTTCACAAGGACTCTAGATTGAAAATAATTCATCGAGATCTCAAGCCCAACAATGTGTTGCTTGACGAAGACTATTATTGATTTAAAAATGCTAGTCGAAATCTTTATTATTAACATGACATTAATATTTAAAATTTGGTCTCTCTTCTTGTGAAAGTATTTCAAATGGACCATGACAATGAATCTACGTGAATTAATAAATGTGTACAGCTCTCCCGTGTTTATTTTAGATATAAATTGCTAACACATAAAAAATATTAAAAGATTATAGACAAAAAGGTAATATGTGTCCTATAACTTATGCATGGACACGAAAATGATACACTTATAGATTCAACGAGCATTTTATATCATTTATGTTTAAGTTCCCCCAATTTTAGTTCTAAACTCGTCGGAACTCAAATCAATGTCTAAAAGTTATCACACAATCAAATTAGGGATTTTGTCAACTGGCTACCATGCGGTCGTAACCCGCAGTGTCACCTTGTAAAAACAACTTAAATTGGTCTTCCCCTTTATACGGATTGTTATGGCAAAATGTTTAGAATCCCTATCCATACTTCCTTTCCCCAAATATTGTGGCAATTAAAATTGTGTATAAGAGGACTAAAATTGCAACAACTTAAAAAATAAAGGATATAAATTGCTTGCCTGATTTAAAGGTGTCCTATTTCCATGTCCCTGCAAATATTAAGGGACTAATAATGCTTTTTTCCCAAATATACAATGAATTTACAGAGAAAAGTAATTTCACTAATTTGATACAAACATGTTAACAAGTAGAAACCATATTTATTTGCAGAAGTCCCCTATAAGATCCTAACTCACATCATTCTCTTTTGATGTGGGCTATCAACTCTCAATACGATTTGTTAGCAAGAACTTAGTAGTTCCCATTTTCGAGTTTCCTTCTTTTTTCATTTACACTCTTAATACTTGTTCTATAATCAAATCTCACTTCTTTTGTAAAGTTAACATACCAAAGAAAGCTAAAGCGCGACAAGCTGCGCCCGTGATCATGAGTAGGGATATACAAATATACCAGTCATGGAGATTATAACCGGTTTTTAGAAGTGCGCCACAACGTTGGATTAGCCATACGCCATAGTACCTGCAAATAACAAGGTAATCAAAGTTTAAAATCGCATTTTCCATGTATATTTCCACATGCGTTATGTATCAAAGTTAATGGCAATTTACTCATCCGTGATATGCATAATGTTCAATTTACTCCCCTATAATTTAAAAAAAGCACTTTACCCCTTCTTATGAAAGTTTCACACTGCCTCCCTCGCGTTTTCAAACTTTAAAAAAAAAATTACGAATTGACAAAACTTCCTCTCTAATATACTATAATTAATCCCAGTCAACTTATAAATGTGACATTCTACTCCCTATAATATTATAAATGTGGCACTTTACCCAATGTGGGTGGATAAATGTGGCACATTGCCTCCCTAAGGGTACTTTTATCTTTTTACGCAATATTTTTCATGGTCACTCTCTGTTGGAAAGATATAAATTGCTTCTTTAAAAATTTCTTTTTTTTGGGGGGGGGGGGTGTTGTAAATGCTCTTTTCATATCACGAGGAGGTAAATTGAATATTATACATATTACAGGTGGTAAATTGGCATTAACCCTATATCAAATTGTCAATTTAGTGAATATTGATACTATAGTAGTAGAGATGAAACTACAACACACCTTTTCGCATTCGAAACGACAAATGCTTCTAAAGCCCAGCTTGGATAACACCATTTCGTCAAAGTCTTTATATATTTATTATCCTTTGGTTGAGTTGAAAGAAGAGTCAAAACCACAGGTAAAAGAACAGAACACTGCACATTTTTGAACCATTAGCTATACATATATCGGACAAAAATAAAGTTTTCCGAGTGAAGAGTTCTTACCAATTGAGATGGACCAGGTTCGAGGAAGATTGCCAATACATAAGCTATACCAGTCACGCAATAAACGAGGCATAGCAAAACAATGTAGTTGTCTAAGAAGGAAGATCTTGGATTGCTGAAGAAATAGTACATGGAAAGATAGACAAGTGGTTTGATGAGTGTATTGAAATGGTCTATTGTATCTTTTGCGACAAAATGAGCAAGACTGCTAATGCCAGAGGCACGTTCCCTTCGATATTGTAGCTTGTCCAAAGAAAATGTTCTCAAAGCCGCGATTTTGCATAGTAAAGCTGAAAGCATGAGAATAGAAGATATTAAAGAGAAAGAAGTAAGGGGATGACATCACATGTTATGTTGCATGATCCTAATCTTGATCAAACTATTTATCATCTAATGCCCCCTTCATTAGTTGATATTGAAAGAATAAAGTATAAGGAAGAGAGAAATGAAATTGCTTTCCTCAAAAGACCATTTTATCCCTATTACATGTATAACCAAGAACACAATGTAAAGTTATTTCTATCAAGTCGTAGGTTGAGAAAACTATAGTAAAATTTCAAAAATAGTCATGTAACTTTGGGATCCTTTCAAAAATAGTCTTATAATTATATTGAAAATACATTTAGTCCTTCAGCTTTCACCCATTTTCAATTTTACTCCTATACATAACAAATTTCGTCCTCTAACTTTCAATAAGTTTCAGTTTTCGTCTTACAATTACAATTTTTTTTTGGAATATAGGACAAAATTTGTAATTGCAGGCGAAAATTGAAACTTGATGAAAGTTAGATGACAAAATTTGATATGCATAAGACTAAAACTGAAAATGGGTGAAAGTTAAAGGATTACAAGTGTGTTCAGCATAGTTACATGACTATTTTTGGTTATAGGACCATTTTTGAATTTTTTCCAGAAAACTTAAATACCTCATTCTATTTTATTTATGAATAAGAAAGAGTAAATTCATGAATTTACAACATGTCAATTCTCATCTTTTTCAGCTCTAAAAACTCGAACTATGACTTGATCATCAAGGTTTGAGCTTGAAACATTCTCATCTTCTCTAACCGTTTCTTGTGTGCAAATTAGTCCAATTCCTAATCAACCATATAGGTAAGACTTCCGATTTGTAACCCCCAACATTTTCTTACCACATCATCATAATGGTTTACATTTATCATTTTATAATAAAGAGCGCATTAAGTTGTTCAAGACAAGAACATAGTGAAATTATTCAAGTCCAACTCACATGTAGCTATAATGGTGTAAGTATAACCAGGTGCTCCAAAGCTTTCATCGTTTGCTTTGGTTATCAATCCCAAACAAGCACCCGCAAGCAACAATATAAGGTAGTCTGTCGATTGAATTCTAGCTTCTCGTAGTCGCTGCTTAGCCATCCTGACACACGTACGAACATAGTTAGAGAATATCATTGATTTGTTAACTCTTTTCTACATCGATTTAAGTTTCAGAAAGAACATTAACATCACTAGAACAAATGTATATAACAGAACGGG
This sequence comes from Penstemon barbatus, assembly GCA_003313485.2. Taxonomy (NCBI): domain Eukaryota; kingdom Viridiplantae; phylum Streptophyta; class Magnoliopsida; order Lamiales; family Plantaginaceae; genus Penstemon; species Penstemon barbatus. The sequence goes on from CM064880.1 coordinate 33,050,132, forward strand.
AGAATTACTCAAAACTATCCCAGATGTTATCAGATTCACTACAGTTACCCCCTTTACGATGTTAATTTCTGACGGCGCATGCCATCGTCATCAAAAAACTTTTGATATGAAAAACATGGGTAAAATTGGTGAAAGAAAGGAACGAAGAGGGATATTTAATGAGAATGGACTAAAATACCCTCCCAACGGAGAGTCAAGTAGCCAGAAATACAAGGAAGGTGCAAAGTGAAGCAAAAACATGGTTTCTAGGGTACAATATGCTATTAATATATATCGAGGGTGCAAAGTGCGAAATGAGCCAATTTCTAGGATGCAAAGTGGGATTAAGCCGATTTAAACAACAGAATCAAGTTATCAGTTGAAGGATATAGTTGAGTATTTACCTTGCGAGGAAGTATTTATACTGTTGTAAAATACTGGGAGTTTTCCTTCTGGACAAATCTTTTGACTTAAAGAAGTTATTCCGTATTACATCAAAACGTGTTTCCAATCTAAATGTAAGATTTTGCCAGAACTCCCCACAAAATGATAACTGTTCAGTTTCGGTTCCATCATCGTATTCTTGATTTATTGGATCAACATGTATTATTACAGGGACGCCTAACGCAGTCACATTATGCTGCATATCTTCGGGTATAGGATAACCTTTATGGATTATCCATCTAAGAGGAAGCTCTTCGTAACTCAAACATGAACTTGTACTTAACTTGACCATTCCTTCTAGAACATCTATAAAATAGTCTGGTGGATTAACACGCTCGGGGACAAATATACCGAGATTTGCAAAGTAATCTTCGGCATCTCTCACTGAACCATGGTACACGGTACGTCCTCCTTTCGCTAGAAGTATCAAATCATCAAACATCTTGAACAATGAATAGCTGTAAAAGAAAACGGATCGATTCTATGTTATCGAAAGCACGAAGAGAGATATTGTAATCAATCTTGAGTTCACTGTTTTTACATTTCTCTGATATATGTTTATTCGGCCATGTGCGACGCAAAGGACCAAATAACATGTTAAAATTGAGTGCACCTGTGGATATATCCTTAATGTGTAGTATTAAAAAGGCAAAATTTCGAAAATAGGCAAGTAACTATACTAAATACACATTTCGTCCCTTAACATTCACCCAATTTCAATTCTAGTCCGATGCATAACAAATTTCATCCTCTAACTTTCAATAAGTTTCATTTTTCGTCCTGCAATTACAAATTTGTACTCTAAATTAAAAGTTTCATTTTCGTCCTTCAATTACAAACTTTTTCTTCTGTAATAGGATCAAATTTTATATGTATATCGATTGATCATTGGCCAAACCCCGAGTAGGTTCTTTTAAATTTCAGTCTAAGTTGAATTTTCAATAAGTTTCAAGTTTCGTCCTGCAAAGACAAATTTAGTCCTGGAGAAGAAGTTTGTTTATAATAGCAGGACGAAAATTGAAACTTTTTTAAAGTTAAGAACGAAAGTTGCTATAGATAGTACTAAAACTGAAACTGGGTGAAAGTTAAAGGACTAAATGTGTGTTAAATATAGTTACATGACTTTTTTTTAAAGAATCCGAAAGATACAGGACTATTTTCGAAATTTTGACGTATTAGAAAAGCAATTTTGCTATTTCTAATTAACTAACCATGTATGAGATACTTGTACCATTGGTCAAGAAGTGTATATTCAAAGAGAAAAAGAACTTGGTCACTTCTAAAGGGAAAATTATTTGGTGGATCTGTTGTATGGATGACGTGGTATAACACAAGGAGAAGATTAAATTCAATCCCCAAATTTAAGGGAAAGTTGGCTCCATAATCCCATCCCCACCATGTATTAGTATGCAAACACTAGTTTGACCAAATTCCAACCGTTTGTTGCACCACGTCATCCATGCAACGGTTGTACCAAATAATCTCTCCTTCAAATGGACATATAAAATGAAACTAGATAACATAACTTAATTCAAAAGAACAAATTGTTTGAGAACCTAAGTAATATGATAATTAGCATTACCTTGGTTGGTGAACGACAGTGCAAATGTTTACCCCTTCAAGGGCTTCACGTCTAAGTGCTCTAAGAAGAAGCTGAGAAGATGAGCTATCCAATCCAGAGGTAGGTTCATCCAAAAATAGAAGTGAAGGTTCCATTACCAGTTCCAAACCGACATTTACACGTTTCCTCTGTCCTCCCGAGATACCTCGGTTCTCCACAGTGCCAACCAATGAGTCTCGTACTGGCTGCAAGCCGAGCGACTCGATGACTCTTTCAACGACAAGTACCTTGTCTGCTTTTGGTAAATCTGCCGACAATCTTCATAAAACTATTTCTTAGCAAAAAATGATACGAATTTCACATGATAGAGCTAATGATAATTTACCCCCTGTGATTTGAGAAAGAGTTTTTCACCCTCCTGTATCTTATAATAGTTTTGCACTCCCTCCCCGACATTTTCAAACTTATTACATAATATGAATTGACAAAACTACCCCTCTTATATACTATAGTTTGACCCAGTCAACTTATAAATGTGGCACTTTACCCCCTATGCTATAAAAAATGTAGCACTTTACCCCTTGTCTTATGATAAATGTGACATTTTACCCCCTGTGTTATGATAAATGTTGCACTTCACCCCCTAATTCCTATGATAAATTGCTTCTTTAAAATTTTCGCAAGAGGTAAAGTGCTCTTTTTCAAATTACAGGAGGTAAATTGAACATTATGCAAATCACATGGAGATAAACTCATAATTATTTATAATTCCTATAAGAAGGCATACCTGCAATTGGCACTGAACCATATATTCTCTTCCACGGTCAAATTCCCATGCACGATATCATCTTGTGGCACAAATCCGACAATCTTTTTGTACGAGCGGATGGACTCCATGATTCCGTTTACTAGAACTAAGCCATTTATCGAGCACCCTACTGTTTTTCCAGCAAGAGCTGAAAGTAGAGTTGTTTTTCCAGCACCTGATGGACCCATGAGAGCAGTAATTCGACCGGGCCTGATTTCTCCAGTGACGGACCTTAAAATATGTTTCTTTTTTTGTTTCAATGTGACTGTAAGGTTACTAAAAGCTATCTCAATTGGAGGTCTTTTCTTTATCTCGTTGTTCATTGCCGTTGCCATAGCGATCACTCCAGAGAACGTAAGGTCTCTGTTCTGTTGTTGTTGGGCTTTCTCCCTTTCAAGTTGAGAATATGCGTATCTGAATATTTGGGAATCAGTACGAATATGTTTCACATTTAGGATTTTATTGCTATCTTTATCCGCAGTTTCTTGACTAACACCTTCGGAGCTATCGTGATATTCTTCAACCTGTATCTAGGATAACCGACTTCTTATTAGTCCACTGATAGTAAAGCAAATATTATTTATTTGTTTGCGAATGAAATGCAAAAATAACCCTTATGCTTTGCTTAATCAGCAAAAAAAAACCCGTGTTTAATTTATTACCAGAAAGCTACCTTCGCTAATCCTTTTTAGCAAAAAAACCCTCCCAAGCCGAAATGTCAATTACCCCCCCACCAAAAACTCCCCTAATAAGTTAAAAATTTGACAAATTCCCCTCGTTAAATTTGAGATTTGGCAATAAACGTCTGTTTACTTAAAATATTGACAGTAACCTCCCTACGTTTTTTGCTAACAAAAAAAATAGAAAAAAAACACGGGGGTTTTTGCCAATTAGGCAAAGCACATGACGTATTTTTGCATTTAGCTCACTTTTTTGATTCTGTATTCTAACCTGATCGTTGATTCGATGTGAAAATGAACGGGACACTTGAGAATGCAGGTCAATTGCTTTCTTTCTAATTGCTTCTTTTGCAGCTAACCATCTTGTTTGTGCTTGTTGAGCATTCTCCTTTACACTTCTCACTGCAACTTCCCTTGATCTAGCATATCTCCTTTCCCTAATCACGATTACTTGCCCATAACAATTATAGAAGATAAATAGAAGAACACTGATACCGACCTGAAACAAATACACAAGTCAATCTATCATAGTTTGATTGCATCACTAAAGAGAACTAAGGCTTGGTTTATGGGGTAAAGTATGTGAGAAAACTTACAATGAGCATTAACCCATATTGAGTTATATTCTGCCTAGTCGTGTTTGATCTACATGAAGTCAAGCTGAAGCACCCTACAAGTTCATCTTCGTGGATTAGATGGTTTTCGCTAAGCAAAAATACAGAGAAAACAGGTCCAGAAATGCACCAAAAGACTTTTTCATTTACTAGACAAGAAAAAAATGGGCAAAATGCACTGTACTCCCGAATTTAACCTGCACAAAACTACCTTATGAAATTTTTATTGCACCAAACCCTTTTTAAATTTCAGAAACCCTGCATAAAACACCCAATTCGTCCCCTTCCGTCCATTTCTTAACATGCACGTGTTCCACAGGGACGATGTACGATTTTTTTTGTGCCTAATTTTTCAGCCTAAGTGACCAAAATACCTTTTATTCGTTACCCACTTATAATTATAAAATGCACGAAATCCTCTTGTACTATCGAACTTATCTCTGAATACCCTTTTGCTTTTTAAACTTCGGACATATTCCCCTTTTACTTTCTGAACCTTGCACATAATACCCTTCTAACTTGGAAAGTTGCACAAAACTCATTTGTACTTTTAAACGTTTGCATAAACTCCTGTGTAGTATTTCATTAATATATGTAGGAGCAAATTAAGTAAATCAATTAAAAATTAAGAGTAAGAGGAGAGTGTGCAGGATTTCTGAAAGTACAAGAGGGTTTGGTGCAAGAAAAATTTCACAGGAGAGTTTAGTGCATGTTTCGCATTGCACAGAGGAGTATCGTGCATTTTCCCCCAAATGTAATAAAACAAACTTTAACTAGGTACTCACTTGTCTCAGCTGTAGAGCCCATGCGACAGTAATGTCTGCAATTCAAAGACAAATGACGATGAAGACGTTAGAATAATGTACTATGATAAATTGAGTAAAGATTTTATGGAATTTCTTGAGTACCCGCTTTCACAAGGAATTTCTTGAGTGTTAGTTGGACAATATGATCCTGCTGAACAGAACATTGAAAAACCTCTATTAACATCTGCCCAAATATTAGCCCCTCCACAAGTATGGTTTGGCATTCCAGGGGGTAATTGGTAAGAATATCTGCAAAGGGTAAATCAGTAAATATAATGCACACAATATAGCATTCCTCGTATAGTGCTTGTCAATTGTCATCCTTGGAATCAATCGAGGACTAATAAGAATATATTGGAACTTACGGGTCGCATGAGCCGGTGATCCCATTGAATGTCGCTAATGGGCAGTAAGAACCTAAAGGACATGCTACAAAAATGGCAAAAGAATCAATGTTTCAGATTTATCATCACATTAAATGAATTCTCAAGTCTAATATGCAAAAACATCCTCCTAATTGACAGAAAATCCTGTGTGTTTTTTTTATAAGCAGGAAGCCCTTGTGTTAACATGTTAAAGGCATTAACCTCTCTTTTAGACTTCAGTGTGTTTTACTAGCTCTAAGTACGAGTATTCTTCACGATTTGTAGGGTAGTGACAAAAATACCCCCAGATGTTACGAAAACATCATTGTCCACTTAATAAGATTGGCAATAATAACTTGTAAACTTAAAAAATTTGCAAGATCCCCCTTCTCTTCAAATAATATCAATAACTCCCCTGCGCTCAACTCTTAATTTTCAAAAGCCTGCAGCGAGCTAATAAAATGATAAAACGAGTTTTTTAAGCAATAAAATGCTAAGTAAACCCTTGTGTTAACAAGTTAAAGGAATCAACCTCTCTTATAGGCTGCAGTGTGCTTTACTCGCTCTATGTATGAGTATTCTTCATGATTTGCAAGAAAAATGACAAATATACCCCAAGATTTTACCGAAACATCATTGTCCACTTAAAAAAAATTGACAATAACCTCCCTATAACATAAAAAGATTCTCAAGAACCCCCAGTTCTCTTCAAATAATATCAATAACTCCCGGGCGGTCAACTCTTATTTTCAAAAGCTTACAATGAGCTAATAAAATGATAACATGGGTATTTTTCCCAATTAAATGTTAACACAAGGGGTTTTTTCGCTAATAAACATAACACAAAGATTTCCGCGCAATTAGGAATAACATAGGGGATATTTTTGCATTTTACTCATTTCATTTTTTTGTATGATTTTCCTATGAAAGGCAATACACATAATTAATACTCACAAACTGGAATTGCAATTTGTATTTCAGGGGTATCAAACTATATTCACAAAAAAGAAAAAAAATACATGATAATTCCTTGCAATTGAACATAAAAGAAAAAATGGAAAATATTTGCAGGAAAATATATGCAGGACTTACGAATCATGCATGTAAGACCCCAAGGGCAGAAAAAACCCTCGCAGCAAGGCTGGCAATCTGAAGTTCGGGCTGGAATTTCCTTTGAGTCCTTGAAATCAACGGGCTGGGCTAAACCCGAACCGCATGCCCATCCGGGTTCACAGCCCGAAACCCATGTGGTTAGGTTACAGTTCCTGTTGTACTGCGAGGAAGTGGATTTGGATTTTTTGTTTGCGAAGAAACTAGAGAAGTAAAATTTAAGCTCTGATGCTGTGCACAATCTTTGTGGCAAGTCTCCTGTTTCAACAAAATGAAGAGAAGAGAAAAGACATCAACTCCTAAAATCTCTACATACATTTTGTCGACTGTTTTATGAGTGAATTGTAAAATTACACCCTATGCTTTGCTTAATTATTGAAAATCCCCTGTACTATTTTTATTATCGAAATCCCTTTGCTAATTTTTCATTAGCAAAAAATCTTATTTCAAGTTAAAATGACAATTATACCCCACCGAATGATGCAAAAACACCGTCACCTAAAAAGTTGATAATAATCTATTTATTAACTTTGAAAATTGACAATAATTCCCTGATCACTTAAAAATTAGTTAATGTCAATTTACCCCTTATAAAATGCATAAAAATCAATTTATCCCATGTTATTTGATAAAAATCTACGTCACTGTGAAAATTTTAAAAAACCAATTCACCTCTTTCAATTGAAGAGTGTAAATTACTTGTCAAAATTGATAATAGACATTAAAATTGTTTTGTGACATGGGAGGGAGGATAAATTGTCATATTTTCATAACATAAGGGGGATAAACTGTCATATTATTATAGATGGGGTAAAGTACCACATATAAAAATATCAAAGAAGCGGTGTTAAACTTTTATAAGTTTAAAGAAGATAAAATGCTATTTTTCAAATCATAAGAATATAAATTGAACATTATCAATATTACAGGGAATAACTTACCATTAACTACTCACAAAAATTAACAATTACCTCCGGTATAATTTACGAAGGAATTTTACATGGATTTTTTTGCTTATATAAAATAACACGAGTTCTTTTTATTGATAAAAATAACAAAAGCGATTTTTAATAGTCAAACAAAGTATAGGAGTGCTTTGGCATTTAATTCATTGATTTATACTCTTAACACCAACAATTCTAAAAGCAAATGGGATGTAAGATGCATATACATTCCCGTGAAATAGGGGAAATGCAGGATATATTTTGTGTTATGTGGTATCTAAAATTATCCTATGAAACATTTATTTAATAAAATTCTTATGTATTATTGAGTATACGGCACGAAGTCCCTTATATTGATATAAAAGGGACCGTTTTGGTAGGACCTAATAGGGGTATTAGGTCATATTATATGACTTATTATGAGTTAATACAATGTTTGATGACATTGCTTTAATATCGGGTCAAATAAATTAAATCCTTACGATCCGGTATTAAGACTAGATTATAATCCACCTAAGCATGGGTGGATTAGTTATTAACGATGTATATGGATTAGATAAAATGTCACTTATAACCTCAAATTTACATATTTTATTTTTAACATATCATTAATAATCATAGGTTCTTCTCAATTGAAAATGGAATCACATTCTATATAAATAAATCAAAAATTAAAATCTATATCAATTTACAAACATTAATCAACTCATATTCTTATACATATTAAACAAATGACTTCGATGAATTGATATATCTTAACTAACATAATATGTTCAATTAAGTAGTGAAAGTATATTAATATATGCCTAAACTCATAAATCTACAAAACATATTATGATAGCTTGTTTTAATTTTATATGATTCAATCAAATCTACCAAATGTATTTTTAATATGGCCTTCAATTTAGCTCCAATTTAATTCACTTTAATCTCATGCACCCTACCAAACGGCCCCAAAATATATTGTCAAAATTTTCAAACATATGCATATAAAATAGTTTTCGTAATCTTATCAATTATTTTACTACCATTAAATTCATTTTTTCCGTTTCAATATGCCTCGGAAGAAAAACCTATGAAGATATTGTCGGAAAGACTTGCAACGTACCAACAACTAAAAATGACGAAAATATGAATTGAAAATATAATTTGATTCTAACAATAGCTATAGTCCAGAATATATCCAAAAACATTTCTTCTTTTTGAGTAATGAAAAGAATTTTTTTTTTTTTCACCCAAACCAATTTCAAAGTTTTGCAAAGAAAATGACTGGAAATTTGGAAATTTTGAATAAAAGCAAATTATCCAAACATTATGGAAAAGCAACCGCAATGGACCAAGAAATTGAGGAATTTTTTTTCTCGATCCTATTTCAATAGATTATACACAAAATTTTGTAATTATATGTTTAATGAATACACAAATTTTATTTCTGATCAATAAAAGACCTGATCTAACTTGTAAGCAATAATTTTTAAGATATTGAGGGAAAAATGCAAAATACTCCCCTGTGTTATGCTAAACATGTAAGAAACTACCCTGTGAAATTTTTATTGCGCCAAACTTCCTTGTGTTTTCAAAAATCATGTAAAAAACACCCAATTTGTAAAAAATAGGTCGTTTTGGATCGACAAATTTCAAGAAATAATTTTTAAAATATATCACGTGAAGTTATAGAGACCAACTTGAAGTACTTTATAAATGGTTTCTTGAAACATGTCGATCCAAAACGACCTATTTTTTACATAATGGGTGTTTTTTGCAGGATTTATGAAAACACAAGGAAATTTGGTGCAATAAAAATTTCACAAGATAGTTTCTTGCAGATTTAGCATAACACAACGAAGTATTTTGCATTTACCCTAGAAATTGAAGATATATATAAGGATGGACTAGGAGTGGAGCTGAAATGACATGCCCTAATCCGAAGCCCACTCAAGCCTAAATAATAAGCCTTGTTTAAAACACATTTTTTTTTAATTTATTTTAGTTGTGGGAGGTAAAATATAATTTTTTTCTTAACCAGTAATAGAGTGGCATAAAATATTTTTCATTACGCTGGCAAACAATTGGAAGACTAAAAGCAGAAGGTAGAATTTTAAAAAAGAGAATTTCACTTTTGATACCACAATTATACCTAATTTAGGGATTTGATATCACAACTATTTATGTCGACACATTTGATACCATATCTCAAATTAATTTTACACATTTAATACTTCCGTCAATTAATGACGGAATTGTCACGAGATTGTCACGTGCCCGTTAGTTCTCGTGAAATCTGAATTGAGAATTTCACTTTTGATACCACAATTATACATACTTTAGGGATTTGATACCACAACTATTTATGTCGACACATTTGATACCATATCTCAAATCAACCTTACACATTTAATACTTCCGTCAAATTAATGACGGAATTGTCACGAGATTGTCACGTGTTCGTTAGTTCTCGTGAAATCTGAATTTGGGGGGAGACTCATTCCAAGTGGCATTGTTTTTGGAGGGAAAATTGCTATGTCAGTTGCCCCAATTTCATTACATAAAAGACGATCACTTATGCAGAGCCCTAATTGTCTTCCTCTTCAACTGCAAACTCCAGGTGTTATTTCAGCACTGAAAGGGTGTTGAAGTATTTTTGTCAAGAAACCACCATTCTCAAGACTTCTTACAAGAATGGAATCTCCTACCTGGATTCTCGTTTGTCCAAGAAGTCTTGAGAATGGTGGTTTCTTGACAAAAACACTTCAACACCCTTCCAGTGCTGAAATAATGCCTGGAGTTTGCAGTTGAAGAGGAAGACATTTTTGCTCTTGTGATTGTGAATGAAGATGAAGACAATTAGGACTCTGCATATGTGGCCGTCTTTTATGTAATGAAATTGGGGCAGCTTACATAGCAATTTTCCCCCCAAAAACGATGCCACCTGGAATGAGTCTCCCCCCAAATTCAAATTTCACGAGAACTAACGGGCACGTAACAATCTCGTTACATTCCGTCATTAATTTGACGAAAGTATTAAATGTGTAAAGTTGATTTGAGATATGGTATCAAATGTGTCGACATAAATAGTTGTGGTATCAAATCCCTAAAGTAGGTATAATTGTGGTATCAAAACTGAAATTCTCAATTCAGATTTCACGAGAACTAACGGGCACGTGACAATCTCGTGACAATTCCGTCATTAATTTGACGGAAGTATTAAATGTGTAAAGTTGATTTGAGATATGATATCAAATGTGTCGACATAAACAATTGTGGTATCAAATCCCTAAAATATGTATAATTGTGGTATCAAAAGTGAAATTCTCTCATTTTAAAAATTTACAATTATATTGATGCATATAAATATTACTGATTCGCCCATTTAATTTTATTGCCAAAAAATTAAATTTTAATACATATTCACTTTTGTCTACTCTAGTATTCATTTTAAAATAGTTAATTATGTATATAATCTTTATGTGCATTATAACTATATATGCATGCATTCCTTCATAAAATAGTGATATTTTTGTTCCAAAAATTCGTCAAATATAGGGTTAACGTTCTTTTGTTGACCTTAGTTTTGCTATTACAAATACTAATAAGTAGTGACACTAATTATTTATAAAATCAAATTACGACATACTATGAATTTTAAAGTAAAATTTTGATCATATTATAAGACGAAATTACGACATACGATAACTAAAGTGAAATTAAAGTAAAATTTTGTTAAAAAAAATTCCATGTTATATTTGATTAGATCTTAACATTAATTAGTGAGCAAAATGATGATCGAAAATAGTAAAAATATGCAATTATTTATAACCTTGAGCTCGATCATTTAAAAACAAGAATATTTTATTCACTAAAATTGATCGACCAAACGGAATGAATCTGGACGGTCTACTAATTAAATTCGAATGTCTACCTAATTATCACATTTTTTAAACCAAACAGAAGGAATGACATGCTGGATATATGATACCATTGTTCCTCATAAAGTTGACCGAATGAACATAATGTTAATGTATTCAATAGATTTGCATTGACTTTGCCCATATAGAATTTGAAATAAAAATCGAAATAGATTCATCTATAGTTGTTTGCTTAATTAAATAACAAATTTAATTAGTATATAACCGAACAAAAATTCACTTTAAAATATATATTGATAGGATCAATTATTATTACTTTTGCAAGAGAATTCACTATTTTCATGAAATTCCAACCCATCCAAATTGTCAAACCAATAACTTTTATAAAGAAAAACTGGTAATAAATATATATCAAATCAATGTCTATCTATCAAATTATTAGAATTGTACAAGGTTTAAATAAATTGATCAAAACGGGATTTGAATTTGGAATGAGGTAAAACTAGATACAAATGAGTTTTGGTCTCATCTTAACCTATTTACATTCATAAAGATCGTGGAAATCTAGTTAACTAAGTAATGTGGAGTTACTAGAATTTTTTTAAATGAAATGAATAATTACATCATCATCATAATTTTATTAAATTAAGCGACATTATCATCCTAATTTACCATCAAATACACTTTTTAATGAGACTCATTAATCACACTCATAATATTGCTGAGATTAAGATGTACTCATAACTTTCAATGGGAGGAAAATAAAGTTTGCATAAAAATCATCAAGTAATTTGGTACTCTATATATCCCACTATTTCACTCTCTTCGATATGGCTAATAAATAATTTGTTTACAAGGTCATCTCCAACCGAGCCGGCAACCGGGCATAAGGGGGGGTTGCCGGCTCGGTTCGGTTGGAGATGGATGATGGCAATTGGGGCGAACAAGGGGGCAGGGGGTTCGGGGCTGCCTGCTTGCCGGTAGGCAAATGTCCATATATAATTGGACAAATATAAATATAAATCTAAATAAATGAAATTTGTTGAATTAATGAATGTTGATTGTCCTTCGACTGGAGATGAATTTTTTAGGTGGGTCGAAAAGGCATGATGACAAAGCAAAAATATAAGGCAATTGGGCAATTGTGCAAGACCTTCGATTGGAGATGGCCTAATATATATCCTCAAAGCAAAATCCAAACTTTGGATGAAAATATAAATGAAAATACAAGCTTAAAATAAAAATAAAAATATTTCCTCGAAAAATGTTTAGCAAGAACATTAGATAAATTAAAAATTCAAACGATCAAAATTCATGTCCTTGTAATATTCTAAAACAATAAACAATATATATATAAAAGGTATATAGGATACATACCTTTAGTAGTGACGATACACTTAGACACGAAATCCAAGTTTTCAGAAAAATTAAAAGACCTATTCCAATCATCTTGCCTGAAATATAATTACCCAAAAAAAAAAAATCTAATTCAACGAAAAAATCAATAAATAAATAAACATGAACGTACAATTAATTTTTCTTACGGGTCGGTAACACAAAAGGTTGCCCTTTGAGCAATTTCACTGTTTATAAGATCCGACGTGGCGCGTGAGAGCCGTTGATAAACCAAATCAGTAAACTCATTCAGAACCGTCGGATCATCAATTTGACTAGCATTAATGCCATTGTAATCATTCTCGAAAACTTGTTGGCACTGCACGAACCGCAGCAAGAAACACTGCATGAAAAACAAACATCCGAACGCTCTAATTCCAATTTGCTTCCTTAATATTTTCATGAGAGCTCATTCGTATAGACTCTCTCCTTTGTTTTGTTTTCGCTATGAGGAAGAAGAATTAAATAAATTAGATTGTTTTATAAGTAAATGTTTCCTTAGTTGAGAGAATGTAATTTGTGTTTTATATGATCTTTGACTAATTCTAAAGTCAATTTTAATAATGAATTTCAAATGCGTCACTGAAAAGTTAACTAATATTATTGAGATTAAGTTTTTTCTTAGTATCTGCCAAGAAGTTTACATTTTGATCATTTCACTAGATAAAAAGAAGAAAAAAGAAGTTTTTGTAGGATATATAGAATTTATATAAACTCATTAAATATTAGAGGAAAAAATACTTTTGATACTAAACTTTAGTTCAAAAAATACATTTGGTATCAAATTTTTTGAAAAAACACATTTCATACCATGATTCACACAATCTTGAGACATTTAGTTTTGCCGTCAATTTTTGGATGAAATTTAACATGTACCGCTCATGTGCCCGTTAAATTGACAATGGAAGGGAAAACATGTACAATTAACGGCACTTGCTGAATTCCATCCGGAAGTTGTTGAAAAAAGTAAATGTGTTAAGTTGATGTGAATCATTATCATTTTATGCCTATGTGACATTCGAAATGTGTTTTTAAAAAAAGTCTGGTATCAAAAATGTTTTTTGGACTAAAGTTGGTATTAAAAGTGTTTTTCCCTCTTAAAAAATTATGTGATTTTATTGTGGCCTAAAGTTTTGATTGATGCGTTATATACGAATTTAACTGTTTATAAGGGAAATAAGAAGAAAAATGAGAAAGAAAATGTAAGAATTGTAATTAAACTTAAATAGTAATTGCTTGTGATTATATATAGTATTACATCAGTTTTGTTAGCCGTCTAGGAAATTACACTTTTCATATCATATGTAAAACCTTATTGTACATATGTGGTTTTTAAGTGAATTGAATATGAATCTTCTGGTTTTTAAGTGAATATGAATCTTGAGGAAAACATAAGAGAGGTAATTTTTCAGAAACAAAATTGGTTGAGTAAAAGAAAGGTTACACCAATCAATTTTCATACATTTTTCTAGTAATAAAGTAACATCATATTCAAATTACATGATATATTCATAAAATAGTTGATAAACGTTTATAAAAAGCAGTTATTTTGATAAATCATAAAAGACATAATCTCACTTAATTTTTGCTACCAAACAAATTCCTTATGGTTTTTTAAGTGAAGATTAGTCTTGAGGAAAATTGAATAGAAGTAAAATATTAAAGACAAAAACAGGTTGAGAAAATATTTTTAGATAAAAACTATAGAGTAAATTACGAATACCCCCATTAGGTAAGATCTAATTACAAAAATCACCCTCACGTATCATGTATTATAAAAACCCCCTCAGGTAAGAAGCTTCTTACAATATTGTATTATATTTTGAAATATTTATTGAAATTTATGTGAAATTATAAATTATATCAATTATTTTGGTGGTAAATATGACATTATTATATTTATAATTTACAAGATATAATAATTAACACCCAAATTTTGAAATTTATAACATATTATAAACATTACAAATAACAACCAAGGGCAAAATTGGAACACTTTAAGGAAAATGGGTTAATTGTAAGAAAGTGTCAAACTTGAGGGAAATTTTTGTAATACATAATACGTGAGGATGATTTTTATAATTAGGCCTTACCTGAGGGGGGGTCTTCGTAATTTACTCAAAAGTATATTTTACAATGGAATCCCATTAAATAATGACTTTGACATTCTAGCGTTATCAAGAAAGTCAAGTGGAGAAATATTCTTTTAAATGATCAAGATAGAGGATTTCTTTTAAATGGTTGGATCATTCGATATGACGTAGAAACGATCAAGTAAAATACATGATTACAAATCGTGTAGTATACCGGGTTGCTATTCTCTCAATGAAAAATTATTAATAATAATTATGTTCCATTTCCATTAATAATAATAAGACCAATTCCATCTTAGGGACAATATTATAATTATCAGTCTACTTGTTTTTTATCTATGATATCCTTTGTTGAATATGGCTAGTGGTAATCATTCTTTAAATGGATTTGTCTCGGTAAGAATATGAATAAACAAATCCAGTATTTGTCAAACAAATTAATGCAAATGGTAGTGTTGATTACATATAGTTTTTTTTTTTTTTTTTTTAAAGATGGTGAATACATTGGTACATTAAACACTATATCGAATCGAAACTGTTACAATCGAAACTATTACAATGATATCAAAGTAAACTAATTACTAGTATTAAACTAGAGAAAAAACCCACATTCGTGGGAATTGAACCCGTGACCTCCTGATCATGGAGCCTTATCCTTAACCATTTGGTTAAAACCTCATCCGCGTGTTGATTACATGTAGTTTAGGGTAATTATATTTCACTCTCCATACCTAGTAATTTCTTGCATCTAAATTGTTTAAGGAAATATATAAAGATGCTCTCCCTTGATACGTGTACGTAAGAAGTTATCTTGTGAAATGTTTATAGCATGAAATTTTATAATTGTATTATTGAATATACGTGCATCAATTTCAATTTGAAATAGTGCACATGAATTTGTAGGGACTGACGTGACTTTTAAAAATAATGTCTTGAAATATGTCGATGCAAAGACTTATTTTGTACAAATACAATGTTTTGTGCAAAATATTTATAATGCATGATGATTCTATACAATAAACACTTCAAAGGTAGTATTTTTTTTTTATAATAAAATAAACTTCATTTCAAACTAAGACGAAAATTAAATCAGTCACAAGTGAGGATTCCCGTCACAAAATATAGAAAGAGGAATATATATTACATGTACCAAAAGGGGCAGTCCATTTCAAACTAAAAGCTCAAGAACAATCCCGCCAATAGACCAATCAGATTACACTCCCAATTATTAATAGGCATCACAAGGTTTACATAGTCGGATTCAAAAATAGCATTTTAAATCTTTAAATAGTTCAAAAAGGAGCTACCTTCCTTGATTGTTTGGTTCCATCTTGTTTGCACATAATAGATTTGTGAGAATGATTTCTATATCAAATTAATGAATTTTAAAATCAAGAATATGAAAAACACAAAATTTATGATAGATTTAATCAACATTTATTTCTGACCACAATGACTAATTGTATGTTAATCAAATGAAAAAACTGAAAAGGAGGGAATACATCAATTGACAATCCATTTTAGTTTGCTTTATAAAATATTTATTAGGTGGTTTATTCCTACGTTTTAGCCATAAACAAATTAATTCAAAATGTAAGATTATAAATTTTGATATGTATTATTTAAAGAAGGGCAACTAATTCAGTCACGTATTCCTTCTTCATTGATGTAATGATCAGTCAATGAGCAGACAAGTCGTTCTCACAAATGATGCCTGTTGGTCCCAAGTGGTCAGTTGAGGTCTAGAGGGGGGGGAGGGGGGGGGGGGTGAATAGACCTCAAGACTTCAAAATTTTTCTTTAACTTTTCTTCTATAAGTAGAGTTCGCTCATCAGCTAAATAAGATGACTGAGCTGATTTTGCACTCAGCTTATCAGCAGAGTAAGCTGGTCTTATTCGTGAGACTACTATGCTGATTTAGCACTTAGCTTATTCAGTAAAGTAGACTACTATGCTGATTTTGCTCATCAAACTTATATAATCAGAGTTTCAAACAATGATGCAGCGGATAATGTATATATGTTTTTCAAACAATGTTTTCAACTCAATTAAACTTTTAAAGCACAAGGAAAGTTTTACCCCAAGTTGGAAATTCCTCAATTTAAAAGACTCTTCTTTTAAAGTATTTACTATGCTTATGAAATATGCAATGCAAGCCAATTAAAGTAAATAACACAAGGAATTTTTATAGTGGTTATACAGGAACAAATCCTCTTAATCCACTCTTCCAAGTCACATAGATCTTGGGTTATACTATAAACATAAAGTTTACAATATTTCTCCACTTACACCTAGACAACAAATGAAAAGGCTATAAGCTCGCAATAGGAAATCACAAAGAAGACCTATTCTCCGAAGTAATATCACTCACAAAGATGGATATCTACTCCTCACAACACTCAGTTGAATATCACTTAGATATACAAGGGTTTAATCTTGTTCTTCAACAATCAGCTTCGTCATAAGATGACTCCGCTTATGATAAGATGACTCAACTGATGGATTCTTGCTCTAAAGATTTGATCTTGAAAGTGTGCAAGCCTCTCTTGAATCTTCAGTTTACCATCTATTTATACTCCTGGATTTGTAATTTTGCCCGTTGAAGGTTGGCAAAATTGCATTTAAGTCCTTGAGCAACGGTCATAATTTGAATGGTAACTTTTGCAGACTGTCGCACTGTTCACTGTACACTCTGCTGTACTTTCTGCACTGTTTACTGTACACTCTGATGTACTTTCTGTCAGCAGCATTTAATGCACTTAGCTTGTTACCGTTGGAGAGCTTACTGACCGATTTTACTTAGCTGATGGGATCCACTCCGCTGATGATCACTAGTCTGATGCACTAGTCTCATGCACTGGTCTGATGCACTAGTCTCATGCACTAGTCTGATGCACTAGTCTGATCACTAGTCTCATGCACTAGTCTGATGCACTAGTCTCATGCACTAGTCTGATGCACTAGTCTGATGCACTAGTCTGATCACTAGTCTTATGCACTAGTCTGATCACTAGTCTTATGCACTAGTCTGATCACTAGTCTTATGCACTAGTCTGATGCACTAGTCTTATGCACTAGTCTCATGCACTAGTCTGATGCACTAGTCATCTCATGATCAGTCATCTCATGATCAGTCATCTCATTTCCACCAAGCTGATTTTCAATCTTTCACTAATCTGATTTTCACTCTTATCATAAGATTGAATTTTCATTTCTTGAATACTTCTGTTCTTGAATGATTCTCTTTTAAACCAAGTATCCAATCTTCAAAGGCTTACTAAGCTTACGTAACTTAGTTGATGACACATTTTTGTTATCATCAAAACCTTTTTAACTAACTTAATTAACTCAACTGATAAGATCACTTAGCTGTTCTTGAGTTAATAAATTCTTCCAACAATTTCCCCCTTTTTGATGATGACAAAACCTTCAACTAAGAACGTCTTCCAAGTCTTCAGTTTAGTCTTCATACTTCTAGGAATAAAATCATTAGATCCAATGCAACCTTTGAGAGTTCTTAGTTGCATCTCACTTTCCCCCCTTTTTGTCATCAACACCAAAACTTAATATGCTGAAGACAAGTAGGTGAATACTTAGCTGTTCGGGGTAGTTGGCTGTTAATTAATTCTTCTTTATACGCAAGCCAGCAGTTTGTAGTCTTCTTTGCTGTTTATCACTCCAGTTAGAATAACTGTTCCCCCTGACTTCAAGAATTGATACCACATGTTGGTTACTACCTTCACCCTTTTTGATGTGTATTCTTGAATGTCACTTGGTTGTTGAGTTTCAGTCGGCTGATGAGAAGCAGTCTTCTGATAACTTCATTTGACTTATTGAAAACGTCATCTCTAATCAGGAGTACCGCTCGTCGTACACGTTCCCCCTGAGTTCAAGAATCTGTGGTCAAGTAGTCTTATGAGAGTCAATCTCGAAAGATACTAGCCGTTGAATTCCAGTAAGCTATTGAGATGATTTTTCTGATATGTTCCCCCTCAGCTCATGAATCCAATTTCAACAAATCCATTTTCAACTCTTGAGAGCTGAAAGATTGTTGTCACATGATTGACTATACCACTTGTTGGATACAAACGTTGATTCACTTGATAAACTTCAATTTTCCAACAATCTTGCTTTCCTTGTTATGTCCAAACAACGCGGCTACCACTTTTTGGTTGATATCACATGTTGATACAGTACTGGATACCAATTGTTGATATTCTCCCACTCGATGATAAAACCACTTGTTGAACTTGTTGAAATCAGCAAGGGTAGTCAACTCACCTTTGTCATCACACATGCGTTTTTCCTACAAAACAGATTACTGTTTTTGGTACCCCTTATATTGGGTCCTGCATGGTTAGTATAACCTTTAACATGTGATGAATTGTGACTCAGTTTAATCATGAATTTCAGTAAATTTAGCATGGAAATAATTTTCATGATGAAAACGGTGCTCATAAGCAAGGTAAGATACATGAAGTAAGTGATAAGATGAGTTAACTAATAACTCTCCTATAGATTCAGCAGACTTAACATTTTTAATTTCACTCCTATCAGCAGCATCTTTCAGCTTACTAAGCTGTTGAGTTTTACTAGTCTGTTTAGTCTTAGGTTGCTTACTAGGTTTCTTAACCTTTTGAGTTTCAGTAGGCTTCTCTCTTTAGCCTCTGATTTCTTTTTAGAGAATGATGCAATTACTTCTTTCAAGTTCATTTATATTTTCTATACGAATTGCATACTCAGCTTTTAGAGTTTCATTCTCATGCTCAAGCTTTTTGTAGTCAGCTGATTCTTGAGGTTTTTCAACCTGAAGTTTCAGTGATCTGTTTTGCTCTTTTTAGCAGAGTCATCTCTTCCTTAAGCTTGGCAAATACTCAAACAATATTTGAATTTGAAATTAATATTTGTTCAAACGATTCAAATAATGCAAGTTCATTAATTTGTAGAAGTTACCTCAGTTTCAGAATCATCAGATTCCTTGGCCATTAAGCATAGAGTTTCGGGTACTTCTTCAAATTCTTCATCAGACGACTTGTTGTCTGAATAAGATATGCCTGAGTTTGTTAGCTTTGCTGCCTTAGCTAACTTTGCTTTGCTCTTACTTGGCTTATACTCCTTTTTGGCACATTTTTCCTTGTTAGCAAACTCTTGAGAGATTAGATGCGGACGATCTTTGGTGAAGAGTCCATACTCCTTGCAATTTTGGTCTCCAAGTTTTGCTTTTGAGGAATCCCTGTTTTCCTGAAAATGATCAGAAGAAGATGAAATAGCATTTTCATATTTTAATTTCATTTTCTTTTTATAAAACTTCTTGAAATCATTCAGAAGTAGGGCAACGTCGTCAGCAGTGTATGCTTTTTCTGAATTCAGCAGAGTCTTTTCTTCGAACTTGTCCGCTGATTTTCTTGACTTGTCTGACGCGATAAGAGCAACAGTAGGGTCTGAACCAGATGACTCATCTATTCCCATTCTAGGCATTTTAAACTCATAAGCTTTGAGTGACGAGAACAGTTCAGAAAGAGAAATCTTCCCTAAGTCCCTTAATTCTTCCATGGCTGTCACCTTCATGTTGAATTTAGGTGAAAGAGCCTTGAGAACCTTCATGGTGATCTCCTTGTCTGAAAACTTTTTACCAAGCCTTAGAACTTCGTTCAAAGTTTTGGTAAATCTGGTGTCCATTTGATCAATCATTTCACCAGACTTCATCTTGAAATTTTCAAACTCCTCAAGAGCCACACTAAGCTTATGTTCTTTGATAGCGTCGTTTCCTTCGCTCAGCTCACAGACTTTATCCCACATCTCCTAGGCTGTTTTGAGATGCTTGACTTTCTGGAATCTGTCTTCATCTAGAGCTTTGAACATTATGAACTTAGCCACCTTGTCTAGATTGACTAATCTGACTTCTTCGGGGGTTAGTTCATCTAGCTTTTTGTCAATGATTTGATCAGGCTGGTCAGCAACCTTCACAATCTTCTTAAACCTGAATGGTCCTTGTGTAATACATGTAAACATGTTATCATTATAAGCAGCAAGAAGGATTTCCATTCTGATTTTCCAATCTTCAAAGTCCATATGGCCAATGTGAGGAACATGGCTTATGCACTCCATTTTCAAAAAGTTTTTATTTTTCAAAAATATGCTTCTTTTGAAAAAGTTTGAAAACCTTTGAAAAACACTTGGATCAAGCTCGTTGATCAGGCAACTGATTCTAATGAACCACCCGCTCTGATACCACTTAATTATGACGTGACGTAAAAATGTTAAGAGAAAAAGATGAAATTCATGACTTAATTATTTGCCCTTCTTTTATCTCATGTTAGAAATAAGAAACCGATATGCAGAAATGACTTCAAGGCGTGCTGTAATGATACTTTTATTAAGACTTATTTCGCCTCTCACCACTCGCTATACAACAAGATTTGCGATATGAATCAATGAAACCTATGCTTAATTCATTTTAGACATAATTAAACCACAATGCATACACAAAATTGGAAAAATTATTGAATTTATAAAGTATTTTTCTGCTGTAAAATAAGCTATAAGCAATCAAGAGAAAAGAGGAAGAAAGATAATTATTTTTTTCTAACCAAGCAACTCTATTTATAGACATAATCCGCGTATATTCAAATAGACACAATTCTTCACATTTGTGTTTGTTAGAAACCGTCACATTAATTCGAACTGAAAGCTCAAGAAACAAGGTTGTGGGCAGCACAATTTATATTTCTAACGATAAAGTTGAAATACCAACATGGCCAACAGTCAGAAAACACTTTTATCTCCTTAACGATTCCTGTAATAGACCAATCCATATTGGACTCCCAATTATTAATAGCCATCACAAGGTTTTGACATTCGAATTCAAAAATAATATTTTCAGTCTTCAAATAATTCAAAAAGGAGCAAGCCTACCTCAGGGTTAAGTCAATTTATGGTTCAATCTTGTTTGCATATGATAGTTTTGTGAGAATGATTTTTTTTAAATATCAAATTAATGAATTTTAAAAATAAAAAATATGAAAAACACATAATATACGATAGATTTAATCAACACTTATTCCTGACCAAATGACTAATGTATGTCAATCAAGTGAAAAAACTGAAAACAAGGGAAGACCTAGATAACTAAATTTGCGTATTCAGGGTGTCGACACGTTTCGAATTCGCAAATCGGAGCGCATTTGCGAAATTCGTAAAAAAAGCATGAATTATTGAAAGTGAGAGCGTGAATTTATAGTATTCGGAGCGCGAATTTATAATTTTGTGAGCACGAATTTTTTATATATAGAGCGCCGTTTTAGTTTTTATAGAGCGTGTATTATCTTTATAAAGAACATGCACTACACAATTTAGATGTCACTCAGTAAAAAAATAATGATAAGGAGGACCACTAGTAGTGTTTACCCTACATTTGTTCATGATATTAAGTCATTTACGATAATTAGATTCATATTTAGTCATCATAAACTATACTTATTAGTTGAATGACATACATTTTGCTCTTGAATCTTTTGAAAATATAGTTGTAACTTATCTCTTTATTATATATTTCTTATTTTAATACCATATATTAATTACTCTATATTATTAATAATTATTTTAATAGATGCTTTATAGGCGCTCTTATATTCTAAAATTTTAATACGTCACGCTCTCACACTCCCGCTAGCGCTCCCCGCTCTCGCACCCGCTCCGCGTTTTAGTTACCTAGGGGAAGACCTCAATTCACTGTAGTTTGCTTTATAACATACATTTAATAGTTGGTTTATTCCAACGTTATAGCCATAAATAAATTTTACTTAATATGTAAGATTATAAATTTTGATACGCATGATAATAGAAGGGCAAATAATTCAATCACGAATTCCTTTTTCATTAATGTAATGGCCGATTGAGATGTTTGATGAAATTGGGTAATATGCTTTGAGGAAATTTAATTTTGATTGAAGGAATTTTTGGTGCAAAGAATTTTGATTGCATTCATTTTTTCTTGAAAAAATCACCCCAGGTAGAATAGACTCAAAAAATTGTGGGCGGGATCAGCAAGCCCGAAGCATATTTGCTTTCTCCCTTGAAAGTGAATCAATAAGCAGACCAGTCTTCTTGAAAAAGCATGTTTGTTTTGTGAGATGGAATTCTACTTTCAATGTATTGGAGACGGATCATGATATTTGGGATAAGCTTGTAAATGTAAGAGTTGGATGATGATATTTGCCCTAATATCGTAATGGAAAAACAATTTAGTGCATAATATACAACAATGCTAATGTGCCCTTTTTTTGTTATTAATTAAGGAGCATTTGTGGGCAAGGAGGTACAGGAGGTACAGAAGAGAAGGTGAAAGGTATTGGTAGGATTTTAGTGTGATCTCTGCGTCGAAGCTTCCCATTGATGATCTTGTGGTTTTACCGGATGAACAACCACAAATAGTTTTGGGGCATGATGCATTGTATCTAGCTCCCATGGAGGACATCGTGCCTGGAGGTGAAGAAGAACCCATAGAAGAAGAACAATGGCATGAGATCATTATTTTAGTAGAAGATAATGAAGAAGATGCTTTATTTTTTTTTGATATAGTGAACAAACTAATAATTTTTTAATCTTTAGGTTTACATCACACTATTTCAAGTCAATATAAACACGTTGAATTCATTAAATAGCTAAATTTGAGCCTTCTCGAAAATAAGATAATTATTAAGTTATAAATTAAGTATTATATATTTATAAGTATACTTTAATTTTTATTTAGAGGTATGTTTTATTTTGCAGAAAATCAAAATTTAATAATTCTCCCGCCATGACTATGAAAACTCTTCCCAAGAAATGGCAAAACACGACCAAATGAAAATTAAAACATTATGTTACTAGTTATGCTGTTTAAAGTGTCTTCATCCCACACTGGGGCGGAACTAGACGCCTTTTGTTGGAGGGGCCGAAGATTTTTTGATAAAAAACTTCGATTCTTTCTCGATGTTTTGATAAAATGACAAAAAATAATTTAATTTTAAGTAATACTATAATTTTATTGAAAAGGTGAAAAAAAGATATATTATCGATATTTAAAGAATACGGATTCTTAAACATTCAAAACAAATATTTATGACTGAAGAACAAATTAATAATGTTTAACCAAAACATGTAAATGTGGAATGTCCAACTAATATTCATAATATATAGTTAAAACATATTTTAATTTATGTAATTATAGTATAATTATGATCTTATGATTCAATAAAATTATCTCTAGTATGGATTTAGTAAAATTGAAGCTTGCATAAAGACAAAATTAATGAGAAATGTCAAGTAATGAGCACTCTAAAATGGAAAAGCTAAATAAACTTGAAGGTGAAATGAAGAAGTAAGTATATCAATACATAAGTTTATGTTAATCAAATTTTCATAAAACAAAAATTATCATATCTTTTACTTGGCCAAATGGAGGAAAAAAAAATTAATAGTAGAGAAAAATATATATATCACTTGGCCAAAATGGAGAAAGTTATTAACTTCTCCACAAATCAAACAAGCTTGAACATCTTTTCTCGTTCGATAACTTTTGAAGCTCGGCTCGAGCTTGACTCGACAAGCTAAAAATTGAAAAAATACATGTAAAATATCAAACTACTCGATACTCGGCTCGAGCTCATTCGATAAAAGCTCGTTTGAGCTCGGCTTGATTGAAAATCAAAACACAAAATTTCAAGCTCGATAAAAATCGAATCAAGCTTGAATAGTGTGTCGTTCGATAGTACTCGACTCGTTTACAACCCTAGTTGCAAGGAGTATTCAAACTCCCGACCTCCTACTCCAACTATTACTTAACCAATGCACCCAACATTTGTTTTTACTAAGTTATCCATATACAAAATATAATACAATTTTTTTGGGTCCCAGTCCATATTGAGACCCGCTTATGATCCCGCATGGAAGTAACATAATGATTTAGCATATATTATATGTGCTCACACAATTTTAGTGTTCTGATGTGCTTGCTTGTTCAATGTAACATATTACATGATTACTTTGAAGAAGCAGGCATCACCCTTTTGTGAATTATCTTTTTTTCACCTTTTGTGAATTATATTTTTTTTAAATATTTATTTATTTATGAATGTTATTTGGATGTCTACGCAATTAATTGAATTATGTAAGTTCAACATATTTATTAACAAGTTTATATGATCAAATTTAATTGAATTAAGCTGGACAACTATCGATGTAGATTACGATTATCCTAGTACATCACCCGGTAAGGTCCACCATGTTGATGTTCTATCAATTAATAAGGACATCTATCGGTTTGGATTACCATTTACCTAGTTTATACAATACTCAAATGTTGAGAATGTTGATATTGTTTAATTGAGACTACTATCGATTTGGATTACGAATTATCTAGTTATACATTACTCTATGGTCAAAAATATTGTATTTAGTAAGTTGATATAGACAACCATCAATTTGTATTGCGATTTGCCTATCGGAACAATTACCAGGGAATGTTCGCATGGGGTAAATTGCACTTTTTCATATCACCTGGGGTAAATTGTTCTTTTTTTTTTTTTTTTTTTTGATAACCCAGGTGTACAAGCTTACACTCGACTAATCCTGGACCCTCAGAACCCTTGCCCTAGAATCCTGAAGGATGTAAATCGCAGGATGTGCCTCCACCAAGCCCCGGGTTCCCACCATACTGCTGTACACTCTGCGCACAAAGGAGTCTTCACCACAAATGACCCTTAGATAGACCCATAGAAATGCTTCCATCCAAGTTCCAGATGGGATCAATTAATGTGGGTAAGGTGCAAGAGTGGAAACTTTTGGGTGTGATATGCAAATATACAATATAATTAACGGGGGTAAAATGTAAAAACCTTTTGAGAATTATTTGCCTTCAAATGATATTTTTAATTAAACACACTAACTAAAAAGAACAAATAATAAATAACATTACTACAATAATATGTTATTGTAAATTATTAAAACAATAAAGCATAAAAGCATATTTTTAACTAAAATTCAAATGTCACCGATCAAATCCTTTCATAATAAATTTAATTGCCTTACCAACAACAATTAATAAACACTTAAATATTATTACAAAAAATCAGGGAAATCAATCATTGTCTTGTACAAAATTTCCAAATTAATAACAATTATCAAATATCATGTAAATCTATCACTAAAATAAATTGGTTACCGAAAAAATAACAACTTTTGCTTGTTGAAACGATCACAAATCACAATTACAGAGGGAATAATCATTTTCCCACTCAAGCACGTCTCCTACACGCCTCATGCACATACTTAATTTTTCTCCACCCCAAAATTAAAAATCACACAACATTATCGAAAAAAGATCTACTCCCTCTCTCTGTTCTCCAAACCCTCTTTTCGATATCAACAGAAAAGTTCACTTAGTGGTGTGGATTCATCTTCCTCACTTGCACAGGCATATAAATGTTTGTTTTTATGTCATGTTTTTCCTTTTTTTAACTGCTTTGGTTTAATTTTTCTTGATTTGTAAATTTTGTAGTCCGGAAAGAATGCTCCCTCAAATCGTGCGAAGATCTGTGATTTTTGTGTCAAATATATAAATTATTGAAATATTTTGTTGATTTTAGTTCGGGTTTAATGGATTTGTCTTAATTTGTTGTTGTTTTTTTTTTTTTTATCAAAACTCTGATATTATTGAAATATTGTTTCGATTTATGGGACTTGAGTTCAGTTTACTTGATTTATCATAAAGAAGATATGAAATTGATATGATATATTTCATTAAAGCTTAGCCCTAATTAAAGTTAGATTCCATGCATGTCAATTTTTTTAACTGTTTTGGGGAAAAATTTTGGTAATTTTCAATTGATATTAGAATATATGTGTATGTTTGAGGTTTTGGGTAGATTTTCTTCTAATATTGAAGCTATCTATTTTTGTGAAATATTATTGGCTTTATATTAAATATTGAAATTTACATACTTGGTTTATAAGTATGTCAATTACCTAAAACAATATTTTTTTATTGTGCCAATTGCTTCTTTTTGGTTTAGTATCTTGAACTGCAAGATTTTTGGATTTAAGTTTGCTATATTCATATGTTGCATAGATAGTGGTCTTGATGTCATATGTTTTATATGTATTTTAATTTGCACATAAACAATAATAAGAAGAGTATATGTTAAGCTATGAATTTAATTCTAAGGATAGTTCATTTATGCAAAGTTCATTTTAATCGACTTGGTTGGTGCAATACATCAGTACAGTACAACACCATTTCAGACTAGTTAAAGAATTGTGATTAGATGTTAGTTTGATTTTGTTAATGACTTAATGTTGTGAGTTTAACTTATATTATCCTTTCAATTGCAATAACTTTAGGCCATTTTTTTTATTCTAATTGTGTAGTTTGGTACTGAATTTCAAGATTTTAAAAATTACTAAAACAAAAACTAACAATTTTATATTGTTTAATTTGCAGAATCATGGTAGTTGAATCTTTCACAATCCCATAATTAGAACTTTTTCTAGGAATGTTATTTGATGAGACAACTGTTGGAAGGATTACAAATGACACAATAGAAATGTTTTCCGGCAAATTGCATCAAGGCTACAAGAACATACTGGAAAGAACTACATTTGTGAACTATTGAAAAAGGAATATGACAAGCTATATCTTCGCTATTACTTGTGGCAGCTGGCTCGTTAGTGCAAATGCCCCGTGGAAAATAAACTTGAAGTTGCTCATGAGGATGTCTGGAAATTGCTTCGGCAGGTAAAATGTCTATATGATAATCATCTCCAAATAGGGTATCTAATTACCTTAAGTGGATTAATTAATCCTAATTTATGATATATAGTTACAGAATCCAATATACTGGATTGTGTCAAAATACTTCCGAGAGAGTGGAGAAAGCTATTGGTGGGAGTTGGAAGCTATATATGGTGAATCCCAACCATCACAACCACATCCGACTGCCCAGAATGAAGAGGATATGCCCGTGGAAAATAAAGAAAGAGAAGTTATAGTGATTTCCTCAAGTAATGATGAAAATTGAAATTGTTTGAAGTTGGATATTGGTTTTTAAAACTGTCTTATTTGGATGTTTTCATATTTTCATCAAACTAAATTTTGTCGTGTAAATAGTAGTAGTAGTAGCAGCAGTAGTAGAATTGTAGTAGTAATATATTGGACATCAATATTTTCCAAAATTTGATGTCTAGGATAAGTCAAATAATATATTTTGGCATAGTTTATTAGAAATTAGTATGTAAATAGTTAATATGTTATTTTATGTATCAAACTGTGTAGACATCAAGTATTTTAATTATGAAGACGGACTAAGTCTATTTATGATTTATAGACAATGTTTAGTAGTTTATGCAAAAATAATAAGTATAAATATATTCATTTAATTAAAAGTCATATATATTATAAAAAATGTATTTCTTCGAAATAACGACCGACTCATATTTTTTATTGGGATGTAAATATAATTGGTCCATATAATAGTATTTGTTATATTCTCCTTAGAGATTTGGAAGCTTTTTTTACGTTGGTAGATTCAAAGAAATTGAAGGATTTATTGTCTACTACTTTCTTCTTTTTCATTATATTTAAAACTCAAATCAAAATAAAATTATCTACAAGAACAAAATGTCCTAATCCAAATATGATTTTTGAATGGAATCATAAATTTAATGCCATTAATTCTTCATTTTTTTAATTTTCTTTTATGGACCAAACCACATATTTTCATATCCTACAAATTTCTTCGAAATAACGATCGACTCATATTCTTTTTAAATTAGCAACATATATTCAAATTACGGACTTGGTGTTACATAACATCTAATAGACAATTTCTTCAAAATAACGACCGACTCGTATTTTAGTATTGATATTATCAACATATCTTCAAATTACGTGGGCCTTGGTGTGACATAACCTTCTAATAGACAATTTCTTCGAAATTACGACCGACTCATATTTTTTCAAAATTAGCGACCTATCTTCAAATTACGGAGTACTTGGTGTTACATAACATCTAATAGACAATTTCTTCGAAATAACGACCGACTCATATTTTAGTATTGAAATTATCAATATATCTTCAAATTACGTGGGCCTTGGTGTGACATAACCTTCTTATAGACAATTTCTTCGAAATACGACCGACTCATATTTTTCTAAATTAGCGACCTATCTTCAAATTACGGAGTACTTGGTGTTACATAACATCTAATAGACAATTTCTTCGAAATAACGACCGACTCATATTTTTTTTAAATTATCGACATATCTTCAAATTACGGAGGAATTGGCGTTACATAACCATTTAATCGATAATTTCTTCGAAATAACGACCGACTCATTAAGTCAAAGGGTTGATTAGTCAATTCCATTTTTTTATGAAATGTCAACGAAAATTAATGGAATTTGACTCAGTTACCAATTCAGCGGTTCAGATGAATCTAAAGAGATCTAACGGCGGATGGTGCGGGCCGCATGTGCAGCCGTAACTGAGTACGCATATCCACGGCAACCACAGGGAACACAAAGGCCATGCGACTTTAGGGAATCAACCTCGGGTTTCACCGTAAAAGGAGCTTAGATTTTCTAAGAATTTGTCTAAAAGACAAGGCGAAGCAAGTAACAGTAATAAATAAATTTTAATTAATGAAAATTTCAAAAATTCACTACAAAACTGGAAGCTACCAGTGCATTCTTCTGTTTATAAACAGAAAGGAACATTTGAATTTTCTTCTGACTATGTGGTCAAAACAATTGAAGAAGCTATCCCTTTAACTGAAGGGTATAATTCTTTTCAATTGTTGTCTAAAAGCTTAATTGAAAAACGTAAACAACAGTATAAATTTCTCCATGTTGGTCTAATACAGGTTGGTTTAAAGCCTGCTACTTGTCTTGGATTAAATAAATCAGCTATAATTTGTGTAAGAGATAAAAGACACAATAAATTTTATGATTCCTTATTAGGAATAATTGAGTCTAGTCTTTGTGACGGACCAATTTATTTCTCTTGTTTTCCCAATTTTACTCTGTCTTTGACAGATCCTACCTTGATTCATGCCCTTTGTTTGGATATTAAGTCCGAAGGGTTTAATATGATGCATGGGTCGGAAAATATAATCCTCATTTATAGGATTCAATACAAAGTTATGAATACTGTTGTCCCTAGGATAAAAACTTTAGCTTCTAATCATAAGGGATCAACTACTTTATTCATAAAAAATTTGTCTAAAAGTAATTTAAAAGTCCCTAAAACAATTTCTTGGGATCAGGTTAATTTACCTGAACAATGGATTTTGGAAAAGGCAAGTGAACCCGTTAAACAGGAACCTAGAGAACCAGAAGAAATAATTGAATATCCAGATGGGGATGTTGAAATTAAATTCTCTAATCAGAGGATTGCTCGGCTTAATTTAGGAAATAAATAAAAATAGCCGAATTAATAAATTAGAGTTAGGAAGAAGTTCAACTTCTTCTTTACCTCTTTCTCAGCTTGAAAAAGAAAGAATTTTTAGAACTAAATTCACACCAGACGGGGTAAATCAGCCCAGATACGAAACCTGGATACCCCCTACTACGGTTCCTATTGAAACAGAAGGAACTAAGTCTAAGTCTCCAACCCTATCTGAGATGAGTTATGAAGATAAGAGTGAAAAAAGTGTTTTTACAATTACTCTTTCAGAAGGAGAAATAGATTTTCCTTTCGGGAAAATTAGCTAAGGAATTATTTTATTCTCCTATAGGAAGATTTTATAAACCTATGTCCTCTGAAAAATTGGACTTTAAGATTCAACCAAAGGATTTTTCTTCATCTGAAATGGTTAACGAAATTGTTAAGAGATTAAAGAGTCTCGGAATAAATGAAAAAAATGTTGCACCCCTAGATCAAAACTCAGATAATGAATCTGAAGCAATAAGTGAAGAAAAAACTTCTGAGATAGAAGAAAAATTAGATCAATTAGGAGTTATGGTCTTAGCAGAACAAAATCAACATCAATTTCAAATAAATAAGTTGTCATCCTCTTATAAAAGAAAAATGGTTTATAATGTTCCCGCAAGGCCCTATTATCATAAGCCTACTCCAGTCGATTTACATCTTGAACAACATGATGAGTATATGACTGTTCAATCTGATGGAAGATCCATTAATGAATGGAATATTAATGGAATGTCAGAATACCAGATGCAAACGGTATTGCATTACATGACGATGTTTGCAATAGCCTGTAAAGCAAATGGTAATTCTGACCCAAACATTGCTAGAGCCATAATTCAAGGCTTTACTGGCCAATTAAAAGGATGGTGCGACTTTTACTTATCAGATAAAGCAAAATTGCATATTATGAGAGCGGTTAGAACCGAAAATCAAAACAATCAAACTGTACAAGTCACTGATTGTGTTAATACACTATTATATACTATAGCTAAACATTTTATTGGGACTACTTCTCTACAACTTGATAAAACTCAAGAACAATTGATGAATTTAAAATGTCAGAACTTATCTCAGTTCAAGTGATATAAATATGTTTTCTTTTCTAAAGTCTTTACTAGAGAAGACGACACGATTTCCGGAAAGAAAAGTTCTTATCAAGACTACCTCATTTATTTGCTGAGAAAATAAGTAATAGAATTAAACAAAAGCATAATGGAATTATTCCTTATTCCATCTATACTTATGGTGATCTATCTTCAGAAATAATTGCTGAAGGCATGAATTTGTGCAATGAACTTAAATTGCACAGACAAATTCAAAAGGAGAAAATTCTAGGTAAACGAATTATAGAAAATTTTTATGAACAATTGATTACCTCCTATAGGGCCCTATAGTGATAAAAGAAAAGGCAAGACTAATAAAGTCTTAAAATTTTTTAAACAGTCTAATTATTTCCCTAAAAAAGGGAAGAAAGGTTTCATAAAGGAAAAGGAAAAAGCAAAGGAGAAAGTTATTCTACTCCAAAACAAAAACCTATTCCTTTATGTTGGAAATGTCAAAAACCTGGACATTATGCTAATCAGTGTAAAATGAAAAAGAAAATTAATAGCTTAGATATAGACGAAGGTCTTAAAAGGACTCTTGAAAAACTACTCTTGAAAAACTTTTCTTAAATGAGGAAGGAGAGAAAAAAGATTTTAAAATTACTGCTATTATTGATAGCGAAGACCTAGAAGCAGAAGGATCTGAAAATTCAGAAGAATCTGAACAATCAGAGAATTCTGGTTGTGAAGGAAATTGTGATTATTATAAGACTTTATGTCAAGCAAAAGGACTATGTACTTTAACAAAAGAGAAATTTTTTATTCTTGAGTTAATTTATCAAATTACTGATCCTACAGCTAAAAGGGAAATGCTCCAAAAATATTTGGAGCATATAATCAGAGAAAATTTGATAAAGGAATTAAATTTGAAGAACCAGAGGCTTATAGTCTCAAATAAATCCAAAATAGAGCAAAATTTTCTAATGAAGATCCAGAAGACTCTTGCATCAGTGAATTAGTGCACGAAGTCAAAATTCTTAAAAAAGAATTATGTGATTTAAAATTCAGGGTTTCTTTAATTGAATTAAAAACTCTAGAAACCGAGTTAGGTCCTAATCAGGATGATGAAAATGGATCTTTAAAAGAAGAGGCTATAAAATCTTTGACCTTTATAAATATGATTGATAGGGTTATCACTCATAATTGGTATATTAAGATAAAGAGAGAATTGCATTTTTGGTACACAGCTATAGGCCAATTCCCACTTTTGGTATACAACTTTATGTGTTCAACACATTTGGTACACCTCTTTAGCAAAGTTCGACACATTTGGTACAACCGTTAAATAAATTGCAAAATCACCGTTAATTCCGTTAGTTCGACACATTTGGTACACCTCTTTTACAAAATTGACATGTGCGCGGCACATGGCTGCCCAAAAAAAAATAAAAAACTTGATAAACTTTTATAAAAATTATCATACGTATTTATTATGTTTATCATATCATATTTATATAATGATAAACAAATATGTATTTATTATTTATATGACATGTAAAATATAATAAACTATATAATGTCATTTATAGTTTAATACTGGAAGAAGAATAAAATATAATAAACATGTTATCAAGTTTTAATTTTTAAAAATTATTTATAAAAATAGTTTATTATTTATAAAAATTATTAAAAAATATGTCTTTATTATTTATATGACATGTAAAATATAATAATGATCTTACGTGTTTTCGTTGGTTCGATCAAGAGTGGGATGTACGATTATAATAACAACAAATAAAGTAAAGTATTGATCTAATGTAATTGTATTCGAATTGAATGAGTACAAATACAAGAATTCAAAAAGGTCCTATTCGAGCATTATTGGATGCCGTACAAGCTAGAGGGCGAAATACATATGATAGAACTAGACCTATAATCCGAGCAGTTTTTGACTGTAGCTTCGAGGAGAGAGCACCTGGGAAGTTGTGTCCAGTATCATAAATGCATGGGGTATTTATAGCTGAAAATGGGGTTCATGTGGTCTACCCGCAGACAAGAAATCCTTCGGCCCATTATCTTGGATTTGGAGCTTGGCCCAACAGAAGCTTTGGATCTTGGGCTGCCTTGCACGGATAATAATCATGCACCAGGTTCGAACTCGACTTCCGAGATAAGCATCGCTTCGATCTCCTGTATTAAAGAAAAGCAGGACCCAAGATTTCCCTCATCAATACTCCCCCACTTCTCGAGCGTAAAGTGGAGCTTAAGCTCGGAGAAGTAACTATATCCGAGGACAATGAAGGGAGATGAATCATCCTCAGCTTATTGTTTCGGGTATGCCTCATTAAAAACCTGGCTCGGAAAAACCCTTCTGGGATAAAAACCGGGTCAGGGAAAAAGAGTGCATACTTAAAGAGTTTCTTGGTTGCGCAGTCTTTACATCGTCTTTGTTATTTGTGAAGTGGATCTTTAATTTAGGAATTTTTAGAAAGTTTTAGGGGTCTTAGGTGCAATTTCTGAGAGTACGTTTTCAAGTTTTCCTTCAAGAGAGTCCAATCGTCGCGGTTACTCGGGGACTAATTTGCAATTTCCCATTTTGTCCCTCTATATATATAGTTATACCGAGGGTCGCTGTTCTTCTAAAATTTTAAGAAGAGAGCTATTGATCGGAGCAAAACAGGTCGATAAGTGAATTTGTTAGCCGTTTTCTAACAGTCATACGATATTCGTTATGTCGAGTTCGGTAGATTCAAAAGGGAAATCTCCCTTGGAGGAGAATAAGGTCGATAACTGCGAGGAAAAAGAGGCTGTAGAGATTCGATCATCTGGAAATGAGAATCCGCAAAACTCGGGTTCCGCCTCGAATAGCGGAGAGGAGCGGGAGTCAAGTTCTGACACTGGGAATAGCGAAGACGAAAATTCCGAAGAGGCAACAGTCTCTGCAAGGGAAGATACAGAAGATGGGCAGCTTCCTTTGGGTAGCAATGAGCAGTATAAATATAGGCTAAACCGTAATGTGGTGATTACGATCTACGATTGGGAAGAACCCTCGACTAGCG
Source organism: Penstemon barbatus (assembly GCA_003313485.2). NCBI lineage: Eukaryota > Viridiplantae > Streptophyta > Magnoliopsida > Lamiales > Plantaginaceae > Penstemon > Penstemon barbatus. The sequence goes on from CM064880.1 coordinate 33,084,366, forward strand.
CAGCTCTAAACATGACTGAGGAGAGGGCAGATCAGATCGTCTGTTCTTATAAGGAGACGGACTTGGCGGAGTTGCAAAAAGAATTCGGTCAATATCTAGGCGCTGGTTTTTCAATAGTGCTTCCCTCCCCCGATCAACGAGTTACCAACCCTCCCGCCGGTTGCCAAGCCTTTTATTCCAAACACTTCCACTACGGCTTACGCATTCCCTTCCCTCCTCTAGTAGAAAACCTACTGGATGCTTTTAAATTGGCTCCCTGTCAGATTTTACCGAACTCAATCTGTCTAATCATAGCTTTTTGCGTATTGATGAAAGCTAAGGGGAAAAGGGCAGCTTTTCAGAATTTTTGGAGGATATTTCAAATAAGTTCTTCCACTTCTTCAAACGCAGGTTACGTATATTTTTCTCAGAGACCGAAGATTTCAGTCTTATCGACCAATGTGAGTAGTAACCTGAAGGGATGGAAGCGTGAGTTCTTCTTTGTCCGAGGACCAGAGTCCCCACCTTCCGAAGAAAATTCCGAGCCAACTCCCTTCGAGTGGCCTGGAGTAAAGGAGTGGATATATGGGAGACGCCGGCTCGTGGGGAACATGAAAAATGAGATAACAGATGATTTTCTGCAATCTCTTCGTGCCGATCCCCATCAGACTGCTCTAATGACTCAAGAGGCAGTTTTGCGATTGGCCGAGCTCAGTAATTGCACTTTTCCTGCCGATCCGATCGTCTTTGGGGAAGCTCAGATCGATCCTGCTAACCCCCCTTCCACGTTAGCTGACGTTGTTGACAAATTCCGTACCTCGATATCTGGCCCCCACGTTGCTTCCTTTTCGAAAGGTAACAAAGGTCGACCTCGTCCTCAAATATCAAAGAATCTTCGGAAAAAGAAAAAATCTAAGGCCCCCATCGGGATCGCGTTGACCTCAAACGCTTTAATAATTGTTCCCCCGATCTCCCAAGCAGGAACCTCCCGGTCTAGGGCCGAGGTGGAGGGGTCCTCCGAATTCCAGGGTCCTGAAATCCTTCGATCGGTTTTTCCGAACATCTCCTCCAACCCGAATGACGAGGGGTTCAGTAATTATACTCTCCTGGAGGATCGTGCCAGAGAGATTTTGCAGGCCAGGGCGAATCGCAAAAGAAATAGCAATGTCTGTGAGTCTTCTAGGAGAGTCAAGCCTTTTGCTCGAGGGCCGAACCCTGTACCATGTCGGGCTGGTCATTCCGAGCCAGATTTGGTGGATTTTATCGAGGATCATCTGCAAGGACCGAGGGCGGCCGGATACCCGGATTGTGGGACCATCGAATCTGATTTGGGTTCCGAGGGTGAGCACACGGTGGATAAGTCTCTCCGGATGTTTTTGGCTGGGAGATTCAGGGATGATACTATTCAATCTTTTGTTAAAAAAGATTTCGAGATATTTGGCGATTATGCCCACGCTCATCAGATGGTACTTTCTAATTCCGAAAATTTCTAGCTTTTCCTTATAATCCTTATCTCGAGCTCTTACGTATCTTTTTCCTTTACAGGCTGGGGACCTATTTACTCAAAATGCTCTTCGACTGTCCTTATTGAGTGAAGAGTCTCAGGCAGTACAGAAAGCCTTGTGCAATGTTCTGAAGGATGAAGCTGCGAAGACCAGTCAGCTAGAGGATATCAAGATCAAGTTGTCTGAGGTCGAGATTGAGCTCGAGAGAACTAGGAAAGAGTTGGAAACAAAAAAGGCCTTGGGGGATGAAGTGGTGAAGTTAAAGCAGGAGCTTGAGCAAGCTAAAATATCTGCCGAACAATCTTATGAACGTGGTCGAGTCGAAGCCAGGCTTCCTGCCGTAAGGGAGTTTCTAAAATCTCCGATCCACGATGCCTTGGTTCGATTACGGTCGGGAGCAATTAATCAATCCTTCTATTTTAAAGGAGCTCAGCATCTCCTTGCAGCTGCTAAAATTGAAGGTGCCCTTGACGACTTCCTTCCTAAGATGGATCCTTATAAGAATATCTATGGTGAAGACTATAAGGCATCTTCTCTTCCTCCTAAGCTCGAAGAATTTTCAACTCACGAGTTTGCTCCTTTCCTTGAGGAATTCGGCGCACCGATGCCCAATCCTGATGAGCTCGAGGCCCAATCCGAAAGCGAAGATGTGGATATTGAAGGGGATTCCCGCGATCAGAGAGTACAAGGCACTCCTTCCGGTTCGAGCCGATCTGCGTCCGGCGCACGAAGTCATAATGAAGAAAGCAGCAGCTCAAGTGAAGATGACTCTGACAGTTCAGAAAGTGGTTCTAGCGAATCGGAGAAACGAGGTGGATCGGACCGCAGTTCGGGCGTGAAGGAGTCTAACCCATAACCATTGCTATGTAATAGGATTGGCTTGGTGCAACAATGTACTTATGATCTTTTGTCCTCGCCTATTTAGTGGATTCTTGTATTTGAATTTCTTTCTTTTATACTGTTTATGTTATTGCTTGTTTGGACTTTTTGTTAAGTTTAATGATGTCAGCTTCGCGTACTCGGTTACGTCACTGGGCCTTTCTTGGAAGCCGTGCTTTACCAATCATTGCAGTTTGCATCGTACCGTTTTCTTATAAATAGCTAGGCCATTTTACGTTGCCTCTGCACTGATATTGCTCACAGTGTTCGGAGCTTCTTTAAAAATTATCTTGGTTGGATCTTTAGCCGTAAATCGAGAGATGAATAAGAACCCGAACGCTCTCGTGATTTCTCCCGCGCCTTTTTCCAGACCGAGTGATAATAGGAAAATAAGGAAAAGAAGGCGATCACCAATTAAATCTATTAGTTCAGATCAGCCAAATCTTCGTGGGGAAAACAAATCACCGATCATTACCCTTTCTTCGTGCTTGAAATCTAGGGACTCAAATAAGAGAACTAAAAGGGTTTCTTTTGTGGATGAAGTAACTGGGCGCTCCTCTTCCCAATCTGTTCCTTCGTTGGTCGGAGGATCTTTGCTTGGAATAAATGGGACTCGTTTTGATGCAATGTGTCATGAGAAAACTGACTTGAGTCTTCTTCGGGCCGATGTTTCTATCTCCGAGGCGGTCTTCTCGACTGGAGAATATTCCTCGTTCCTATTTCATTCTGGGTCGGAATCCCTTACTCAGGTAAATCTTTCTAACTTCTTTGTCATGGCTCTCTATTTCCTTTATTTCTGCTATGATGTGTTTCCTTATAAGTTCAGGCTAGCAAAGTCTTCTCTAAGCTTTATGCATTGGCCAATCACGAGATCGAACAACGGGCCTCCATTTCGCTCGAGCTGATCGTTAAAAAGATGGAGTTGGAACGCGCGCTGGAAGCTAATAGATTTTTTAAGGAGAGATTGTCTCAGGATAAGTTGAGTTCGGAAATAGAGAGACTCAAAGATATTTATGAACGCGAGAAGAGATACTCCGAGCTCCGTGAGAGAGAAGCTTACATTCGCGGGTATGCTGATCGTAGTGCTGAAGTTCGAAAAATCCTTTCCGAAAATAATTTCGTTTAGTAATACTGTGGTCCTCCTTTAAGATTTCTCTTTGTAACACCAACCTTATTGTAACGGTTTTTTCTTTCTTGTTGTAGTATAAACCCTTGTTGTAATAATATTTGTTCGGAATAATATTCTCCGTCTCTCTCTTTTCCCTTTTTTTTTTTTTTTTTTTTTTTTTTTAGAATGCCTGTTTTAACCTAAGGGGTATAGCAGAGGTTTTCTCCCTTGGTCGTTTTTAGAGCATTTTTAGCCCTTGGGTCATAGCAGAGGCTTTCACCAGTTTAATATTTTCGATCTAAGGGGCATAGCAGAGGCTTTCACCCTTAGTCGTTTTTAGAGCATTTTTAGCCCTTGGGTCATAGCAGAGGCTTTCACCCATTTAATATTTTCGATCTAAGGGGCATAGCAGAGGCTTTCACCCTTAGTCGCTTTTAGAGCATTTTTAGCCCTTGGGTCATAGCAGAGGCTTTCACCCATTTAATATTTTCGATCTAAGGGGCATAGCAGAGGCTTTCACCCTTAGTCGTTTTTAGAGCATTTTTAGCCCTTGGGTCATAGCAGAGGCTTTCACCCATTTAATATTTTCGATCTAAGGGGCGTAGCAGAGGCTTTCACCCTTAGTCGTTTTTAGAGCATTTTTAGCCCTTGGGTCATAGCAGAGGCTTTCACCCGTTTAATATTTTCGATCTAAGGGGCGTAGCAGAGGCTTTCACCCTTAGTCGTTTTTAGAGCATTTTTAGCCCTTGGGTCATAGCAGAGGCTTTCACCCATTTAATATTTTCGATCTAAGGGGCGTAGCAGAGGCTTTCACCCTTAGTCGTTTTTAGAGCATTTTTAGCCCTTGGGTCATAGCAGAGGCTTTCACCCATTTAATATTTTCGATCTAAGGGGCATAGCAGAGGCTTTCACCCTTAGTCGTTTTTAGAGCATTTTTAGCCCTTGGGTCATAGCAGAGGCTTTCACCCATTTAATATTTTCGATCTAAGGGGCGTAGCAGAGGCTTTCACCCTTAGTCGTTTTTAGAGCATTTTTAGCCCTTGGGTCATAGCAGAGGCTTTCACCCATTTAATATTTTCGAGAAAAGTAGAGCTTGGCAATATAGATTGAGAATATCAGTAATATGACGAATAAGTAAGAATGTAGACGAAATATGCTTTCATTGGATAAATAGTCTGAACAAACGTTCTTCAAATACTCCCATTCTTCATTAAATACATATAATTCGCCGAATAGTAGCAGTCAAAAGAAAATGGAATAAAATAGCTAAAAAGTAGAAACCTCTATTGTTACTATCTTCCATAATATCTTCTTAAATTGACCTCATTCCAAGCTCGAGGCAGTATTTCTCCGTTAGGGCGTGCAATCTTATAAGACCCTTTCTTTCCAACCTCTACGATCACGAATGGACCCTCCCAATTGGGTTGTAGTTTTCCTACGTGCTTTGATACTTCCACTTTTTTGAGCACTAGATCCCCTATTTTAAAGGATCGAATCCTCACATTTCGATTATAAGCCTTTTCCATGTTGGCCTTGGCGGCTTGAATTTTCAACTTCGCGCGGTCCCTACGGGCATCCACGTGATCAACTTCCACTTGCCTCAGCGATTGGTTTTCTTCAGGATCGTAAAATTCGACCCTGGGGGAAGGTAATAGATTTTCGACTGGAATGACAGCCTCCGACCCATAAACCAAACTAAATGGAGTTTCTCCGGTTGCTGCTTTGACTGTTGTTCTGTTGGCCCATAATACTCCTGGTAGCTCATCCAGCCATTTTCCTTTTGCTTCCGATAAGCGCTTCTCCAGGGATCGAACAATTTCCCGGTTCACTACTTCAGTTTGTCCGTTTGCCTGAGGGTGGCCAACGGACGCAAAGTTCTGTTGTATTCCAAATTTTCCACACCAATCCGTAATCCTTTTTCCTGCAAACTGCGTTCCGTTATCTGATATTAAAACCCTGGGAATTCCGAATCTGCAAACTATATTTTTCCATAAAAAATTAATGACTTGAAATTGGGTGATCTTTGTCAAAGCAACACATTCGACCCACTTGCTGAAATATTCCACAGCTACAAGTACGTAATTTTTTCTGGCTCGCGCTGTTGGGAAAGGTCCCACAATATCGATGCCCCATTTGTCGAAGGGCCAACAAATAGGGATCGAATGCATATGTTCGGCCGGTTGGTGTATTAAATTCGAATGAATTTGACAGTGATGGCACTTTTTCACATACTCCACAGAATCAGAAAAGAGTGTAGGCCAATAATAACCAGATCTTGAGCATTTAAGAGCTAACGCTCGAGCTCCACAATGACTTCCTGCTTCCCCTTCATGAACTTCCCTTAAAATGACATTGTAGTGTGACTCGTGGATACATTTCAATAGAATTCCCGAAGATGACCGCTTATAGAGTTGATCGCCCATCAAAGTAAATGATGGTGCTCTATATTTGATTCTCCGAGCCTCATTTGCATCATCCGGCAGTTTTCCATCCTTAAGATAGGCGATAAGAGGGTCGCTCCACGATTTACTTGGCTCTTCGATTTCCATAATTCCAACAGCAGGGTGTGCATCTAACTCGATCGAAGACATATTCGATAGCAGCCAAGTGATTGTTCTCTCTGTCTTCCCGTCGGCCAGTCCTGTAAATTTTGACAATATATCGGCCCAGAGATTTTCTTCTCTTGGTATCGGTTGAATGTCAAACTTATCGAACTCCGAGATCAACTTCTTTGCTTTGTTCAGATATTTAATCATGTTGAATTCTCTGGCCTCGTAAGTGCCTTTTACCTGTCTGTGAACAAGTTCCGAATCCGTTAGTACGATGATCGATTTTACCTTTGCCTTGATGGCCATCTCTAATCCAGCTATCAATGCTTCATATTCGGCCTCATTGTTGGTGACAACAAAGTCCAAAGTTATCGCATAGCTCAGATCTTCAGCATTGGGCCCTTGGAAGTGAATCCCGGCCCCACCACCTTCCTTGGTCGAAGATCCGTCCACGTGCATCAGCCAAACTTGATCGTTTGCTTCCTCCACCATACATAATTCCGAGGTTGTTCCTTCTTTCTCGTTCGATATGTTGGTTGATTCAAGCACAAAATCAGCAAGCACTTGCGCCTTGACGGCGACTCGTGGTCGGTATTCAATTTCGAATTGGCTGAGCTCGACCGCCCACTTTATCAACCTGCCTGAAGCTTCTGGCTTGGACAAAACCTGCCTTAACGGTTGGTTAGTTAAAACAATGATTTTGTACGTTTGAAAATAGGGCCTTAATCTCCGAGCTGCCACAATTAAGGCAAGTGCAAATTTTTCAATCTCCATATAATTCTTTTCGGCACCCTGCAATAATTTACTCAAATAGTAAACTGGTTTGTGCTCAGCTTTATCTAGCTTGACCAGAACCGAGCTAATGGCTTCTTCTGATACAGCTATGTACAAATATAGGGGCTCCCCTTCGGATGGTTTCGCTAGCATGGGTGTCGAAGTCAAATATGCCTTTAGTTCTTCGAAAGCCTTGTCGCATTCGGCGTTCCACTCGAAGTTCTTAGATTTACGCAACAGTCTGAAGAAAGGTAAGCTTTTGTCAGCGGATCTGGAGATGAATCTATTCAATGAGATAATTTTTCCGATCAAACTTTGGACATCCGAAAGTTTCCTCGGTGGATGGAGGTCAGTGATCGCTCGGATTTTTTCCGGATTAGCTTCGATCCCCCTTTCATGAACTAAATACCCAAGGAATTTTCCCGATCGCACCCCAAATGTGCATTTTGCTGGGTTTAACTTCAATCCATATTTCCTCAAAATTTTGAAACACCTATCGAGATGATTAATATGATCCTCTTCGGACATACTTTTTACGAGCATGTCGTCTACATATACTTCCATGATTTCCCCTATTAACTCTTTGAACATCATATTGACCAGCCTCTGATATGTTGCACCGGCGTTCCTTAAACCGAAGGGCATAACGATGAAACAGTACACCCCTCGTTCGGTGATAAATGCCGTTTTGTCCTGATCTCTTTCGTTCATGAAGATCTGATAAAATCCTTGAAATGCATCCATCATGCTAAATAATACAAATCCTGCAGTGGAGTCTACGAGCATGTCAATTCGAGGCAAAGGGTAAGGGTCCCTTGGACATAGTTTGTTTAAGTCGGTGAAATCATTGCACATTCTCCACTTGTTCTCGATCCTTTCTCCCTTGGAGACCAATACCACATTGCATAGCCATTCCGTGAATTTTATCTCCTTGATTTGCCCTGCTGCTAACAACCTATCGACCTCTGCATTAATTATCTTGTCTTTCTCTCGTCCGTGATTACGCTTCTTCTGCCTCACGGGTCTGGCCTTTGGGTCAATATTTAGGGAATGCGTTATCACTCGCGGGTCGATTCCTACTATATCGTCCGAACTCCATGCGAAGACATCCACGTTTTTCTGCAAGAATCCTATGAGCTTTGCCTCCATGCAATTACTTAGCTCCGTTCCTATTTTTGTGAATTTTTCTGGAGATCCAGGTACCAAGTTCACCTTTTTGTGATCAGGTGCTTGTACACTCATGTCAACGATCTTCCCTTTCTTTCCATCCAGTCTTTCATAATCAGGAATTGGGGTTTCGGAGTTAGTGACTAACTCAGTTATTTTTCTTTTGTTAGGGACCTCAGGCTCCACCTTTTCCTTGATGGTCAAGGACGAACTATAACATTCCCAAGCCATGTACTGGTCGTTCCTCATCTCACCTACTCCTCCGTCAGTTGGGAACTTTATCTTCTGATGGTAGGTGGATACGACGGCCTTAAAAGTATTCAGAGCGGGTCTTCCCAAGATGGCATTGTAGGCGAACGGTGTATCCACCACTAGAACTTGATCATTCTCGTGACATTTTTTGGTTTTGATCCTAGAGTGGTACTCAGAAGTATGGTTCCGAGTGGAGTGATCTCCGATCCCCCGAAACCGATCAAAGGGGTAGTTACCTTATCCAAATATGGATGACAGAGTTTCATTCTCGTAAGAGCTTCTGATGAAATTATGTTTGCCGAGCTCCCGTTATCGATCAGCACTCTTTTGACCTCGAAATTTGCAATTCTTAGTGTTAATACCATGGAAAAGTCTGGATCATCTTCATTCGTGTCCCAACTAACATCTGCGGGTCGATCCGCCTCACTAAAGCTGATGACTTGATTCTCCATTGATGGAAGCTCCAAAGACAGAACTTCCCTTTTTGTGGATACTCCTGTCCTGATTGACCTTAAAATCCTTTTCCTAGCATTCCTACTATCTCCACCCGCCGGTCCACCTGCAATCATGTTGATCACACCGTTCGATTGCTCTTCTGCCTGACCTTGAACCTGCCTCTGCCGAGCGATAAATTTCCTCGGACTACGGGATCTATAGCGGTTGTTGTAGTTGCCATTCTTAACAAATTCTTTTAGTTTTCCTTGGTTGATTAACTTTTCGATTTCGACCTTCAACTGATAACAATTCTCCGTACTGTGGCCTCTAGCTCGATGATATCGGCAGTACTGGTCATATCCGGGTGCGCCCGGCCTTGCCTGTGTGATTCTTTGGGCTTCCGGAATTAAATTTCCTTCTTCTAATACGGTCAACACCTCTTCTTTTGAGCTGTTAAGCTCAGTAAACTGAATTTTACCCGTCCTTGAGACTCGATTTCGATCATAGGGAGGTCCATATGAACTCGGCCCTTGGGGTGGCATATGCGGCTTAAACGTGTTGATTCGCTGCCATACGGATCCTTTACTCGATCCTCCATAATCACTTGGTTTTGGGATCGGGGCCCTGTCTTGTTTTCTGTTGAGATGAGACTTATCTAGATGTGAACTCTTCAATTTGTTCATCTCTTCCTGTATCATATACTTTTCAGCAATTTCCATTATCCGTTCGAAAGATTTAGGTTGCTTTCTGCATAACGCATTCCCAAACTGGGTGCTTCTAGTCAGCTCGAACATCAACGAGGACAGATATTCAATTTGCGGGGTATCCACTTTCAAGAGCTCAATACTAAATCTTGCCAGCCATTGCCTCAACGTCTCCCCTTCCGATTGTTTCACAGTGCCCAGATGATTCGCTGGCAGTCTTGGCTTCCTCTGGCTAGCGAATTGATGCTTCAGCTTATCGCAAAATTCTTCTAAAGAAAAAATGGAGTTCGGGGGTAACTTTCCGAACCAGTCGAGGGCAATCCCTTCAAAAGTAGTGACCATAATCTTGCAGCAGAAATTATCCGAGTGTCCATACAAGTTCATAACATTAACGAAGCTGTTAATGTGTTCGCCGGGGTCGGTAGTCCCGCTATACCGAGGGAGCCTGGTCGGCACCGTTTCTGTGTTTCGAGCTTCGCGTATTTCTTGACAAAAGGGTGAACACCTCATGATATTATTCGAGATCTCCCTCTCTCGTAGGTTTCCTCTAGTCAAGGAGTTCCCTGCTTGCCTAGCTGCTCGATGAGTGAAGGGAATCTCTATCATGGTATCCTGCTCTTCCAATTTTTTAGCCACCCTTTCCTGTATTATTTTCTCCAATTCAGATTCAGTGATTCTCTTGCTAATTGGTTTATTTCTTCTTACAGCGCCGGCGGTGTGACTTTCCCCCACAACAGAATTTTCCAGATCGTGCACAAGTGCAGGTGGGTTTTCGGACTGGGCATTGGCTTTCGAAGGTGCCGCTCGACGCGGATGTGTCGATGGGGCATGCGACATATCATTTTCCTTTTGCAAGTTCGATGAAGGTATCTCTGGTCTTCCCTGAATCCCAGGTTGGTCTACAGGTGATTGATCTGCCCTTCCGCTGTTCAAGAATTCCCTGCACATTGTGCCTATTATAGATCTCAAGTCACCAATGGTCGTGTGTACTGGAATGTTATCTTGTGGAACCGCCTGTGGCGCCTCCGGTTGTTGTTGTGCGGCGCGTGACAGATTATCAGGTTCATTGTTAACGGAATTTTGTGCTCCCCCTACATGGGAGGGCTCTCCTCTAACATACGTGTTCCTCCTCGTAGTAGGCATATTTCGATCTAATACTCGAATAGAGCCCCTCGGTGGGCGCCAATTGATCTTACGTGTTTTCGTTGGTTCGATCAAGAGTGGGATGTACGATTATAATAACAACAAATAAAGTAAAGTATTGATCTAATGTAATTGTATTCGAATTGAATGAGTACAAATACAAGAATTCAAAAAGGTCCTATTCGAGCATTATTGGATGCCGTACAAGCTAGAGGGCGAAATACATATGATAGAACTAGACCTATAATCCGAGCAGTTTTTGACTGTAGCTTCGAGGAGAGAGCACCTGGGAAGTTGTGTCCAGTATCATAAATGCATGGGGTATTTATAGCTGAAAATGGGGTTCATGTGGTCTACCCGCAGACAAGAAATCCTTCGGCCCATTATCTTGGATTTGGAGCTTGGCCCAACAGAAGCTTTGGATCTTGGGCTGCCTTGCACGGATAATAATCATGCACCAGGTTCGAACTCGACTTCCGAGATAAGCATCGCTTCGATCTCCTGTATTAAAGAAAAGCAGGACCCAAGATTTCCCTCATCAAATAAACTATATAATGTCATTTATAGTTTAATATTGAAAGAAGAATAAAATATAATAAAAAAGTTTATCAAGTTTCAATTCTTAAAAATTATTTATAAAAATAGTTTATTATTTTTATACTTTATTATTTATAAAAATTATTAAAAAATATGTTGGATAAGGATGAAGATGAAGAACACTGAAGACAAATTTTATAAGGGAGGTTTTGATGCATTCCAAAACTTCAAAATTGGCTAAGTATGGATTAACTTAGCTGATGATCCCTTGTGAAGATTTTTGACTAAGTAAAGAAGACATCAGAAGAGTCAAAATCAAGGTCCAAAGACTTTTGATCTGCTGAAGGAAAGATATCAGACTGATGAAGATCAGCCGACTTAAATCAGATTTGTTCAAGTTTGAGATCAGCCTAGTTCGCCATCAGACTTGCACTTTCGTCAGCCAAGTGGAAAGGATCATTAAGTCTTCCCAACGGTAATAAATGCCCCTAGGAGTAATAAATGCTGAAGTACAAGGTTATTAAAGACAAATGATTGAAGAAATGCTTCGCATCAGCTGGGTGCATTTAATGCTGCCTGCAGAATAGTACTGTTGACAGTACGAACAGACTACAAAAGAGCCGTTCGCGGAAATTAAGGACCAATACTCGAGGAATTTGAATCTTGTCTCTCTTCAACGGACATTTTTCAAAACTCAAGTATAAATAGCTGAAAGAGACGAAGAGAAAGATGAACAACACAATTTCTGAGAGAATTTTCGAAGCAGAACTCTTTAAGTCTCAAGAACAGCTCACTCATCAGCTTAGTCATTTGTTGACGAAAAGCGAAGTTGAAGAACAAAGCTAAACACATCTTCTGAGTGAATTTGTAGAATTGAGTGTTGTGAGAAGTAGATATCCATCTTAGTGAGTGATATTACTTCAGAGAGTAGGATTTCTTTGTGATTTCTTACTGCGCACTTACGGCCTGTTCATTTGTTGTTAGGCGTAAGCAGAGTGTACTGGTTACTTTGTGTTTCTAGTATAACCCAATATCTAAGTGACTTGGAAGAGTGGACTAAAGGATTTACATCCATATAACCACTATAAAAATTGCTTGTGTTTTTGTTCATTGTTTTTAAACTTGCATATTTTCAGATTGCATGAAAACACTTTAAGTTAACTGTTTGAAACGTTTCTAAGAAAAGAAGTTTTGTAAAACTGGGGAACAAACTTTCAAACTGCTAAGATTACTTGTGAAAAACACTTTGAAAATCCGTTGCAAGTACTCTAAGTATTAAAATTGATTTTGATAAAATCAGCTAAGTAACTATCAGTTTAATGGTCTACAAAGCTGTTCAAAGATTAGTTCGCGATCAGCTGAGGAATCTACTGTTGATAACAGCTTAGTCTGTTTAAGTTAACAAAAAGGTTTTAAAGTTAAATATTTTGAAAAAGTTTAGAGGTCTATTCACCCCCTGTGTAGACCTCATCTGACCACTTAGGACCAACAAGTGGTATCAGAGCAGGTGGTTCATTTAAATCAACTGCATGATCAACGAGCTTGATCCAAGTGTTTTTCAAAGGTTTTAAAAACTTTTCAAAAGAGCATCTTTTTGAAAAAAAAAGAAAAAAACTTTTTGAAAAATGGACTGCATCAGCCATGTTCCCCACATTGCTGGTATGTCGTTTGAAGACTGGAAAATCAGGATGGAGATTTTCCTAGCTGCTTATAATGATAACATGTACACATGTATCATAAAAGGTCCATTCAAATTCACAAAGACTATCATAGTTGATGAAGCTGAATTAGTGGTGGAAAAAGATCTAACAGAGATGACAACCGAAGAAATAAAGCTGTTCAATCTGGATAAAGTTGGCCGTTTCATCATGACCAAAGCCCTGGATAATGATCGGTTTGATAAAGTCAAACATTGCAAAACTGCAAAGGAGATGTGGGACAAGGTTCGTGACATGAGCGAAGGAAACGACGCCATCAAAGAGCATCAGCTCAGTGTTGCCTTGGAGAAGCTGGACAACTTCAAGATGAAATCTGGAGAAACTATTGACCAAATGGACACTAGATTCACCAGAACCCTAAATGAAGTTCTAAAGCTTGGAAAAACCTTCACTGACAAAGAGATCACCGTCAGAGTACTGAAGGCCCTGCCTCCCAAGTTCAACATGAAGGTGACAGCCATGGAAGAATCAAGAGATCTGGGGAAGATTTCTCTTACAGAGCTGTTCTCCGTACTCAAGGCGTATGAGTATAAACTGCCAAGAATGGGTGTTGAAGAAACCTCAACTTCAAGTCCCACAGCTGCACTGGTTGCTGCTAAAAATTCAAGAAAGCCAGCTCACAAAAGCAAAGATGTGGACTCATCTGATGAAGTCACACTACTCAACAAAAAGGAGTACACTGCTGGAGACGTTGCATTGCTGATGAACAACTTCAAAAAGTTCTACAGACGAAAAATGAAGAACAAATATAACAATGCTTCTACTTCTAACCCTACTTCTTCTTCTCAGGATAAGGATTCTTATAAATCCAAAACTATGTGCTATAATTGCAGGATACTGGGTCATTTCATCAGAGACTGCCCATATCCTAAAGCTGAGAAGTATACAGAAGAAGAAAAGAGAATCAGAAAAGAAAGAAAGCATCAGAAAGGAAAAGCGATGGTAGCAGAAGCGGAAAAGCCAGCTGCTGTCTACTCATCTGATTCAGATTCAGACACTTCTGATGAAGAGTCTTCTGATGAAGAGAGTCCTGCTCTTCTCTGCCTGATGGCTAAGGAATCTGATAACTCTGAGGATGATGAGGTAACTCCTCTTGAAAATGAATTATTTAGTTCATTTGAACAAATGATGCTTAACAATACTACTATTGCTGAAGCATTTAAAAAGCTTAAGGAAGAGATGATATTGCTAAAAGAGCAAAACAGTTCACTGAAACTCTCAGCTGAAAAGCCAAGAGAATCAGCTGAATATAAACAACTTGAGCAAGAAAATGAATCTCTGAAAGCTGAATGTAAAGTCTATAAGGGTAAAATCATTGAGCTTGAGAAAGTCATTGAGTCTCATGAGAAGTCATCTGTTGCATCCACTCACATGTCTAGTAAACAGAAGACACCTTTAGACCAGGACAAGTTAGAACTGAACCATACTGAAAAATTCATATCAGCTGACAATAGTAAGGTCATACTGTATGTTCAGACTACTAAACCTGCTTCACCTGAGAAAGTATTAAAGGAGACGAAAACTCCTAAGGCTAAAAAGAGCAAAGAGCTTAGTGTAGGAAAACAGACTAGTAAGCCTAAACAGAAGAGTCCTAGGAAGTCCTCTGACAAGGCTAAAATTAATCAGACTAGTGATAAAACTAAGTCGTCTGTTAATGAGCGAGCAACTAGTAAGCCATAAAAGCATAAAATCAAGAAAAATCAAAATGCTTGGTATGGAAATGAGTCTTATTATGTGCAACCTGCTGCATATCATCCTATGTATCATGCACCTCAATTTCCAACTTACTATGCACCTTATCCTGCTCATCCAATGCATGCATATCCTCCTTATCATGCATCTTACTCTGCATTTGAACATTATCCTTATCATGCTGATCATCAACAATATGACAAATCTGATGAACGTGGTAAAGGCAAAGCTGTTCATACTCCTGTTGAAACTCAGAAGCCTAAGAAGCCTAAGACTTCATCATCTTGGGTTGTCAAAGGTGGAACTAATCCTTCAGGACCCTCTCAATAAGGGTACCTAAAACAATTTTATTTTATTTTGTAGGTTAGGATTAGGAGTAGGAGTAAAGTAGAGAAAATCTGGTACTTGGACAGTGGCTGTTCAAGACACATGTGTGGAAACATACATGAGCTGACTGATGCAGTTGCTGTGGATGGTCCAAAAGTTACTTTTGGAGACAGTAAAGAAGGCAAGATTGTAGCTAAATGAAGCTTAATCAAGGGAAACATAGAGATATCTGACGTCTCATATGTTAAAGGCCTAAAGTACAACCTGCTAAGCATAAGTCAATTTTGTGACAAAGGATATTCAGTCATCTTCTCAACAGATAAGTGCTATGCTGAACAGATTGGTACAAAGAAGGTAATTTTATCTGGAAGACGACAAGGAAATATCTACATAGTCGACTGGAATTCTGCTGACAAGAATTCAAGCATTTGTTTGGTGGCATCAACACCAAGTGAAGTTAGTTGGCTGTGGCACAAAAGGATGAATCATTTAAACTTCAAGACCATCAACAGATTGATAAAGAATGATCTGGTAGAAGGGATTCCAAAAACAGTCATGAGCAAAGATAATCTTTGTGACGCCTGTCTGAAGGGTAAACAAATCAAGTCATCATTCAAAAGCAAGAAGCATCAATCTTCTGGAAGAATATTGGAGCTGCTACACATGGACTTATTTGGACCCATTGATCCTGTCAGCAATGGTGGAAAGAAATACTGCCTAGCTGTTGTGGATGACTATTCAAGATATACTTGGGTGATATTCATGAAAAAGAAAAGTGAAACCAAGGAACATCTTACAAATCTGATGGAACTGATCCAGAATGAGAAAAGCATAAAGATATTAAAGATCAGATCAGATAGAGGGACAGAGTTTACAAACTCTACTGTTGAAGAGTATTGTAATATCAAAGGAATACATCATGAGTATTCAGCTGCTAGAACCCCTCAACAGAATGGTGTTGCTGAAAGGAGAAACATAACACTAAAGGAAGCTGTCAGAACCATGATAGCTGAAGCTAAACTGCCTCAAAAATTTTGGGCAGAAGCAACAAACACAGCATGTTTTACCCAAAACAGATGCATGATCAACAAGCACCAAAACAAGACTCCATATGAAGTTTGGAACAACAGAAAGCCAAACATTCATTATTTTAAGATATTTGGTTGTAAATGCTATGTTTTAAATAATGGTAAAAATCACCTTACTGCATTTGCAGAAAAGGCTGATGAAGCTGTTTTTGTAGGATACTCTACTGTTAGTAAAGCTTATAGAGTCCTTAACAAAAGAACATTACTAATAGAGGAATCCATTCATTTAGTATTTGATGAACCAAGTCAATCTTCTGAAAAGAATCAAATTATTAATCAAGATCTGTCTACTGATTTACAGAAGTTGAATGTTGGAAAGAATGAAGAATATGTTCCCATCATACTACCTGATCTCAACCCAGCTGATAACTCAAGTGCTGTTCAAAATCACAGTGCTGATTGTCTAACAGACGAGTTGCAAACAACTGATAGACCAGAGACTGTTCAACAGACAACAACTGTTCAACAGACTACTACTGGAACTCCAACAGTAGTGTTGCAAGATCAAAACAAAGGACAACATTATGATTTGCAACCTGATCTCAGATGGCTCAGGAATCACCCTCCAGAGTTAGTAATTGGTGATCCTTTGGATATAGTGAAAACAAGAAGAGCTGCTGCACAAGATGCTATGTTTGCTAGTTTTCTATCTCAAATTGATCCCAAACAGATTGAAGAAGCTCTTAGTGATTCCAACTGGATTGAAGCTATGCAAGAAGAGCTAAATCAATTTGAAAGGAATGAAGTCTGGTACTTAGTTCCTAGACCAAGTCATGAAAGAGTCATTGGCACTAAGTGGGTATTCAGGAATAAAATGAATGAAGATGGTGAAGTCACCAAAAACAAAGCAAGATTAGTGGCCAAGGGTTACTGCCAAGAAGAAGGCATTGACTTTGATGAAACATTTGCACCAGTAGCAAGATTAGAGGCAATCAGACTCTTTCTTGCCTATGCTGCTCACAGGAATTTCACCGTCTATCAGATGGATGTGAAATCAGCTTTTCTCAATGGAGAATTGCAAGAAGAAGTTTACGTTGAACAACCACCTGGTTTTGAAGTCTATCAAGAAGGAGACAAGGTGTATCGTCTGAAGAAAGCCCTCTATGGACTAAAACAGGCTCCAAGAGCATGATATGATACCTTATCTGATTTTCTTTTAATTAAAGGATTTCGTAAAGGTAAAGTTGACAAGACCCTGTTCACTATTGAATGGGAAGAACATATTTTGCTTGTGCAAATTTATGTGGACGATATTATTTTTGGTTCAACTAACCAACATATGTGTGACAAGTTCTCAAAGCTGATGTAGAATAAGTTTGAAATGAGCATGATGGGAGAACTTAATTATTTTCTTGGTCTGCAAGTTAGACAGTTGCCTGATGGAATTTTCATCAGCCAAGCGAAATACACAAAGGATCTGTTCAAGAAATTTGGTATGGAAACTAGCTCTACTGCTACTATTCCAATGTCTACAAGTCTTCGCTTGGATAAAGATGAAGATGGCAAATCGGTGGACATAACCAAATACAGAGGCATTATTGGGTCACTGTTGTATCGAACAGCTAGCAGACCTGATATTATGTACTCAGTTGGGGTCTGTGCAAGATTCCAATCAAATCCCAAGGAATCTCATCTCTTAACTGCTAAGAGAATACTGAAATATATTAAAGGCACTCAAGAATTGGGATTGTGGTACCCTAGGGAATCTGAATTTGATCTCATTGGATATTCGGATTCTGACCTTGCTGGCTGCAAGATTGATAGAAAAAGCACAACAGGTGCCTGTCAATTCTTAGGTAGTCGCCTGATCTCATGGATGAGTAAGAAACAGACTTCAGTATCCATATCAACTGCTGAAGCTGAAAACATAGCTGCTGGAGCTTGCTGTGCACAAATCTTTTGGTTGAAGCATCAACTAGAAGACTACAATATCAAGATCAGTGGAATACCAATCTACTGTGACAATACAAGTGCAATCAGCCTTACTCAGAATACTACAAGTCATTCAAGGACTAAGCATATTGAGATCAAGCATCACTTTATTAGAGATCATGTGGAGAAAGGAAATGTCATAATAGAATATGTGTTTACTGAAAATTAAATTGCTGACATCTTCACAAAACCTTTAAGTGAGACAAGATTTTCAACTCTAAGAGCTGAACTAGGTTTATTAAAACTGGATGCATAAGCTGAGGGGGAACTTACCAGAAGACTAAAGTTCAACAGCTTACTCATCGTATTTATCTTCAAGGATTAACTCTCAACAGACTAGTTAACTTATGAATTCTTAAAGTCAGGGGGAACGTGTAAGACTAGCGGTACTTCTGATTAAAAGATGAAATTTGTTGATGACAGTTAGTTGAAGTTATGTTTTCAACAGAAGATTAAAGTCTTGAAGAATGAAGATTTATTATCTAGCTGGATTGACAAACAGCTGAGGAAGGTTATCAGCTATTGGCTTTCACTGATAACAACTGTGTCATCAGGACAGTAGTCCATCAGGTAAGTATTTATTTTACTCATCTGATCGCTTGTGTAAAAGCTTACTGCTTAAAACGTTTTATTTCAAAAACACGCTTTTACAAGTGACAGAAGGGCGGTACAAATTCCCGCTCCTCATTTAATGCGATTTGAATTTGAAAGGTCGTAACTGACGCCGCACGATCAGCACTGACAAGAAACAGATCTAACGGTTAGATGGTATCACGGAAACCAAGATACCCTAACTCTATAAATCCAGATCTGATCAGCCGTGTAGTTCTTTACGCACCCTAAATATTCAAAGCATACTTGAGAGAAAAATACTTGCAATTTTCTGCAAAATTCTTCCTGTTTCCCTAATTTTCAACAGATTACGATGGCCGCTGAAGGTATGTTCTTGGTATATGAGTTGTACTATCAATTTGGAACGGATCTGATGAAAGAA
>CM064880.1:33103161-33204956 GCA_003313485.2 Penstemon barbatus
TCGACGACATCAAGATTCAAGTACAGGACCCTATCATCGAGATTGAGTTAGGCAGCGAAGATGATCACAGGCCAACGTACATCAGCGCATTGCTCGATGATGGCCAGAAGGATCGATTGATACAAGTATTAAAGGAGTACAAGGACTATTTTGCCTGGAATTACGACGAGATGCCGGGATTGAGCAAAGAGTTGGTAGAACACCGTATTCCAATACTTGACGGATACTTGCCCCGGAAACAGCCCCTGCGAAGGATGTCTGTCGAGGTCTGCAGACTGATCAGGGAAGAAATCGAGAAGCTTTTGAAGGCCAGTTTCATCGAGGTGGCCCGATATCCGGAGTGGGTAGCGAATGTTGTACCCGTGATGAAGAAGAACGGGAAGATCAGGATATGCATTGATTTTAGGGACCTAAATCTTGCATCTCCTAAAGACGAATACCCGATTCCAATGGCGGACATGTTAATTGATGCGGCCGCTGGCAATATGTTCCTAACAGCCGTCGACGGAAATGCAGGTTATAATCAAATTTTTGTGGCTGTTGACGATGTACCAAAACTGGCTTTTCAATGCCCCGGCGGAATAGGCACCTTCCAATGGAAAATGATGCCATTCGGACTCAAAACGCCGGAGCAACTTATCAACGAGCCATGAACTGCATCTTCAGTGAGTACATCGATGACTTTGTTAAAAGTTACATCGATGATATCATTATCAAATCGACTAGTTAAGATGAACATCTAACACATTTGGCGAAGTCATTTGCCAAAAAAACATAAATTAAAGTTTAACCCCTTGAAGTGTGTGTTTACAGTTGCGTCAGCTAATTTTCTTGGCTTCTTAGTGCATCACAAGGGGATTGAGATTGATAAAAATAAGTCCAAAGCTATCCTGACGGCCAGACCGCCGTCGACGAAGAAGGAATTACAACAATTTTTTGGCAAGGTCAACTTTTTACGGAGGTTCATTTCCAACCTGGCTGGAAAAACGAAGGCCTTCTCGCCTTTGTTGAAACTGAAGGACAAAGAGGAATTTTGCTGGCAAACAGAGCATGAGCAGGCGTTTCAGGAAATCAAGGATAAGCTGACAACGCCGCCTGTAATGATGCCGCCTGTCAAGGGGAAACCCTTGAAACTATATATATCTGCCACGGATGACACCGTCGGTGGATTTCTGGCGCAAGACGACGTGGACGGATTTGAACGAGCAATCTACTACTTGAGCAGGCACTTGACAGAAACAGAGCAGAGGTACTCGCCGATAGAAAATGTATGCCTTGCGTTGTTTTTCTCTTGCAAAAAATTTACGTCATTATATGTTGCCTGTGAAAGTGTTAGTTATTTCTAGTATTGATGTGATAAAGTATATGATAGCAAAGCCTGTGATGAGGGGACGGATCGGTCGATGGGCCATCCAATTGATGGAATATCAGTTGCAATACGTACCGCAAAAAGCAGTCAAAGGCCAAGTATTGGCTGATTTTCTAGTTGACCATCCATGTCTCGATATTGATCAATCCGTTCTCAAAGAACTGGACTTGATGACAGTGGAGATCAAGCCATGGACATTGACTTTCGATGGGTCTAGAACCGATAGACTATGCGGAGCAGGTATCGTTTTGATTTCTCCATCAAATGTAAAAACTAAGCTATTGATTCAATTTGACTTTGAATGTACTAACAATCAGGCCGAATACGAAGCCTTGATAATCGGACTAGAAATGCTCAGGGAGCTCGACAGTAAGTCTGCCGTCATCGTCGGGGACTCGCAGTTGGTTATCAGGCAGATACAAGGTACTTATAAATGCCGAAACCCAACACTTGACAAATATTATTTAACTGCGATGTCTTTATTGTCGAAATTTGTTGATGTCACATGTTATCATGTGACGAGAGGAAATAACAGCGAGGCCAACAGTTTGGCCCAATTGGCGACTGGTATCGATCTCCCTGATGACGTCGAGGAATCTCACTACGTCGTCAGGAGACGACACTGTCCGTTATTTATGTATCGAGACAATGTCCTGACTGTTTTGAGTGTGTTTCAGGACCCTGATGACTGGAGAGAGCCGATCAGAAAATATCTGGCTGATCCGTCGGACCGAGCATCTCGACAGACGAGGCTCAGGGCAGTCAATTATGTCTTGATGGGAGATCATTTGTACAGAAAAAGCCACGACGGCGTGCTCCTGTTGTGCGTCGATCAACAGGAAGCCATGAGAATTATGATGGAAGCTCATGAAGGAATTTGTGGGGCCCATCAGAACGGCCACAAGTTAGCATGGCTGCTTCGCCGATATGGTTATTACTGGCCAAAATTGGTCGGAGATTGTGTACAGTTGGCAAAAGGTTGTGAGAAGTGCCAACGGTTTGGGGTGATTAAGAGGATCCCCATCGAGGAGATGAATGTCATAATCAAGCCATGGCCTTTCAGATGCTGGGCCATCGATATCATCGGGGAGATTCATCCCTCGTCTTCCAAACACCATCGATACATTATTGTGGCCACATATTACTTTACTAAGTGGGTAGAGGCCAAACCACTCAAACAGGCCAATCTGGCCGAAGTGATGAAGTTCATCAAGGACTTAACCATTCATAGGTTTGGCCTGCCACAGACTATTGTTACTGACAGGGGACTGATGTTCGTCGGTCAAGAGATCAAGGAGTTTGCTAGATGGATGGGTTTTGAGTTGGTCCATTCAACACCGTATTATGCACAAGGGAATGGCCAAGCAGAAGCTTCTAATCGAGTCCTTAAGGACATTATCTCGAAAATGATCGAGGAAAACCCAAGAGCTTGGCACTTGATGATGTCAGAGGCATTGTGGGCTTATCGGACCAGCAAACGGACAAGCACTGGCACCACTCCATATAAACTGACTTATGGACAGGATGCCGTTCTACCGATGGAAATCAACGTCCGATCACTTCGGGTGATGCAGCAAAATGAACTGACGCCCGAAGAATATACTGAAAGTATGCTCCAACAGCTCGATGAACTCGACGAGGTTAGGGTTGCCGCGTTAGATAGAATCGAGGCACAAAAGAGGCTAGTCGCCCGATGCTACGATAAAAAGATACGCAAGAAACAGTTTGACGTCGGGGACATGGTCTGGAGAACTGTTTTGCCACTTCATCAGAGCGAGAAAAAGTATGGCAGATGGAGCGCGACGTGGCGAGGACCATATGAAATCTTCTCGATAACTCGAGGAGAGGGCTACATTTTGAAAAAGCCAGATGGGAATCTCTGTCGAGACCCCATCAATGGAAGATACTTGAAAAAGTTCGGACCAACCCTTTGGGAATCAATGTGTCTAGAACATCAACGAGCTTTGTAGCTGGAAATCGAGCGGCGCCAAGAGTACTTTAATACGCCGATCCCTTTGTAAATATAAGTTAAGTTCATTTTCAGTCTTGTTTTTATTTCCCTTTCCATTTCGTTAGACTAAGTTTTTAAAATTAATACTAGTAGTTGCATTTATTTTCAAGTTTTGTCCAAATACTTCTATTTTAATTTAAATTTTTGTTTCCCCGATTTTCAAGTTTTTACATCAAGGCATTTCGTTTAAGTCTCTTGGGTTGATTTTATTTCAATTAAGTCTTGTTGATAAGAAAGTTGTGTTTTTGCTTGCGAAGTTGTTGGTTGAGTTGGAAAATCAATGGCTTTGATTTTTGGTACTTAGTCATATTTGGTTTCGGTTTTGGAGAAAAAAACAAAATAAACCAAGCCAAAACAAATTCTACTAAGGAAAAGGAAAACTAGTTTATGGCCATCAGGCCATTTTACCAATCGAAGCAGCAGAAAAGAAAATGAGTCTTTGGCCATCAGGCCATTGCATCAAGCAAAGCAACAAAAAATAAAATAAGGCCTTGTTCATCAGACCAGTCACTTGAAGAAGTGAATTTGGTTAGCTGCCAAAATTTTGGCTGACTGCTAAGTCCCCGATATATTACTATATGGTATCTTATATCGAGTTTATTCAATATCGAGAAGCCAACTAATATCGACGCGCTAGTATCAATATGTGTCCTGATATCAAGAGATGTCTTGATATTGAGAGATCCACATTGATCTGATATCGAGAGATCAACATTGATCTGATATCGAGAGATCCGCCATCATCAAGGCCATTGTAATATGGTCTATTATCTACTGATAGTTCTGGTTTCATAAAGCCGATAGTTGGTTATTAAATGAAGCATTGTCCCAATTTAAAAGAGAGTGAAAAACTTTATTCCAAGTCTAATTCGATTAAATTAATTTTTAAATTAATTACATCGAATACGACTTACGGGGGGCATTGTTTGTACTGAAAAAATCACCCTCGATTAATCGAGTAGTAACGACTCGATGATAAGCCAAAAATTGCAATAGGTCCGAATTAAGTCGCTCCAAACGGGTCGGATCAGATCTGATCCAATTTTAATCCGAAATTGATCCGACCGAGACAATGGCTTAGCCACGAGCCCGATTTGAAACTCGACCCAATTTTCACGATTAATTAATGTTTGGCCCTAATATAAATTAATTAATTGATAAAGTTAATTAATTTATGGGCCAAGTTTAATTAATTAACAATTAAGGCCAAATTATGGTTAAGTACAAATGAGCCCAATTAACCCAATAGATGATTTTGGCTATTATGAATTAATTAATTAAGTTGATTAATTAATTGGGCCAAGTCTAATTAATTGGCCCACTTGATAAATTGGGCCATTAATTAATTAATTGGGTAATTAGTTAAATGGTCAAATTATAAAACAAAACCAACATGGCTTGACCCAAGACCAACCATGGTCCGACCAGCCCAGGTCGACCGCGGCCCAGCCCAGATCGGCCATCACCACTTTTTCGGCCCCACTTGTGTTTTTTCTAAGGGATTTTTACTAAACTTTCCTAACTTAGCTAGTTAAAATGTTTTGGAAATCATCACAACCTCCCTTTAAATTTTAAATTACTTGTCTTCTGATCTTCATCATCATCCAACAACTATTCTATAAGTTGTCCTAATTTATTTAATTGAAAATATTATGTAGGCAACTATTTAAAACTAAAACTTCATTGATTTTTCTTTTATAGTCTTGACATTTCTAAATTTTATGAAAAAACAAGAACTTAATTAATTGAAAATTTAAAAGTGTATAACTTTTAAGTTAAAGTACAATTTAATTATTAAAAGATATTTTAAATTTTGTAAAAGAATTTATTCAATAGTTAGTTGAAAGTTTTTTATTAAAAAAATATATTAATTCAATTATTTTTTACATATTGATACAAGAATCATATATGGGCAATTAACGATCTTCAATCCAAAGTGCTGGAACGTCTGACACGATCTAATATCCCGATCCCACAAGCATATCTCTCAGATGCGACCTAAGACCCTTACGCTACCCAGCCATGATGTAACTCTCGCCTGCGAGGCTCAAGACAGACTGACTACAGTTTGAGGGCATATTGAAACTCTATGATTTTTTTTCAATATTACCTTATATTTGGGGGTTGTGCAATTAGCATTTTTTATATTTGATCAAAATGTCCTTTTCCTAATTTTAGTCAATTTTAAATTAATTCAAAATGTTCAGTTATGAGTTTGGAGGGTAATTATGTATTAAAATTCAGTCGAAATGCTCAAAGTATAATTATAATTATTTTTGAGGGACGGGGGAGGGATATGTAATTAGTAATGTTATAATTCAGTAAAATCCCCAATTTATCTAGCACATGACTTTCATGTAAGGTAATTTTTTGCAATATTAAACCGAAATTGTACTCAAATTGATTTAAATTTGTAAAGTATGAAAAAATTGTCGGTCCAAAAACGTGAGATAAACTTACCTAACACATTTTAATTGTGAGATCATTGCTGTCTTCCCCCTATATATTAATCTGAAATATCTTTTCATTTGTTCTTACTTCAATGTAAGAGTAATCCAATTCATACTTTATAAAAGTAATCAAATTCTTACTTTAGGTGTAATTAAGAGAGAACTATAAACTTTTAGTTAGAGTGAAATGCAAATTTGATTTTTATGCTTTGCTTATTTAGCAAAAAATTCATTGAGTTATTTTTGTTATAAAAAATCTCCGTGTTGTACTAAGAAAAAAAATCTTTTTTAAGCCAAATGATAATCACCCCCACCAAACCATGCGAAAGAAACTTCGTTCACTTAAATAATTGACAATAATTCCTATATTAACTATGAAAATCGATAATTATCCTACTGTTCATTTAAAAATTTGACAATAACCTTCTTATAATTTTTGATGAAATTTCAAATGAGGTTTTTGCCAATAATAAAAGAATATAGAGGGCCTTTGTGGATGAATTTTGGCCTGGTCTCGTGGGTTTCGCGAGACTGAGCCAAAATCCTGTAAATGAGTTTTTATCAAACACATAAAACTCATCACAAATATATTCAGAAACCCACATCCAAACACTTAAAACCTATAAAATATTTATATGACACCTGCCACTTACTTTTTTTCCCCAAATTCCAACATTTATATTGGATTTTAGCTTTTTCAAAATCACAAAATTCAACATCGAAACCTAATCAAATGGGCCTCAGAGGTTTTACCGAAACCACCCAAACTATTTTTAGAAACCAAGACCCGCAAAATCGAGCCAAAACCCTTTCAAATAGGACCGAAAGGATTTTTGCTACTAAAAATAATACTTGAATTTTTTTGCCAATAAGACAAAGTATAACGGATACTCTTAAGATGCAAGGGGATGATTCCATACATCCTTTTTCTATAGCTGCCTCGAGTTTCGACACGGAGTTTTGGGTGAGGAGTTGAAAAGTGAATTTTTTATGGAACTTTATATTTATGTCCTTAAAAGTAGTGGTAGAGAATTTGTTACATCAAAGCTTTACTTTATGTGAAATGATACCTTTGAGAAAAATAATTTCATATTAGAAAATTGAATATTTTTTTGGGACATCCCAAAAAAGAAATAACAGCAAAAGAAAATGGACAAAGGGAGTACTATATATATATATATATAATATATATATATATATATATATATATATATATATATATATATATATATATATATATATATATATATATATATATATAATATATATATATATGTACTATATATATTCATTATTAAATTACACAATCACAACATAAACGCCAAGAAATATACAATTGCGTATGTAGGGCTGTCAATGGGTCAGATTTGGATTGGATCAGACTCGACTCAAATTCGACTCTATTTATGTTAGATTAGATTCAAAAGTCTGATTTGAGTATCGTTGGGATCAATTTGCTGAACTAACAAATCATGGTCAAATATCGAATCTAATAAAATCGTCACTTCAATATTTTCACTAGCATATTTTTCTAAAACCACATTGCTAAATTTATTAAAAAAAATTAATCTAGTTCACATGCTCATACTTTCTTAACTAATATTCATGCTGTTAGATGAAAATATGCATTAAAATGAAATTATGAATTAATTATTAACAATATAATATACAATATTATGTATATATACAATTTATTTATTTATTGTCTGATACAAATCTTTAACGAATCTGATCAATCAAATCTTAATAATCGAAATAGATCCATCAAATTATATCTAATCGAATTAAAATCTATTTAAATTGAACCGAAATCGGATCGAAATTAAAACACCCCCCTCATTGCATGCAGCGGCATGTGTTCAAAAAATAAATAAGAAAAGGCCCATAAAACAAAAATTACTTCCAAAATAGATGTGCATTGTACAGATATGTGGTCGGCTATACAATATAGAAACATACTAATTAGATTAAGAAAATTAGAGTAAGGAATGTAGATAAGATTGATAAACTAGAATGACGTAGGAATTTGTTAGGTTATGAATTAATGAAGTGAGAAGTCTATTAAATTAATTTCTGAAAGCTATTAAATTAATTTCTGAAAGACACATTCAAGACTAATTGAACTGTACTTACTGCCGAAATGATACATTTTGAACTTGTTTCTTTCTGTTTGTTTGATATATTAAAAAAGGAAAATTATTTGGTCTAAATTCTAACAAATGTCTACTAGCTAGTTTTGTACGTACTCCTGTCACGATAATGAGATTATCATATTGTTTTCTAGATTATTTCATGTCATTAAACTAATTAAGGTGATTTTTACGATTTGATTTTTACATGTTTTTGAAGTCTTCATCATCCAGTTTAGAACTGGATTTAAATCACTGATAGGCAGTAAATCATGAACCTTAAAAACTATTTGATAGATAAAAGGCAGTAAATCATGAACCTTAAAAACTATTTGATAGGAAATTTTTATCGCAAACCCAAAAAAATTAAACAAATTGTTTGAAAATTATATATTAAGTATAAGTTTCACAAGCGTTCCATATATGTAAACACTGCAATTTGTACCTAGACTAGATCTACGAGCTTACTTGTAGATCTTGTTGTCTATGATTTATCAACTCATTTAGAACTAAAAGAAAATCAATTATTACACTTAAATAATCCAACTTGACTAAACTAGAGTTAAGTCGAAACAAAACATTAAGTTTGAACCACTTTTTTTTTAAACATTATGATGCATATTGAATTGCAAAATGATAACACACGAAAAAATGAAATTAGATCCATCTAACATAAATTGATGATTTTAAATTCTAATTGATATGTAAAATTTTATCAAAATAATGAAGGGTGATATTCTTAAAAAAAGGTGGCTTCATATTTAATTATTTGTCACTATTTTTAACTGTAGTTTAATCTAGTTAGGTTAGTTAAGTCTAATAATTGTTTTTAAATAATTTTAAATTTGTTTCTAAATCCTAGACCACAAGATCTACAAATTAAATAAACTTGTAGAGTGGGTCTAGGTAAGAATTTTTCAAAAAAAAGTATCAATATACTTCTTTCATCATTTTATTTTTTGGGCCAAATTTTAAGTTCTAGTTAAAAATGTGAAACTTTTAAATATTTTTACATGTATGTCTTTAGTTGTTGTTTGCGAAAAAATTGACATCGTGTTTGTACCCAAAAAATCATCCTCGATTAATCGAGGAGTAACGACTCGATGACAAGCCAAAAATGGCAATAGGTCCGAATTAAGTCGCTCCAAACGGGTCTGATCAGATCTGATCCAATTTTAATCCGAAATTGATCCGACCGAGACAATGGCTTAGCCACGAGACCGATTTGAAACTCGACCCAATTTTCACGATTAATTAATGTTTGGCCCTAATATAAATTAATTAATTGATAAAGTTAATTAATTTATGGGCCAAGTTTAATTAATTAACAATTAAGGCCAAATTATGGTTAAGTACAAATGAGCCCAATTAACCCAATAGATGATTTTGGCTATTATGGATTAATTAATTTAGTTGATTAATTAATTGGGCCAAGTCTAATTAATTGGCCCACTTGATAAATATGGCCATTAATTAATTAATTGGGTAATTAGTTAAATGGGCAAATTATAAAACAAAACCAACATGGCTCGACCCAAGACCAACCATGGTCCGACCAGCCCAGGTCGACCGCGGCCCAGCCCAGATCGGCCATCACCACTTTTTCGGTCCCACTTGTGTTTTTTTTAATTAATAATTGGAAGATTAATTATGAGATAAGGATAAAAGCTACACTAGTTGGCTAATAACAAATTCCTTAATTCTCTCATAATTAGTTACCAACACAAACTGAAATTCAAATTAAATAAAACACACGTTCTTTTATTCTCCAACCACCATTAATATTAATTTTCAGCAAAAAGAAGGAGAAAACCACCTCTAAAAGTAGTGGAATAGTGGAGGTAGTGGAGGAAATTCAAAGTAGTGGAAGTAGTGGGAGATAGGCTATCAAAGGAGCAGTTTTTTCCAGCCATCAGCTCTATTTTCAGCACCTATAAATACTGCAGGACAGCCATTCGCGCAGGAGACACACACAACACAATCTGCAAATTTCAGTCTAACACTGATCGGCTCTACGCCTCACCGGAAGTCCAGCACACCGCTGCTTCTCTCGTCAGCAAACACCTGTTAATCCCTTGATATCAACCGTCCATCCTCAGCCACCAGCGATTCTCGACCGCCTGAAGTCTTGCCGCCAACGCTGCCCAAAGTCCGCCGCCGCCGCCGCTGAAAATAAGCCACCGCCGCCGCCGATAGTAAGCCGCCGCCGCCGCTGCTTCCGCTGTCAGGACGCTGTCTCGAGCGAAACACCTTGATAGCGAGCAGATAACACGCTGTTTCTGTCAAGTTATCAGCCTGCCAACTCCTTGGTATCAGTCTGTTGATCCTCAGCCACCAGCTATCCCTGATCGACTGAAGGCCTGCCTCCGCCGCCGCTGCCGTCTTTCGCCATCAGCTGAAGCTGTCTCGAGCTAAACCACTCGATATCAAACAAGTAGCACACTGTTAACCGTCATGTAAGTGCCCACGTATTTATATGATAAACTTATCGAGTAGCCATCTGCTTGATGAGCTCGTCGTCAAGTAGCCATCTGCTTGACGGCTATCGGCTGAGTAGCCATCTGCTCTGTCGATGCCCTTTTCAGTGGCCACCCGCTGATCAGGAGCCTGATTGGTGGTCACCCATCAAGGTTTGGCGAACCATTGACGGTGGTCTTCCGTCGTCAATGTTACTTTCTGTCAACAAGTTGTTCTATCATGTATTATCAGCTCATCGGCGGGTTTACCTGCCGATCAAGGAGTCAATTTTCAGAACATATTAGACTTATCAACTCATCTGGCAGATTATGCCAAAACAGGAGAATTCATCGTTTTGCATATTGTTGTAATATTTGTATATCGGGGAACGTACTGATTTCCTTTTATTATTAATGGAAGTAATTTGGTTCGCGTTTCTTGATTCTTTTACTGAAATATGCTTTATATCAACTGAATTCCATTGATATGTCGTTTTTTTGTCAAGATTATGTCTTCTGTCAAGGTGAATATTAAAACTGATTGATTGTCAAGTCATCTGCTGATTTGTAAACCCGTTGATATGTTGAGCAGGCCATTGATTGGCTATGAGTTTTTGGCATTTAAGAGAAATTTTCATAAATTATTTAAGTTCTACGGCCAGGCAGGCATAGAAAAGAACTAGGGGTTGTGTTTGCCTACTCTGTCACAATCGTTTAGAAGTCAGCCTTATCAGGACAATTTATCTCGATATCAATATGTCTTTATCAGGACACTTATATTATTATTACACTGATATCAACATGTCCATTTTTAAATCGTTATGTTTGCACGCACAAGCATTGGCACGCCCGCATTTACTTTACATCATATCGAGGCATTTTACATCGAGCTATTGGCTCGTCGATGTATCTGCTGACAGGTTTACAACAAACAGTGTTTTGTCACTCCTCGATGCCAAACACCCCTCGATGTCAGCCCCTCGATGCCAAGCACCCCTTGATGTCAATTTTATCGCAAACAATATTTTGGCACTTCTTGATGCCAAGAGCCTCGACGTCAAGGCGTAACATTGTCAAAATTAACGCAAACACATCGAGGGACAACTGGAATCGAGGAACACTTGGCATCGAGAAGTGCCAAACTGTTGTCTGCGATACAGTTGACATCGAGGGATGCGTGGCGTCGAGACGTGCCAAAATATTGTTTGTTGTAAATCTGGCATCAATTACCTCGACGAGCCAATGGCTCGATGTAAAATGGCTCGATATGATGTAAAATTAATGCGGGCGTGCCAATGTTTGTGCGTGCAAACATAACGATTAAAAATAGACATGTTGATATCAGCGTAATAATAATGTAAATGTCCCAATAAAGACATATCGATATCAGAATAAATTGTCCTGATAAGGCTAACTTCTAAACGATTGTGACAGAGTAGGCAAACACTACCCCTAGTTCTTTTCTATGCCTGCCTGGCCGCAGGACTTAAATAATTTATGATAATCTCTCCAAAATGCCAAAGTTTTATAGCCAATCGATGGCCTGCTCAATATATCAACATATTTGTAAATCAGCAAACAAGTTGACGATCAATCAGTTTAGCAATGACCTTGACAGAAGACATAAACTTCACAAAAACAACATATCAATGAAAATCTATTGACGTAAAGCATACTTTAGTAAAAGAAATCGGGATATGCGTACCAAAATACTTCCATTAATAATAAAAGAAAATCAGTAAGTTCCCCGATATACAAGTGTTACAAAAATATGCAAAAACGATAAAAGTCTCCTGTTTTGGCATGATCTGCCAAACGAGTCGATAAGTTCTGAAAATTAACTCCTTGATCGGCAGGTAAACCCGCCGATGAGCTGATAATATATGATAGTACAGCTTGTTGACAGAAAGTAACATTGATGACGGGAGACCACCATTAATGGTTCGCCCAACCTTGATGGATGACCACCAATCGGGCTCATGATCAGCGGGTGGCCACTGAAAAGGGCATCAATTGAGCAGATGGCTACTCAATCGATAGCCGTCAAGCAAATGGCTACTTGACGACGAGCTCATCAAGGAGATTGCTACTTGATAAGTTCGTCATGCAACTACGTGGGCACTAACATGACGGTTAGCAGCTTGCTACTATGTTGATATCGAGTGGTTTCTCTCGAGACAGCGTTGCTGACGGCGGATGCAGCTGTGCGGCTTACTTTGAGCGGCGGCTAGGACTGTCAATTGAGCTGGGCCTACCCGAAGCCCAATGGCTCAACCCGATTAAAATTGGCTCGAACCCGAATATTTGAGAGCCGGGTCGAGTTTGAACTATTATATTAAACCCTATCAATTTATGAGCTGAGCTTGAGCCTAACAAGGCTCAACCCGAATAAAGCCCTAACATATGATTGTTTTAAATATTACGATTAATTATTTGTATTGTAGTTATAGTTACTAATTATTATTTTTATTAAGCAAACTTACAAAAAGTTATAATGTAACTCACATATATGTTGGTATATCAATTTTGTATTGATGAACAAAATCCAAAGAAAAAATTTAAATCAAAGATAAAAAAAATACAGGTCAATAAATTGGAGTTTTGATACTCTGAAACTCTACTGCATGTTCATATAGATCAAACGTATCTTAAAAAATGTGAACAAATAACTTAATCCTTCAGTTAAAATATTATTTAATAATATATACTCGTGTCTTAAGTAATAGTAGTCTATTCATATGTGTTTCGCTAATCTAAATATTTTATACCTCAAGCTATTTGTGCCTATATTAACAAACCCCATATAAGCCTGATATAGACCCGAAACCCGAAAAATTACATGGGCTGAGTTTGAGCTAGAGAAAACAGAAAATTTATGAGCCGAGTTTGAGCCTATAACTATGAAGCTCGACATTATTTGAGTTTGAGCTACTTAGAGCTCGGCTCACAAGGCCCGATTGACAGTCCTAGCGGCGGCGCTGGACTTCAGGCGGTCATGTCCTACTGGTGGCTGAGGATTGACAGACTGATATCAAGGAGTTGGCAGACTGACTAACTTGACAGAAACAGCTTGCTATTTGCTTGCTATGAAGGGGTTTCGCTCGAGACAGCGTTGCTGACGACGGAAGCAGCTGTGTGGCTAGCTTTGAGCGGCGGTGCTGGACTTCAGGCGGTCATGACTCGCTGGTGGCTGAGGAGGGATGGTTGATGTCAAGGAATTGGCAGGTGTTTGCTGACGGTAGAAGCAGCGGTGAGCTGGTCTTCCGATGAGGCGTAGAGCCGATTCAGTGTAGACTGATTTGTTGATTGAGTTGTGTGTGTTTTGCGCGTATGGCGGCCTGTTCGTATTTATAGGCTGGAAATTGATGAGCCGATGGCCGAAAACTGCTCAATTGATGGCCTATCTCACCTACTATCTCCACTACTCTTGAATTCCTCCACTATCTCCACCTTCCCACTACTTTAGATGTAGTTTTCTTCCTTCCCTTTTGCTGAAAATCAATGTTAATGGCAATTGTAGGAGAGAAAACGTGTGTTTTTTGCCAATTTGAAATTCAGTTTAATGTGATAACTAATTAGGAGACAATTAAGGAGTTTGTTAGTTAAGCTAACTAATATAGCTTTATCCTTATCTCCTAATTGATTATCTTTAAAACAAATTAAATGGCCTTTTAATTGAATGGGCCGATTATTCTGACCTGTCCGTGGGCAAGCTCCGTCGATTGGGTCGTGGGTGGCCTTGAGTCGATTTGGCTGAGTTAATTGGGCCACTTGATTTTATTTGATAATTGTAATTAATTATTCAATTAATTACTTAATGGCCTTATTTGTCATGCGGGCCGATTATTTGGACTTGGCCCAATTAATTAAATAACTTAATTAATTAATTAATCCATAATAGCCAACATAATCCATTGGGCTGATTGGGCTCGGTTATGCTTAACCAATAACTTGGCTTTATTAATTAATTGACTTTGGCCCATAAATTAATTAATTTATCAATTAATTAATTTATGTTTTGACCAAAAATTGATTAATCGCAAAAATTGGGTCGGATTTTAAATTGGGTTTGTGACCCGTTTATGGTTTCGGTCGGCTCCATTTTTGGACCAAATTGGATCTGATCCGATCCCATTAGTTTGGATTAATTGGGTTCATCGAGCCGTTATTCCTAGATTCATCGAGGGTGATTTTTTAGATACAAACAATGCCCCCAGTAAGTCGTATCTGATAAATTTTATCAGATGACAAAATTTTATCGGATAGACTTAGTTTAAAAATTTCCCCCTTTTTTATGGCTCGATTGACATTTAATTTGAACATGCTTTTGTATTTAAAATTGGCCATAATTAGCCAATTTTAAAATACATTAGCATTTTTGGGACTCTCAAGAATTTCCCAATCTATTAATTTACATGCCAAGTGTCAAATCCCCACTTTATCTCCCAACTTTTCGGATACAACAACAATTAAAGCCTATCAATATCTAGCCCCCAATTCCCTTAGGAGTCCTATCAATCTACTTTTCCCAATAAATCTACTTTTTCCCTTTCCCATAAAACTCTTACATACTCCAAGGTCCCACCAATCACTTTTGACTATTCACTTTCTTCTTCTTCCCCAATCGGCCGATTCCTCTTCCTAAAACCTCCATAGCCAAAATTTCTTCTCCCACAAATCAAGCTATTTACTCTATTTTTCTCTTCCTCTCACTAAACCGATTTCTCTCTCTCCCAAGAAGCCCAAAAAACTGAAAATAAACCCTCAAGAAAACACCATAGCCGAAATTCCTCTCCAAGACAAACCTACCATAGCCGAAAAATCAAGCTTTCCTCCTAAAAATCATGGCTGCCGAACAAATTAATCGACGGGATGTGCACATTCCTACCCAAGTCCTTCAAGAGCCTCCGTATGGTACTAAAATCGGGCCGTTCCATTCCACTGCCGGTTTGCCGCCGGTCACCGAGCACCCCATTGTCTATCCCCGTGAAGTTCTTCCTTTCTCTGTCGACCAGACCAGTTTTCGATCAACAACTCGTGGCTGGCCGTGGGCGGGCTCTCCAGTTCACTCGGAGTGGCTCGTTTGGTGTAACCAGGTCGAGAAGGTTTTTGCTCCCGTTTGGCGTCTTTGCGACATTTTCGAAGCCATTCAATTTTGTAAGGTGGGTCTATTGTTGAATCTTCCCCTTGTACGAGCCGTGGTGCAATTTTGGTGTCGAGCCGATAATACTTTCCATTTCGCATATGGTCCAATGACACCAACACTTTTGGATATACTTGCCATCAGCGGCCTTGGGCCCACTAGCGGTTATGTCGACCCTTTGCCGTCCGCCGGAGATGACGCATTCCACTTTCCCTCGGCTTTTGGCACTGGTGATAGCGCTTTGTCGTACGGGCCTGTCATCGGCCGATACAAGGACCTGGCCGATTCTGTCGAGGTATCACATACTGAACATGTGCACTTTCTTACGCTTTGGCTATCGAGGTACATTTTTTGCAACTCCGCTTTATCCGTGACAAAAGAGTATAATGCCATAGCCATAAGCCTTGCTAGGGGTGAGAAAGTAGCTCTAGGCCCTGTTGTGTTTTCAAGCTTTTGTGTTGGTATCGAGGGGTTTTTGGCGTCTGGTTGCACTTTTTTGCAGGGGCCAATTTGGCTACTTCAAATATGGTTATTTGCATATTTTCCTGACTTTTGTGCGTTCAATGAGACACCCATTGATAATGAGATTTATGCAACTTTCGTGGCTCATCAAAAACTGCCCCCCTGCAATTTTTGTTACTTCTTAAGCCGATTTTATAACACTGTCAAGGGCCCTGAGCCGAATTTTTCGGTCTTCTATTCGTCCATGCTATGAGCTTATAGTCCCTCGATGCCAGTTGATGATTTTCAGGATTATCAAAAGCTGTGGGCGAGTTTCTTAACGTCGGGGGATATCCCGTCAGGCCTGTAAGTCACTGGGGCTAAGGATCCGACGAGGCGGAAACCCCTCAAGTGTTCAGTCCGCTTTTATCCAGCACACTATGTGGCTCGACAGTTCGGCCTTATGCAACTGATCCCTCGATATGGTATTTCCCTTGCTGACAAGAATGAAAATATTGTGGAAGTGATAGATATGGATAGCTTTGATGAGTTACGAAGGTGTTGGCGGACAACCCGTGATGTTTAAGTCTTTCGGCCCTTTGTTCCTAACCCCGTCAGCTCACCAGATTTTGTCAAGTGGTGGGATGACTATATTGCCCTCACTCGTCAGGACACTTTCCATGCCGCTGCAGCAAAATTTGACGTGCCCAACCACCCGGAAGTCATTTCTACTGACGGACCTTTTCTTGAGCAGTCGGCTGCTGCCACCGTCAAGGCGTCGAGGAAAGGTAAATTATACCTCATTTCTCGCTTTGAACGATTTTATGGTGTAGTTTGGGATCCTGATCGTAGAGATAAGGTGTATGAGAAAGCTGCCATTAATTTTGAGTCGTTGAAGGACATTAGGATAGGTAAGGCCATGTTAGATCATGCTAAGTTAGCCAAAAAACGAGGGGGTCCCGGTGAGGTCCCTCCTTGGTACACTTTTTATAAACCCTGTGGCCCTTCTCTCCCGTTACTCCCTGATTTTATCGAGTCGTTTAGGTATGTGGCTCCCCCTGTTGTCCCTAGCACAAGTACTAGTTCCCAATCTCATAGTCGTCAAGCTATGTCCCAAGTCACTTTTACGGGGTATCAAGCTGATGACCTTCAGGACATTTCGAAGATTTATATTTTATGTGAATACAAGGATGGGGGTACCATTACCCTCGATCGATCAGGTAGCTTTCCTGTTTTTCTTTCCTTGATCTTTGTTATGTCCTGACATGTTTGTCTGTTTGCAGGAAATCTGCTGGCAAGAAGAAGGCTGTTAAGGAGCCCGTTATCCCTTTTGCCATTCCTTTGCAGATAGTCAGTCTGAAAGGACCCTCTCCCGCTGTCTCTCAATCGATTCAAGAGTCTGAGGCTCATTCCTCCGTTGATAAGGTAACAGATCCCCCAGTCGTGTACATCCGACGTTCTCGTCGGCTCTTTCATCAACGAGATGGCACAAGTGCCATAATCGTGAGCAGTTCTGACGAAGAGGTAGTCGTTATCTGGTTTAACTTGTTATATTTTTAGACTTACATTGATGTCTTACCTTTCTGTCAGGAGGTGAGTTCTAAGGGCAAGCAAGCTATCAAGGACGATCCCCCGGCTCGGAAGAAAATCAAGATGATGGCCGATAGCTCTTCGGACAACGAGGACGACGGGCAGCAGTTTGAACGAGTGGATATTCCACCCCATCGATCTACTCCAATTAGTTCCGAAGAACCTCTCGTCGACACCACTGTTGGTGATGAGTCAGGAGATGCGGCCGCTCGACAGCCCGTGATTTCGATCCATCAAACTGTTCCAGTCAAGGAAACTCATGTTTCGGCTCCTCCTTTGCAAGAGGTTAATTTCATTATCAAGCCGTTTTAAATTTCCTCGTTTACTTAGCATTGACCTAGTTTCACCTTGATTTTTCAGACTCCCTTGTCGAGCCAAGTCATGGATAGCTCTCAACGGCTTGCTCGGGCATTGGCTCGATTTTCTAGCACCCGAGCTTTATCGATGAGTTTATCTTCTCAATCTCCGTTGACCGTGTCTGAGCAATCGAGCCATACTCCTTTCACTCCTGTCGAGATTTCTCACTTCAAGGAGCTGCTGTCAAATTACCAAAGTCAGCCCCTCGATGTCCTGATGATCCACATGGGACCATCCCTTGATGACTTGGTGGGCAAGCTGTCTTCTGCCACACTTCCGAGCGACAAAGTGGCTTTCTATTCTGACTTCGCGCAGCGATTTGGCAAAATGAGGAACGAATTTAAGAACAACAATCGGGCCATCAAGACAAGGGCCTCGTTTGCGTCTCCTATCGAGGCTCTTCTCTCGAAGTGTGATGAACTATATGCTCAAGGATCCAGTCTTAGTGATTCGCTCAAAAATCTCAAGGACTCCGAGGCTGACTTAGTTGCGGCCATATCGAAGCTGCAGAAAGAGCTGGACATTGTTCAAGGCAAAATGAAGGATGCTGTGGTGGAGGCTGAATCGATTACTGAGCAGTTGTCCAACACTGATGAATTGATCAACGAGGCG
Organism: Penstemon barbatus; assembly: GCA_003313485.2. Taxonomy (NCBI): domain Eukaryota; kingdom Viridiplantae; phylum Streptophyta; class Magnoliopsida; order Lamiales; family Plantaginaceae; genus Penstemon; species Penstemon barbatus. The sequence goes on from CM064880.1 coordinate 33,121,720, forward strand.
AAGGCTGCTGAGGATCGAGTGAATGCACAGGCAGCCGCTGCAGCGGCTGATCAAGCTAGGATCGAGGCAGCCCTTAAAGGATTCCTCGGACGGCTCACCCAAGACTTTCTCTGTTGATTTCTGGCCTGTGAGCCATTTATGTTGGCGAGTGCCAGGTAGTGTTAGGACTTTGTCATCAAAGACTTGGTTTATTTTCTGTCCTTGTTTATGTTATGGCCTGATGGCCACATAATCTCTTTATCTCCCCTTTATGTAATGGCCTGATGGCCATCGACTAGCTTTCTTTCCCTTAGTAGAATTTTTTTTTTGGGCCTGGTTTATGTTATGTTTTTCTTCAAACCGAAGCCAAATAAACTGAGTATCCAAAAATCGAAGCCATTGATTTTTTGCAACTTGATTTGCAAGCAAAAACACAACTCTATTGTCAACAAGACTTAACTAAAATCGGATCAACTCAACAGGATTATCTAAAATGCCTCGATGTAAACACTTGAAAATTGGGGGAAACAAAGATTTAAATTAAAACAGAAGTACTAGGGCAAAAATTTGAAAATAAATCCAACTACTAGTATTAATTTTAAAAAACTTAGACTAACAAAACAAAAAGAGAAATAAAAACAAGACTGAAAATAAACCTAACTTATATTTACAAAGGGATCGGCGCATTAAAGTACTCTTGACGTCGCTCGATTTCCAGCTCCAAAGCACGTTGATGTTCTAGACACATTGATTCCCAATGGGTTGGTCTGAACTTTTTCAAGTATCTTCCATTGATGGGATCTCTACAGAGATTCTCATCTGGCTTTTTCAAAATGTAACTCCCTCCTCGAGTTATCGAGAAGACTTCATATAGTCCTTGCCACGTTGCGCTCCATTTGCCATACTTTTTCTCGCGCTGATGAAGTGGCAAAACAGTTCTCCAGACCATGTCCCAGACGTCAAACTGTTTCCTGCGTATCTTTTTATTGTAGCATCGGGCGATTAGCCTCTTTTGTGTCTCGATTTTATCTAACGCGGCAACCCTGACTTCGTCCAGTTCATCGAGGTCGTGGAGAATACTTTCAGTGTATTATTCGGGCGTCAACTCATTTTGCTGCATCACCCGAAGTGATCAGACGTTGTTCTCCATCGGCAAGACGGCATCATGTCCATAAGTTAGTTTGTATGGAGTGGTGCCAGTACTTGTCCGTTTGCTGGTCCGATAAGCCCACAATGCCTCTGACAGCATCAAGTGCCAAACTCTTGGGTTTTTCTCGATCATTTTCGAAATAATGTCCTTAAGGACTCGATTAGAAACTTCTGCTTGGCCATTCCCTTGTGCATAATACGGTGTCGAATGGGCCATCTCAAAACCCATTGATCTGGCAAACTCCTTGATATCCTGACCGACGAACATCATTCCCCTGTCAGTGACAATGGTTTGTGGCAGGCCAAACCTATGAAAGATTAAGTCCTTGATGAACTTCATCACTTCGGCCCGATTGGCCTGTTTGAGTGGTTTGGCTTCTACCCACTTTGTAAAGTAATCGGTGGCCACAATGATGTATCGATGATGTTTGGAGGATGATGGATGAATCTCCTCAATTATGTCGATGGCCCACCATCCGAAAGGCCATGGCTTGATTATCACATTCATCTCCTCGATGGGGATCCTTTGGATTACCCCAAACCGTTGGCACTTCTCGCATCCTTTTGCCAACTGTACACAATCTCCGACCATCTTTGGCCAATAGTAGCCATATCGACGCAACAGCCATGCCAACTTGTGGCCATTTGATGGGCCCCACAAATTCCTTCATGAGCTTCTATCATAATTCTCATGGCTTCCTGTTGATCGACGCATAATAGGAGTACACAGTCGTGGCTTTTTCTGAACAACTGTTCGCCCATCAAGACATAAGTGACGGCCCTGAGCCTTGTCTGTCAAGATGCTTTATCAGACGGATTAGCCAGATATTTTCTGATCGGCTCTCTCCAGTCATCGGGATCCTGAAATACACTCAAAATAGTCAGAATATTATCCCGATACATGAATGACGGACAATGTCGTCTCCTGACGATGTAATGATATTCCTCGACGTCATCAGGTAGATCGATACCAGTCGCCAATTGGGCCAAACTGTTGGCCTCGTTGTTATTTCCTCTGGTCACATGATAACATGTATATCAACAAATTCCGACAACAAGACATTGCAGTTAGAGTCAAGTGTTGGGTTTCGGCATTTATAAGTACCTTGTATCTGCCTGATGACTAATTGCGAGTCCCCGACGATGACAACAGATTTACTGTCGAGCTCCCTGAGCATTTCTAGTCCGATGATCAAGGCTTCGTATTCGGCCTGATTATTTGTACACTCAAAGTCAAATTGAATTGATAACTTAGTTTTTACATTTGATGGAAAAATAAAAACGATACCTTCTCCGCACAGCCTGTCGGTTCTAGACCCATCGAAAGCCAATGTCCATGGCTTGATCTCCACTATCATCAAGTCCAGTTCTTTAAGAACGGTCTGATCAATGTCGATACATGGATGGTCAACCAGAAAATCAGCCAATACTTGGCCTTTGACTGCTTTTTGCGGTACGTATTACAACTGATATTCCATCAACTGGATGGACCATCGACCGATCCGTCCCCTCATCACAGGCTTAGCTATCATATACTTTATCACATCAATACTAGAAATTACTAACACTTTCACAGGCAACATATAATGACGGAATTTTTTGCAAGAGAAAAACAATGCAAGGCGTACCTTTTCTATCCGCGAGTAACTCTGCTCTGTTTCTGTCAAGTGTCTGCTCAAGTAATAGATTGCTCGTTTAAATCCGTCCTCGTCGTCTTGCGCCAGAAACCCACTGACGGTGTCCTCCGTGGCAGATATATATACTTTCAAGGGTTTCCCCTTGACAGGCGGCATCATTACAGGCAGCGTTGTCAGCTTATCTTTGATTTCCTGAAACGCCTGCTCATGCTCCGTTTTCCAGCAAAATTCCTCTTTGTCCTTCAGTTTCAACAAAGGCGAGAAGACCTTCGTTTTCCAGCCAAGATGGAAATGAACCTCCTTAGGAAGTTGACTTTGCCCAGGAATTGTTGTAATTCCTTCTACGTCGACGGAGGTCTGGCTGTCAGGATAGCTTTGGACTTATTTTTGTCAATCTCAATCCCTTTGCCATATACTAAAAAGCCAAAAAAATTGGCTGAAGCAACTGCAAAAACACACTTCAAGGGATTAAGCTTTAGTTTATGCTTCCTCATTTTGGCAAATGACTTCGCCCAATGTATTCGATGTTCATCGTAACTTGCCGATTTAATTATAATATCATGGATGTAAATTTTAACAAAGTCATCGATGTACTCACTGAAAATGCAGTTCATGGCTCGTTGATAAGTGGCTCCAGCATTTTTGAGTCCGAATGGCATCACTTTCCATTGGAAGATGCCTATTCCCCCGGGACATTGAAAAGCCAACTTCGGTACGTCGTCAACAGCCACAAAAATCTGATTATAACCTGCACTTCCATCAACGACAGTCAGGAACATATTGCCAGCGGCAGCATCGATTAACATGTCCGCCATTGGCATCGGGTATTCATCTTTAGGAGATGCAAGGTTCAGATTCCTGAAATCAATGCATATCCTGATTTTCCCGTTTTTCTTCATCACCGGAACAACATTGGCTACCCATTCCGGATATTGGGCCACCTCGATGAAACTGGCCTTCAACAATTTCTCAATCTCCTCCCTGATCAGTTTGCATACCTCGACGGACATCCTTCTCAGGGGTTGTTTCCGGGGTAAGTACCGTTCAAGTATTGGAATACGGAGTTCTACCAATTCCCTGCTTAATCCTGGCATCTCGTCGTAATTCCAGGCAAAACAGTCCTTGTATTCCTTTAACACTTGGATCAATCGATCCTTCTGGCCATCATCAAGCAATGCGCTGATGTAAGTTGGCCTGTGATCATCTTCGCTACCTAACTCAACCTCGATGACAGGGTCCTGAATTTGGATTCTGATGTCATCGAGCTTGGCTGGCGCCGTTCCTAGCTCCTCCAGCTGAATTTCATCACCATCTGATATTGGCGTTTCTTCCTCAAAAATGAGATCGCATGTATAACATTTGGCCACGTAGGCCCGAAACTTTCGAATCAAATAGGCACATGCTTCTTGCTCTGGCCCGATAACAACGATCTCATCGATTTCCAATCTTTCGGCCTTATAGGCCGATGGTCCCTCGTAATCCGGAGAGTTCATCAGGACTGACAGTTTTGTTCATGCGGCTCTTCTTACTTGACGTTGCAAGGCCGACTTAATTATTTGGCTAAGCAAGCCATTTCAAGCTGCGTCAACTTCTTGCTCGAAGTGACTTCTTTCGGTCGTCCGTATTTATCCTGCCCGATGAATCTGTAAGGTCCTACATCGTCTCGATAGTACGTCGCCTCGACGACATTGATCTTCGCAGTGAATGGCCTGTTGTCGGCCATTATGATATTGGGTTCAGGGGCATCTCCCCAAATTAACAAACATTGATGCAAGGAGGACGGTACACACAAGGTTGAATGAATCCAGTCCCTTCTCAGCAAGGCGTTGTATGACGTGGCAGCATCTACCACAAAGAAAGCGATCTTCAGGCTAGTCTTTCCAATCTTTACCTCGACAGGTAAGATTTCTAATGTGTCAGCCTTCCCTCCTATGAAATTACTAACGATCACTTTCGTCTCCATCAGGTTCTCGCTGACCTTACCCAGCTTGTACATCGTCGACAATGGCATAACGTTAACAGCTGCCCCATTGTTGACCAGCATTCTGTCGATGGGTTTCCGTCGATGTGCCCTGATACGTGTAATGGCATGATGTGTCTGGCCATGAAAGATGGTGGCTTCTGGAATATACTTTCAACTTTCCTGTCCCAATCGGTCTCTTTCTCGTCATCGACCGATAATAGCTCTAAGTCTTCCGCCATTTGTACCACTGGCATTCCCTCGTCCCAAAAGCCATCAGTGGAATATTCCAGTTCCTCGTTGATGAACTCGACAAGTTCAGATTCAACGGCGTTACACTCAATCACCGTCCAGCCGTTTGTTGGCTGACTCGTGGCAGCATCTTCCACTGCCTTTGTTTCCACTTCTTTCATTTCTTTCTCGGTCGTTTGTTTTTCGACCGCCTGTTTCTCAATTTCCTGGCCAGATTTGGCCTCAACAGCTTGGCCAGGTTTGGCATCATTTTCCTTATTGCCTCTATCGGCGAAGATCTTGGCAAACTTTGCCTTGAGATCATTTTCGTCTTCTTCGTCAGCCAATAAGTCATCTTCTTCCATCTCTTTCTCCAAATCAATTGTGCCATATTTTGCTTTCCCCGGGGTCCATTTGGAGATGTCCATTTGTGTCGAGCCCTTGGCCTCATTCGTTCCCTGTTTCAGATTTAGTTCCACCGATGGTGGTTTCTTCGCCGATTCTTTCATTGGGGCTTTCCCTTTGGCAATTTCCAACTCTTTTCGTTGGCGTAAGTAACGCCTATACTGTGTTTGGATCATCTGGTCGACCCTTCGATCTCCAGGGAACTTCGGATGCCTGACAGGTACCCATCAATCCACATGTGTATCGGCAGGGGTATGAACAGTGCGCGGCCTTGAGGCCTGGCGGCGTGGTTTTCATCGATGGACCATTCGTCCTGTCTCTGCGACTGGCGGTTGATCTGACCTACCTGGTTGGTGTCTTATCAGGGGATCTCTCCCTGATCCTACTGCTACGGCTAGTGCCCTCTTGATGTTGTCGATGCACTTTGGTCTTAGCCTGTTCTCGGCGTTGCTCCGTCGTTGATGTTGCATGTTCTGTATATCCCATCGAGGCCTAAATCAGAACAAGTCCTGCTGATCGAGGCGGTGGTACTGCTTGCAGTGGCGACATAACTTGATACAGATATCCTGCTGATACTGCATTTGGCCAAGGCATGTACTGGCCATATATTCCAGGGTTGATGAACAACGGAACTGTTGCCAACTCACTTTGGCATCTTGCACACAGACCTATTTCCTTATTTATCATTGCATAATATGGATCTCCTTCCGAGTACAACTTCTCACATGTCGGTGATTATGTGACCGTTATGACATTTATCCCTACCTCATTTTGTTGGAAGGGATTGGTATTAACCGTCATCGGCTTTGTGATTTTCCAATCCGGGGGCAAATCTCAAGATGCCCTTATCGAGGTGATCATGTACCATCCACCTGAACACTAGACATTCGTTTGTCGAGTGAGTCCATACGTCATGATATTTACAGTAAGTTTTACCTGATATCTTCATCGGTGATGGTATCACATGGTCCCCTTCGAGTCTTAGGATCTTGTCGGCCAACAACTGATCAAAAATGGCCTCTGTTTTTTAGACGTCAAATGAATAGTGTCTTCCCCTGTCGGTCTTGTACTCATCATCTCGTCGTACCAAATTATTTGGCACCTTGATTGTAGGCTGAGGTTCTTTCGGTTTGGCGAGGGCTGGACAGACAATGTTCTTGGGGCAGATCACCTCAGCCAATCCAATCTCAATACCCTGCTGCTCAATCAGTCGATTGACCTGTTCCTCCCTGGAATGAGCCATACCAACTTGATAGTAATTTCCCCTGGGCTGTCGGCTGTTCTCATCTCTCAGCACTCGTTCATAACGGACCGCATGATCGGTCAACTCGAACAAGTCTTCATGGTACTACGCCATCATGATCTTTCTCAATTCGAAGTGCATGCCATGCCAAGAGGTTTTTATTTATAAAAGAGCAACCCATTTGTTTACTTATTATGTTAGCCGAATAGTTGATGATTAACAAACGAAATTTTAATATATTGGCGCTCTTTAGTTTTATGATTTGAACATGTTTTTATTTATAAAAGAGCAACCCATTTGGAGTTTGGGATAGTCCAAAACAATGAAGAAGGCCCAAGTCTGATACGAAAAGGCTTATGCAGATTATGAAGGAAGATCATGAGAAGGCCAATTTTAGCTAAAGGCTCATTATGAATGAAGATCAAGATCGAAGCCCCTAGCACCCCTGAAGGGCCTAATTTTCGATTCAAGAAAATTGTGGTCAACTTAGTAAGTATTTACATTCGATTAAAAGAGCAAGAAAATTCCTAGCCAAACCTTTTGTTAAATACCTTCAGTCCAACAATTTTTGGCCCTTTTCTAAAAATGTGTTTAAAATCAAAGTGGCCTCCTACCAATTTTAAAATGAGCCGTGACCTGCCTTTTACTTAATTATGGCCGAAACCTTTTTCTTAATTAAGCCTAATTACTCTTGAATATTTAACTAATTTTGGCCATTGTTTTTAAACTCTCAATCAAGTTAATTCTTAAAGGTATGATTTCTTTCAAATCATTTGATTAGCTAGCAAGATAATTTGTCTCCAATTTGTCTCCAATTTATCTAGCTTAATATTTTACCCCATTTATTTAAAATCAATTCTTTTGGAAAGATTTCATCTCCACCTAATTACTAAACCTTGTCCACATTCATTGGAAAATTAGTCACATGTTAATCTTGCAACATCTTTTTAAATGTGACAAAATCATTTTTGAATTTCAAAATCTTTCCCTATTGAACCAACTCCACTCAACTATAAATAGTGGATCATTTCTCATGGCTCAACACAACTCAATTCTCTACATTTTCACTTGCTAAATCATTTCTCCTAGTTAAAGTCTTTGAGTGCTCTTAAGTTTGTTAAAATCATTTTTCTCAAAAGGGCTTTTTTAAAATATCTTTTCTTCTTGCTCTTGAAATCTTGAATATACTCTAAGTTATAGAAGAAAAAGATCAGCGTTTACTACTTTGCAAAATCAGCTCATTTTGGAGCATATATTTGTAATCAAAATTTTACTACTGTTTTTGAGAGAAAGTTTTGTACTTGCAAGCTCTTAGTGCGATAGGACTGAGTGTTCTAGCAAGCACTGTTTTTGTGCGATAGGTAGGAACCTAGCAAGTACAGTTTTTGTTGAGCGATAGGTTAGGCCTAGCAAGCTCGTTTCGAGAGAAAGAATTGATCTTGTAATCTCGAGTGGCGAAGGTTTGTCCTGCAAGCCACGATATATTAGTGAATTTTACCAAGGGGTGCTGGAAGAGAGGAAGTAGGCCATTGGGGCGCGAACCTCTATAAATTGTGTTTGATTTCTCTCCTTTTATTATTTGCACTTTACTTCTTATCGTAACTTTAATCTTAAAATCATTGGAACAATCAACTCTTATTTAAAGTTACTGGAATTATTTACTAATTGTCTTCTGGGAAACAAACTCTTTAAAAAAGTTATGTACCTAATTCACCCCCTCTTAGGTATCACATTACATGTAGAAAAGGCACAAGACCATGCACAAGCCATTATATACCTCACTTTGTCTCTTATCATGGGTTAAATCAGTCTCTAATTTCTCATCTTACTATATGTATTAATTTTTCTATATTACCTCTCTCAAAAAAAAATTTTCTTTCTATTTTACCTTTTTTTTAGCCTCTCATTATTACTTGGCAGTAATAAACTAAAATTAAGTAAGATATTTACCTTTTGAATAACTTTTCCATATTTTCCAGTTGCAATTTTCAATTGATTGATACTTCGATGTTTAAATGATTTCTTGCTTCGTCAATGAATGTTCTGGACTTTGTGTACATCTTTTCACATTTTAGTGGGAAATTTTCCTTTTTAGTACTACGAGAACTTCAAATAATATTCGGCCTAGAGAGAGAAACTAGTTCGTAATTAATTTGTTCACTTAATATTTTTTTTTTTTTTGGTGGAAAAGTTCAATTAATATATATACATGCCATTTGCAAATCTATAAAAATAATTTAATTTGATAATTTTTTTATTTAAATATAAAAAAAATGACTTTTATTTGTTTTTAATATAATTGCGAACAACCTCAATATACATATCCAATATATAAGCAACAATTCTAGCACATATATAGAGGTTTTTTGCACTTTGCACCCCTAAAATATGGGAAATAGGCACTTTGCACCCTCGAAACTTAGATTTAGTACTTTGCACCCTCGAAATATGATAAATGTAGCACTTTGCACCCTTGTTTATTTTCAAGCAAAAAATTCAAGGGCAAAATAGGTATTTCAATGGTATTGGCACTTTGCACCCTCAAAACTTCAGAATTTCGCACTTTGCACCCCAAAAATAAAATTGGCACTTAACACCTTCTAATTAAGAACAAATCAGTAACTTCCACCCCCGAAACACAATAAATGAGCACTTTGCACCCCAAAATACAAAATTAAACTTAACACCCTCAAATTTAAAAAACCCAAACCCCTCGTTTTTTTTTGTCAAAGTTGACTATCGGAGTGAAAAAAATTTAAGGCAAAATAGATAATTCATTTTTTTTACTTAAATTTTGCAAAATACAATTATAATTACTCGAATACTCACTCATTTCTCTCTCCATCTTTCTTTTCAACAATATAACCATAAATAACTAGATAAAGTACAAGTTAACTTCTCGAAGACTCATTGTCTACTTCAACATATCAAAGACCCATAAATAGTTACCTATTTTGCCTTAAAAAATTCACCTTAATGATCGACTTTGCCGGAAAAAATAAAGGGTTTGAGTTTTTTTATTTAATTTGAGGGTGTTAAGTGTTAATTTTGTATTTCGGGGTCCAAAGTGTCCATTTATTGTGTTTCGGGGGTGCAAGTTGTTAATTTGTTCTTTATTAGGGAGTGTTAAGTGCTAATTTAATTTTGGGGGAGCAAAGTGCCAAATATTTACAATAGAATTACCTATTTTGCCCTTGAGTTTTTGCTTGAAAATAAAGGAGGGTGCAAAGTGCTGCATTTTTCATATTTGGAGGGTGCAAAGTGCTAAATCTAAGTTTCGAGAGTGCAAAGTGCCTATTTCCCATATTTCGGGGGTGCAAAGTGCAAAAAACCCCATATATAGTCAATAATTTGAATTTCGAGCCAAGTTAGTCTCCCGTTTGGATCTTCGATTGACGAAATTTCAAAATAATTTCCCCTAATCTTTGATTTAAGGAGGGATTAGTGATCCTGTACAAGTTAATCTCCCGTTTGGATTTTCGATTGACGAAATTCCGAATAACTTCCCCTAAACTTTGATTTACGGAGGGGTTAGTGGTCCTGTATATAAGTCTCCCGTTTGGATCTTCGATTGACGAAATTTCAAAATAATTTTCCCTAAACTTTGATTTACGGAGGGAATAATGGTCATGTACTACTTAGTCCCCGTTTATATATCAAGTTATAACCAATTATTTAAAGGAGTGTTTATATATTAAAAACATTATTTTCTTTTGAGACATAAATATGACCGCAAACACATTACTTGGATTATTTGAACTGATCAATATTGGTTATGGCACAGACAATGATTAGAGTTTCAAATTATGAGTAATTAAAGTACATATGAATAAATTAAAAGTAGTTGGATATCATGTTTATGACTAAATTGCAATTTCTACAACTCTAGCTCCACTGATACCCAATTATATTCGACCTAGAGAGAGAGTAACTATTTCGTAATCAATTTGTTCACTTAATATATTTTTTTTTGGTAGAAAAGTTCACTTAATATATATACATGCCATTTGCAAATCTATAAAAATAATTTAATTTGATCTTAAACTATACATATACTAGCCTACAACCCGTGCTATGCACGGATCAAAATTAATATACAATTTGTATCCTAGAAATAAAAAAAAAATTATGTTTGTTTGCATTATTACTATACCCGCATTTGTGAATAATTGCAACTTGAGTACTTCAATTGTTTGAAAATTATTATTATATGAGAATTCTACCATTCACAGTATTTTTCTGTTGAGTATATAGATAGATTATATGAGAATTCTACCATTCATATCTAATTGTTTAAGTTCGATTTGTTAAATGTCTGTTTCATGTTATGTCAAATCTCAATTTCATTATATCAACTTCAACTAATTAGTTCATATAAGAGTGTATGCATTCAGTGCCCTTCTTCACTCACGCGATATTGCTGGATCGGGCTTTCGCCCATTGTCCAAGATTCCCCACTGCTGCCCCCCGCGGGAGTCCGGGCGGGCAGGTTTGAAGATAGAGCAGAAGCGAGTGATGACCTAGTCATCACACTTGAGATGAATGTATGTATGGTTACCTAAATTTCTGCTTAACAATAAAAAACCAAAAAAAAAGTTGATATATGAGAAAAAAAGTTATTGTAATTTACAATGGATATAATTAAGTTAATCCAACTAATAAAATAAAGGTCAAACATGTAAAACATAGATCTCAAGCTTGTGAATATCCTCTTGCCAAAAAATTACCTAATGACATTGTAACTATAAAAAAAATGACAGCATAATCAAATATATATATTTTTCTTTCGGCATCTTCTCTGATTATAAAATATATTTATATAAAATTAAAAGTAAAATTACAATTAGTCATAATTTTAGAAAATTAAGATTAGTACAAATATACTCATTGTAATTAGAATATAGCACATAATTAAAATAGAATTCCCATATAACAAAGGCACAATTTTAAGATAAATTTATCAGAATTAAAAATGAAACAATTTAATAAAAAAACCAGTCTAGATGAAATCAAAAAAGGGAGAAGTTGTAAATAAAAACTATAAGAAATGCATAATATAAAAAAATGAAAATTCAAAATTCAAAATGAATTAATCAAATAAAAGAAATCAATGAATATCAAATCACATTAAATCAAGTATGAAACAAAAAGAGACAAAATATGAAAATATAGTATTAACCAAAACAATGACAATACAGTATTTTAATTTTGACAAATTTGTCATGATTCAAGACGAAATACATGAACAAGTAATAATATTAAATAGATAAAATAACATAGAATATATACAATCTTCTAAATATTATTCAAAGTCTAACTTTTTATTGCTAAGTAAATTCCAAACACTTTGAATTTAAGAAGTTTTTTTTTTTCTCAAAAAATAAAAATTAAGAAAATTACTTTACAGTAGTATCAAATTCTAAGCCGATGCGCATTATTATCATCCATTCCCTTCATCAGTTCTAAATTTGAATTGTTCAGAGTATCGCTCTGCAAAAAACAAACATTCCAAATAAAAAAATTGTTATGTATTTAAGGATGAACTAATTCAAAACTGAAAAACACCTACGCGAACATGCACAACAAGTGGGCGCCCCAACCACAGATCTTAGAATGCTCTTTTCCTTTTGGAGGTTTGAACTTGGATTTTTTGGTCTAGCTTGAGCTGCGGGTTGGTCGATCGGAGAAGGATCAGCTCTCTCGGTGTTCAAAAATTCCCTACACATCGTGCCGATGATGGATCTCAAGTCCGCCACTGTTGTTCGGATGGGTACATCCTCCTGAGGGACAATAGGCGGAGCTTCTTGCTGTCGAGCCGCTCGAGAGAGATATTCAGGCTCATTGTTAACAAAATTGTGTGCTTGATGAGGGGTATTTTGGATCCCCTGCCCTCGCAAGCTCGATGTGGATCGAATAACACCAGTTCCTGTCCTTGGGAGCGACAAGCCCAGCCAGGGTTTTGAATAAACTGTTCCGAGCCTATAAAGAGAATCCGAGATCGAAGGGTACTGTTGGGCCGAGCCCAGGCCCAAGCCCATCAACTCAGCTATAAATAGTCCAATCATTTATGACAAGACAACTTCCCAGGTGCTCTTCCTCCGAGGCTACAGCTCGGAATTACTTAGGAAGTATAGTATAGGCTTTCTTATATGTATTTCACCCTCTAGCTTGTACGGCATCCAATAATGCTCGGATAGGACTCTCAATTCTTGTAATCTGTACTTCATCATTCTGATTATAATACTATTGATCTTTTATCTCCATTTACATACATTAGCACGGCATTTTACACCACCCATATCGAACTAACGAAATCGCGTAAGATCAATTGGCGCCCACCGTGGGGCCTTATTCGAGTATTAGATCGAAATATGCCTACCACGAGGAGAAATACGTATATTAGCGGAGAGCCTCACTAACCAGAAACTCCTCCATCTCATTTATTCGTCCGACGGATTTATTTTCCACAAATGATCAATTTTCTAATACGTAAGTGAATAAGAAGTTTCACAAATATCGTCCACAGCAAACTAACACAGAATTAATCCTGTCAGATCGATCATTAGTTAACGACAAGAGGTTATGAGAATCTATGGAATTACAACTCATTAATGGTCGGAATTTATTTTTCCGATCATCATATTTATTTATTTCAAGAATAAATTACACGAATTAATTATTTCTCGATCAGTTGCATAATCTATATAAATTATTTATCGGTCATCTGATATTTTTCTCAAATCGGTTGGGATAAATTTGAGTTCGTTGCTTTTGCTCGAGGACAGTTTCTAGTGGATCCTACAGTTGAATATTAGTACAACGGCAACAAGTTATATAAATCCTCGAAGTCGCGACCGAGGATTGGCAACTGTCCGATCGCTAGAAAGAAATTTATGGTCCCAAAAGGAAGGGATGAGTAACTTCATGATAACTGTGTGTTCCAACCAGTCTCACTAAAATTCGATCGAAGAAATTGAAAAGACATAAAGGAATAGAACGAAGAAATTCGAACAGAAAACAAAGCTTTATTATTCTTCGAACAAGTTACAAGCGAAGCCTCGGATATAATATTAAAGTTCGAGCTCAAGGAATACAGTACAATCACTCCTACCCTATTACAAATCCTACGAGTAAGCCTACCCTGTTATGTATTCGGTCATCATTCCCTTTAGAGCGCTCCAGATGCAGAACTCAGCGGTGATTCTTCATGGCTATCACTCGCCACGTGTCGCACATCCGTCTTCGTACGCGGTAGAAGTCGGATCGGAGCTCCTCTTCAGGGCTTCAAACCGATCTTAGGTCTTCATCTGTAAATAATGATTGTTATGATCAATCATTATCTACAGCCTAATCCGATCCGGTGCAGCGAAGAATTATCTCAACGGAGCCACACCATGCGAGCTCGAAGGAACTATACTTCAAGAAAGCCCTCGAGGAAGCTGGTGCCCCAGATTTAAAGAACTCATATGAGATTAGCCTGCTGCCCGATCAGACATTACGCCAGAAGACCGGAATTCTAACCCGCCCCAGATAAGGCATATCTAAGAAAACAGGTTGCCTGCCGGTATTCTAGGCGTAATTTCTTTTGCCTGTCGATATTCTAAGCGAAAAGCTTACACCAAAGGAACCAAGATCGAAGAACAGGGTTCAAATTCTAATCTCAAACTTCTTTATCTTGGAGATAAAATAAATCAAATATAAAACTCGATCCATGGAGATCGGACGAAGCATAAAGGGAGAAATAAGGAATGTTATATAAACAAGTGATCCTATTTATAGCAGCGGAGGATTTGAACCAACGGCTCAGATAACCGATCACGAACGGTTAGGATGTACGTAATAAATGAACTGACCGATACGTTTCCCGAGAAATAGGGTCCTGTTTGGTTAGAAGAACAGATGATCTAAAGGTACGTAAAAAGGGGTTTGTTCGAAGGATTTGTTCGAACAAAATTCTTACTTATTACCCTATTCAAAGGATAGCACCGGGATCATGAAGACTTGTCTAAAATTCAACTCTTGTGAACACGATATTCTAAATAAGAAACCGCTATTCTTTACAACCAAGTAATGATGTTCGAATTAAAGAGTTATAATCGGTTTACTCGACAACTTTAGAAATTCGGCACTTTTCAGTTGCAACGTATTTCTTGTTAATTTGAGGTCTATCAAAATATTTGTTCGTCAATCAAGAAAAGTGATGCTCGGTTGTTCACTTATTATTTTTAGGTGATTTGAGATTGAGTTATTGAGGACGAGAATCTATCCGATTATACTTTGCCAACAAGGAAAAGAGAAAAGGCATTTATGAACATTATTACAAAGATACAAGAGTTCAAGGGAAAATTATGGAAGATACAATTCGGGTATAGCACAAGCTAATATGTTACATAGGAACCCCATTACTTTCTACAATCCTATGAAATTTTCGATCTCATATCCTATCGTTTACTCGGAGTGACTTAGCTCCGAGCATGGAATCTCCTTTAGACCCGCAGGCTTTTAACTTTATTTACGATCTTCCGTAGACGAGGGGGGCGAGCGCACGGTTTATCGGGTAACTATATTCTTCGTCATTATTTCGCCGATATGTCTTCCTAAATGCATTGTAGCAACAGGTCCCTAATCGAAGACCTGCGCGATAACCTGCGGACTCCATGAATCTGGCATATTGGCCTTCAAGATGGAAATCATATTTGCCTGTCGATATTCTAAGCGAGGTCGATGTAGTCTTTCTTCCGCTTGAAGATTATTCGAAGTCTGAGCTCAAAAAGTTGAATTAATTGAATAACGATCTTGATCACCATGATCGGACAGATAAAATGCCTGGTACAACGAATGTGATAATTTCAACGATATGACAGCCTTTTATAGCAAAATTGAAAGAATCCAACGGCAGATAATTCGCGAAGTGAATGGATAAGATTTGTCGACCCTTGCAATTCCCGATAAATGAGGAACTGTTTGGAAAAGATCAAATTTACGACAGCAAAGAATCTCGCAAAGAATATTCTTATCAAGACAGAAGGATTATTTATCAAGTCATAGGCTTATTTACTATCTCCTATCTAGTTATGTTTCATCTATTCTCACGATTACAGAGGACTACGAAAATTTATTTCGAACCAAGTACTCTATTCAGTGAAAGTTCGTTTCGCCAAAATTCCTATTTATTCGTCATATTCTGATATTCTCGATCTCTATTCATTTATTATTAATCTCTTTGTATCTCCATCTACTATTAAAAAGGGTGAAAGTTGTTGCTACGACCCTCGAAGATCGACCAAGGGTGAAAGACGTTGCTACGCCCCTTGGATCGAAAAATAAATATGGGTGACGACCCTCGGGCTAAAAATGCTCTGAAACGACTAAGGGTGAAAGTCGTTGCTATGCCCCTTAGATCGAAAGTATTAAATGGGTAAAAGCTGTTGCTATGACGCTCGGGCTAAAAATGCTCTGAAACGACTAAGGGTGAAAGCCGTTGCTATGCCCCTTAGATCGAAAGTATTAAATGGGTGAAAGCTGTTGCTATGACCCTCGGGCTAAAAATGCTCTGAAACGACTAATGGTGAAAGTCGTTGCTATGCCCCTTAGATCGAAATTATTAATGGGTGAAAGATGTTGCTATGACCCTCGGGCTAAAAATGCTCTGAAACGACTAAGGGTGAAAGCCGTTGCTATGCCCCTTAGATCGAAATTATTAATGGGTGAAAGCTGTTGCTATGACCCTCGGGCTAAAAGTGCTCTGAAACGACTAAGGGTGAAAGCCGTTGCTATGCCCCTTAGATCGAAATTATTAAATGGGTGAAAGCTGTTGCTACGACCCACGGGCTAAAAATGCTCTGAAACGACTAAGGGTGAAAGCCGTTGCTACGCCCCTTAGATCGAAGTTATTATTCAAGGTCAATCTAAATTCTATCTTGTTATTTCTCCACGATTATTTATACGACTACGGGTGAAAGTCGTTGCTACGCCCCTTAGATCGAAGTTATTATTCAAGGTCAATCTAAATTCTATCTTGTTATTTCTCCACGATTATTTATACGACTAAGTGTGAAAGCCGTTGCTACGCCCCTTAGATCGAAGTTATTATTCAAGATCAATCCAAATTCTATCATGTTATTTCTTCACGATTATTTATTAACTAAGAGTGAAAGATCCATAATCCCAGAAAAGTCGGAACTATCGAAGATATCTCACGGAAAGATCAAATATTACAGAAATGAAAATTCAAATCAATATTGGCTCTCAAATTATCTCATAAAGTTGCGAGTTACAGAGGTCGAAATTAAAAGTATCGACAACAATATAGAAGAAAATTTTTCATTCATAAAATCTTCAGTACATTTATGAGTATTTCTTTTCTACGAATACAAAAATGAAGTTCGAATTCAAAAGAGAAAAAGGATTACATTTATCACGTCCTACTACAGGTACTACAATAGAGCTGAAAGCCTTCGAATTTAAAAAGGGAACGGAGGAGAACGGGATCGGAGCATGCCCCGGATTCTTAACCGATCTTAGGTCTTCATCAGTAAGTAATGACGGCTATGCCAAGGATTTAAGATCCGCTGATGAAGGACCGGCACGCGAGAGGAATCTCGGACGATTTCCGTGCGCACTAACCCGAGCCGGGATACTGTGAACCAGCTTCGGAAGTATCTTAAAGAAGTTGAGATCAAAACCTTAAAGATCCTTCAACAAGTTGACCCACTATCCGACTGAGTGGAGCGACAGGATACAGGAGTTCGAACCGGCCCTAAATGGATGGAATCAGAGAGAGCTGGTCGTCTGCCGGTACCCCAGTCGCAGTTCTTTTCGCCTGTCGATACTCTAGTCGAAGTAAGTCGCCATGAGAGGCAGCCAAAGTAATAAAGGAAGATAGTTCGAACTCGAACCTCAAACCGTGTTATTGGAGATAGAAAGCGAAACATAGTAATCAAAGGAAGTAAAGCTCAATCATAGAGCCGATCAAAACAATTACTGAAACGTAAAAACATGAAGGTAACTATGGAACTATATATAGTGAAAAGAAAAGGCAATCGACGACTCAGATTTTGATAAAACTAACGGCTGAGATACAAGCAATAAATACGCCGACCTTACGTTTCCCGAAAATACAGAAACCGTTTGGGTAAGTGAAGAAAACGTCAAAATTATTCCTGCTCGAGTTCGTCCTGTTCGAATTCGTTATAATCTCAGTTCCGGTCATCAAAAGAGAATCATGAAGAAAAATTCGGAGTATAGCTATAAAGAAAGCGTTATCAGTAATTCATCCGAGAATGGCCGAGACCAATGAAGTACAACATTTGAATAAAACGATCATAAGGATCGATCAAAAAGACTATTAATTTCCAAGCTTGACATATCAAGCAATTACAAATTACAAAATATCAACTCCTATTACATATCAGACCAATCTTTTGATACTAGTACATTTTACAATCTTGAGAATACTGACAAAGAACTAATCTATATATCCGAACGTGAGAGGAACTTCATAACCAGGCAATCCTATGAAATTTTCGGCGGACGATAATGTCCTTACTCGAATAGGAGGAGCCTGTCAAGCCAACAGGCTTTTGTCTTTATTTATGATTCTTCAGAAAGGAGAAGGGTAATGCATCTTTTTCTAGGTGTAACATGAATACTTTATTGAGGACCTCGATCCTCAAAGCACCACCCCTAACATCCTCGAGAAAGAACCAAACAAACCGCCGAACACCCTTGAAAAACTTAATGCTTGAGCCTCCCCAAAACCATAGAAGGTCGTGGGGGCTACCTGAGTCGTGAGTGGTCAGCAATAAGGCTTATTGGCCTCGAAGGTCGGAAAAGCATTCGCCTGCAGGTATCCTAGTCGAAATTGAAGTACTAATCAGCCTATAATCTACAAAATAGATCCTAACTCGAAATTCAAAATGTTGAGCCATGCAACGAGATCTTTTAATCAGCATGTTCGAAGGAATCTGCTTTCAAAAAATCTTATAAGGATACAAAACGAAAGATCCCATTTATAGGTGCTATTTTCTAAAATCCAACGGTTAGCAGAAAACAAAAGGAACGATCGAGATCAAAAGACTGTTACGCTTCCCGAGAATTTGAGCGGGAAAAGAAAATGATCTGGTCTTGGGAAACGAGCGAAGTTGATATATCAAGATCAAAAATCCCGACGGTCGGGACCTCAAGTTCGAACGAAGAAAGCAGGCTAAAGTACGAATGATAAAGAACACATTAAATTATACAAGAGCAAGAAATCCGAGAAATAAATAAATTATTACAAACCATAGAAGATAGTAATGTCAGAAATTATTCATGATTACATGGAAATGAAACAGTACGGCCTAACAGCAAGTCCAGAAAAATAAAAGACAACATCTAGAGAAGCTTATTGTCGGAGAAAATCTTCCGGAGCTCAGCATTACGAGCCTCATATCCCACTTCATATCCACGGTCGTAAACCTCCTTTTCACGGCGCTCGAAGTCTTGTTTCTCCTGCTCGTGAAGACTTTTCAGTTTCTCGAGCTCCTCATTCATTTTCTTGTGTTCTTCTCCCTGATCCTTGGCAGCCTTTTCCCTCTCTAAAGCGAGCTTCTCCTCAAAGACACGGTCGAATTCAGTTTTCTTCTTCTCCAGTTCGAGGGAAATAGCAGCATGCCGATTTGTTTCCCGCTCAGCAAGCGTTTTAAGTTCGAGAAAATCCTGTCCGGCCTATTAAAAAGTTCAGATAAGTCAAAAAACAAAAAAAAAATTATTATCAAACCTGAAACAGGAAGTGCGACCCAGATTCGAACAACTCTTCTAAATTTCTCTCCTTGGACATGTCGGTTTCGGAAGAAGTAAGGTCAACCCGCAATAGACTATCTATGGGATCAGCCTTAGAAGCAGATCCGTCTTTCGACTCCTTGGGCGGGGAAGGAGTAACTTTCGGAGGAGCGGAATCAACGCGGGGTTCGGAATGATTATCAATTCTTAAAGATTCAGCAGAAGCCTCTCCACCAATCTCCAACTTAGGTTTTTTGCTAAAACCTCCTGCGGGGGGGACGGCTGAAGAATCATCAGAGGATGGCTTGCTACCAATAACAAGATTCTGCAAAGCTTCGATGGGAGTGACCCCATCGGAATAAGGCCTTTTGTTCGAAGAAGGAACGGGAGTTTTCTGCCTAACAGGATCTTCACTCGAAGAATCGACAACTTTCGGTGAGGAGCCCCCGAGCTCAGCCTCAAGCTCTTCATCCAAGATGGACTTGTTGGAGTTGCCCTTAGTTTGCTTCGATGAAGCGCCTTTCTCTTTCTTATTTTCCTCTCCTTTCGGAGCCTTTGGAGAAGACACAGAGGTTTTAGAAGAGGATTTGGAGGGTTTGGCCTCCTTGGCAGGTTTTTGCTCTTTGGACGAACTTTTATTCTTCAAACCACCAAATAGCAGTTTGGGGTCGATAGCCTTGCCTAGTATATTTTCCCTGATAAACGGGAAGCGAATTAAGAAATTAGAAAAATTGCAGAATATAGAAGAAGAGCTCCGATCTCTGAAAATAATTTCAGACAATAATTGAAGAGATCCTTTATTTATAGACGTTAGACCCTATGATTACCATAGTGGAATCGACGCGACTTTCAAGAAAGATTCTATATGGAATAAATAGATTTCGAGCATAGAATACGAGAAGATATCGAACTGTGAAAGGCAAGTGATGTCCAAATAATTGTAAGATTGGAATTTACAAGTTACACGAATCAAATCAAAAAGAAAACAAGTCCGATTACAAAAATGGGTTACATGCATATATACATTTGATTCCTAACTACAAGACTATGAATCGCCCCCTCCGGCATGCTCGAACCCAGCATTCGGACCAACGCTATCTTCGCCGCCGCTGCCTAATGGATCAGTCTGATCAAATGATCGATCATCTTCCTTATCCGATCCATCATCTATGTTGACATCTTCGTTCTTTTCCCCTGAGGCAGAAGGATGATCATCGTCGGAGCGCTCGAGCAAATTCGGGTTAGGCATCGGAACGCCAAACTCCTCAACTAAGGGGGCAAAACGATGACTTTGCCAGTTCACAGTTCCTTGAGGCAACGATGAAGCTTTATAGTATTTTCCTTCGGCATTTTTTAAAGGATTCATATACAGGAGGTATTCTTCCATTTTATCCGCGATCCTATCGGCCGAAATCAATTGTTGAACCCCCTTATAAAAGATAGTTTGGAGGATTCCGCCAATCCTCATCCGAACTAAAGGGTCGAAAACAGGGGAACCAAGGAATTTTCGTATGGCAGGGATTTCCGCCTCTTCTGCCCCTTGAGAATATGCGCGAGCTTAATCTTGCTTGGTTTGTTCAAGTTCGGTCTTAATTCTCTTAAGTTCATCTTCGAGTGCGCTCTTTTCTGTGACTACAGATAACAATTCTTCCTCCACAGAGGAGGAACGTTTCGTACTTGCATTCTCCAGCTCTACCTTCACTTGAGACAATTCTCGATGACTCTCTGCTAGTTGAGATCGAAGAGTTTGATTATCAACGAAAATTTGTGCATACGCATCGTTAGCATCCTGCGATTCCTGCTCTAGCAATGCTAAGCGATAGGTCTGAAGAGCGAACAAATCCCCGACCTATGAGAAAATTTCGGTTATCAGTAAATGTTAGAGACTCTAAAGAAAGAAGAGATAGTCAAAAGACAAATTCTTACCTCATGATACGTTCGAGAGAAATCACTCAGAACCTCAAAATCGCCCTTGACGGTTTGAAGCAGCATATCCCGCTTAAACCGACTGGCCATATAAATTCTAGTGGCTTTATCGAATTCGTTCTCACCACCTGAATCCAGATCGGTCTGAATAGTCCTGTCTTCAGAGTATCCAGCAGCCCTGCTACCGCGGAAATGTTCGTCCATGAAATCTGCCACGTCAGGCTCCGACCTACCCTCTCGACACGGAACTGAGTTAGAGCTTACACCAAAGGGTTTTACCCTCCTGGAGGGTCCCGAATGGTCGGCATTCCTCTTTCGACTCAGGAGCTTCTCATACTCCTGAACACCCAGAATCCGGTTCCAAGAATGTTGACTATAACCAACGGACGAAAGAGCAGAAGTATCAGGGGAAAACAGAGTTCGAAGGGGTCCAGCAGTGGCAGAGTTCAAGGAACTCATAGTACCAAGCCCTCTTAGATCGGGAATTGTAACTGGTATATCCACTGAATTTCCGCCTAAATTACATGTATCCGCTCTTCTTTCGGAAGTATATGGTAACGGATCTAAGTAGAAAGGCGCATCTCCAACCGAGCCGGCAGCGGAGAGTCGAAACTTCTCAACGATTCGACCTGCAAAGGAAACACAAGGTGTACATGATTTTAAACGAGAAGAATTGATCTGTCACACCTCAAGATAGGAAGAAGCCAAAAATATACCCAAAGAAAGAGGGGCAAGAGACGGAGCAGCAGAAGCTGGCAAGTCACCGAACTGCGGAAGGGATCCTTCGAAGGATTGATTGGATAAAGGATAAGAATATTTGATCATTGGGGCAGGATAATCACAGTGGCTCAACCCAGCCAACCGCAAAACACCTTCCTGAACTAGGAGCTTGGTTTGGTAAGGATTGGACCGTAACTGCTCGAGAAATTCATCGGAAAGACGGTGGTTGAGTTTCTCTTTAATCCTACGAGGACCATATGACCAAGAGTTTACATCATCCCATCGATATGGTCTCGTTTTCGAGCTACCTTCTGATATTGGAACATCAGGGCCTTTCACAAAAAAGAATCTCCTCTTCGAACCTTTACTCTTTCCCGTTGTTATATTCGTAAGAAAAGGCCGCTTCGACCGCTGGCGGATGGACACAAACCCCACATTTGAACCCTTGCACAGGTCCACTCGGAATATTTGCCAAAAATTACTAAAAGATTTGTTAAATGAACGGACAAGATTTAACAACCGTTGGATTCTCGATGAATAAGGAACTGTTTGGCTACAGTAGGAAGCTTGTTTAAACTCATCAGCGTCCGGAATACACACGCAACAATCAAGCAGAGATTATTAGATCAAACAAAGCAAGGATATCATGAAATATTATTCATAAAGAATTCTGAATAAGTAAAATGATACAGACTTACATTTCGATCCTACTACACCGGAATTCGTCAAAGCTACAGCCTACTTCAATCCTATTACATTTCGATCCTACTACAATTGGCAGTACTAGCACAAAACGGACTATAATGTCCTTACTCGAAAAATTTACAAGGATAGTGAATATTGGGTGTTGGTTGATTATTGAGATAAGGAATTAAAGGCCTTAGTTCGAGGATCGAGCAACCCATATCGAACGCCACTTCATCCGTTAACTCCGCACCCTTTTTCGCATCCTCGAAAAACATTGTGGCAATAGGTCCCTCAATATGAGAACCATGCCAGAGGATTAACAGGCCAGGACGAGGGGCCGTGGATGGTCAGCAATAAGGCTGGCCGGCCTTCAAGGTCGAATAATTCCTCGTCTGCAGATATTCTAGTCGAAATCGAGGTAATCAACGTTATAGAGCTCAAAAAGTAAGTCCTACCTCGGATTTCAAAATATTGAATCGAAGGACGATATTTATTGGGCAACATGATCGAAGAAAATCTAACAAAAAAAAGGAAGAGAGTTTTTACCAAAAATACCAAAGAAAATCCCCATTTATAGGCACAACTCAACTTTATCCAACGGTTGAAACGAAGTAAATCGAGCGATCAAGATTTAACGACGATTCAGATTCCCGAGGAATAAGGAAATGTTTGGTGGAAAAATCACGAGGATTGCTATAGAGGAAAGACAACCGCTAAGTCGATCTGTTCAACGCTCGGAAATTGGAATTCGCCTCAGTTGACAAAAATTTTGAACATCAAGTCATGTAAAAGTATAAAGCTTCGGACCGAAATAATTTTCGACCTTAAAAGGCTCTGATGACATAGAAAAGGATGCGCACTCAATGGCATCTTCCCCTAAAAAGAGGTCGTTTTGCCAGAATTAGTAGGTTTAATCGAAGCCAATTTCTCTTTCTTTCCTTCGTTAACCTAATGAGATTTGGGGAAAGATTCAATATAAAGAAACCAAAATTCTTACTAAAATTACAACAATTTGGATTAAGGAATGCAAAGTATATGCGAAAAGGCAAGAAGTACACAGATTCATAAATTACAAAAGGAAGGTAATAAAAGAAGTCCTATTACATAATGATTATCAATGATTGAGTTCTTCGGCACCAGAACCGCGATCCTCCTCCGCCTTTTCATCTTCTTCATCGGAACCATCTTCCTAGCTATCGCTATCACTGCTACTCGAACTGTCATCCTCTTCATCACTACTTTGGTCATCAGTGGAAGAACTACTTGCTCTAGGAGAAGAGAAGTTTTCTTCTCCCCGATCATTAGAATCGCCCCCAATATTCACCTCCTCGCTCTTTTCCACCACATCTTCCGCTTCGAGCATATCAGGGTTGGGATGGAAACTCCGAATTCAGTGAGAAATTGGGCATATTCATGACTTTGAAGAACAACAATTTCGGGAGGAAGAGAGGAAGCATTAAAATTTTCCCCAAAAATGTTTTTATAAGGGTCCATATAAGGAAGGTAATCGTTGAGAGCGCCTTGAACCCTTCCGGCCATGATGAGCTGCTGGACTCCTTTATAGAAGAAGGCTTGGTTAATCGAGCCCGATCGTAGGCGAATTAAGGTATCAAGGAAAGGGGACTCCAAAAATTTCTTTACAGCTGGAAGTCTACCCTCTTCTCGACCCCTAGCGTATGTCTGATCGGAAAGCATCTTAGCCTGCTCAAGATCCGATCTTAATTTCTCGACCTCTTCCTCAAGTGTCCTTTTTGCTTCAAGTTCCTTTCTAGCCTCTGCGAGCTCCTTTTCAACCTCGGATAGCCTGGCAGTGGCCTGATTCAACCGAGCTACAGTAATGGTATCCTCCTTCAGAATGTCGTGAAGAGCATTATGAGCCAGTCGCGACTCGTCCTCTAAGATAGCCAGCCGATGAGATTGATGAACGAACAAATCTCCGGCCTAAAGAAAAATAGGTATTAGCAATGAAGAGTTTCGAGAAAATTAGTACGTACGCTATCTTTTTGAAAGCCATCTTTTTGAAAGAGCTCGGTATTATCATCCTTGAATCTCCCAGCCATCAGGATTCTGAATGACTTATCCACAGCATGTTCGCCATTGGGGCCTAAGTCAGACTCAATTGTCCCACTCTCTGGAAATCCAGCGGCCCTTGGTCCTCGAAAATGATCCTCTATGAAATCTGCCAAATTTCTGCCCGACCGGGACGACTTTGGATCGGGCCTGGATTCCGACCAAAGGGCCTTACCCTTCTTGAGGACTCAGCTTCTTCGCTGTTTCTTTTCCGAGCCGTTCTAGTTTCAGCTATTTGTTGGGCTTGGATACCCTTGGACGTGTAATAGCTATATCCAGCGGTGTTCGGGTCAGAGGTATTAATCGAGAATACCGACTGTAAAGGCCCGACAGCTCGGGATTATGAAGTTACCTTGGCAGGAATTTGAGGAAAACCCACGACTAGGTCAGGAACCACAGTAGTATCAGTGCTGCGAATGGCTCCTCCGATTTTCAAAGAAGCCCTTGATTTCTTTTGTTCGCAGGGCCGGCCTTGGGTCCCTTTTGAAAAAGAAGCGACGTTCGAGCCTACAATAGAGGTTCGAAATCTCTCAACGACCGCAGCTGAGAACCAATGAATGTTAAGACAGACCAAAGGAGAATCAGAGGTCGAATTATAAGAAACAAATAAATATACCTAGAGTAAGAGGATCAGCAACGACTTCAGCCTCCCCATCAGTCCTTACAACTTGGTTGGTTTGGGTATCGGCTGGCGTTGAGGAGAGATGACCAAATTGGATCGGGGGAGCAGGAAAAGAACATTTGCTGAGCCCGACCATTCTTAAAACCCCCTCTTGGGTCATTAGAGCGGTTTGATAAAGGTCGGGCCGAAGAGTCCGCAAAAATTAATCCGGGAGCTCGTGATTCATTCTCCCTTTTAGGCCCCGCCTACCATAGATCCAAGATTGCTCCCCCCGCCCACTCATAGGGAGTAGATTCAGGAACTTCTGCAGAAGGTGTACTGACAGGCCCATGGACGAAGAAGAACTCTTATTTCCAACATTTCAGGTTGTTGGAGACATTCTTCGACAAAATTGATCGATTCGATCTTTGCGAAAAATATACATAACCAGCGTTCGAGGAGGTGGACGAACTCATTTGGAAGACTCGCCAGAAATTTTGGAAGGTCGCCTTTTTTCCTTTTGCCTTCATTAGAACGCAGAATGCGACTATATACCCGATCTAGTTCGGGAGAGTTTGAGAGGGGCTAAGAGAGAAAGCCTCTAGAATGCTACAAATCAAAGGGATGAATGGAATGCGTAGACCATAAAAGAATTGCCTGGTATAGAAAGCCTAGCACCCCTCCAGTGGATTAGTAACACGTTGCTTGGGGGTCGGTTTAACGATCGAGTATTTATCCGGAATGTACATTCCGAACTCTTGTTCCAAATATTCTCGATGTGTTTCGGTATAACGGCAAGAAATTTTATCAGCCATGCGCTAGGTTTTCTTAAGCCTTGCGCTAGTCAACGGTTCCACCCATTTAAAAATTGTGATGGTAACCTTAGATCCTATCGTGTATTTCATCTGCTCATTGTCTGCCAATGTAAGGCTATCTTCTCCGGTAGTTTCTTCATCTGTTGCCTCATTCGAACTGCCGTTTTCATCATCCCCGGAGTCAGAGTTGGACTCTCCTTCTTCTCTCTCACGGTCGGAATCAGTGCTAGAGCTCCCTGAATGTTCCGCCACTGGCGATTGGGTAGTCTCAACCCGCATCTCATCAGGACCACTCTCGTGCTCTTCCGCTGCTTTGGCTTTGCCTTTTGGATCATTTGTACTAGACATTGTAAATATGAGAAGGATGGTCGAAAATATCTTTGAGTTCTCTTATTGATCTCTTTGCTCCGATCTAGGGTTTTTTGAGAGTTTTGTGCATGTGAGCCCAAAACGATCAGTGCATATATATTGGGTTAAAAAGATAATTGCAAACCGGTCCCCGAGTAACCGCGACGGTTGAACTCCTTCAGGGAAAATTCAAAAATATCTTTCCGGTAATTGCATGTTAAGTCCCTACATTATCCGCAATTGGGGGCCGAGAGCCAAAACATAAAAAGGATATGTCTTTTTGCTATATATATTTATCATCCAGAGGCTTTACTTTAACCTACGGTCGGATAAACATGGAAGTATGGATAAGGAGCCAATTACAGTAGTCAGGTAGCCGTTATGAAAGGATATTTAGATCGGGATTCAATTTAAAAAGCCAGGCGAAGATTGTTGATGTCGAAATTTATACCATCACAGCAAAATCACCAAAATGTTTCCAAGATGTGCACTCTTTTTCCCTGATTCGGTTTTTATCCCAATGGATTTTCCGAATTAGGTTTTTAACGAGGCATATCCAAAGTACATATTGGATGGTTCGTTCATTCCCGTGATCGAAGCAGTACCTACTTCTTCGAGCTTGAGCTTCGCTTTGCGCTCGAGAAGTGGGAGAGTATTGATGAGGGATATTTTGGAATCTACTTTGAGAAGCCTTAATAGAAGCGAAGAACATGAATCCCGACCTTGGAAGTGTATAGTTGAAGCCCAAATCACAACTTCTGGAAATCCGGTCAACCAAGATAGAGCTCATGATCGGAGATTACTATTTGGCCGATCACAGGCCCAAGCCTTTAGGCCGAGAAATATATCCCTGCGGATGGACCAGCTAGCCCGCCATTTCAACTATAAATACCACGAGCATTTATGAAGGAAGGGGGGCTGACACGCTTTCCCAGGTGCTCTCTGCTCGAAGACTACTGCTCGGAGCCATCTTGGAAAGTTAGCAAGGTCACTTATTATGTATTGTTCCTCTAGCTTGTACGGCATCCTATAATGCTCAAATAGGACCCCATTACTTGTAATCTGTACTCTTATGTTCGGAATACACATATTATTGATCTTCAGTCATTCAATCGTATCTTTAGTTATTTTCTACACCTCTCTGATCATACACGAAACTACGTAAGATCAGGAGGTTTTGATGATTTCCAATACTTCATATCAGCTAAGTAAAGACAACTTAGTTGTAATCCCTTGTGTGGAAACATACATGAGCTGACTGATGCTGTTGCTATGGATGGTCCAAATGTAACGTTTGGAGACAACAAGGAAGGCAAGATTGTAGCAAGTGGAAAGCTGATCAAATGCAACATTGAGATATCTGACGTCTCTTATGTTAAAGGCCTCAAATACAATTTGCTGAGCATAAGTCAATTTTGTGACAAAGGATATTCAGTCATCTTCTCAACAGATAAGTGCTACGTTGAACAGATTAGTACAAAGAAGGTTATTTTATCTGGAAGACGACAAGGGAATGTCTACACAGTAGACTGGAATTCTGCTGACAAGAATTCAAGTTTTTGTTTGGTGGCATCAACACGAAGTGAAGTCAGTTGGCTGTGGCACAAAAGAATGAATCATGTGAATTTCAAGACCATCAACAGACTCATCAAGAATGATCTGGTAGAAGGAATTCCAAAGACAGTCATGAGCAAAGACAAGCCTTGTGACGCATGTCAGAAGGGTAAACAAATCAAGTCATCATTCAAAAGCAAGAAGCACCAAACATTTGGAAGGATCTTGGAGCTGCTACATATGGACTTATTTGGACCCATTGATCCAATCAGCAATGGTGAAAATAAATATTGTCTAGCTGTTGTACATGATTATTCAAGATACACTTGGGTGATCTTCATGAAGAAGAAAAGTGAAACCAAGGAGCATCTTACAAATCTGATGGAGCGAATTCAGAACAAAAAGAGTATAAAGATACTAAAGATCAAATCAGATAGAGGGACTGAGTTTATAAACTCTACTATTGAAGAGTATTGTAATGCCAGAGGAATCAGCCATGAGTACTCTGCTGCCAGAACCCCTCAACAGAACGGAGTTGTTGAAAGGAGAAACAGAACTCTGAAAGAAGCTACCAGAACCATGATAGCTGAAGCTAAGCTGCCTCAAAGATTTTGGGCAGAAGCAACAAATACAACATGCTTTACTCAAAACAGATGCATGATCAACAAGCACCAAAACAAGACTCCATATGAAGTTTGGAACAACAGGAAGCCAAGCATTCATTACTTTAAAATTTTTGGTTGTAAATGCTTTGTTTTAAATAATGAAAAAAATCACCTTAATGCCTTTGCAGAAAAGGCTGATGAAGCAGTATTTGTATGATATTCTACTATTAGTAAAGCTTATAGAGTCTTTAACAAAAGAACTTTACTTGTAGAAGAATCCATTCATGTTGTATTTGATGAACCTAGTCAATCTTCTGAAAAGAATCAAAGTTCTGATCAAAATCTGTCTACTGATTTTCAGAAATTGAGTGTTGAAAAGAATGAAGAATATATTCCCATCATACTACCTGATCTCAACTCAGCTGCTAACTCAAGTGTTGTTCAAAATCACAATGCTGATTGTCTAACAGAAGAGTTGCAAACAGCTGACAGACTAGAGACTATTCAACAGACAACTGTTGTTCAATAGACTACTACTGGAACTCCAACAGTAGTGTTGATAGATCAAAACAGAGGACAACATTATGATTTGCAACCTGATCTTAGATGGCTCAAGAATCACCCACCAAACCTGGTAATTGGTGATCCTTTGGATAGAGTAAAGACAAGGAGAGCTACTGCCAGTGAAGCAATGTTTGTCAGCTTCCTATCTCAAATTGAGCCCAAACAGATTGAAGAAGCTCTTAGTGATTCAAACTGGATTGAAGCTATGCAAGAAGAGCTAAATCAATTTGGAAGGAATGAAGTATGGTACTTAGTTCCTAGACCAAGTCATCAAAGGGTAATTGGCACTAAATGGGTATTCAGGAATAAAATAAATGAAGATGGTGTGGTCACCAGAAATTAAGCTAGATTAGTTGCCAAAGGGTACTGCCAAGAAGAAGAAATTGACTTTGATGAAACCTTTGCACCAGTAGCAAGATTAGAGGCTATCAGACTCTTTCTTGCCTATGCTGCTTACAAAAATTTCACAGTTTATCAGATGGATGTGAAATCAGCTTTTCTCAATGGAGAATTGCAAGAAGAAGTTTATGTTGAACAACCACCTGGATTTGAAGCCTATCAAGAAGAAGACAAGCTGTATCATCTGAAGAAAGCCCTCTGTGGACTAAAACAGGCTCCAAGAGCATGGTATGATACCCTATCTGATTTTCTTTTAATTAAAGGATTTCGCAAAGGTAAGGTAGACAAGACTCTGTTCACTATTGAATGGGAAAATCATATATTGCTTGTGCAAATATATGTGGACGACATCATTTTCGGTTCAAGAAATCAACAGATGTGTGATAATATCTCAAAGCTGATGCAGAACAAGTTTGAAATGAGCATGATGGGAGAACTAAATTATTTTCTTGGCGTGCAAGTAAGACATTTGCCTGATGGAATATTCATCAGCCAAGCAAAATACACAAAGGATCTGTTCAAGAAATTTTGTATGGAAACTAGCTCTACTGTTAATATTCCAATGTCTACTAGTCTTCGTTTGGATAAAGATGAGGATGGCAAATCAGTAGACATAACCAAGTACAGAGGAATTATTGGGTCACTGTTATACTTAACAGCTAGCAGACCTGATATCATGTATTCTGTTGGGGTTTGTACGAGATATCAATCAAATCCTAAGGAATCTCACCTCTTAGCTGCCAAAAGGATACTTAAATATATTAAGGGCACAGAAGATTTGGGATTGTGGTACCCTAAGGAATCTAAATTTGAGCTTATTGGATATTCAGATTCTGACCTTGCTGGCTGTAAGATTGACAGAAAAAGCACAACAGGTGCTTGTCAGTTCTTAGGTAGTCGTCTGATCTCTTGGATGAGTAAGAAACAGACTTCAATGTCCATATCTACTACTGAAGCTGAATACATAGCTGCTGGAGCTTGCTGTGCACATATATTATGGTTGAAGCATCAACTAGAATATTACAACATCAAAATCAGTGGAATACCTATCTACTATGACAATACAAGTGCAATCAGTCTTACTCAAAATACTACAAGTCATTCAAGTACTAAACATATTGAGATCAAACATCACTTCATCAGAGATCATGTGGAGAAATGAAATGTCATGATAGAATATGTTTTCATTGAAAATCAGATTGCTGACATCTTCACAAAACCTCTAAGTGAGACAAGGTTTTCAACTCTAAGAGATGAACTAGGTCTATTAAAATTAGATGCATAAGCTGAGGGGGAACTCAACAGAAGATCGGAGTTCATCAGCTCACACATCTTATTATCTTCAAGGATTAACTGTCAACAAACTAGTTAACTTATGGATTCTTAAAGTCAGGGGGAACGTGTAAGACTAGCGGTACTTCTGATTGAAAGATGAAATTTGTCGAAAAAAGTTAGTTGAAGTTATGTTTTCATCAAAGATTAAAGTCTTGAAGATTGAAGATTAATTATCTAGCTGGATCGACAAACAGCCGAGGAAGGTTTTCAGTTATTGGCTTTCACTGATAACAATCTGTCATCAGGACGATAGTCTCACCAGATAAGTACTTTAGGTTACTCGTCTGATCACTTAAGTAAAAGCTGTGTATGTTAAAAACATTTTATTTAAAAATGCGCTTTTACAAATATGATAAGGCGGTTCGCATTCCCGCCTGTCATTAAATGCTTTTTGAATTTTGAATCGCGTAACTAACGCCGCATGATCA
The DNA here is from genome assembly GCA_003313485.2 of Penstemon barbatus. Lineage (NCBI taxonomy): Eukaryota > Viridiplantae > Streptophyta > Magnoliopsida > Lamiales > Plantaginaceae > Penstemon > Penstemon barbatus. The sequence continues at coordinate 33,153,138 of CM064880.1, forward strand.
GAACTGACAAGAAACGGATCTAAAGGTAGGCCAGTATCACGAAAATCGAAATACCCTAACTCTATAAATTTAGATCTGATTAGACTTGTGCCTCATTACGCACCCAAATATACTTAGAGCATTTGTGAGAAACTTCTTTGCATTCCATCTTCTGCAAATTTCTGTCTTTCACTAACATCCCACATATTCAAAATGAGTTCTAGTCAAGAAGCTAAGGCGGAGGGTATGTATCTGATTTATGATGCGTACTATCAGCATAGTACCGATTTGATGAAGCAATTGTTGGAAAAGTTCAAGGCTGCTTCCCTGGTAAACTTCATGGAACTACACGAAGGACTGGTCTGGAAGGACCATGTTTTGGAATACTACAGGAGAGCCGAAGTGGATTTCGCCAAAAGGGAGATTAAAGCTACAGTTGGAGGCAAATCTATAGTCATCACCCCTGTTCTGCTTCATGAAACGTTTGGTCTGCCAAACAGAGGACGACATGATGTAACTACCGTTGCTGAGGAAAAACTTCAAGAATTCTGGGCAATTTGTGCCAAGGAGGGTGAGATGTTGACTGGCAACATTAAGAAGAAGCAACTGAAGGACGAGTATCAGCGCATGGCTGATATGGTTGCTAAGCTAATAGAGAACTACACCTTCTCTCTTGATGCAGTGACTATGAAGAGGTACAACATTATGTTGCCTATCTTCTACGACTTGGAAGTTAATTAGTCAGTGGTTATTTGGTACATTCTGGCTAATTTTCATGAGAAGAAAGGCAAAAAGTCTACTCAACAGACTAATCATAGAATCACTTTGAGCTATCTGCTCCACAACATGGGATGTGAGATGACAAATGGGAAGGAGATTCATAATGCTAAGGCAATGGCCAAGTACCTGCCTGTTATGAAGAGGAAAGCTGATGAAGATGTGGAGGAGCCCAAGGAAGAGGTTCCTGCCAAGAGGCAAAGAAAGTTGACTAAAACAGCTTAGCCTATTGTTGAAGTTAAGAAGAAGACTGATGAGCCCAAGGAAGTGGCTCCCAAGAAGATGTAGAAAGTATCTACTCAAACAGCTGAGCCAGTTGTTCAAGCTAGAGTAGACACGTCAGATGCTATGAATGCTGATGAAATCATCAAACAGACTACTGCAAAGATCAGGAATATATCTCCTACCTCGTCTTCAAGAACACAATCTGCTGAACATCCTGATGAGACTATTGCTCACAGGACCAGAAGTCAACTTCGAGGTACAGGTGCTTCCAAGCCTGTTCAAGAAAGAACAAAGAAAACAATAAGGAAGAAAATGACTTTTGTTGATTCACCCACTGAGTTATTAGACTTAGTGAGACAAAGCCCTCAATCAGCAGAGAGGCCTGCTGGTGCTGAAGAGAAGTCTGCTGCTGAAAAGACTGATGCTCAACAGACTGCTCCAAAAGAAGCAGCAGCTGGGGTTGCTCAACCTCAAGATGATCCAGATGTGCAGATCATCAACCCCATAGCAGCTGCACCCATTGCATCTGCTGGTCCTGCTCCTAAACCTGCCCAAGCTGATGAAGGGAAAAGAAAAATCCTTATCAAAAAGAAGAAAATTTCTGCTGATGATAAGAAGAAGAGAGAGAAAGCTGAGCAGAGAAAGGGAGATGAACAGGAAGAGCAAAGGGCTATTGAACTCAGCAGTATTCAGGCCGAAAAGGATGAACAGAGAAGGAAAATGTCTGAAGCAGAACGTAAGGCTGCTGAAGGTGCTGAACTTGCTATGTTCCTTGAACTGAGCAAAAAGGATGCTCATGGCCCTGAACATGTTGGAGGAGTAAAGATTGGTGAATCTTTACAAGCCAAGAAAAAGATGCCTGCTGGCATGGTCAAGCCTAAGGCCAAGTTTGAAGTCAGGAGATCCTTTGATATTATTAATGCTGACAAATCTGTTTTCAACAGGTTTGAAAAGGCTCTGGCCTACTTTGATCAAAAACTGATGCTCAAGACCTTATTCACTTATGAAAAACAAAGATATATGAAGTGGAGAGACTACAGAATGAATAAATCTGTTGAAGAGCTCCAGAACTGGAAGGAGTTTGCTGATGAAGAAAAGTGGGTTCTTCAATGGTTGAAAACTACCTCCATCACAAGAGCCTTGGATCCTGATTTTGTCAGATATGCTATGCATCAGTATGCCAAGGACTTTGCTACAGAAGAAGTAAAGATTATTGCTAACACTTTGCCAGGCAAGAGAAGGAAATCTGATGATCCTATTGAAAGGGCTATTCAAATTGCTGTGATGACTGCCCTGAAGAACTGGGCTGCTAAGTCTAGATATCAGAAAGGTTCTTCAAGTGATCTACCCTATTTGCCAAGCATTCAACAGATTACTTTTGACAAAGAATTGAGAGAATATCATGAAGTGCCTAAGGTAAAGAATCCTGCTACAAAGTTGTGGCCTGTTGTAAGACAGATTCGTCAAACAACAGTCTTTACTGATGATGGCAAAATCATTGATAAAATCTTTGAAGACGTCACTGATCAGCCCCGTACTGAGTTACAAGATGCACCTGTCCACCAGGAAACTGAAGATGACCAGACTGCTAATCATTCTGTTTCATCAGCTGATATGCACTCATCACTGATAGAAGCCTTCCAAATGTTACTGGAGAATAATTTGAAGGAAATGGAAGAAAGGAATAGAGTACAGCTGGAAAAGATGCAGCAAGCCTTGGAAGAATCCAACAGGCTACAATTTGAGCAAATGCAGAAAGCCACTGCAAAAATTGTCCAAGATGCTGTTGATAATTTCCAACTGCCTGATGACAGCGCATTAAAGAGAAGTGTGCTGGACTTGAACATCAACGTTGAAGACGTGAAGGCAGATGTAGATTATCTTCATGCTGCTCTAAAAAGAGGAGAAAATAACATTGCTCAACTGACAGAAACCTTCATCAAAGTCAGCGAAGAGGAGAAAGCTGCAAATATGGCATTGTTGAAAGATGTCCATATAGCTGGAGATGTCATTCATGAAGAACTTGCAACTATGCAACTCAACGTTGACTGTTTGAATGATCCGAATGATACCATCAGCACCATTCTCAATCATCTAACTGCAAGTCATGATGTAGTGAATCAGAACATCAAGGCTTTATGTGCGGCAATGAAGATCTAATCTGTTGCACTCAACCCTCCTACCAAACCTGCTAATGTCACCAGTTCTGATGATGACAAAAAGGGGGAAGAGAAAAGGGAAGAGGAGCCAACTCTTCAGGCTGCTGATGAAAGTCAAAAACTTGAAGAAAAAGCTGAGGAAGCTGCTGCAATTGAAACCAAGAAGACTGATGCTGCTGAAGAAACTGGAAAGGTTGAAGGCAAAGAAGAAGCTGCTGAAGAACCCAAGGAAAAAGCCAAGACTGATGAGGAAAAGGCTACATCCAATGATTCTGATGGAGAAAAATCAGAGCCCTATACCAAGTACAAAGATGAAGAAAGAATTAAAAGGAAGATGGACGAGATAGACAAAGAGCAAGAAATAAAAGAGAAGATGGAAGCTGCTAAGTCTAATCTGCTCTTAGATAATGAAGTTGATGAAGAAGAAGATGATGATGAAGAGTCTTCATATGAATATTATGAAGAACTTGAAGGAGGAAGTGAAGAAGCTGATGATTAGAATAGTTAAATCTTTTTGTAATCATTTTTTCTTTATCTTCTGTCAGACATCTTATCTAAACAGAATTGTACTTGTAATGAATTTCATTATCAATAAAAGTTCAAGTTATGTTTCCAACATATTTTTTCTATCTCAGAAAACTTTGAGGATCAAAACTTTAGTATAGGTAAACAGGTACCAAGCTGAAGTTTTGTCATCATCAAAAAGAGGGAAATTGTTGGATAAAGATGAAGATGGAGTGCACTGAAGGTTATTTAGTTGAGGGAGGTTTTGATGATTTCCAAAACTTCAGATCAGCTAAGTAAAGACAACTTAGTTGTAATCCCTTAGAAGAATTTTGACCAAGTAATAAGACATATCAGACGGGTCAAATATTCAAGGTCCAGAAGACTATTGATCTGCTGAAGAGAAGAAATCAGACTGGTGTAAATCAGCCAACTCAAATCAGATTTGTTCAAGTTTGAGATCAGCTTTGTTCATCATCTGATGTGTTCTCTTATCAGCCAAGTGGAAAGATCAAGAAGTCGTCCCAACGGTAATAAATGCCACTGGAGTAATAAATGCTGAAGTCCGAGGTTATTAATGGCAAATGATTGAAGAAAAGACTCGTATCAGCTCGGTGCATTTAATGCTGCCTGATAGAAAGTACAGTCTGCAGTACTGTCACTGTGCAGAGAGCCGTTCGAGGAAATTAAGGACCATAAATCAAGAAATTTGAATTGTGTCTCTCTTCAACGGACATAATTCAAAGAGTGACTATAAATAGCTGAGAGAGACGAAGAGAAAATAACACAACAACTGAGAGATTGATTTCGAAGCAAAATATTTTCTAAGTCTCAAAAGCTCAAGAACAGCTCACTCATCAGCCTTGTCATTTGTTTACTTAAGCTGAAGCTGAAGATCAAAGACAAACACATTTTTCTGAGTGAAATATGTTAGAGTGTTGTGAGGAGTGTTTATCCATTTGTGTGAAGTGATAAAACTCTGTAGAATAGGTCTTCTTTGTGATTTCCTATTGTGAGCTTACGGCCAGATTCATTTGTTGTTTCGGCGTAAGTGGAGTATACTGATTACTGTGTATTTTTAGAATAACCTAAGATCTTTGTGACTTGAAAGAGTGGATTAAAGGATATTTACATCCATATAACCACTATAAAAATTCCTATGATTTTATCCTGCTTTTTACTTGCATATTTTCAGATTGCATAAAACACTGCACTAAACTGTTTGAAAAAGACTTAAAGGAGTTTTATAAAACTGGGGATAAAATTTTCAAACTACTAAGTTTACTTGTGAAAAACATTTCAAAAATCCGCTGCAAGTACTCTGTTATTAAAACTAATTTTCACCAAAATCAGCTAAGTAACTATCAGATTAGTGGTCAACAAAGTTGTTCAAAGATTTGTTCGTGATCAGCCTTGTAAACATACTGTTCTATAACAGCTTAGTCTGTTTAAGTTTGAGCAACAGTTTTAAAGTTAAAAGTTGATTAAAAATTTTCAGAGGTCTATTCCCCCCCCTCTAGACCTCATCTGACAACTTGGGACCAACAGAGAGTGCTTGGATACTTAAGGAATACATCAAATTATGCATTACACTACGAAAATATCCAGTTGTCCTTGAAGGATATAGTGATGCAAATTGGATTTCTGATTCAGAGGAATCTAAATCCACAAGCGGATATGTATTCACTTTGGGGGGAGCCACTATTTCTTGGAAATCTTCCAAACAAACTTGTATAGCTCGATCCATTATGGAATCAGAGTTTATAGCTTTGGATAAAACTGGAGAAGAAGCTGAGTGGCTTCATAACTTTTTGGAAGATATTCCACTATGGCCGAAACCTGTGTCGGCTATATGTATTCATTGTGATAATTAGGTGGCATTACATAGAGCTCATAACTTTATGTATAATGGTAAATCACGATATATTCGTCGTCGATATAATATCGTACGACATTTGCTCTCAAATGGAATAATTTCCATTGACTTTGTGAAGTCAAAGGATAATCTCGCGGATCCGTTTACTAAAGGTTTATCTGGTGAGAGTAGAATGTGCGTCGAGGGGAATGGGCTTAAAAGCCTAAAATATAACTAAGTTACCTTGTACGGAAACCTAACTTGGCGACTGAAAATCCTACGGACCAAGTTCAATAGGACGTCTATGATGCAAAAAGTGAAACCTACAGCAATTGATTAGGTTAGGCTTATGCTTTTAATGACGTCTATAACTTGTCAAGAAAAAGTGTAGTATAGTGGGATACTCTTGATAGATGCAGTCACCTATGTAAGTGTGAGCAGGGTCGGCTCGTTGAGAATTCTTATAAGGCTGGAATCCTCTAAAGCACTCGCAGAACCCAAGAATGTTCAGGGCCAAAATGAACACAACCGAGAACTCTTAACAAATCGGTCTAGTGCTGTGTTAAGTTTATTGTCTTGGTTTACACAAACAGCCGACAGTTCAAGATGAAATATTTCACTGATTGGCTAAGTAATCCGATAAACTCGAACCAGGGAAGGTTCAAGATGGAATATTTCACCTGTCCCGATGCAGTACTATTCCTAAATGATATTTGACTTTGATATGTCTCGTGTGACGAGATATGAAGAATAATTTCATTCATTTATGGGGGATTGTTGGGTTTTTATGGGTATTAACCCAATTGGATTGAGCACAATTGGAATTAAGCCCATAAAATGAGAAATTAATGAAACTTAGAGACGAAAAATGCCTTCATCCCACATGGAGGAAATTGAATTTTTTTTGTCATTTATAATACAAAAAAATGGATAAGGGTAGGGCCCCTTGGGGGTACCACAGTTTTTTGAGGGGAGAAGACGTACATGACAATGGTTTCTCACACGCGCGCGCCGCTGTCCGTTTGATCGACCTGCCGGCCGGCGCGACACGGTTTTGGCTCGACACGGCATGGTTCAGGCTCGGGCTCGGGTTCGGGTTTGGATTTGGATTTGGATTGAGATTGGGCTTGGGCTTGGGATTCAACATAATATTATCTTTTTGGACAAAATTTAATTAATATTTTGGCCCAAAACTTAAAGGCCCAATTTCTAAATCCATACAAATTAGATTCGCGTAGAAGATCCTATTGACCCGAACAAGATCCGCGTAGTTGACCCGCCTCTGAAAAGATCCGCGCGCCTACTTTTTGAATTTCGGCATCGGTTCAGTTTGAATTAAACCGGTTGCACCCATTCGGACCGAACCAATGCTACTTGTTTAATTCGAACAGTCATGTCCCTCCAGCAACACCTTTTCTGTTGCTATAAATAGAGGGAGAATCTGGCCAATTCTCTCATCCCGTTTTCTAGCAATCAAAAGCATAATCCTATTATTTCTCTCTATTCTTCCCTCTTTCTAATTGTTCAAGTATTCTATTTGTTAAAGTTCGTCGTGGACTTGTTAAAAGAAACAATTATCCGACTGTTGTTTCTTGGGAGACTACTGGGACGAACTGTTGCACCTTTGACAGCCCAGAAATATTGTCTTAAGGACATTGCATTAGCAAACCTCAGTTGATTTTTCGTTTCAGAAATATTTCAGTAAGTGCACTGTTATTAAATTCTGATTTTTTTTGTTCTGCGAGAATATATAAACTATACTAAGACTTATAATTAAAGTTAATTATAAATAATTATTCTGTTGGAATAATTTACTATAGTTTTTATAATATAAAGTATTTTATATTATTTTATAAATAATTATTATGTGAGAATAATTTACTATAGTACTTAGACATATTGTTTTAAACATTTTTCAACACTTTTCGCTTTAGTTCTTTTTTTCCCTTTCAGTGTATTCACACTAATCCATTTAATATCCAACCTTTTTGTTTAGATTAAACTAAATTACATTAAATATTGAACCCCATAATCATCACAATTATGAAAATACTAATCAAAGTTGGGTTGGAATGATTCTCCTATTTTAGTCTAGTTTCCCGACAAACTCGTAATCCAAATGTATATATGGAGAAAATTAAAATAATCTTAAAAAAAATTAAGGGAAGGAATTGCACTTTTTATACCAAATTTTTACCTACTTTAGACATTTCGTACCAAACCTTCAGAAAATATACATTTAATACAATATTGAAGGATTTTTTCACATTTAATTTCTCCATCAATTTCTGGAGGCCAATTTTTGTCTTCTTTATATGGCTTAAAACTCTTGACTTGAGCTTTCTAATGGTATAAGTTTCAGTTTATGAAATAACATAAATCCACAGAAAATTAATAATATGTTGGGATATTAATAAAAAATAAATATGATCTTACGCTAATTCGTAGGGTGATCAAGGTAGGAGAGTAAATAGTTAAAATACAATTATATGAGGAGAAGATCAATAATATATATCCCGAACGTAGGTGTACATATTACAAGTAATGAGGGTCCTATCTGAGCATTATAGGATGCCGTACAAGCTAGAGGATAGATACATAAAATAACCTAAACTAACTTTCCAAGGTTGGTCCGAGCAGGAGCTTCAAGTTGGGAGCACCTGTGAAAGAAAGTCTGGCGCCATAAATGCTTGTGGTATTTATAGTTGAAATGGTGAGCTAGTTGAACCATCCGCAGGGGTACATTTCTTGGCCCAAAGGCCTGGGCCTGAGGTCGGCCCAACAGTAACCTTCGACCTTGTGCTCTTTCTAATAGATCGGACTGGATAAGCTGGGGCTTGGGCTCGATTCTATGTCTTCAAGGTCGGGATTCATGATCTTCGATCTTGCGTGATCCGTATTTCGATCTTGCCTGAGCTCCTAAATGTAGAGAATCCAAAGTACCCCTCATCAATACTCCCCCACTTCTCGAGCGCAAAGTGAAGCTGAAGCTCGAAGAAGTAAATGTTGCATCGAACGGCGAGATGAACGAACCATTTATGATGTGTTTCGGATATGCCTCGTTAAAAACCTAATTCGGAAAAACCCATTGGGATAAAAACTGAATCAGGGAGAAAGAGTGCATATCTTGGAAACAATACAATGATTCTGTTGTGATGATATAAGTTTTGATGTTAACAATCTTTGTCTGGATTTTTAGTTGATCTTGATCAAAGTGTCCCTCTGTATTAGTTGTCGTAATTGATTCCTTATTAATACTCCTCCATTTCTCCGAGCGTGAGTGAAGCAAATGATCGGAGAGGTAAACAAATTGCGAGACCGAAGAGGTACGTCTTTTTCAGTGTCGGTCTACGGCCCAAAATCCCAGAGTATAGGGGCCTAAAATCCAATTATCGGGAAGATAATTTTGATTTTACCCTGAGGGAGTTCAACCGTCGCGGTTATTCAGGGTCCGATTTGCAATTTACTTTTTTAACCTTATATATATGTTGACTTGTTGAAAATTTATTTATGAAGCAATTTCCACCTAAGATCGGAGCATAGAGATCGAATGAGCCGTCATTTTCGCGTATTTGCTTTCGTTATAATGTCTAGTTCGAAAAACTTGAAGGGCAAAGGCAAAGTTGGAGAAGATCAAGAATCCGATCCTGACATGAGGCTTATCGATAATTTTAAGTTTTCCTCAAAGGAAAACTTAAGTTCTTCGAGGATAAGATCTGACCCTGAATTTGAAGAAGGGGAATTTCATCCCGAGCATGAAGATGCTGATCAAGTTGAAGATCTTGAGGAGAATGTAGTTGAGAAACATAGCATTGGCGATAATGCCTTTGTCAGGATATATAAGTCTGAAGGACCTTCGAGTACAGTCGATCATCATAGGGCCGAACTTCGTGCCGATCAAACTTCCTGCGCTTTTGGCAAGGACGACCGCGCTTACCTGGATGAAGAGTTCGGGAAATTTCTCCCTATGGGTTTTTCTATTCCCGTCCCTTCTTACCGTCAACGTGCGACTAATCCTCCAGGGGATGTCGGGCATTTTATGAAAAGAAATTTTCTCATGGATTGCGCATCCCGTTCATTCCCCTGATCAGAGGTATTTTAACGTCCTTTTCACTTTCCCCTGCTCAGATTCTTCCGAACTCGATTGCGTAAATCGTAGCGTTTAGCATTCTTATGGAAGCCGAAGGGGAAGAGGCTTCTTTTCAGAATTTTTGGCAAATATTCCAGATGAGTATGTCTAAAGGCTCTAATGCTGGGTTTGTATATGTTTCACAACGGTCGAATCAGCCAATCCTTTCGAGTGTGGCTATGGATAAAACAAAAGGCTGGAAAAGAAGGTTCTTCTTCGTTAAAGGTCCCGACATTCCCGTCTCGGAGGGAAGTTCAAAAACTAGACCATATCGATGGGATGGTGTAGGTTCCTGGGTATATGGTCGTCGCAGAATTAAGGAGAAGATTAGGCATCATCTTTCCGATGAATTTTTGGAACAGTTGCAGTCCGATCCCTACCAGACCATGCTCCTTGTCCAAGAAGGGGTTTTGAGGATGGCGGGTCTAAGTAAATACAAACATCCTGCTCCGACGATTGAATTTTCACTTTCTTCGTCAAATCAATCCCTTGGCGGATCTATTCGAACGTTCGGAAATGTGTCCGAACCAGCTACTTTATCTCGTGTACCTCTCACTTTAAGTATGCTACTAACCTTTCGGGTTTTAATGCGTGAATGATTGTATTTTCTTGCTTAGCTTTCTAAGTACATCGCATTTTCTCTCTAGATCAAACCGTTGAGAAGTTCCGGTTGTCCATCGTTAGGTCGATTGTGACTACTTCCAGGAATGTCCAAAACCAATCCCAGCAACAGAAGAAAAACAACCCAGAACATGGAACGGAATTAGGTAATTCGATCGTTGATCCGATCGATATGTCAACAATACTTCCACCTTTGAGAGGGGTTGGCGGTGCGAGTTCATCGAATCCCGCTGTACCAGGCCCTCTACGTAGCGTGTTCTCGATTGACACTTCTAACCCCTCGTCCGCTGGTTATAGTCAATACTCCTGGAATCGGATCCTGGGTATACAAGAACATGAGGAGCATATGGCTCGGAAAAGGAATGTTGATCACCCAGGGCCATCGAGGAGGAAAAAACCGTTCGGCAGGAGTTCCAACTTGGTTTCATGTCGACTAGGCAGATCGGAACTGGACGTAGCAGATTTTATGGACTAGCATTTTCGCTGGCGTAGGGCCGCCGGATATCCGGAAGAAGGAACCATTTTATCCGATCTCGGACCAAATGGTGAAAACGAGTTTGATAAATCTACGAGAATTTTTCTGGCCGGGAGATTCAAACGAGATCTGCTTCACCACACTGTCAAAAGTGACTTCGAAATCTTGAGTAACTTTTCCCGAACATACCAGGAGGTAATAATCGTTGAACCAGGGGATTTCACCTCTCTTAATCCTTAAAAAGTCTACTGTCAAAACCTTTTCCTTTCATAGGCTGAGGATTATTTCGCACTTCAGACTTATCATCTGTCGTTGCTGGAACAAGAATCACAAGAGGCTCATGATGTGCTCGCACAGACTTTGGCCGAGAATAGAATGCTTCGAGCACAACTAGATGACGTTACAAGTAGACTAACAGACAATCGTCGTGAATTGTCTAAAACCAAGAAGGAGTTAGAGAGCACCAAGAATAAAAAACATACCCCGTCTGCGGAGGAAGATTTGGTATCGATAGTTGAGGAGAAAAGTGCTCTGGAGGAGGAGCTTAAGAAAGTTAAGATCGAGCTCGAACAAGCCAAGCAAGACTCTGAGCGTGCGTATTCTTAGGGGCAGGAAGAGGCTATAGTTCCAACCATACGGGAGTTTTTGAAGTCCCCTGTTCTCGATCCCTTAGTTCGAAAAAAGATAGGTGGGATTCTCCAAACAATCTTCTGCAAAAGGGTTCAACAGCTAGTCGCGGCCAAGAGAATTCCGGACAAGATGGACGAATATCTCCGGTATATGGATCCCTACAAGAATGCCGAAGGGAAGGATTACAAAGCTTCATCTTTGCCCCAGGAAACCAGGAGTTGGCAAGATCACCATTTTGCCCCCTTCGTTGAGGAATTTGGCGTTCCTATGCCGAATCCTGATGTGCTCGAGCTGTCCGGCAACAATTCCCAATCTGCCTCAGGGGAAGATGAGTATGTCGATATAGATGGCGAATCAGACGAGAAAAATGATCAACTTAAAAATCGAGTAGAGCCTTTGGGTAGCGACGGCGAAGATAGTGGCGGCTCGGACAGCGGAACCGACAGCTCGGAAGGAAGCGATTCTGATAAAGAAGATGACGAAGAGAACGATGGTGACAATCGCGATTCTGAGTCCGGTAGTTAGAAATCCGAGCGTTTATAATAGCTATGTAATAGGAATAATGGTTCTGTAATAGGATTTCTCTCAGCGTTTTCCGTTTTTGTAATCTGAAATGTCATTATTAACTCGTGAATATTTGCATATCCTGATTTTGCTCTTAGAGTCCGAAATCTTTATTCTTTATGGTCGAATTCTGTCGTTCCCCATCGAATTCTCGAGAGTCGCAATGGTTCAATTATTGTAAAAGTAGGGTGGCGCCTCTATAAATACAAGGGCTGTTTCGAATCATTTCACCGCAACCCTTAAGCATTGAGATCGGAGCTCCGCGATTAGCATATACTTTCGAGCTTTTAAATTTATTCCTCCGCTTATCATGGACCAAATAATGGGTAATCCCATCGACCCCAAGTTGTTATTAGGTGGCGCCAAGAGTGAAGGTCCGCCCAAAGATCAAAAATTCTAAGCAGAAGAAATCCTCCAAGGCTTCTCCAAAAACATCCGCGTCTTCACCCAAAGCTTCTAAGGGAGGGGATATTAAGAAAGAGAAGCAGGCTTCAATAAAACATGCTAAGGTTATACCTAGCAAATCAATTTTAGATGAAAATCTCGATGAGGAGCCTGAGGGCTATTCATCGAAACCTCTTGATAATTCCAATCGAGCGTTAACTAGGCAGAAAGCATCAACCTTTGTTTCGAATAAAAGGCCTTACTCTGATGGGATCACCCCGATCGAGACCTTGCAGAAGCTTGTCGCTGGGAATGAGTTGTTGACCAGTGATCTTGCAGCTGTTTCCGATATAGGAGGTTCGGGCAAGAAACCTAAATTGACCGCTACTGGTGAAGGCTCCTTAGTTTCTGGAGCGTCTGCTGAGCCCTCGAAAGTCGAGAATCTTTTCGACCCTCGTCTTGCTTCTGCTTCCCCAGTGATCTTTCCTTTCCCGCTTAGAGAGTTAAAAGACGAGTCCCATCCGAAAGGGGTACTCGAGAATCCCGTTAGGAGTCTTCTGCAAGCTGACATCTCTATTTCCGAAGCAGGCGTGTCTAAGGGAAAAAGTCCTTCAGAGTTGTTTCAGTCAGGATCAAACTCTCTCTTTCAGGTTTTTTTTTTACTAACCCATCCATCCATAAAGTAGGCTGGACAAGAATTCCTAGAGCTCAAAATGTTAGCTGAGCGGCAAGTGAACCGACATGCTGATGTTGCCCTCGAACTGGAGAAGAAGAAAACCGAATTGGATCGTGTCCTCAAGGAGAAACTGGCTTTAGAGAAGGAGAAGGCCGCTAAGGACCAGGGGAAGAAATCCACCAAAAGTTGAGCAAGGAGCTCGAAGTGCTCAAAGGACTTTATGAGCAAGAGAAGAAGGACTTCGAGCTTCGTGAGCATAAGGCTTATGCTCGTGGGTATGATGACCGCAATGCTGAGCTTCGGAAGATTTTTTTCGATAATAAACTTCTCTAGATGTTTTAATTAATGGATCTGTTGTAATTTTAAGTTTCTATTCCATATTTGTGCTGTAACCCTGAATAATTTTAATTTATCTCGTGTATTTCTGATTCTGGATCTCAGACCGTGTATTAGGCCATGCGCCATTTTCCTAATTTATATGCCATTTTCCGATGATTATATCTTTTTTGATTATGCCAGCTGTTTTCCAATATTTAACAACTTTTTGATCTTGATCCCTACTCCTCGGGAATTGGAAAAGTCTTCTAATCTCGACCGTTAATCTTTGACGCGTGGTAACCATTGGATTAGGTTCTGATGCTACTATATAAAGGATTTGCCCTTAATATAATAATTTGTCCATTTCTCCTTACCGAGTTATATATGCTCCGATGATGTCGAACGGGAAATTTTGTTTCTCGATCCGAATTCTTGAAATTCGAATTTATTTTGGGGATAAGAGAATTTCGATTACATTGGTTTCGACTAGAATATCCGCAGACGAAGATATTTCCACCTTTGAAGGCCAATAAGCTATGTTGCTGCTCACCCATGGCCCAAGGAACTCTTTCAATCCTACAAGATGTTGGAGGGGTTCGAGCATAAAGTTCTTAAAGGGTGGTCGGTAACGAGTTATGACTCCTTTGGCACGGTCGTTATAGTGAGGGACCTGTAGCCACAATGTGTTTTGAAGATGTGATTTGGTGTGGCATCGGAGGACGAGGTCAACAACAAAGTATTCATCTTACACCTCGAAAAGATGCCTTAACCTGTTTATCTTCGGAAAACCATAAACAAACACAGAAGTCTGTGGTTTCAAGTATCTCCTCTTGTTTGAGTAAGGATATTATCGTCCAATCGGCAGGAGAAGAAGACTGTGCCGATAATTTCATAGGATTGTAGAATGTAGTAGGATCTGGATATAATAGATCGGAGTTTAACAGATCGAAATAATATGATTGATATGTATCTTTGTATTTTTATAACTGTTATAATATATACTTTGTTCGAGATGATAGGCTTCAACTAGTTTCCAAGACCTACTTGATTGCTTCATCGTTTATCTAGCTCGACCTTAACAACTCCGACCATAAACGTCTTAAAGTATTTTATAATAACCAACTTTAATCGTTGCAAATATTATTCAATCCTTGTAGACCGGATGCGAATGTACTAGTGCAAACGCTCGGATATTTTCTCTCGATCAATGATTTATAGATAACTTAATTGCAACAATTTCTCAGTCATAACACTTGGTCGTTGAATAGACTGTTGAATGGCAGTGATGTTATTCAAGTAATTTCTAACCTCGATTTATTCCCACGTTGCCAGCAAATTCGTGTGATTGATAACTCATAGAGTAAGTTAGTTTGATCGTTATCTTGATTGAAAGTTATTTCCGATCTTGTGTCAAAACGATTTATCTCCTTTAGCCACTTGGCCCCCTATTTATCGGGAAGCAGAACGGTCGACGCATTTATCGCTCGTATCGCGGCCATTCATTCCATGAAATCTGAACCGTTGATGTCTATTTCCTTCACCTATAAATAGTTCCGAATAGTTCTCAAGTTGTCATTATATTTTTACTTTTCTGTAAATATTTTGTTCGATCCATATGCTCGACTTTTTACTTCTTTCGATCAACATGATCAATTCTTTATCCCCAATAATAATGTTCGAGACTCGAATTCGGACTCTCTTTTTTGATCCTTCCTTTGCTTCCAAAGAAAATTTTGCTGTGACTAGAATATCGACAGACGATTATCATTGCGACGAGGATATCGGCAGACGACCTGTTTTCTTGGATATCGCGTATCCGAGACAGGTTCGGTATTTCTGTATCCTGTCGCTCCATCCAGTCGGACAGTGGTTCAACTCCTGGATGAGTTCTCCCGATCTCGATCTCAACTTCTTCAAGATGTTTCTTGAAGAATGTTGCCTTCGATATTGCTTGGAGTAATTTCTTAGGGGTTGCTTCCCGCTGCTTTGACTTGGATAAATGTGCGAACCAATTAGCAGGGAAGCGGTAGCCAGAATGCTGGAAAAGGTACTATCAAGCTTCCAGGAGCTTACTTCTGTAACTCATATTTATAGTAAGGAGTTGGCTTAACCGGGAACACATCCGACCCTTGCATTCTTGGGTGAAGGGTAGACGCGGAACTAGCTTTACTCAGCCCTGCTGATTGCCCGAAGATCCCCAGCGTAGGGCTTATCATTTGTAATAGGATAGCACTGAAAGTAATTTTCCACTTTAGCTCGAATTTCCTTATTGTAATCAAGAAATCTCTTGTAACTATTTGAAAGCTTATGAATGAAAGACTTATTTTCATGTTATTGTCCTTATATTTATGAAATCGATCTTTTGGTAGAATAATCGAACCCCAACTTTTTGACAACTTGATAAACAAATCATCCACTAATAATTGAACTTGTCTTGATGCTTAAATAGAATAATCGATAATCGATATTACTTTGATATTTTCCGCATATTTCAATCATTGCAAAGTGCAATTTAATCATTGGCAAGATTGGAAATTTTTCGATCTAAGGGGTATAGCAACGACTTTCACTCTTAGTCTATTTCAAGGGTCTTAGCAACAGCTTTCACTTGTTTACTATTTCGATCTTTAGATCCAAGGGGCATAGCAACGGCTTTCACCCTTAGTCGATTTCGAGGGTCTTAACAACAGCTTTCACCCATTTCTTATTTCGATCTAAGGGGCATAGCAACGGCTTTCACCCTTAGTCGATTTTGAGGGTCTTAGCAACATCTTTCACCCATTTTTATTTTTTCGATCTAAGGGGCATAGCAACGGCTTTCACCCTTAGTCGATTTCGAGGGTCTTAGCAACAGCTTTCACCCATTTTAATTATTTCGATCTAAGGGGCATAGCAACGGCTTTCATCCTTAGTCGATTTCGAGGGTCTTAGCAACAACTTTCACCTGTTTATTATTTCATTTCGATCTAAGGGGCATGGCAACGGCTTTCACCCATAGTCGATTTTGAGGGTCTTAGCAACAGCTTTCACCCATTTTTATTATTTCGATCTAAGGGGCATAGCAACGGCTTTCACCCTTAGTCCCGATTTTGAAGGTCTTAGCAACAGCTTTCACCCATTTTTATTATTTCGATCTAAGGGGCATAGCAACGGCTTTCACCATTAGTCGATTTCGAGGGTCGTCACCCATTTCGCTGATCCAAGGGGCATATCAACAGCTTTCACCCTTGGTCAATTTTTCTTCGAGGGTCTTAGCAACAGCTTTCACCCTTGTTCGATATTTGATTGACATGTATAGAGATTGGTCATAGCCCTATAATATTTTCTCGATCGCATAATGAATTGATAATATCTCTGGCGAATAATACTTTTTCATTGAATAGATAATCTTTGATAACACGAGATAAAGAAAAAGAAACAGAACAGGGTACCAAAATAGTAGATAAGCTAGAAATCGCTAAATAGTCTTCATTTTCCATAATATTTTCTCAAATTAACGGAGTTCCAAGCTCGAGGCAGGACTTCTCCATTCGGATAAGCAATCTTGTATGAGCCATTCTTCCCGACCTCGACGACTACATAAGGTCCATCCCAATTAGGCTGAAGTTTGCCAACAGGCTTCGAAACTTCTACCTTTTTGAGCACTAGATCTCCAACCTTAAAGGTTCTGATTCTAACTTTCTGATTGTAGGCCTTCTCCATGTTGGACTTTGTAGCTTGAATTTTCAATTTAGCACGATCCCTTCTGCTGTCGGCATGATCGACCTCCATTTCCCTCAACGATTGATTTTCTTCGGAATCATAAAATTCGACCCTGGGAGAAGCTATAAGAGTTTCAACGGGAATAACAGCTTCCGAACCGTAAACCAAACTGAAAGGAGTTTCTCCCGTGGCAGCTTTCTCAGTCGTCCTCTTAGCCAATAAAACTCCTGGAAGTTCATCGAGCCATTAGCCTTTTGCATTAGATAAGCGCTTTTCCAGAGATCGAAGGATCTCTCTATTCACAACTTATGTTTGCCCATTAGCCTGCGGGTGCCCTACTGATGCAAAATTATGTTGTATTCCGAACCTCTCACACCATTCCATGACTTTTTTGCCAGCGAACTGTGTTCCGTTATCGGAGATCAAAACTCTAGGAATTCCGAACCTGCAGATAATATTCTTCCATAGGAAATTTATAACTTGAAACTTCGTGATCTTAGTTAGAGCAACACATTCGACCCATTTACTGAAATATTCTACAGCGACCAACACATAGTTCTTTTTGGCCCTGGCAGTCGGGAAAGGACCGACAATGTCAATGCCCCATTTGTCAAAAGGCCAATAGATCGGAATAGAGTGCATTTGTTCGGCCGGCTGATGGATCAAATTCGAATGAATTTGGCAATAGTGACATTTTTTCACATAATCAACTGAGTCAGAAATAAGAGTGGGCCAATAATATCCCGCCCTCGAGCACTTTAGAGCTAATGCTCGAGCGCCACAGTGACTTCCTGCTTCACCCTCGTGAACCTCCCTCAGAATTATATTATACTGGTCTTCGAAAATACATTTCAATAAGATTCCAGAGGAGGATCGTTTATAGAGTTGAATCAAGATACAAACGATAGAAGATGAAGATAATTTCGACCGTTGTACTTATTAGCCTAATAATTTGAATTACTCCGATATCATTGACATGAAATACTTATAATACACGATAAACATATTCACATTATTAGATTAGAGGAATAATTGAAGAAGAAATTTATGAATAAAAGGAAAACAGAATTGATATTAACCATTAATTATTGCAGAAATGAGGAAGATATTGAAGTGAGGTGCAGAGTGAGGAGATAGAGAGGGGGAAAAGTAAAGGGCAGATCCTTATTATATAAGAATTACAAATAGATATATGAAAATTAGTATGACGCATATTTAATAAGATTTGAAGATTTTTTTTCTTTTTTTTTTTAACGAAATTTCTTTGTGCGCAAGAAAAGTTGCCAATCATTAATTATGTATAAAAACTTTTATTTTAGCTTCCTAAATACTGTACTTATAACTTATGTTTTCACAGTTGTGTACTTGTATTAATAGTGAATAACAAATTAAGTGTTATTCTAAATCAGAAAAATACCAAAATACCAAAATACTTTCCTTTTATAAAAGAAGTATCACATTCTCTCTCTTGATTTTCATATTTTTACGAAGAGATTAAAAAGGGAAAAACATTTTTGATACCAAACTTTAGTTCAAATAACACATTTGGTACCGAACTTCTTGAAAAAACACATTTCATACCATAATTCACACAATGTTGACACATTTAGTTTTGTCGTCAATTTTCGGACGAAATTCAGCACGTGCCGCTCATGTGCCCGTTACATTGACAATAGGAGGGAAAACATGCACAAGTTTTAAAGACCCACAATTGACGGCACTCACTGAATTTCGTCCAAAATTGACGGAAAAAGTAATATGTCAAGATGGTGTGAATCATGGTATGAAATGTATTTTTTCAAAAAGCCTGGTATCAAATATCAAATATATTTTTTGGACTAAAGTTTGGTATCAAAAGTATTTATTTTGGGGTTGTCTACGGTTCCTCGAAGTCATTCTTTAAGGAATCGTTTTATCCAATAAAATTTTGACTCATACTTACGTGTACAACACTAACACATTTAAAATACTTCATATAAAAAGACATTTTTACCCTTTTTAATAGTTTTAATTTAATAAATTAAATTATAAATAAAAAGACCTTTTTACCCTTTTTAGTTTAGTAAATTAAATTTTAATTCCTTCAGCTTTAAATAAAAAAATCCATCTTCATCGATGTCTAAATTTCTTTTCTTCATCAATGACTACACGGTTAAACCCTTCTCCCAATTTCAAATTATTAGGATTTTTTCAATTTTTACAAAGTCAAGATGAATTCAACTCCATGTGATTCAACACTCCTTTCAGACAAGAAAAAGAAAATTGGCAATAGAAAATTGAATGTGTCTGCACATATATGTAGTAAACGACATTTTCAATTAAAATTGCAATAGCTCCTAAAAGAAAATTAAACATATATATGACTTAAATTGGATGTCAAGAAAAGAAAAATCAAAATCCTAGGTCTTAAATAAACCCACTGAGCGCACCACGGTGATGCGGAAAAAGTGAGAAATTAGTTTGGCCGGATCTGCACTTCTCGATTCCTCAAATTCTGGCGGAAATTGCGAGTAGAACTGAATAGAGAGAGGCAGGAGAAAGGGTGGAGAAAGAAATACTCCTACAGCTATATCCATTGAAGTCGATGGGGAAGATCAAAGAATTTTACCTCGTTTTGAATTACATGATTGAAGAATCAACGTCTCTTTGTTGCAATTAAAAGGAAAAGGTTGGCATTATTTTGGTAATTACGTGATTTTGTTTTGACATATTTTTTTGTTTTGTACAAGGTTCCTCGACAAAGCATTACAAGATCGGGGAGATTGAGATGGGAGAGATAGAGAGGGTTCCTAACCGTAATTTGATTTTTTTTAATAATTAATTTAGGATATAATGGTAATTTTCGATAGTGTACAAGGTTATATAAAGAAAGTATGATATAACCTCCTATGTCATACACTAATTTTTTTAATGATTGACTATTGTACACTCTTGTACAATATTAAATGGTCAAGATTGAAGATTATAAATTTTTAAAGGTTTTGATATTACATAAAACGATTCCTCATGAATGACCTCGAGGAACCATAGACAACCCCAAGTATTTTTCCCTCAGAGATAACATGTCAATTATGCAATACCACAGGGAGTTAAGTACTCCATTTATGTATATCACATAGTTATAGTGAAGTGAATATGTTGTCAAGTTAGGATTAAATTTATTATTTTCACGTCGTTTTTGTTATTGTGTTGTAATTACCATTTTTTCTTATTTTATTAATTCTAAACAAAACAAATTTTGACGTAAATTGTAATCAACATTTATTGTCGGATGATTTTTTAAATTCTTAACAGAACATATTTGGATGTAATGAACATTTATTGTCATATTTTCTATCGTAATTTAAGAATCCAAGGTGGTTGGATCAAGCGGTAGTGACTAGCGAATCCCAGAGGTGATAATTAAGTTCGAATTCTACTGGAGACACCACATTGGGGAAAATCTACACCATTTGCAATATTTGATACGAATTAAAAAAATACTTTCATATTTGGGAAAATGAAAATAACAAAGCAATAGGAAAAGTGGAACAAATAAAGAAAAAAAAATTCGTGACAAAACCATTAACGATAGAAAACGATAAATATTAAGATTAACAAGATAGTATTCATTTCTAAAAAGGTACTAACTGGCTTTTTCTTTATCATCTTAGAAATAAAAACTACTTGTTTCAATTTAAGCAACTGTCATCTCAAATTTGTGGTGTGTACAACAATATAATTAGAAATCGACCCCACTAATTATCGTCGATCTTAGTTTTAGAAAAAAAAAAAAAAAAAAAAAAAAAGCCTATTGTTGATCTTGTATGTAATGCAATTAATATTATTTCGGATCTCGAAATAAATTTGCTTTGCGCGTGTCTAATTATCACTGGCTTGTGTTCTCAGTATTGACCTTAACTCTTATCAACCAAATAATTGTCAGGTGGTTGTGTTCTGTTCTTTATTTTCTTTTTTCTTTTTTCTTGCTTTCTGTACATACCAAATTCTTTCAATTGTGTGGCTTGGTTTCTTTTTGCAGGTACCGAGGAAGCAAAGTTTGGCTCTCTTATTTATCCACTCTCACACTCACAACTATGGATGGTGTGATCTCCAATTTGGGGGCCTGCTTGAGTCTGACAGAGGAGGAGGAAGATGGTGTGGTTATACCGAAAGAACTGTGTAATTATCCGTCGGAAAATGGTGAACTGGATCTAGTCGGAAGAGTTCTGACAAAGAAAGGCTTCAATCTTGAAGCCCTAAAGATTACTATGTCTAACATTTGGAGTCCAGTAAACGGCATAGAGGTTCAACAAATTGGAGGAGAAAGACTTATATTTTCATTCAAACACCCAATTGATCGGAAAAGAGCACTGGAAGGGGGCCCTTGGTGTTTCGACAGGAAGCTTATTATCCTCAACATAATTCAAGGAGATCAGAATCCTTCACAGGTGGATTTGGATTGGTGCGAATTTAACGTCATAATCTCGGGACTACCTTGGAATAGTAGGAATAAAGAAGTGGCGGCTCTGATAGGAAATAAGATAGGAAGATTCGTTAGGTTGGAACCATATAAGAATGGAATGGGTTTAGGGGACAAGGTGAGAGTTCGAATCAGCTTATGTGTCAGGAAACCGCTACGAAGAGCCATGAATATCACAAACGATAATGGGGTCACACAAGTTATCAAGCTTAGTTACGAACGCCTTCCTAACTTTTGTTATACATGTGGTTTAATGGATCATAATTCCTTATCATGCACAACTCAGTATATGGAAAATAGCCTTCCTAATCCAGAAAACCTGGCTTATGGTCCATGGCTCCGTGCTCCTATCAAGACAGGGACGGAAAATTCATTATGGCAATCAAACAAAGGAATTTATGTGTTGAACAACTCCTCTCAACGTCAAGGAACGCCGGAATTTGTGTCGAACAAGAAAAAACTAACAGGTAAGGATTTGTTTGGTCCCTATATTCCCCCGGCAAGAAGATCGGAGAGTAGCTCCGGCATGAAACCACCGGAAGTTTCTTTAAAAATTAAAGAGTTTTCCCAAACTACCCCTAACAAACTTACCACAACAAACGGAAGAGAGAAGCCACTCACCCCACCAACATCTCTGCACGAACCCAGCTCCCCCATCCACGCAACTAACCTCAACTGCCCAACACTTAATTCGCCACTTATCCCACTAACAATTAAGGATCTAATATCCAATTCAGATTACCTATCTAACCAAAACAAAACCCTGTCTAAATCAAAATTGGGCCAACACCTTGAGCCCAATAATAACCCTGCCCAATCTCTTGTTAAGTCTGCCCACTCTCCACCTATTAGTGACCCAAAAACCTTGAAACAAATTAACTTAGCCCAAAAGAAAAACATAATCCAGCCCAATAACCATATGACCCACCCAGCTGAACACTTAAATCTTGAACAGAGCACGAAAATAGAAGCCATTAACAATCCCATTAACTTGTACAAACCTGTACACACATACACTACCGAAACAAACACCGGAGATACTAATCGCCCACCACTTAGGAAAGAAGCCACCTATGAAATTCCTTCAAACCGCAAATTCGTCCCCTCTTATTCAACCGAACCAAAAATCCCAATTCAAAATACCAAACCCCATGTTAATAGTCTCCCAAATACCAATCTTGCTGAAAAACTCCAAACACAACTTACAGCCGCAGACCAATGCGCCCACCAACAACCACTCCTCATACCGAAAATCGAAAGCCCATAAATACTATTTAATGTTCCCATCACCCACAATGAGCATCCTAACAAAACCCAATGGAAAGGAAAAGGTATTTCGGTACCAAGTTTTTGCCAAAAGAGAATCGGAAAAAGATCGAGAGCTTTGAGTATCGAGCGTGATATTGAAGGTGATATTAGACCAGGTAAGAAAGCCACCATTAATTATCCAACGGCGGAGGCTGCGGGGCAGCCCCGCCGACAACAATGAGTTGCCTTAGTTGGAACTGCCAAGGGTTGGGGAACCCTTGGACAGTTCGCACACTCGGGGAACATATCCGCGAGACGAATCCCCAATTAATCTTCCTCATGGAAACAAAATTGAATGAGAGGAAGATTGAAGCTCTAAAAACAAAATTTGATCTTTTCGGTGTATCAGTCGAAGTTAGAGGAAAATCGGGTGGACTTGCACTTCTTTGGAAAAAATCTGTCAATATTCTTCTTCAAAGTATGTCAGTAAACCATATAGATGTACTTGTCTATGGCAACAATGATAACGATCCCGAGGGCTGGAGATTCACGGGATTTTATGGAGACCCAGACCCACATAAACGCAAAAGTTTGTTTGACTTGCTGCGTACTTTAGCTTCGGTTTCGGCAAAATCGTGGCTATGCACGGGGGATTTCAACGCTATGACATCACATTCGGAAAAGGAAGGGGGTACAAAAAAACCAGTTTGGCAGTTAAGGGACTTTCAAGAGTGCTTAAGTGATATAGGATTTGGTGATTTAGGATTCGAGGGTTATCCATACACATGGTGCAGCCGTAGGGAATATCCCAATACCACGTGGGAACGTCTAGATAGGGCTTGTGCGAACAAATTATGGAGAAAAAAAATCTCTTCCCACAAAGTACGACACATGGCTTCAAGGAATTCAGACCATCTACCTTTACATATCAGTTTCTCGACTACGGCGAGAATCTTGCAAGGAGGTAATAGAAGAAATAACTTTCGATTTGAAGCAATGTGGTTTACATCGGAGGAATGGGAGCGTGTTATTAAGGACAGCTGGACGAGAAACATTAATTTGGCTAATGGAAACTCAGTTTGGGACAAGTTGGATAATTGTAGGTTGGGCCTTTTGAATTGGAGCAAGAGCTCTTTTGGAAATGTTAATAAGCAGATTTGTAAACTGAAAAAAGAACTCCACACTCTGAGAACTGGGAGAATTACACCTGCTTCGAAACAAAAAGAGAAGGATGTAAGCCGTGAATTAGAGCTCTTATTGGATAAGGAGAATATGATGTGGGAACAAAGGGCGAAAGCACATTGGCTTAAAGACGGGGATAGGAATACGAGTTTCTTTCATCCTAGAGCAACGGGACGAAAGGAAAGAAACGAAATTCTGGACATAAGGAACGCTGAAGGGGTTTGGTGTGAATCAGAGTCAGAAATTGAAAATACAGTGATTGATTACTTCCAAAACCTCTTCACCTCAGCTAGACCTTCTGATGAGGTGATCTCAACGGCTCTGGAGTCTGTGAGGGTGAAAGTGGATCAACAAGCGAACCAATCTTTGCTCCGACAGTACTCTGCTAACGAGGTAACCATTGCCATTAAGAATATGCACCCCCTTAAATCTCCCGGACCTGACGGCTTATCTGCTTTATTTTTTCAAAAATCTTGGAAATATATTGGCCCTGATATCATTGAGTTTGTGCTAGATTTTCTTAATAACAGATTGTTCAACCCAAATTGTAACTACACCCACATAGTCCTAATCCCAAAAGTAGACAATCCTGAATCAATGACCCAATTTCGACCCATAAGTCTCTGTAATGTAATTTACAAGATTGCTTCAAAGACAATTGTTAATAGGCTCAAACCAATAATGGATTCTGTTATTTCTGAGTTCCAATCAGCTTTCGTTCCATCTAGACAAATCACTGACAATGTTTTGGTTGCATATGAGATTGTTGAATATATGAGACACAGTAAGCGAAGTGATGTTAGTCACATGGCTATTAAATTAGATATGTGTAAAGCTTACGATAAAGTAGAGTGGCCCTTTCTTAGAGCGGTTATGATTAAACTTGGGTTTGATAGTCATTTTGTAGAGTTGATCATGTTGTGCATATCCTCTGTAACTTATTCATGTGTGCTAAATGGAAATCAAATTGGGTATATCGTGCCTGAAAGGGGTATCCGACAAGGAGATCCCCTATCACCATTCCTTTTCTTGTTTTGTGCAGAGGCCCTTAGTTCTTTGATCGATATGGAGGAAGAGAGAGGAAACATAAATGGGGTGAAAATTTGTACAGGTGCTCCCAGGGTCTCACACCTTCTTTTTGCCGATGATATGCTGGTACTCTGTCAAGCAAATACGGGAGAAGCACTGAGCATAAAGAAAATCCTTGATTTGTATGGCAAAGCTTCGGGGCAAGACATAAACTTCCAAAAGTCAAGCATTGTATTCAGCCGACACACAAAGCCTGAAGACATCATGAGGGTTCAATCAGTTTTACCGATCAGAGTGGAGGAGAGTCACGAAAAATATTTAGGACTGCCACTTGTGATTGGACGGTCTAAGAAGGAAGTCTTTGACTTTATAAGAGAAAGATTTTGGAACCGCATTCAAGGGTGGAATGAAAAACTACTTTCAAGGGCTGGAAAGGAAGTAATCATCAAAGCGGTAATCCAAGCAATACCCTCCTACGTAATGAGCTGTTTCAAACTACCAAAAACATTCATTAGGGAACTTGAATCAATGATCTCGGGGTTCTGGTGGAATGATAGGGGTGAAAGAAAAACTCATTGGGTCAAATGGAAAACACTTTGCAAAAGTAAGAAAATTGGGGGACTTGGTTTTCGAAATTTAGAGGCTTTTAATACAGCCCTACTAGCCAAGCAAGCATGGAGAATCATTAGGAAACCCGAAAATTTATTGAGCAGAATCTTGAAGGCCAAGTACTTCCCGAATGAAGATTTTCTTGATGCGCAACTCGGATCTAGACCTTCTTTCACGTGGAGAAGTATTTGGGGTTCCAAGAAACTTGTGGCAGCTGGTCTTAGATGGAGAGTAGGAAACGGGGAGAACATTGATATATGGAAAGATCCGTGGATACCAAGACCCACCACGTTCAAAATATCCAGCCCACAAAATCCATTGATGCAAAGTACCAAGGTTTCTTCACTGATCGATGATGATCTTAGAATTTGGAACAAGGATTTGATTGAATCAATATTTTGGCCAGAAGAAGCAACTTTTATTCTCTCAATCCCACTTGGCAGCAGAATTAATCAGGATAAACAAGTTTGGCACTATACAAACAATGGACAATTCAGCGTGAGAAGTGCTTACCACCTTGCATTACAAATGGCCGAACAAGAATCAACAAGCACTGCAACACAAAAGGATTGGAAATGGATTTGGTCACTCCGAGTGCCGCCGAAGGTAAAGATATTTTTGTGGAGGTTTTGTCATAACGCTTTACCTACTCGAATGGCCCTATCAAGAAGAGGAATTCCGATCATCGATACATTATGCCCGGTTTGTAACACCGAAGATGAGAACTTGATCCATACATTCTTGCATTGTTCCTATGCTAGACAATTTTGGGCAATCTCAGATTTCCCTCTCTATATCTACAATTCAAATGCAACCGATGCAGCTAGATGGCTTGATGAGGTAAAATCAAAAATTGACAACAACAAATTGGGGCTGTTTATTATCAGTTGTTGGTGTATTTGGTGGAATCGAAACCAAATAACATGGGGCAAAGAAGGCAAAGTAGGCCCTGAAGCTGTGGATTTTGCAAAGAGCTTTTTTCGAAACTATGGTACTATTCATTTAGGGGCAGCTCTTGAGCAAAACAGAGAACGACAATCAACCCGTTGGTCTCCGCCACAAAATCACATAATAAAGATTAACTTTGATGCTGCACATTCGGGACCAAGAAACATCTCAGGAATAGGGGGGATTGCGAGAGATTTTAATGGGAATTGCCTAGGCTGGTTTGCGGAGAAAAAGGAAGGGATTTCTACAGCGATTTTAGCAGAAGCACTTGCAGCAAAACGAGCAATGGAACTGATGCAACAACAAGGATGGACTGACATTATACTTGAAGGTGACTGTCGGAACCTAATTGATACTATTGCAGAACCTTCCCCCTCACTACATGATTTCGGTCCAATCGTTGAAGATATAAAGCGTTTAGGTGTCTCGTTGTCTTCCTTTAAAGCTTGTCATATTTTAAGGGAGGGAAACAAAGTAGCTCATTTTTTAGCAAAGAGCGTTAGTAGACTAGTTGATGATCAACCAATAGATTTGGATGTTTTTAGAACTCTTGTAATTGCTGATTCTTATTAATGTTGATTTGGTGTGTTCTTCTCAAAAAAAAATATTAAACTAATCCTATATTTGCTAAATTGACCCTCTTTTTACAAAAAAAAAAAATAAATAACTAGAAATAATATATGTTAAATATTTAAACTCTCTTCCGTCTAACTAATTAGCATGTAAAACATTTGAGACATATTTTTATTACTTAGCATGTAAACATTCGATACAATTTTATATTTTAGCTGGGTGTTTGAGGTATATATGTATATATTCCATCTAATTAATCATCAACTTAATTACTAGGCAAATATATTTTAAAATGTAAATCTAAAATTATTTGACCTCACAATATATATATATATATATATATATATATATATATATATATATATATATATATATATGACCTTACAGAAAATTGGACTAGAACCCTCCGTCAAGCCTTCCTAAATATTGGAGTGATCTATGGTGAAATTGCCACGTCGCCAATGTACGTGTCCGCCAGCACATTTGAGGACAAGCAAATTCGTCACGATGACAACATTCTCGGAGTACTTTCCCTCATTATTTACCCTATCATCTTGGTTCCGATGATCAAATATGTATGTATCATCTTGAAAGCTTACAACGATGGTGATGGTAAGCTTTCAAGATGATACCTATATATTTGATCATCGGAACCAAGATGATAGTGTAAATAATGAGGGAAAGTACTCCCGAGAATGTCGTCTTTGTGACGAATTTGCTTGTCCTCAAATGTGCTGGCGAACACGTACATTGGCGACGTGGCAATTTCACCATAGATCACTCCAATACTTAGGAAGGCTTGACGGAGGGTTCTAGTCCAATTTTCTGCATGAAACATATTCACATTATTAGATTAGAGGAATAATTGAAGAAGAAATTTATGAATAAAAGGAAAACAAAATTGATATTAACCATTAATTATTGCAGAAATGAGGAAGATATTGAAGTGAGGTGCAGAGTGAGGAGATAGAGAGGGGGAAAAGTGAAGGGCAGATCCTTATTATATAAGAATTACAAATAGATATATGAAAATTAGTATGACGCATATTTAATAAGATTTGAAGATTTTTTTTCTTTTTTTTTTTAACGAAATTTCTTTGTGCGCAAGAAAAGTTGCCAATCATTAATTATGTATAAAAACTTTTATTTTAGCTTCCTAAATACTGTACTTATAACTTATGTTTTCACAGTTGTGTACTTGTATTAATAGTGAATAACAAATTAAGTGTTATTCTAAATCAGAAAAATACCAAAATACCAAAATACTTTCCTTTTATAAAAGAAGAATCACATTCTCTCTCTTGATTTTCATATTTTTACGAAGAGATTAAAAAGGGAAAAACATTTTTGATACCAAACTTTAGTTCAAATAACACATTTGGTACCGAACTTCTTGAAAAAACACATTTCATACCATAATTCACACAATGTTGACACATTTAGTTTTGTCGTCAATTTTCGGACGAAATTCAGCACGTGCCGCTCATGTGCCCGTTACATTGACAATAGGAGGGAAAACATGCACAAGTTTTAAAGACCCACAATTGACGGCACTCACTGAATTTCGTCCAAAATTGACGGAAAAAGTAATGTGTCAAGATGGTGTGAATCATGGTATGAAATGTATTTTTTCAAAAAGCCTGGTATCAAATATCAAATATATTTTTTGGACTAAAGTTTGGTATCAAAAGTATTTATTTTGGGGTTGTCTACGGTTCCTCGAAGTCATTCTTTAAGGAATCGTTTTATCCAATAAAATTTTGACTCATACTTACGTGTACAACACTCACACATTTAAAATACTTCATATAAAAAGACATTTTTACCCTTTTTAATAGTTTTAATTTAATAAATTAAATTATAAATAAAAAGACCTTTTTACCCTTTTTAGTTTAGTAAATTTAATTTTAATTCCTTCAGCTTTAAATAAAAAAATCCATCTTCATCGATGTTTAAATTTCTTTTCTTCATCAATGACTACACGGTTAAACCCTTCTCCCAATTTCAAATTATTAGGATTTTTTCAATTTTTACAAAGTCAAGATGAATTCAACTCCATGTGATTCAACACTCCTTTCAGACAAGAAAAAGAAAATTGGCAATAGAAAATTGAATGTGTCTGCACATATATGTAGTAAACGACATTTTCAATTAAAATTGCAATAGCTCCTAAAAGAAAATTAAACATATATATGACTTAAATTGGATGTCAAGAAAAGAAAAATCAAAATCCTAGGTCTTAAATAAACCCACTGAGCGCACCACGGTGATGCGGAAAAAGTGAGAAATTAGTTTGGCCGGATCTGCACTTCTCGATTCCTCAAATTCTGGCGGAAATTGCGAGTAGAACTGAATAGAGAGAGGCAGGAGAAAGGGTGGAGAAAGAAATACTCCTACAGCTATATCCATTGAAGTCGATGGGGAAGATCAAAGAATTTTACCTCGTTTTGAATTACATGATTGAAGAATCAACGTCTCTTTGTTTCAATTAAAAGGAAAAGGTTGGCATTATTTTGGTAATTACGTGATTTTGTTTTGACATATTTTTTTGTTTTGTACAAGGTTCCTCGACAAAGCATTACAAGATCGGGGAGATTGAGATGGGAGAGATAGAGAGGGTTCCTAACCGTAATTTGATTTTTTTTAATAATTAATTTAGGATATAATGGTAATTTTCCATAGTGTACAAGGTTATATAAAGAAAGTATGATATAACCTCCTATGTCATACCCTAATTTTTTTAATGATTGACTATTGTACACTCTTGTACAATATTAAATGGTCAAGATTGAAGATTATAAATTTTTAAAGGTTTTGATATTACATAAAACGATTCCTCATGAATGACCTCGAGGAACCATAGACAACCCCAAGTATTTTTCCCTCAGAGATAACATGTCAATTATGCAATACCACAGGGAGTTAAGTACTCCATTTATGTATATCACATAGTTATAGTGAAGTGAATATGTTGTCAAGTTAGGATTAAAATTATTATTTTCACGTCGTTTTTGTTATTGTGTTGTAATTACCATTTTTTCTTATTTTATTAATTCTAAACAAAACAAATTTGGATGTAAATTGTAATCAACATTTATTGTCGGATGATTTTTTAAATTCTTAACAGAACATATTTGGATGTAATGAACATTTATTGTCATATTTTCTATCGTAATTTAAGAATCCAAGGTGGTTGGATCAAGCGGTAGTGACTAGCGAATCCCAGAGGTGATAATTAAGTTCGAATTCTACTGGAGACACCACATTGGGGAAAATCTACACCATTTGCAATATTTGATACGAATTAAAAAAATACTTTCATATTAGGGAAAATGAAAATAACAAAGCAATAGGAAAAGTGGAACAAATAAAGAAAAAAAAATTCGTGACAAAACCATTAACGATAGAAAACGATAAATATTAAGATTAACAAGATAGTATTCATTTCTAAAAAGGTACTAACTGGCTTTTTCTTTATCAACTTAGAAATAAAAACTACTTGTTTCAATTTAAGCAACTGTCATCTCAAATTTGTGGTGTGTACAACAATATAATTAGAAATCGACCCCACTAATTATCGTCGATCTTAGTTTTAGAAAAAAAAAAAAAAAAAAAAAAAGCCTATTGTTGATCTTGGTAATGCAATTAATATTATTTCGGATCTCGCAACATTTAAATCATAAGGTCAAAAATTGAAATTACAGAATAACCTTTTTTTTTCAAAAACAATACAAGATAATTTTTTAGGTCTTAATTATTTCGTGACCCAGTGACTTTCAGAATAGATAAGAATAAAATGACTAAATATTGTTTAAATAAAGAGAAGTTATGTTAAATTTTTCGATCAACCTGTGTATTTATATATTAATTAATAAATTTGTCCAACCATGATCTATACATATAATACTTAATTATATGTAAAAAAAACTTTAGTCGTGAAAATGGCCAACGCTGCAAATAATTTTCTTTTCAAATGTTCGGTTTTTTGAGCTTTTTGAGCTATTGGACAAACTTAAACTTTGTTGAATGTCGAGACTAATCCAACAGGAATTGAGAATTAATATTGAGAATTGATTAATAAAATAATTTAAGCTAGCTTATGGAACCTAAACAAGGTCGTTTAATGACAACCTAATCCCCTAAAATTAGAAAGTTTTGCAACTAAATGTTAATTGTAATTGTACAAAATTTCAATATATTGTTTTAATTTGAAAAACACAAATAAATATTCAGTCGGAGTCAAAATTACACTCGTGGTGTCCGCGTACAAGTAAGAATTCACTCTAAGAAACACAACTTTTACACTTTCAATTCATTTATTAGTGTATATCAAAAGTTAACTTTTGAGGACAATCATGATATCCGAGCAGATCACTACATTTCCAACAATTTTATATGCATAACGAGTGATGACACTGATGTTGCAGTGGTGCCCGGTACTTCAACAAAGGCTTACTATCTAAGTTTCCTAACTTGACAATTGCAATGAATTCTTCCAGTGACACGGATGGACACGGGACACACACCTCGTCCACTGCAGCCGGTAGTTACGTGGAGGGTGCATCTTTCTTCGGGTATGCCCTGTTGGTGTAATTAAATTAATGTTAGCTAATTAAATTAAATTAATTAGCCAAGTTAATTATGATTGCACCTTAATGAATGAAGTGAGAAGAGAATGATGAGTCTCACTATCCCACATGGAAAAGAAGGAGAAAGTGGAGCTACAAAAGAGTTATAAAAAGGGGCATCTAGCTTTCATAGTGTAAAGGCTTTGTGGGAATGAGCCTAGAGTAATATCTGGGCCCAATAATAATAATTAGTCCAAAATTTTACAAAGATCCGTGAATGATCCGATTAGGATCCGCGTGTGATCCAATTAGGATCCGCATGTGATCCAAATCAGGATCCGCGAGACCTTCTAGAAGGATTTGGTTTGCCCGCCCGAATTTGAATAAAATGGTGTGTTTGATTGGTTTTTGAACCGAATGGGTGGCACCCATTCGGACCAAACCATCACTTGGTTCAAATTCGAACCATTGTGACCCTGCAACAAGTTCTTTCAATTGCTATAAATAGGAGAGGAATCTGGCCAATTCCTCATACCATTTATTTCAGCAATTAAGTATAAATTATTTTCTACTTCTCAAGTTAAATATTTTTAGTCAAAGTTCTATTTGTTCCAACTCGCCCGTGTCCTTTTTGTTCGTGCAAAACAACAAGGATAGACTGTTGTATCCTGGGAGACTACCGAGGAATACTGATCGCACCGTAGGCAGCCTCGGAAGTATTGTCTTAAGGAAATTGCATTCGCAACCTCAGTCTTCTACATCTCATTTCTTTTCCGGTTATTAATTAGTGAGTAAATTTAATTTTCATATTTGTAAATTAAAG
Source organism: Penstemon barbatus (assembly GCA_003313485.2). Classification (NCBI taxonomy): domain Eukaryota; kingdom Viridiplantae; phylum Streptophyta; class Magnoliopsida; order Lamiales; family Plantaginaceae; genus Penstemon; species Penstemon barbatus. Next base: position 33,185,578 of record CM064880.1, read on the forward strand.
CTATTTCTAAAATCCTCGTAAGATTAAATTTTTCAAAAACTTGGTCACTCTTTTAAATCCAATTTCAAAACTTTATACACTGTTTTGATAATTTTTTACTGTTCATATACATACTATACATATATACGTAGTAATAGAAAGTTTGATTATTTTATTCAATTTTATTCATTTCAATTACTTAAACTTTTTCAAATAAAATTGTTGTATTATTTTAAATTGAAACATCTATTTTATTTAAATAAGTTTTTGCCCCACTACTTTGTTTGATTTAAAACCTTGAATACAGTAATATAATATACTATATTAGTTTAGTAAACTATACTTAATTATAATTATAGTTTATACTTAATAATTACTACAAGAAATATAAATTGAGTATATTTCTATTACACAGATTGTTAAACACTAACAATCTTAAGACAATATTAAATCGTTTAATACATCTGTGTAGATGGCATCAAACAACAATGTGGTGGAGACACCCAAAAACATTCATACCCCACCGTTGATTCCACCCTTCAAATTCAAAGGTGTTGACTTTGCAACATGGCAGGACAAGATGATGTTCTACCTAATGACTTTAGGTGTAATTCGATACCTTACTGAGGAGGTACCAGTGGCTAAGGAAAAAACGCCTGAGGAAGTCAAGCAGATCGAATCGTGGAATCTTAATGACTTTATGTGCCGACATTATATTCTCAGTTGCTTGGACGAGACACTCTACAAGGTTTACAGTCCAATAAAAACTGCTAAACTCCTGTGGGAGGGTCTGACAAGAAAATACAGAACTGAAGATTCTGGGTACAAAAAGTTCCTTGTGGATAAGTTCCAGTTCTACCGAATGGTTGATAACAAATCTGTGTATGAGCAAGTGAATGATCTTCAAACAATGATCAATGAACTTCTGGCTGAAGGGCATGAACTAAGCGAGTCTTACCAGGTGGCCGCCATAATTGGAAAGCTTCCTCCGGCATGGACATGGTTCAAACATCACCTAAGGCACAAGAAGTCGGTTTCAAAATGGACCGTGCAAGATCTTGCAGAAAAATTGAAGACACAGGAGAATAGCATGATCACCGACAAAGGGTTGAACTTTATGGGAATGCCTCTTCCCGGGGGAGCTAAGGCTCATATTGTGGAAGGATCCAATGAAAGCAAGAAGCGTAAGCTAAACAATTCAAACGAAGGGCAAAAGAGCAATAAAAAGAGAAAGTTCAAAGGCACATGCTATGTTTGTGGAAAGACTGGGCATCCAGCAAAGAAGTGCCGTCACCACAAAGGACCTAACAAAAATGAGGCAAATGTGACTGATGTGACCGTTGACTTTGCTGCATCCGACATCGACAACATGCACCTTGCGGCTGTTGTATCTGAAGCATATCTGATGAGTGATACTAAAGGATGGTGGGTCGACACTGGGGCTACACGCCACATCTGCTATGACAAAAACATGTTCACTTCTTATAAGAAGCTCGAACATGAACAGAAGCTCTTCATGGGGAACGATGCTCACTCTGTCGTTGAAGGAGAAGGAAAAGTGACTCTGAAATTCACTTCAGGGAAAGATGTCACTTTGAACAATGTACTTTATGTACCCGATATCAGGAAGAACCTAATTTTCGGTTCTCTCCTTACTAAGAATGGTTTTCGTTTAGCCTTTGAGTCAGATAAATTTGTGCTGACCAAAGGAGGAATGTATGTAGGAAAAGGATATATGTGTGATGGCCTTTTTAAGGCAAATGTAGCCGTTATCGGCAAAGACAACAAATTCATTAATAATAATATATCTAGTTCTACTTACTTACTTGAGTCTCCTACATTATGGCATGATAGATTGGGCCACGTTAATTTTCGAAAATTGAAAAAGTTGGCAAATATGGGTTTAATACCTAATTTTGATATTGATAAAAATTATAAATGTGAATTTTGTGTAGAGGCAAAATTTGCCAAACAACCTTTCAACTCAATCGAAAGGAGCTCACAACCCTTAGAGATAATTCACACTGACCTGTGTAATTTAAAGGCAACTCCTACTCGTGGAGGTAAAAGGTACTTCATCATATTTATTGATGATTGTACGCGTTATTGCTATGTGTATTTATTACATAAGAAAAAAGAAGCAATAAATGCCTTTATACAATATAAAACCGAAGTTGAAAATCAGTTGAATAAGAAAATTAAAATTCTTAGATCTGATAGAGGAGGTGAATATGAATTTCCTTTTCAGCAATTGTGTGCTGAATCAGGAATAATTCATGAAATGACTGCACCTTACCACCCCAATCAAATGGGATAGCTGAACGGAAAAACCGAACTTTAAAAGATATGATGAATGTCATGCTTTTAAGATCAGGTTTACCTAGCAACTTGTGGGGGGAAGCCATCTTAATGGCAAATCATATATTGAATCGAGTCCCACACAAGAAAAATGATGCTATTCCATATGAGCTATGGAAAGGAAGGCAACCAAGCTACAAATACCTCAAAGTGTGGGGGTGCTTAGCTAAAGTGGCGGTTCCAAGACCTAAAAAGGTAAAACTTGGATCTAAAACAGTTGATTGCTATTATATAGGTCGAGCTGAGAATAGCAGTGCTTTCAGATTTTTGGTGTTCAAATCTGAAAATAGTGAGGTTCATGTAAATACAATTATTGAATCTCGAGATGTAATATTTTTTGAGAATATATTTCCACATAAGAAAGACTCGAATGTCACTTCTCAAAAGCGGACATACGAATCAATTTCTGGAAGAAATGATTTTCAAGTCAACAATGAAGTTATAGAAGAACCTAGAAGGAGCAAACGAGCTAAAATAGCTAAATCCTTTGGTCCAGACTTCTTAAGCTATATGATTGAGGATGATCCTCAAACTTACAAAGAAGCTATGACTGTTCCAGATGCAACGCATTGGAAAGAGGCGATAGATAGTGAGTTACAATCCATCTTAATCAATAATACTTGGGAATTGGTTGATCTTCCAACAGGAAGTAAGCCAATTGGAAGTAAATGGATTTTCAAAAAGAAATTAAAACCCGATGGGTCTATCGATAAATATAAAGCTAGATTAGTAGCTAAGGGGTATCGACAAAAGGAAGGAATAGATTTCTTTGATACATATTCACCATTGACTAGAATAACATCCATAAGACTGTTAATAGCTCTAGCAGCTATACATAATATTGAAATTCATCAAATGGATGTTAAAACGGCTTTCCTTAATGGTGAATTAAATGAGGAAATATATATGGAGCAACCTGAGGGTTTAATTGTTAAAGGAAAAGAAAGCAAAGTTTGTAAACTTGTTCGTTCTCTTTATGGCCTTAAACAAGCTCCTAAACAATGGCACGAGAAATTTGACAGTGTCATGATTAAAAATTGGTTTCGCATCAACGAATGCGACAAGTGCGTATATATAAGACAATACGGACAAGCAACTGTCATAGTATGTCTTTATGTTGACGATATGTTAATATTTGGGACTAACATGGAGGTTATTAAGTCCACAAAGAAAATATTAACCAATAATTTCGATATGAAGGATCTCGGTGAAGCCGATGTTATTTTTGGAATTAAAATAACAAGGTCATCGAACGGTATTAAATTATCTCAGTCACACTACGTGGAAAAGGTACTTGAGAAATTTAAGAAACATGGATTTAAAGGAACTAACAATCCTTTTCTTCCGTCGGTGGTGCTACACAAAAACAAAGGAAATAGTGTATCACAAAACGAGTATGCTCGTATAATTGGATGTCTCATGTATATCATGAATTGCACGAGGCCAGACATTGCCTACTCAGTCAATAAATTGAGTAGATATACGAGTAATCCAAGCAAGTTTCATTGGGAAGCATTAATGAGAGTGCTTGGATACCTAAAGAATACATCAGAGTACGCACTGCACTATGGAAAATATCCAGCAGTCCTCGAGGGATATAGTGATGCAAATTGGATCTCTGATTCGGAAGAATCAAAGTCTACAAGTGGGTATGTATTCACAATAGGAGGAGGCGCAATCTCATGAAAATCTTCTAAACAGACATGTATAGCTCGATCCACAATGGAGTCGGAGTTTATAGCTTTAGATAAAGCTGGTGAAGAAGCTGAGTGGTTTCATAACTTCCTAGAAGATATTCCACTATGGCCGAAACCTGTGTCAGCCATATGTATACATTGCTATAATCAAGCATCTTTACATAGAGCTCACAACTTTATGTACAATGGTAAGTCACGACATATTCGTCGTCGACACAATACCGTGAGACATCTACTCTCAAATGGAATAATTTCCATCGATTTTGTGAAATCAAAAGAAAACCTCGCGGATCCGTTTACTAAAGGTTTATCTGGTGAGAGAGTAGAATGTGCATCAAGGGGAATGGGCTTAAAGCCTAAATTAGACTAAGTTACCTCGTACGGAAACCTAACCTGGCGACTGGAGATCCCACGGACAAGGTTCAATAGGACAACCAGTCTTGGCTAACTTAAAAGAAAGCACTTAAGAATTTAACAATATCCCATTCTTATGATGCAATAAGTGCATGCCTATCGCGTTTAAAAAGGTTAAGCTAATGTTTTTAATGACGTCTATACCTTGTCCAGAACAAGTAGAGTATGTTAGGATACTCTTGATAGATGCGGTCACCTATGTTAGTGTGAGCTGGGTCGGCTCGTTGAGAATTTATTTATAGGCTGAATTCTCTAAAGCACTCGCAGAACCCAAGTATGTTCAGGACCGAAATGAACACAACCGAGAATTTGGGAACAAATCGGTTTACTACCGTGTTAGGTTTATTGTCTTGGTTTACACCAACAGCTGACGGTTCAAGATGAAATATTTCACCGATTGGCTAAGTAAATCCGATAAACTTCAACTAGGGAAGGTTCAAGATGAAACGATTTCACCTATCCCGATGCGGTACTATTCCTAAAGAACAGTTTGACATGTTGTGTCTCGTGTGAAGAGAAATTTCATTCATGTGGGGGATTATTGGTGTAATTAAATTAATGTTAGCTAATTAAATTAAATTAATTAGCCAAGTTAATTATGATTGCATCTTAATGAATGAAGTGAGAAGAGAATGATGAGTCTCACTATCCCACATGGAAAAGAAGGAGAAAGTGGAGCTACAAAAGAGTTATAAAAAGGGGCATCTAACTTTCATAGTGGAAAGGCTTTGTGGGAATGGGCCTAGAGTAATATCTAGGCCCAATAATAATAATTAGTCCAAAATTTTACAAAGATCCGTGAATGATCCGATTAGGATCCACGTGTGATCCAATTAGGATCTGCATGTGATCCAAATCAGGATCCGCGAGACCTTCTAGAAGGATTTGGTTTGCCCGCCCGAATTTGAATAAAAGGGTGTGTTTGATTGGTTTTTGAACCGAATGGGTGGCACCCATTCGGACCAAACCATCACTTGGTTCAAATTCGAACTATTGTGACCCTGCAACAAGTTCTTTCAATTGCTATAAATAGGAGAGGAATCTGGCCAATTCCTCACACCATTTATTTCAGCAATTAAGTATAAATTATTCTCTACTTCTCAAGTTAAATATTTTTAGTCAAAGTTCTATTTGTTCCAACTCGCCCCTGTCCTTTTTGTTCGTGCAAAACAACAAGGATAGACTGTTGTATCCTGGGAGACTACCGAGGAATACTGATCGCACCGTAGGCAGCCTCGGAAGTATTGTCTTAAGGAAATTGCATTCGCAACCTCAGTCTTCTACATCTCATTTCTTTTCCAGTTATTAATTAGTGAGTAAATTTAATTTTCATATTTGTAAATTAAAGCTATTTCTAAAATCCTCGTAAGATTAAATTTTTCAAAAACTTGGTCACTCTTTTAAATCCAATTTCAAAACTTTATACACTGTTTTGATAATTTTTTACTGTTCATATACATACTATATATACATATATACGTAGTAATAGAAAGTTTGATTATTTTATTCAATTTTATTCATTTCAATTACTTAAACTTTTTCAAATAAAATTGTTGTATTATTTTAAATTGAAACATCTATTTTATTTAAATAAGTTTTTGCCCCACTACTTTGTTTGATTTAATTCCTTGAATACAGTAATATAATATACTATATTAGTTCAGTAAACTATACTTAATTATAATTATAGTTTATACTTAATAATTACTACAAGAAATATAAATTGAGTATATTTTACTTCCGAGGCTGCCTACAGTGCGATCAGTATTGTCTTAAGATGCCCCAGGAACCTCGATAGGCATGGCACCAAAAGCTCGAGTCGCCATGTACAAAGCCTTATTCTTGCAGCAATCGATCAAGCAATTATAGACGGAGTCGATGTCTTATCCTTATCATTAGGGATAGATAGTCTAGCTTTATATGAAGATCCCGGTTGCTATAGCAACATTCGCGGCCATTGAGAAGGGCATTTATCTCTCGACCTCATTGGGTAAATGAAGGGCCGTACCCTGAGACTTTATAGAATGGATCACCTTGGGTTCTAAATGTTGCTGCAAGCACAATAGATAGGGAATTTCAAGCAACCTTAACTCTTGACAATGGAGTCTCGGCAACTGAATTCCCAATCGTCATCATCGAAGCTTGTGAAAATCCAAACTCACTTAAAAAAGTAGGACACGAAATTGTTTCCCGTAATATTATATTTTATAAACTCGACTGATTAATGTGTTGACTAATGATTATTAAAGTGAGTTACTTTCTATTTTGAACTGCGAATTAAACAAATAGAAAAATCATCTATTTACATATATTGAGAGAATATTCAATATCTGAATTACTCAAATGAAAGGTGCATTCAATTTGTTATAATCTAGCATAAATTTCTTCATATAACGGGTCGATTCATTACCTTCTTGGAGCTTGATTTGCTTGAGAATTTATTTTTTCTTGAATCAGTTTGCTTGATCAGCTGGATAATTCAGAATAAAACTAATAATAAAAGGAAAATTTAAATTTGATGAGAAGCCGACTTAAACGAAATTGGATCTAGATCAAATTTAATTCAACCCAAATCCGATTGTTGATGACTAATATTAGTTCAGAATTGTCATATAATTAATTATAATACACTTAATTATACATAGTGTGAATCCCTAAATACGTACTCACTTTGTCCCTAAATTTTCACTACTACTTTCCTTCTATGATGTCTCAAAATAACACTCCCTTTCTATAAAAAGAATTACTTTTCTCAAAAATAGTCTTTTACATAAAGTAATGATTTGACTCTCAACCACAACTTATAAGAACATCTATGAAAAAATACCCAAAAGTTCAACAGTTTTAACTTTACCTTTAATTTCGTGCCTAAAGTAAAATAATAATAAAAAATGGGACGAGGGTTTGGGGACATTATTTTTCTTTTTTACATGGCCTTGTCAATTCATTGTACTGTTCTCTCAGTCGTCCATTGATATTGATCACGGATCAAGAACTTTACTAACTATGGTTTTAGTTCGGTCACTAAATTTTTATTATTATTTGTTTTTGTGATGTTTCAAAATAATATTATTATCACTTCAAATTAAAGACATACATGTAAAAAAACAATTATTTGATAACTAAAGACATACATCTAATAATATTTAAAAGTTTCACATTTTTAATTAGAACTTAAAATTTGGCCCCAAAAATAAAATGATGAAAGAAGCTAGTATATATATTGATACTTTTTTTTGAAAAATTCTTACCTAGACCACTCTACAAGTTTATTTAATTTGTAGATTTTGTGGTCTAGGATTTACAAACAGATTTAAAATTATTTAAAAACAATTATTAGACTTAACTAACCTAACTAGGCTAAACTAGAGTTAAAGTAGTAACAAATAATTAAATATGAGCCCACCTTTTTTGAAGAATATCACCCTTCATTATTTTGATAAAATTTTACATATCAATTAGAATTTAAAATCATCAATTTATGTTAGATGAATCTAATTTCATTTTTTCGTGTGTTATCATTTTGCAATTCGATATGCATCATAATCTTAAAAAAAAATGGTTCACACTTAATTTTTTGTTTTGACTTAACTCTAGTTTAGTCAAGTTGGATTAGTTAAGTGTAATAATTGATTTCCTTTTAATTCTAAATGAATTGGTAAATCATAGACAACATGGTTTACAAGTAAGCTCGCAGATCTAGTCTAGATACGAATTGAAGTGTTTACATACATGGAACTTCCATGCTTGTGAAACTTATACTTATTATATAATTTCCATTTTGAATTGAAGGTTCATGATTTACTGCCTATCAGTGATTCGAATCCATTTCTAAACAGGATGATGATGACTTCAAAAACATGTAAAAATCAAATCGTAAAAATTACCTTAATTAGGTTAATGACATGAAATAATCTTGAAAACAATATGATAATCTCATTAACGTGACAGGAGTACGTACAAAACGTCAAAATCAGCTAGTAGACATTTGTTAGAATTTAGACCAAATAATTTTCTTTTTTTAATATATCAAACAAACAGAAAGAAACAAGTTCAAAATGTACCATTTTGGCAGAAGTACAGTTCAATTAGTCTTGAATATTGTGTCTTTCAGAAATTAATTTAATAGACTTCTCACTTCGAAGAAAGAAACAAGTTCAAAATGTATCATTTTGGCAGAAGTACAGTTCAATTAGTCTTGAATATTATGTCTTTCAGAAATTAATTTAATAGACTTCTCACTTCATTAATTCATAACCTAACAAAGTCCTACGTTATTCTAGTTTATCAATCTTATCTACATTCCTTAATCTAATTTTCTTAATTGTGCATGACAAATTTGTCGCACGTGTTTTTGTCATTCCTCTACAACCAGCTGAGTCGGCTAATAATTAGTATGTTTCTATATTGTATAGCCGACCACATATCTGTACAATGCACATCTATTTTGGAATTAATTTTTGTTTTATGGGGCTTTTTTCAATTTCGGTCCTATTTATATAGATTTTAATTCGATTAGAGATGATTTGATGGATCTCTTTCGATTATTAAGATTTGTATCAGACAATAAATAAATAAATTGTATATATACATAATATTGTATAATATATTGTTAATAATTAATTCATAATTTTATTTTAATGCATATTTCCATATAACAGCATGAATATTAGTTAAGAAAGTATGAGCATGTTGATGAAGGCTCAACTGCTAGAAAATAGACCCAATCAACTGCTACAAACAGTTTCAAATGGGCACTTCGATTGAAAATTCGATTGAAGGACTATTCTTATTCACATCACGACAGCTGATCATTTTTAGGTTTCCAAGATATGCACTCTTTATCCCTGGTTCGGTTTTTATCCCACTGGGTTTATCCCCAAGTGCTCCTTGCTCGAAGCTACAATCCTCCTCGGAAAGTTTAGATTAGATCACTTTATATTGGACTAAGTCTCTAGCTTGTACGACATCTAGTAATGCTCAGATATGACCCCCATATTGTAATCTCTACACTTTCGTTCGGAAATATATATATCTGAGCCCGTACTATCACTTATATTTGTCTTTACTTTCCGTTATTGATCCCGTACGAAACCGAGTAAGATCAATTGGCGCCCACCGAGGGGTCTTATTTGGGTGTTAGATCGAAAAATGCCTACTACGAGGTGATATACGTACAATTGAGGAGAGCCTTCTCACGTAGCTGGAGCACTGATCTTACGCGATTTCGTTAGTTCGATATGGGTGGTGTAAAATGCCGTGCTAATGTATGTAAATGGAGATAAAAGATCAATAGTATTATAATCAGAATGATCGAGTACAGATTACAATAATTGAGAGTCCTATCCGAGCATTATTGGATGCCGTACAAGCTAGAGGGTGAAATACATATAAGAAAGCCTATACTATACTTCCTAAGTAATTCCGAGCTTTAGCCTCGGAGGAAGAGCACCTGGGAAGTTGTCTTGTCATAAATGCTTGGACTATTTATAGCTGAGTTGATGGGCTTGGGCCTGGGCTCGGCCCAACAGTACCCTTCGATCTCGGATTCTCTTTATAGGTTCGGAACAGTTTATTCAAAACCCTGGCTGGGCTTGTCGCTCCCGGGGACAGGAACTGGTGTTATTCGATCCACATCAAGCTTGCGAGGGCAGGGGATCCAAATTACCCCTCATCAATACTCCCCCACTTCTCGAGCGTAAAGCGGAGCTTGCGCTCGAAGAAGTATAAGCTATGTTGCACGCTGGTATGAGATGAGCCGTTCAGAATATGTTTCGGATATGCCTCATTAAAAACCTAACTCGGAAAAACCCATTGGGATAAAAACCGAGCTAGGGAAAAAGAGTGCACATATAAGAAACAATATATCGGCGTGTCGAGATGATAACCTTGTCGTCCATTGTTTGCGTAGGACCTCTAAATCGAAATGTTCCTTATTATAAATTACTGCGATGCTTCATTCGATTCCTCAGCGAACGCTTTCTAAATTTTCCGATCGTAACCTAAAAGGATCAATGGAATACCACGGGGACAATTTCCAAGGAACATACCCCACAATTTGGAAAGTGAAGGATCAAGAATTCAATTCTCAGAATGATAACTTTAAATTTTTACCCAGAGTAAGTTCAACCATCGCGGTTACTCGGGGACCTGTTTGCAATTTAACCTTTTTAACCCCGTATATATATGTTGACTTGTTGAAAAATTACTTACATATCACATTCTTTCTTGAACTCGGAGCATTCGAGTCGAAAAAGCACTTGCTTTAGTATATTCGTTTCCCAATCCATAATGTCAAGTTCTAGAAGTTCAAGGGGCAAGAATAAGGTCGGAGAGAACCTAGAGTCCGACCCTTTGCTAAAGCTTGTTGACGATTATGAAGATGGAGAATTTCATCAAGAAGACGAGGATGTTGACCCGACCAAAGATCTAGAGGAAAATGTGGTCGAGAAGCTCAGCATCGGCGAGGGAGCCTTCGTCAGGATTTTTAAACATACGCTTCCTTCTGACGCCGCTACCTCGAACAGGTTAGAACTTCCCGCCGATCAAACTTCCTGTTATTTTTCCAAAAAGGATCGCGTTTACCTTGAGGCGGAGTTCGGGAAGTTTCTTCCTAAGGGGTTTTCGATCGTCATTCCCTCTTACACCGAACGTGTTACTGAGCCTCCGGCTGGCTGTCAAGCCTTCTACGAGAACCAATTTTCTTGTGGCTTGCGTATTCCGTTCATTCCCCTTATCAGAAACATCTTGACTTTCTTTTCGCTTTTCCCCGCTCAGCTTCTCCCGCATTCTGTTGCGTATATTGTAGCGTTCAACGCTCTTTTGGAGGCCAAGGGGGGAGATCATCTGCCGTCAGATCCATCTCAACCCCTACTATAAAAGACGGTATCATATCTTTGAGACTATCTCTCTCATCCTACTGGCTCTTTATTTGTCCGATCATGATGATCAAAATCATTATTCTATTAACTCAACTTTTTGAGTTCAGACTTCGAACAATCTTCGAGAGAAACAAAACTGCTTTGAGCTCGCTTAGAATATCGACAGGCAAATATATTCTCAATCTGGAAGGCCAATGAGTCAAATCCAGAAAAACCGTAATTTACCGATCCTCGCCCGGGGTTAGTTAATTAAGGAATGTACTTTGTTACGGCTGACTACTCCGGGGTTCGGAAGACTGCTCGACCTGCAAAAGTGTTGGTGGAACACGAGCATCAAGTTCTCCAAGGATGATCGGTAGCTTTTATCATTTCTTTGGCATGGGTCTCCGCTCAGGGGGCCTGTTGCCACAATGCATTTAGGAAGACGTACTAGGGGCTGCGCCGGAGGATAACGTTTAGAAAAGTATACCCAAGCCCCTACATCTTCGAAAGGCTTACAAATAAATGTAAAAGCCTGCGGGTCTAAAGGAGATCCCACACTTGGAGCCGAATTATCTCGATCGATTGGTAGGAGAGGAAACCGAAAATTTCATAGGATCGTAGAATGTAATAGGATCGGAATGTAATGTATTAGCTTGTATTATGCTCGAAATGTATCTCCAATATTCTGGCTCTTTTGAATTTTCATACCTTTGTAATAGGATTACAACTTGTACATATTTTCTTTTTCGAAATAATTTTTATTAACTTTTTCATCTCTTCTTTTTTGGTCGATCAAACAATAGTTAGATGAACTCTTATCTCCAATAATCCGATCGAGCTTGAATATTTTAAATTAAGGCGAGAACAATCAAACACCCCTTTTCGAGTGAGCAATAAACAAGTAATCTGATAAGTAATCAATTAATCTTCCTTTGGAAAATTTCTAAGTACGAGCATTTTAACCGATCCTCAGCATAACCGAATATCTGGAATTGGCCGAACCCTTTAATCCGAGAAACTTCAACCGTCGATAATAATACTTGTTTTAATCATTCTGGTTTATAATGTTGATCTAATATAATGGCTCGAGGATAGAAATTGTACGAACACTTTGACCCGAGAATTTCTGCTTAAACAAATAATAACTTTTGAATCGTTTCTGATGCCCATCTCGTTGTAATTGATGGACTGGTGTCGAATAGGCCGATCATAATTTTGCCAACCCGAGCATTAATAGTTGATTGTAAATTGTCGAAAACCAAACTGGTGTTCGAACGCGACTTCTCGATCATAGTAATGCCTTGAGTTTTCCAAACCGGTATTGTATTTTGAATAGCACGTCCAAAAGTTCAAATTTTTAGACAAACATTTTTTATTTCGGTGTTGCCCTTTAGATTGGTTAACAGATAAGAACCACTGAACCATCCTTATGTGTCTATAAGATTACTTCTTCTCCCAACCAAACAGTACCCTATTCCTTGGGAAATGTCACAGTCAGTACATTTATTGTTTAGATCATAACCGTCCGTGACACGTTATCTGGCCCGTCGCTTCTAACCCTTCGCTGTTATAAATAGCTCCAACTTTTCCCAATACATTCTTCACTCATTATCAATGCCTCGTCCGATCGCCACAGCTCGAGTTTTGAATTATTTTAGCAAAATGATCCGTAATACTTCTGGAATAAAAGAGTTTGAAATTAGGACTCGGACCCTGTTTTTCGATCCTAGTTCCTTTGGTGTAGCCTCTCTCGCTTAGAATATTGACAGGCAAAAGAAATTGCGCCTAGAATACCGGCAGGCAACCTGATCTAATTCATCTGAGTCGGGTTAGAATTCCGGTTTTCTGGCGCTGCGTCCGGTCGAGCAGTGGGTTAACCTTGGAGGAGTTCTTTAAATCTCGAACATCGGCTTCTTCAAGAATTTTCTTGAAGTATAGTTCCTTCGAGATTATTTGGAGTAATTCCGCTGGGGTAACTTTCCGCTGTTCTGGATCGGGTTAGGCTGTGAATAATGATTGTGCATGACAATCATTATTTACAGATGAAGACCTAAGATCGGTTAAAAGCCCTGGAGATAGGCTCCGGTCAGGCTTTTATCCCGTTCCGCAGGACGCTCGAGGATGTGCGACACATGGCGAGTGATCGTCATGAAGAATCTTTGCTGAGTTCTGCATCTGCTGCGGATGCAGGAATGTGGATCGAACTCGCTTAATTTTGTTCGTAGAATTTGTAGTATGGTAGGAGTGAGTGTATTATTCTTTTTGAGCTCGAATTCATGATCGAATAACCACTTGTAACTTGTACGGAGAATATATGAATGAAAAGTTGTTTTTGCTTAACTGTTGTTGTATTTTCTTTTGTTTTCTTTGCTCGAACAATAATAAAACTGAACTTCGAAATAATCAATCGAATGAATAAATCGAACTCGACTAACGTGTAATTAATCTTGATAAGCAACTTGAACTCAATCGAATGAATAAATCGAACTCGACTAACGTGTAATTAATCTTGATAAGAAACTTGGACTCTTGGATTATTGTCGTTCGAATAACACATCCCGTAACCGATCCGAGCATCGTTTGCTTTGAAATATAATATAACTTTAAACCCTCGGCGATCAACTAATATTGAATTGACTTGAACATTCGTGAGGTAATGAATTGTTCAACCAAAGTCCCATCGATCATGGAGTTTATTGCTTTCAACGCGAGATTCTTCAAGAAGTTATCGACCAAGGAACATAATTTGAAATCAGATGCAAAGGATTGCTGAGTTTCTTCATAACTTATACTTTCAAGTTTGCCTTTCTCATGACTGGTAGACACCATGATCGGAAGATGATACTTACACACATTTTTTTTTTTTAACGGTTGTAGCAATAGCTTTCACCTGAGGGTCTTAGCAACAGCTTTCACCCTTTTTTGTTTTTTTATTGGTCATAGCAATAGCTTTCACCTGAGGGTCTTAGCAACAACTTTCACCCTTTTTTGTTTTTTATCAGTCATAGCAATAGCTTTCACCTGAGGGTCTTAGCAACAGCTTTCACCCTTTTTTGTTTTTTATCAGTCATAGCAATAGCTTTCACCTGAGGGTCTTAGCAACAGCTTTCACCCTTCGTTCAATACTTGGTTGACACGTATTGAGATTTGCCATATTCTTAAAGTACTTTAAGTGAAGTGATAACATCTTTGGCGAAACAAGAGCTTCATTGAATAGATAATCCTTTACGACCGAAATAAAGAGGCAGAACGAGATAATAGGACAGTAGATAGACTAGAAACTGGTAAATAGTCTTCATCGTTCGTAATAACGCATTTTCGAGCTGTGTGCTCCTTGTCTCTTCGAATTTAGAGAAGATGAGTACTCGATTTCCCGGGTATCAAAACCTTTGTTCGACCGTTCTCAATCGATCAAACTGGTGCTTTAATTTATCTCATTCTTATCGTAAGAAAATATAGAGTTTGGCGGTGATCATGATTCCACAGCTGAAAATCCCTCGAATAATCACATAAATTCATCCTATTGACAAAACCGTCGATATGTTGCCCGCGGTCGGTAATCCCGTTATACCGTAGTAACCTTGTAAGAGCATCGTACGATATTATTTTCGATCTCGGATCGACGACAGCCGCACGGTCGGAACATTGTCCTGGGGAACGATTGGTGGAGCTTCTGATTATTGAGCCGCTCGAGATAGATTATCGGGCTCATTGTTAACTGAGTTTTGTGCTCTGGCTACGCAAGAGGACTCTCCTCGAATATATATATATATTTCTCCTCGTAGTAGACATATTTCAATCTAACACCCAAATAAGGCCCCACGGTGGGCGCCAATTGATCTTACGTAGTTTCGTATATGATCAAAGAGGTGTAGAAATAACTAAAGTTACGATTGAATGAATGAAAGATCAATAATATGTGTATTCCGAACGTGAGAGTACATATTACAAGTAATGGGGTCCTATTTGAGCATTATAGGATGCCGTACAAGCTAGAGGAATAATACATAATAAGTGACCTATGCTAACTTTCCAAGATGGCTCCGAGCAGCAGTCTTCGAGCAGAGAGCACATGGGAAAGCGTGTCAGCCCCCCTTCCTTCATAAATGCTCGTGGTATTTATAGTTGAAATGGCGGGCTAGCTGGTCCATCCGCAGGGATATATTTCTCGGCCCAAAGGCTTGGGCCTGTGATCGGCCCAACAGTAATCTCCGATCATGAGCTCTATCTTGGTTGACCGGATTGCCAGAAGTTGTGATTTGGACTTCAACTATACACTTCCAAGGTAGGGATTCATGTTCTTCGCTTCTATTAAGGCTTCTCAAAGTAGATTCCAAAATATCCCTCATCACCTCCCTTAACTAAATAACCTTCAGTGCACTCCATCTTCATCTTTATCCAACAATCTCTTCAGAGCGTTCCAATGATCTTTGCTTGAATTGCTCGTGTACCTACTCAATTTATTGACTGAGTAAGCGATGTCTATCCTCGTGCAATTCATGATATACATGAGACATCCAATGATACGAGCATACTCGTTTTTTGATACAATATCACCTTTATTTTTGTGTTAAACAAGAGATGGAAAAAACGGAGTATTTGTTCCCTTAATTCCATAGTTTTTAAATCTTTCAAGCACTTTATCCACGTACTGCGACTGAGATAATATAATCACATCCGGTGATCTTGTTATCTTAATTCCCAAAATAACATCCGCTTCACCGAGGTCTTTCATATCAAAGTGTTTTGTTAATATTTTCTTTACGGACTTAATAACATCCATATTAGTCCCAAGTATTAACATGTCGTCTACATATATACATATTATGACAGTTGCTTGTCCAAATTGTTTAATATAGATACACTTGTCGCATTCATTGATTTGAAAACCATTGTTAATCGTGACACTATCAAATTTTTCGTGCCATTGTTTAGGAGCTTGTTTAAGGCCATAAAGAGATCGAACAAGTTTGCATACTTTCTTCTCTTTGCATTTAACAATGAAACCCTCTGGTTGCTCCATATATATTTCCTCATTCAATTCTCCATTGAGGAAAGACATTTTAACATCCATTTGATGTATCTCTAGATTATAAATAGCTGCTAAAGCTATTAATTTCCTAATGGATGTTATCCTAGTCCCTGGTGAATAGGTATCAAAGAAGTATGTTCTCTTCTTTTGACTATAGCCTTTGGCTACTAATCTAGCCTCATAATTATCAATTGAACTATCGGGTTTTAGTTTCTTTTTAAAAATCCATTTACACCAATTGGCTTACTTCCCTTGGGAAGATCAGCCAGCTCCCAAGTATTATTACTTAGAATGGACTGTAATTCATTGTCTATTGCCTCTTTCCAATAAGAGGAATCAAGAATAGACATGACTTCAGTATATGTTTTGGGATCATCTTCTAACATATAAGTTAAGAAATCTAGTCCAAAGGATTTAGCCATTTTAGCTCGGGGCTCGTCAGACTCATCAGGAAGCTCGTTACTGATTTGAGAATCTTTTTCTTTAGAAATTGATTCGTATGACCAGTGATCAACAACCTCGTTACTGATTTGAGAATTATCTTCCTTAGAAATTAATTCATATGGTCTCTTATGAGAAGTAACATCCGAGTTCTTCTTATGTGGAAATACATTCTCGAAGAATGTAGCATCACGTGATTCAATTATAGTATTCACGTGTATGTTGCTTACTTCAGATTTGAACACTAAAAATCTGTAAGCGCTACTATTTTCCGCATGACCTATATAGTAGCAATCCACGGTTTTTGGTCCAATTTTTTGTCCAATTTTTTCCTTCTTAGGTCTTGGTACAGCTATCTTTGCCAAGCACCCCCATACTTTGAGGTATTTATAACTTGGTTGTCTACCTTTCCATAGCTCATACAGAATAGTATCATTTTTCTTGTGCGGAACTCTATTTAATATATGGTTAGCCATAAATAGAGCTCCCCCCCCCCCCCACAAATTCTTAGGTAAACCCGAATTCAAAAGTAATACATTGATCATGTCTCTTATGGTTCGGTTTTTCCTTTCGGCTACTCCATTTGATTGAGGTGAGTATGGTGCCGTTGTTTGGTGAATTATCCCCGACTCGGCACACAACTGTGCAAAGGGATATTCGTATTCACCACCTCTATCAGATCTAAGAATTTTTATCTTCTTATTTAACTGATTTTCCACTTCAGCCTTGTATCTAACGAAGGCATTTATTGCTTCCTTTTTCTTACTCAATAAGTAAACGTAGCAATAACGTGTACAATCATCAATAAATATGAAGAAGTACTTTTTCGCTCCTCGAGTTGGAGTTGACTTGAGATTGCACAAGTCTGTGTGAATTAGCTCTAATGGTTGTGAGCTCCTTTCCACTGAAGGGAAAGGTTGTTTCGCAAACTTTGCCTCAATGCAAATTTCACACTTATAAGATTTATCAATATCAAATTTAGGAATTAATCCTATGTTTGCTAAATTTTTCATTTTTCTAAAATTAATGTGACCTAATCTATCATGCCAAAGTAAAGTGGACTCAAGCAAGTAAGCAGAATTATTATTATTATTATTAATAAACTTATCGTTTTTGCCAATAACGACTACATTAGCCTTAAATAGGCTATCACAAAGATATCCTTTGTCTTCATACATACCCCCCTTGGTCAGCACAAATTTATCTGACTCAAAGGCTAAGCTAAAACCTTTCTTAGTTAGGACAGAACGAGAAATTAAATTATTCCTAATGTCCGGGACATGAAGAACTTCATTGAGAGTAACATATTTTCCTGAGGTAAATTTGAGAACCACTTTGCCTTGTCATTCCACCACGGAGTGAGCATCATTTCCCATGTACAACTTATCTTCATGATCAAACTTTTTGTATGAAGTGAACATGTTTATGTCATAGCAAATGTGATGGGTAGCTCCAGTATCCACCCACCAGCCTTTGGATTCACTTGTCAGGAAGCCTTTTGATTCACTTGTCAGGAATGCTTCAGCAACTGCAGATAAGTGCATGTTATCGATGTCAGATGGAGCTAGGTTAATGCTAACATTTGCTTCATCCTTTGGCTGAGCACGGCTACGACAATCCTTTGCAAGATGTCCATTTTTTCCACATGTGAAGCAAGCACCATTGAACTTTCGTTTCTTGTTACCCTTTTGTCCTTTGTTGGAGGTATTCGCTTTACGCTTGCTTTTCTTTGAGCCTTCTACTACATGAACCTTAGCCCCTCCGGGCTGAGGCATAGCAACATAGTTACTGCCGCCCTTGTCAGTATACCGATTATTTTCCTCGGTTTTAAGATATTCTGTGAGATCTTGCAGATTCCACTTTGCAACAGATTTCTTTTGCCTTAAGTGATGCTTGAACCCCGTCCAACCAGGAGGGAGCTTGCCAATGATGCAAGCAACCAAGTAAGGCTCGCTAAGTTCATGCCCTTCAACTAAGATATCATGAATCATATTCTGGAGTTCTTCCACTTGCTCATTCACAGTCTTACTGTCAACCATTCGATAAAATTGAAATTTATCCACCACGAATTTTCTGTAGCCTGCATCTTCAGTCTTAAACTTTTTGGCTAAACTTTCCAACAAGAGTTTACTAGTCTTAAAGTGATTATAAATCTTGTACAAAGATTCGTCCAAATATCTAAGAATGTAATTTCGGCATATAAAATCCGAGTGATTCCAAGCTTTTATCACAAGGGCCATTTCTTCAAGTTCCTCCAGACTGGCTCCCTCCTTTGGTTTAGGTACCTCCTCAGTGAGAAACATAGCCATGCTCAAGGATGTGATGTAAACGTACATCTTATTTTGCCACGTTGCAAAATCAATCCCTTTGAACTTGAATGGTGGTACCACTGGCGGAGCAGCAACTTTCAGTGTTTCGACCACTGCACTATTTGTTGCCATCTACACAAATGAATTAAAGAGATTAAATATATTGTCTTAAGATTGTTGAAAAATGTTTAAAACAGTCTGTGTATATAAAATATTATAGAATATTTTATATTTCTAAGTACCATAGCAAATTATTTATAAAACTTTATAAAATACTTTATATTAT
>CM064880.1:33223861-33303046 GCA_003313485.2 Penstemon barbatus
CCGGTGGGGTATTTTTCCGAGTGATACGCTTAAGGTTATTGTTCCGCTGGGGATGATTTCGGACCCTCCGAATCCTATTAACGGCGTAGCTACTTTCTGCAGGTTCATCTGTCCCAAGTTCATTTGGGCTAAAACTTCTCGGGAGATGATATTGGCTGAGCTCCCATTATCGATCAGGATCCTCTTGACATTGTAGTTTGCTATTTCTAGCGAGATTACCATCGGGAAGTCGGGGTTATCCGCTTTGGTGTCCCAGACGATATTTTTAGGTACTTCACCTTCGTTAAAGCTGATCGGCTGATCGTTTGATGACCTGCTTTCCAGGGTCCAAATTTCTTTTGGGTATTTTGAGTTTCCAATTATGGATCGGGCTGTCCTTCGTCGGGCGTTACGACTATCTCCACCCGCGGGCCCCCCGGATATCGTATGGATAGTCCCATTGATCTGGTCGTGATTCAACTCCTGAGTAGGTCGACGTTCAGGTGACCTTCGATGAGAACTTCTCCTTTGATTACCGTTCCGAGGGCTTCTACTTCTTTCCCTTTTGCGATTATCTCGTTCTATGTATTCGTCTAGTTTTCCTTGTTCGATCAGTTTTTCAACTTCTCTCTTAAGGTGAAAACAATTTTCCGTTCGATGTCCATGTGCCCTATGGTACTTACAGTATTGATCGTAGTTTCGAGACCCTGGTCTTGGCTGAGTGATTTTCCTCGCCTCGGGAATCCAGTTATTTCTTTCTAGAACTTCCAATATTTCTTCCATTGGAGCATTTAACCTTGGGTGTTCCACTTGATTCACCCTGCTTCTGATTGGTTGTTCAGGGTTTCTTGGTCTTTGGTAGTAATTAGGTTGTCTTTCTTGGTCGGCTTTGCTGTATTCCAATCGCTGGAAAACGTTACCTCTCCTGGAAGATCGCTCGTAATCCAAGGATCTTTGGGCAGGAATCCTGTCATGCCGTTTGGAGCCTGAAGCTGTGGCTTTGTTTTTGTTTTTATCCTTAAAGGAATTCATCTCTTCTTGGGTCATATACTTAGACGCCAAGCTCATGATGTCGGCAAACGTTCTCGGTTGTTTTCGACTGAGGGCGTTTCCGAACTGCCTGTTTTTAGTGAGGTCGAAGAGGATAGAAATTATGTAATCGATATTTGGAGAATCGATTTTGAGTAGTTCTACGTTAAATCTGGCCAACCAGTTCCTTAGGGATTCTCCTTCTTGTTGATGTATGGTTCCTAGGTAGCTCATTGGGAGTTTTTGTCTTTTCTGACTGGCAAACTGCTGCGTCAGTTTATTGCATAATTCCCGGAAACTGAATATAGAGTTGGCCGGCTGTTTGGCAAACCAATCTAGCGCGAGTCCTTCGAATGTGGTCACCATTAACATGGCGGTGAATTCGGCAGAGTGGGCATATAAATTCATTATGTTCGTGAAGCTAAAAATATAATCATCCGGGTCGGTTGTTCCATCATATCGGGGTAATCTTCCTGGGACCTGTCCCGTGGATTGTGCCTCTTTTATTTCCCTGCAGAAAGGAGAACAAGCCGCAAGGCTTTCCTGGAGTTCCGCAGTTCGGGCCCATGGGTTTTGAACAGATCGTAGGCGTTGTTCGAGTCGCTCCTGTACCATCCTCTCGATTTCCCTTTCCGAGAATCGAGTCGCTCGTGGCCGATCTGGGATTACATCATCTATGTCATCCTCGATAGGGATTATTGTTCGTTCCTTCGATCCACTGCGAACCGCCTGTGGCTTTCTTCGACCTGGTTTTCTTCGGGGATGGTTATCGGAGGGTTTAGAATTTCCCTGCTGTGGGCTGTGTAGCGAGCGTCGCTCACTTGCTGGGCTGTCCGCTTGTTGAGAGGTTTGTTCGTTTGGCCTTGGCACTCCTGGTGCAGGAGTTGTCCTGGCAGCCGTAACGTTTCGAGGAATTTGATCTAGTACAAGTAATTCTTCTGGAGAAAGTGATTTGAAGAGCATAGCTATTTGTCGCAGTTTCTCCTGAGCGCCCGGGAGAGGAACGGGGATTTCGGGGCCTTCTGGTTCTTCCCGTATGGCACCGGAAGGCCTCCTTGGGGTCCCTGCTGTCGGGGGTGTGTATCTTGGACATTCTCGTCGGTATTGGGAACGTTATTATCGTTGTATGGGGGGGGGGGGGTTTCGATATTTATATATGTTTATAGGGCTCTGTTACTTTATTCCGGATGGATCGATTACAAAGAAAAGCAATATTCAAGAACAAGAAGTAAAACCACAAACAAAGCTAAGAACACATCGATATGGAGATCAAAAGCTATGAATAATATTGAATCTTATTCAGTTGTGCTGTAGTAAGCAGTGTATAATCATGTATTCTTGGAGTTGAGGGATTTTGTCGTTGTTTAATACAAAGATTAACTAGGTATTTATATAATGTTAAACCTAGCGTTACAAGGTAACATAGTCCTAATAGGACTCGGCCCAAATATACTTCTTGGGTCCGGAGTATTGTCTTTTGATCGAAGAGAGCTGTATTCGGCCGGGTCGATGAGATGATCTTGAATCAGCCTGATTTGGTCGAACCGATCTCAAGTTCTTTAGTCGATCGTACAGTATGTAGGGTGCGAAATAGCCCCCATCAGCTGACCACTAATCTGATGGTTACTTAGCTGATTTTTGTCAAAATCAGTTTTAATACCAGAATACTTGCAGCGGATTATAAAGTATTTTTCACAAGTATACTTAGTAGTTTGAAAATTTTATTTCTCAGTTTTATAAAAACTCCTTTAAACCTTTTTCAAACAGTTAATCAAGTGTTTTATGCATATCTGAAAATATGCAAGTAAAAGCAATGTAAAAACACAAAAATTTTTATAGTGGTTATATGGATTTAAATACCCTTTAGTCCACTCTTCCAAGTCACACAGATCTTGGGTTATACTAAGAACACAAAGTAGTTAGTACACTCTGCTTGCGTCGAACAACAAATGAAACGACCACAAGTGCGCAATAGGAAATCACAAAGAAGACCTATTCTACAGAGTCTTATCACTCACAAAGACGGATAAGAACTCCTCACTACTCTTTTCTCTCTTACAGATTCACTCAGAAAATATTTTCTTGAACTTCAACGGCTTCTGTCAAACTTTCAGCAGACGAGTGAGTTGTTCTTGAGCTTTTGAGACTTAGAAAATATTTTGCTTCGAATTCAATCTCTCAGACGTCTCTTCAGCTATTTATAGTCACTCTTTGAATTTTGTCCGTTGAAGAGAGACAAAATTCAAATATCTTGATTTCTGGTCCTTAAAATCTGCGAACGGCTCTCCGCACAGTGACAGTACTGCAGACTGTACTATCTGTCAGGCAGCATTAAATGCACCAAGCTGATACGAGGTCTTTCTTCAATCATTTGTCTTTAATAACCTTGTACTTCAGCATTTATTACTTTCAGGGGCATTTATTACCGTTGGGTAGACTTCTTGATCCTTTCCACTTGGCTGATCGAAAGTGCAAGTCTGATGATGAACGGAGCTGATCCCAAATTTGAACAAATCTGATTTGAGTCGGCTGATCTTCACCAGTCTGATTTCTTTCCTTCAGCAGATCAGTAGTCTTCTGAACCTTGAATCTTTGACCCTTCTGATAGTCTTCTTAATTGGTCAAAATTCTTCTAAGAGTTTTTACAACTAAGTTTTCCATACTTAGCTGATCTTAGGTTTTGGAAATCATCAAAACTACCCTTTACTAATTGACTTCAGTGCTTTTCATCTTCATCCTTATCCAACAATTTCCCCCTTTTTGATGATGACAAAACTTCAGCTAAGTACCTGTTTTACCTATACTAAAGTTTTGATCCTCAAAATTTTCTGAGATAGAAAAGATGTGTTCGAAACAGAACTTGTACTTTTTATTGATAATATAATAATGATTACAAGTTACAATTTCTGTTCAGATAAGATGACTGAAAAAAAAATAAAGATAAATGATTACAAAGGATTTGCCTATACTAACTATCAGCTTCTTCATCATCTCCTTCAAGCACTTCTTCATATTCATATGAAGATTCTTCTTCATCTTCATCTTCAACTTCATCAGCATCTTCATCTAAGAGTAGATTAGACTTTGCAGCTTCCATCTTATCCTTGATTTCCTGCTCTTTTGCAAACTCATCTATCTTTCTCTTGATTCTCTCTTCATTTTTGTATTTTGTGTAGGGCTCTGGTTGTTCTCCATCAGAATCCTTGGATTTAGCTGTTTCTTTAGCTTTGTCCTTGGATTCTTCAGCAGCTTCTTCTTTGCCTTCTACTTTTTCAGTCTCTTCAGCAGCTTTAGTCTTTTCAGGTGCAATGGCAGCAGCTTCCTCAGCTTTTTCCTCTTCCTTCTTCTCTTCCCCCTTTTCGTCATCATCAGAATTGGTGACACTAGCAGGTCTGATAGGAGGGTTGAGTGCAACCGACTGAATCTTCAATGCCGCACATACAGCCTTCAAGTTCTGATTTACTACATCATGGCTGGCAGTTAGATGATTGAGAGAGGTGCTGATGGTGTCATTCTGATCATCAATGTTGAGTTGCGTAGTGGTAAGTTCTTCACGTATAACATCTCCAGCTTTATTAACTTTCTGCAACAGACCAACATTAACTAATTTCTCTTCGTTGCTGATTTTGATGAAGGTTGCAGTGAGATTAGCTATGTTTTTTTCAGCTCTCTTCAAGGCAGTATGAAGATGATTGACATCAGCCTTCACATCTTCATTATTTCTGTTCATTTCTACAACACTCTGAGTCATCTGCATAGTATGATCCTCAGGCAGAGGAAAATTATCAATGGCATTCTTGATTGTTCTTGCAGTAAGTAATTGCATGTGCTCAAGTTGTAATATGTTAGACTCTGCCAATTCTTGCTGCAATTTCTTCAACTGCGTGTTGTTCTTTTCTTCCATTTCCTTCATTGAATTTTCCATTAACAGCTGGAAGGCTTCCATCAATGATGAAGCAGAATGAGCAGCAACTTGATCTTCTTCACTCTCCTGGTGGATAGGAGCATCATTCAGGTCAATCTCCTGATCAGCTTTGGACTCCTTAGCTTTCCACTCAAGTGCTAAGGGTTCATCAGCAGCTTTGGGCTGATCAGTTACATCTTCAAAGACTTTACTTATGATTTTGCCGTCATCAGTAAAGGTTGTTGTTTGACGGATTTGTCTTACAACAGGCCATAGCTTTGGTGCAGAAGCCTTTACCTTAGGCATTTCATAGTAATCTCTTACTTCTTTGCCAAACGTGATATGTTGAATGCTTGGCAGCGAGGGCAGCTCACTTGACGAACCTTGCTGATATCTTGACTTAGCAGCCCATCTCTTCAAGGCAGTCATAACAGCAATTTGAATGGCCCTTTCAACAACATCTTCAGATTTTCTTCTCTTTGCAGGCAAAGTATTCTCAATAATCTTGGCCTCCTCTGTTGCAAAATCCTTTGCATATTGATGCATAGCATCCCGTACAAAATCAAGATCCAAGGCTTGTTGAATGGAATCAGTCTTCAGCCATTGAAGAACCCACTTTTCTTCATTAGCTAGATCCTTCCAACTCAGAAGCTCTTCAACAGACTTGTTCAATCTATAGTCTCTCCACTTCATGTACCTTGGCTTCTCATGAGTGAACAAAGTCTTGAGCATCAGTTTCTGATCAAAATAGGCTAAGGCCTTCTCAAACCTGTTGAAGATAGATTTATCAGAATTGATAATGTCAAATGATCGTCTAACTTCAAACTTAGCATTTGGCTTGACAGTGCCAGTAGGCATCTTTGGCTTAGCTTCTTTGGATTCCCCAATCTTAATCCCTCCAGCATGAACAGGTCCATGAGCATCAGTCTTGCTTATCTCAAGGACCATAGCAAGTTCAACTTCTTCAGCAGCCTTCCTCTCTGCTTCAGACATTTTTCTCCTTTCTTCATCCTTTGCTGCTTGAATCTTGCTAAGTTCTAAAGCCTTTTTCTCTTCCAGTTCGTCCCTCTTTCTCTGCTCAGCTTCCTCTCTCTTCTTTTTGTCAGCAGCAGAGATTTTCTTTCTTTTGATAAGGATTTTTCTTTTTCCTTATCAGCTTTGGCAGGAGCAGGACCAGCAGATGCAATAGGTGCAGCTGCTATGGGGCTGATGATCATCACATCTTGATATGATCATCTTGAGGTTTAGCTACCTCAGCTATTGGTTTTTCTTGAGCTGTCTGTTGCGCATCAATCTGTTCAGCAGCAGACGTTTCCTCAGCAGCAACAGGCCTCTCTGCTGAATGAGGGCTTTCTCTCACCAAATCTGTTAACTTAGTAGGTGAGTCAATGAAAGTCATTCTTTTTCTTACAGTTCTTCTTGCCCTTCCTTGAATATCACGAATTTGACTTCTGGTCCTGTGAGCAACATTCTCATCAGGACGTTCAGCAGATGGAGTTCTTGAAGAAGAAGCAGGAGAAATATTTTGTATTTCCGCGGTAGTCTGATTTATGATGGCATCAGCTACCTCCTTTGCTTCAGACTTATATGTTCTGGCTTCAACAACTGGCTGGGTTGTTTGAACAGAAGTCTTTACTTTCTTCTTTTGAGCCACTTCTTTAGGCTCATCAGCTTTCTTCTTAATAGCAAGCTGAGCTGTTTTCACCAATCTCCTTTGCTTTTTGGCAGGAACCTCTTCCTTTGGTTCCTCCAAATCTTCATCAGCTTCGACCTCATCAGCTTTCCTCTTCAGAACAGGCACATACTTTGCCATTGCCTTAGCAGTATGGATTTCCTTCCCACTTGTCATTTGACAGCCCATGCTGTGAAGGAGATAGCTTAAAGTAATCCTGTGATTGGTCTGCTGAGAAGACTTCTTTCCTTTCTTCTCATGAAAGTGAGCCAGGATATACCAGACGTCAACCGACCAGTTCACTTCCAAAGAGTAATAAATGGCAAGCATGATGTTGAATCTTTTCATTGTAACAGCATCCAAAGAGAATGTGCAATTCTCTATCAGCTTCGCGACCATATCAGCAATGCGCTGATACTCGTCTTTCAGTTGCCTCTTTTTGATGTTGCCAGTCAACATCTCTCATTCTTTGGCACAGATGGCCCAGAATTCTTGAAGCTTTTCTTCAGCAAGAGTGGTGACGTCATGTCGACCACTGTTTGGCAAGCCAAAAGTCTCATGGAGTATAGCAGGGGTTATGACTACAGATTTTCCCCCAACAGTGGCTTTGATCTCCATTTTCATGAAATCCACTTCAGCTGATCCGTAATACTGCAACACTTCGTCCTTCCAGACCAGACCTTCATGCAACTCCATAAAATTCACAAGTGAAGCAGCCTTGAATTTCTCCAACAGTTGCTTCATCAAATCCGTACCAGATTGATAGTATGCATCGTAGACAAGATACATACCCTCCGCATTTGCTTCAACACCAGAACTCATCTTGAATCTGTGGAAGTTAGTGAAATAGCAGGATTTGCAGAAAGTAGAGTGCAAGGAAATTTTTCTCAAAAATGCTCTAAATATATTTGGGTGCATAAAGATCGACAAGTCTGACAGATATGGATTTATAGAGTTAGGGTATTTCGGTTTCCGTGATATCAGCCAACCGTTAGATCCGTTTCTTGTCAGTCCTGATCGTGCGGCGTCAGTGACGCGTTTTCAAATTCAAAAAGCATTTAATGACAGGCGGGAATGCGAACCGCCTTACTATACTTATAAAAGCGTGTTTTAGATAAAACGTTTTTAATATACTTAACTTTTATATAGTTGATCAGACAGGTAATTAAAATACTTATCTGATGGGACTACCGTCCTGATGACAAAGCTGTTATCAGTGAAAGCCAATACTGATAACCTTCCTCGGCTGTTTGTCAATCCAGCTAGATAATTAATCTTCAATCTTCAAGACTTTAATCTTCTGATGAAAACATAACTTCAACTAAACGTGTACCGCTAGTCGTACACGTTTTCCCTGACTTTAAGAATTAATAAGTTAACTAGTCTGTTGAGAGTTAGTCCTTGAAGATAATATGATGAGTAAGCTGTTGAACTTCAGTCTTCTGATGAGTTCCCCCTCAGCTTATGCATCCAACTTTTGTAGGCCTAGTTCAGCTCTTAGAGTTGAAAACCTTGTCTCACTTAGAGGTTTAGTGAAGATGTCAGCAATCTGATTTTCAGTAAACACATATTCTATCATGACATTTCCTTTCTCCACATGATCTCTAATGAAATGATGTTTGATCTCAATATGCTTAGTCCTTGAATGACTTGTAGTATTCTGAGTAAGGATGATTGCACTTGTATTGTCACAGTAGATAGGTATTCCACTGATTTTTATGTTGTAGTCTTCTAGTTGATGCTTCAACCATAATATTTGTGCACAGCAAGCTCCAGCAGCTATATATTCAGCTGCAGCAGTTGATATAGATACTGAAGTCTGTTTCTTACTCATCCAAGAGATCAGACGACTACCTAAGAACTGACAAGCACCTGTTGTGCTTTTCCTGTCAATCTTGCAGCCAGCAAGGTCAGAATCTGAATATCCAATGAGTTCAAATCCAGATTCCCTAGGATACCCCAATCCCAAATCTTCAGTACCTTTAAGATATTTGAGTATCCTTTTGGCAGCTAGGAGATGAGATTCCTTAGGATTTGATTGATACCTTGCACAAACCCCAACAGAGTACATAATATCAGGTCTGCTAGCTGTTAAGTATAACAGTGACCCAATAATTCCTCTGTACTTGGTTATGTCCACTGATTTGCCATCTTCATCTTTATCCAAACGAAGACTAGTAGACATTGGAATATTAGCAGTAGAGCTAGTTTCCATTACCAAATTTCTTGAACAGATCCTTTGTGTATTTTGCTTGGCTGATGAATAATCCATCAGGCAATTGTCTTACTTGCAAGCCAAAAAAATAATTAAGTTCTCCCATCATGCTCTTTTCAAACTTGTTCTGCATCAGCTTCGAGAACTTATCACACATCTGTTGATTTGTTGAACCAAAAATGATGTCGTCCACATATATTTGCACAAGCAAAATATGTTCTTCCCATTCAATAGTGAACAGGGTCTTGTCAACCTTACCTTTACGAAATCCTTTAATTAAAATAAAATTAGATAGGGTATCATACCATGCTCTTGGAGCCTGTTTCAGTCCATGGAGGGCTTTCTTCAGACGATACACCTTGTCTTCTTCTTGATAAGCTTCAAATCCAGGTGGTTGTTTAACATAAACTTCTTCTTGCAATTCTCCATTGAGAAAAACTGATTTCACATCCATCTGATAGACTGTGAAATTCTTATGAGCAGCATAAGCAAGAAAGAGTCTGATAGCCTCTAATCTTGCTACTGGTGCAAAAGTTTCATCAAAGTCAATACATTTTTCTTGACAATAGCTTTTGAAAACTAATCTTGCTTTATTTCTGGTGACCACACCATCTTCATTCATTTTGTTCCTGAATACCCATTTAGTGCCAATTACTCTTTGATGACTTGGTCTAGGAACTAAGTACCAGACTTCATTCCTTTCAAATTGATTTAGCTCTTCTTGCATAGTTTCAATCCAATTTGAATCACTAAGAGCTTCTTCAATCTGTTTGGGCTCAATTTGAGATAGGAAGCTAACAAACATTGCTTCACTTGCAGCAGCTCTCCTTCTCTTTACTTTATCCAAAGGATCACCAATCACCAGCTCTGGTGGGTGATTCTTGAGCCATCTAAGATCAGGTTGCAAATCATAATGTTGTCCTTTGTTTTGATCTTGCAACACTACTGTTGGAGTTCCAGTAGTAGTCTGTTGAACAGTCTCTGGTCTGTCAACTGTTTGCAACTCCTCTATTAGACAATCAACATTGTGATTTTGAACAGAACTTGAGTTTGCGCTGAGTTTAGATCAGGTAGTATGATGGGAATATATTCTTCATTCTTTTCAACACTCAATTTCTAAAAATCAGTAGACAGATTCTGATCAGTATTTTGATTCTTTTAAGAGATTGACTATGTTCATCAATTACTACATGAATGGATTCTTCTATAAGTAAAGTTCTTTTGTTAAAGACTCTATAAGCTTTACTAATAGTAGAATATCCTACAAAAACTGCTTCATCAGCCTTTTCTGCAAAAGCAGTAAGGTGATTTTTCCCATTATTTAAGACAAAGCATTTACAACCAAAAATTCTAAAGTAAGGAATGTTTGGCTTTCTGTTGTTCCAAACTTCATATGGAGTCTTGTTTTGGTGCTTGTTGATCATGCATCTGTTTTGGGTAAAGCATGCTGTATTTGTTGATTCTGCCCAAAATCTTTGAGGCAGCTTAGCTTCAGCTATCATGGTTCTGGTAGCTTCTTTCAGAGTTCTGTTTCTCCTTTCAGCAACTCCATTCTGTTGAGGGGTTCTGGCAGCAGAGTACTCATGGCTGATTCATCTGGCATACAATACTCTTCAGCAGTAGAGTTTGTAAATTCAGTCCCTCTATCTGATCTGATCTTCAGTATTTTCATACTCTTTTTATTCTGAATTTGCTCCATCAGATTTGTAAGATGCTTCTTGGTCTCACTTTTCTTCTTCATGAAAATCACCCAAGTGTATCTTGAATAATCATCCACAACAGCTAGGCAGTATTTATTTCCACCGTTGCTGATTGGATCAATAGGTTCAAATAAGTCCATATGTAGCAGCTCCAAGATCCTTCCGGATGATTGGTGCTTCTTGCTTTTGAATGATGACTTGATTTGTTTACCCTTCTGACATACGTCACAAAGCTTATCTTTTCTCATGACTGTCTTTGGAATTCCTTCTACCAGATCATTCTTGATAAGTTTGTTGATGGTCTTGAAATTCACATGATTCATTCTTATGTGCCACAGCCAACTGACTTCACTTGGTGTTGATGCCACCAAACAAACACTTGAATTCTTGTCAACAGAATTTCAGTCCACTGTGTAGACATTCCCTTGTCGTCTTCCAGATAAAATGACCTTCTTTGTTCCAATCTGTTCAACGTAGCACTTATCTGTTGAGAAGATGACTGAATATCCTTTGTCACAAAATTGACTTATGCAAATTGTATTTGAGGCCTTTAACATAAGAGACGTCAGATATCTCAATGTTGCCTTTGATCAGCTTTTCACTTGCTACAATCTTGCCTTCCTTGCTGTCTCCAAACGTCACATTTGGACCATCCACAGCAACAACATCAGTCAGCTCATGTATGTTTCCACACATGTGTCTTGAACAGCCACTGTCCAAGTACTAGGTCTTCTCTACTTTACTCCTACTCCTAATCCTAACCTACAAAACAAAATAAAATTGTTTTAGGTACCCTTATGGAGAGGGTCCTAAAGGATTAGTTCCACCTTTGACAACCCAAGATGTTGATGTCTTATGCTTCTTAGGTTTCTGAGTTTCAGCAGGAGCATGAACAGTTTTGCCTTTATCACGTTTATCAGATATGTCATGTTGTTGATAATCAGCATGATAAGGATATTGTTCATAAGCAGAATAAGATGCATGATAAGCATGATATGCATGCATTGGATAAGCAGGATATTCTGCATAGTAAGTTGGAAATTGAGGTGCATGATACATAGGAGGATATGCAGCAGGTTGCACATAATAAAACTCATTTCCATACCAAGCATTTTGATTTTTCTTGATTTTATGCTTCTTTGGTTTACTAGATGCTTGCTCATTAACAGACGACTTAGTTTTATCACTAGTCTTATTGGTTTTAGTCTTATTAGAAGACTTCCTAGGACTCTTCTATTTGGACTTACCAGTTTGTTTTCCTACACTAGGCTCTTTGCTCTTTTTAGCCTTAGGAGTTTTTGACTCCTTTAAAACTTTCTCAGGTGAAGCAGGTTTAGTAGCTGAACATACAAAATGACCTTACTGTTGTCAGCTGATATAAATTTTTCAGTATGGTTCAGTTCTAACTTATCCTAATCTAAAGGTGTCTTCTGTTTACTAGTGATAAGAGTGGATGCAACAGTTGACTTTTCATGAGACTCAATTGACTTTTCAAGTTCCATGATTTTTCCTTTAAGGACTTCACATTCAGCTTTCAGAGATTCATTTTCTTGCTCAAGCTGTTTGTATTCATCTGATTCTTTTGGCTTTTCAGCCTTAAGTTTCAGTGAACTGTTTTGCTCTCTTAGCAATATCATCTCTTCCTTAAGCTTTGTAAATGCTTCGGCAATACTTGTATTGTTAAGCATCGTTTGTTCAAATGAATTAAATAATTCATTATCAAGAGGAGTTTCCTCATCATCCTCAGAGCCATCAGATTCCTTAGCCATCAGGCAGAGAAGAGCAGGTCTTTCTTCATCAGAAGTGTCTGAATCCGAATCTGATGAGTAGATAGCAGCTAGCTTTTCCGTTTCTGCCACCAGCACCTAGCCTTTCTGATGCTTTCTTTCTTTTCTGATTCTCTTTTCTTCTTCAGTGTACTTTTCAGCTTTAGGATATGGGCAGTCTCTGATGAAATGACCCAGTTTCCTACAGTTATAGCACATCATTTTAGATTTATAAGAATCTTTATCTTGAGAAGAAGAAGTAGGGTTAGAAGTAGAAGCATTGTTGTATTTGTTCTTCTTTTTTCGCTTGTAGAACTTCTTGAAATTATTCATTAGCAATGCTACGTCTCCAGCAGTGTACTCCTTTTTGTTGAGTATTGTGGCTTCATCAGATGAGTCCACATCTTTGCTTTTATGGGCTGACCTTCTAGGATTTTCAGCAGCAACTAGGGCAGCTGTGGGACTTGAAGTAGAGGTTTCTTCAACACCCATTCTTGGCAGTTTATACTCGTATGCCTTGAGTACTGAGAACAGCTCGGTGAGTGAGATCTTTCCCAAGTCTCTTGACTCTTCCATGGCTGTCACCTTCATAACTTCGGAGGTAGAGCCTTCAGTACTCTGACGGTTACCTCCTTATCAGTGAAGGTTTTTCCAAGCTTTAAAACTTCATTCAGCGTCATTGTAAACCTTGTATCCATCTGATCAATGGTTTCCGCAGACTTCATCTTGAAGTTGTCCAGCTTTTCTAGAGCAACACTTAGCTGATGCTCTTTAATGGCGTCGTTTCCTTCGCTCATGTCACGAACCTTATCCCACATTTCTTTGGCAGTCTTGCAATGCTTGACTTTGTCAAATCTGTCGTTGTCAAGGGCCTTGGTCATGATGAAACGGCCAACTTTATCCAGATTGTACAGCTTGATTTCTTCAGCTGTCATCTCTGTTAAGTCTTTCTCCACAACTATATCAACTTCATCAACCGTGATAGTCCTGGTGAATTTGAATGGACCTTTGATGATGCATGTATACATGTTATCATTGTAGGCAGCTAAGAAGATCTCCATTCTGATCTTCCAGTCTTCAAAGCTCATACCAGCTATGTGTGGAACATGGCTGATACAGTCCATTTTTCAAAAATTTTAATTTTTCAAAAATATGCTTTTTTGAAAAAGTTTGAAAATCTTTGAAAAACACTTGGATCAAGCTCGTTGATCAGGCAGCTGATTCTAATGAACCGCCTGCTCTGATACCACTTGTTGGTCCCAAGTGGTCAGATGAGGTCTAGAGGGGGGGGGGGGGTGAATAGACCTCTGAAACTTTTTAATCAAATTTTAACTTTAAAACTGTTTCTCAACCTTAAACAGACTAAGCTGATACAGAACAGTAAGTTTGCAAGGCTGATCACGAACAAATCTTTGAACAGCTTTGCTGACCACTAATTTGATGGTTACTTAGCTGATTTTTGTCAAAATCAGCTTTAATACCAGAATACTTGCAGCGGATTTATAAAGTGTTTTTCACAAGTATAATTAGTAGTTTGAAAAATTTAATCCCCAGTTTTATAAAAACTCCTTTAAACCTTTTTCAAACAGTTAATCAAGTGTTTTATGCATATCTGAAAATATGCAAGTAAAAGCAATGTGAAAACACAAGAATTTTTATAGTGGTTATATGGATTTAAATATCCTTTAGTCCACTCTTCCAAGTCACACAGATCTTGGGTTATACTAAGAACACAAAGTAGTTAGTACACTTTGCTTGCGTTGAACAACAAATGAAACGACCACAAGTGCGCATTAGGAAATCACAAAGAAGACCTATTCTACAGAGTCTTATCACTCACAAAGATGGATAAGAACTCCTCACAACTCTTTTCTCTCTTACAGATTCACTCAGAAAATGTTTTCTTGAACTTCAACGGCTTCTGTCAACAAATGACTTTCAGCAGACGAGTGAGCTGTTCTTGAGCTTTTGAGACATAGAAAATATTTTGCTTCGAATTCAATCTCTCAGAAGTTGTGTGATTAATTTTCTTCCTTCGTCTCTTCAACTATTTATAGTCACTCTTTGAATTTTGTCCGTTGAAGAGAGACAAAATTCAAATCTCTTGATTTCTGGTCCTTAAAATCCGCGAACGGCTCTCTGCACGGTGACAGTTGATAACTCGGTGAAAATAGAGTTATCGCGTATACTTTTTAGGTTTAAATGATTGTTTTTCTTGAATAATTGTGAGTTGTTTGGGATGTTATTGCATATTTTACTTTTTAGAGTCGATTCACGAATTTAATCTAGTTTTGAGAATAATCTTTGATTTTTGGCACTAATTCGACTTATTCTCTTGTAGGAGATAAAATGGGCCATTAAAGTTTGTAACCAAGTGAAAGTGAACAATGTCAAATATCAAAGGGGTCAAAAGGATACAAAGGAAAGAGAACAGGGGCTGAAAATGCAATTAGAGTCCATAATTGTAGAAATTGTAGTTGATGCGGCAGACTTGAGCGATAATGGGCTGGTGGCCCATTTGTGAAGACTTTTGAAGATTAAAAGAATCCTAATACATGTAGGACTCGGAAGAGAGAAATAAAAAGGCGAGAAGAGAAGAAAAAATCACAACACAACACATCACATTAGAGAAAAAGAGAAGACACGCAAGATCAAGGAGAAAGAAGCGCATATCACACTTTTTGCTATTTTTCGTATTCCTTTATTAGAGAAGACTATGAACTCCTCTTTTATTGTTTATTTCGTTAATTTTAGCATGAATTAATTTCGTTTAGTCTAGGGTTTTTACGGATCCATGTTATGCAAATAATGTTTTAGTTTCTTTTCTAGTTTTAATTTAGTGATTTTCGACTTTGATTATCGATATTCGTTTATCTAATTTTGTGCTAATTTACTGTCAAATTGACTGGCCACCTATTTGATTGTTTACTTTTCTTGATTGAACCTGGGAAGGGAATATTAAGAATAGAAGAGGAATTAGGTAGTGGGTTGCTTGTTAGTATAGGAATATACCCAACACGCCCATATCCAAATTAGGTTATATAATTCATGCATGTTATTAATTCTACTAACTTAGGAATAAGAATAGTAAGTTAATTGCATAGGTTCTTAGGTGATTCGGAAGACACTTAAGGATAGAAGTGAACCCTAGGATAGCGAATAAGAATCACTAGTTAAAATTAGGGAGTTAATTAACATTAGGAGCATAACATAGGTGAAGTTTAACTCTAGACCCTTGTCTCATTGATTGTCTTCTTAAGCACTTTAATCATCATTTTAGATTAGTTATTTTTCTAGTTTTAGTAGTTAATAAATAAACAAACCAACAATATTTTAGCCTAGTTGAATTAGAATAAGAATTAAGTTAGGGAATCTGGTACAATTTTTAGTTTCAAGTCCTCGTGGGTTCGACACTCAACTTACTCTTTATTACTTTTGCGATACGTGCACTTGCGTTTATTTGCGTGTGTAAAATCCGCAACAACAGTACTGCCGACTGTACTATCTGTCAGTCAGCATTAAATGCACCAAGCTGATACGAGGTCTTTCTTCAATCATTTGTCTTTAATAACCTTGTACTTCAGCATTTATTACTTCCAGGGACATTTATTACCGCTGGGTAGACTTCTTGATCCTTTCTACTTGGCTGATCGAAAGTGCAAGTCTGATGATGAACGGAGCTGATCCCAAATTTGAACAAATCTGATTTGAGTCGGCTGATCTTCACCAGTATGATTTCTTTCCTTCGGCAGATCAGTAGTCTTCTGGACCTTGAATCTTTGACCCTCCTGATAGTCTTCTTAATTGGTCAAAATTCTTCTAATGGTTTTTACAACTAAGTTTTCCATACTTAGCTGATCTTAGGTTTTGGAAATCATCAAAACCACCCTTTACTAATTGACTTCAGTGCTTTTCATATTCATCCTTATCCAACAATATTGTATTTAAACTTTAATTTATTCAGTGATAAAAAAAGTAATAAATAAATAAATAAGAAAGAAAAAAAATTATGGACCGGAAACTAAATTAACACTTTTGTATTTTGTAACTTTCTCATTTTTTATTTCAACAAGATGTGTATCAAATTTGTATTAAGTTCCTTTTTTTTAATCTTAATATTGGAGTGGATTTACCCAATTTATATAAACAGATTCACTTATTTTTTATATTGATGCACATGTCCAGTTTATATATTTTCGTTCATTCATATATCTATGAGATCTTATAATTAATTCAGGGCATGAGTGTAATAAAATATGAGCATGCTATATATGTTAATTAATAACAAAAGTATGATTCCTCAAAATAATTGCCAAAATTAAATTTAAAAACCTAGACTGAACATCTGTATAAAATGCAATCTCCGAGTATTGTACAACCCATCATCTAAATTTCAAACAATCTAATCTTTTGTAACATATCTATTTTGAAAAACTATGACAATGGAGAAGATTTATGCATTCATATTTGTCCTCAATTGCTTCCTAAACATTTATCCAGGTACCATATCTATTTTTGAAACCATTAACATACTTGTAGATTGACCACTCTCCTAATATATAGTGTTGTAGAAATAGTGCTACTTGATTGCATAACAAAGTTGCCCATAATAATTTGAGCTAGAATTTTCTTATTTCGATATTTGTCACTTTGATTTGTAACATTTTTTCTTTTTCTTTTTTGTTATGAAGGTGCAAGGGCAATAGGCATCAACTATGGACTAAATGGTGATGATTTTTCATCACCATCCAACGTTATTTCACTACTACAATCAAGAAACATCTCAAAAGTTTGACTTTTTGCACCAAACACCGTTGTCCTAACAGCCCTAAAAGATTCCGGCATAGACGTAATCCTTGGTACCGAAAACCAAAACCTACGATCCTTTGCCTCCGACCCATCGGCGGCAACTTCATGGGTCAACACCAACGTCGTCCCATATGCCTCATCACTAAACTTCGAATACATAGCCGTGGGGAACGAAGTCATTCCAAGCGACCTAGCCCAATACGTACCCTCCGCCATGCAAAACATCGATGCAGCCATATTAAATGCCGATTTTGCCATACCCGTTAGTCACGCTGTTTCCATGAGCGTAATGGGCCCATCTTTTCCTCCATCAAATGGTGTCTTCTCTACCGAAGCCTCTCCGATAATAACAGAAATTCTAAAATTCTTGTCATCCAAAAATAGCTCACTTTTAGTCAACACACATGGTTTCCACGTCAAAGCGGCCCGAATAATGTACAATTAAAGTACGCCCTTATAGATGACGCTGCTAAACCAGTCACCGATAATTCTCTAACTTATCAAAACCTATTTGATGCTATGGTAGATACAGTTTATGCTGGAATGAAAAAGGTTGGTGTATCTAATGTTGATATTGTCGTGGCAGAAACTGGGTGGCCCACTGCTGGAACTACCGACGCAACAATTGAAATGCTCAGAAATTTAATAGTAACTTAATTAAACTTTTGCTTCGGGAAAAGGAACGCCACGAAAACCAGGCAAAGTTGTAGAGGCATATATATATGCACTTTTCAATGAAAATCTCAAACCAGAAGATGTGGAGCGAAATTGGGGACTGTTTTTCCTAATATGACTGAAGTTTATCATGTGGAACTGATTTTGCATCAGACTAGTCCTAATTACCTTATTTAATTAGATAAATTTCTAGTCACATATGAGATATTTAGCAAGTACTCACTTGGTATTACAGATTAATGATATTATTTCATATTAGCATTGTTTGTTTATTACTTTGTAAACTAGTAATTCATAAATTTGGTTGTCTCACATATATCAAAGCATAATAAAACAACATGCAAATAGATTTTGCCTCTTATTCTAAATTGTCACTAATTGTGCTACCAAACAAGTTAAGAAAACTTACGGTATATTATAATATTCATATAACACATTTGTCAACATTAATCTCTTCTTTACTTCTTATTTGGTACCATAGATACAAAAAGTGAGTTGATCTATAAACATTACAAGAAAATTGAATTTTATTGATAAAATATATTAAGTGATGATGTAGATATTGTCACTCTTCGTAAGTTGAACTATTACTGACAAGTGTGTGACAAATTGTCAATGTTTACAAACAAGTGAAGCTAAATATTGTCACTAATGTCAATTTTAGTGTATCAGTATCACTAAATGTTTATAGTGAGAATTTTTTTATAATCATATTGTCACTAATATGTTTATTAAAATTATTTTCGTACTAATTTTTAATACGTTCCAATCTTGTCACTTTATATATGTAGAAATGACATTTCAACATTAGCATTTAATATTTTGTCGTTAAAATTAAATTAAGACAAATTATCACACACTTAACCCTATCATAATATAAAATTCATATCCACAGATTTTTTTAGGAGATGTGTTAGGTTCAAATTGCTTGACGGGAGGAGCAGAAGAAAAGAGCTAGGGTAAATTTGAAAGGAGTGAATAGGAAACTAATTCATTATGTTATTTTAAATAGGCAATTTAATTCCCTATGATAAATATAAGGACAAAATATATCCCTGTGATATCCTAAATAGGCAATTTAACTTCATCTGATAAGAAAAGGGGCAAAATACCTCTCTGTGTTTTTATAAAAGCACATTGTCTCCCTCTTTTTTAGTGAGATGTATTTTGAAAAGAAAAATGTATTTTTTTTAAAATATTAAAATTATTTTGATGGTTGTTGTTTGAAAAATATTGATGAGAGAGGAAATAGTATGTCCATAATAAATAAGAGAGAATACTTTATCATTTTCTCTTTTTGACTTATACTCTCTTTGTCCCATTTATTTTGTTCAATTTGTTACAGTATCTGCTCAAACTTTTATATCTTTTAAATGACTTATCATATTAAATTATTTATATTTGTGATGTATGAAATATTTTAGATAGGATTATGCTAGCATCACAGACCATAATATTAAATTGCAAAAAAACTCATAACTAATCATCAAATAAAAATAAATCCTATCTATAAAATAAACACTAAACCATAAACCCTAAACCCTAAAACCCTAGACCTTAAAATCTTAAACCCTAAACCCTAAATAAATATTATGTAATAAACTCTAAATTCTAGGCATTGGAAATACTTTTAATTGTGAGTTTATATTTTTATTGTAATTTTTGAGATATTTTATACTCTAATATTAATAAATGATAAATTAACATTTAAAAGTAATGAATTATTTTTATATGAGTAATATCGTATAATTTAGGTGTTCTTTTGTAATTTTTAAAAGTTGAGATATTTATATTCAAACATTGATGAATGTTCAATTATCATTTGGAAAGGATTGAATTATTTTTTATTTGAGTAATATCGAAATGTTTTGATCTCTTTTGTAATTTTGAAAGTTGATTGGGTTGTTATTAAATTATAAAAATTATTTCAAGAAGAAACTTGTTAAACAGGTAGCAGGTATAACAATTAATTTTAAATACATAAAACATGGATTTTACAAAGGGTTGTGAAACTATAGGTTGTGATATAATAATTTTCCTTTTAAATATTAATATATATGGTATCACATGATATTATCAACTTATTAGTAAAATATATTAATTAAATTATTTATTATAATTTTATAAATTTAGTCAAGTTGATCAATTGACCGTACCAGTAGAATAAAAGAATTGGGATGGAGGGAGTAATAATTAAGAAATAAAATTATGCATTAGGTGACTCATTGAGTTTTAAAGGGTAGAACAGAGAAAATATAAAAATTGCTCTGGCATTATGGAATTAGCTCTGGCTAAATCAACAATCTAAACATTAAAATAAGCTGAAATTCCCTTTAGAGCATGACGGGGTAATCTAATCCTTTACGGCGAATTTCGGAATGGTTCCTTTGACTATTAATTCATGGATGGGTTTCTTTTTTTTTTTTAGTATGATTAAATGGTTTAATACTTCAGATCCAAAATTTCTATATGTATGGTTCCTTTGCTATTAATTCATGGCGGAAAGTAACCATTACTCAATCATATAAAATCCCTTCGATAGTTGAAAGGCAAAATTGCAAAAATGGTCCTAAATTAATTGGATTTTCATCCCAAAGTATTCAACTTGGCGAATTTTGTCACGTAATTTAATACTTTTCTGGAATATCGTCCAACCGTTAATTATAAGACGGAAATTGCACATTTGCTGTTAGATTATCACATGGCTGCTTACGTGTCATGACGTGGTAAATTTTAACAAGAATAATTATATAATATTGCAGAATTCGTCTCAAACTATTTACAAGATTGAACGGTCATTTTCATTAAATTAAAAATTTAATATTGGGACTAAATTCATACAAAATGGTAAATTATGGGACAAAATTCGGCGAGTTGATATAGTTTGGGACAAAAAATCAATATTAGTAATTAGTTTAGGACGAAAATCCAAAATCACTAATTAGTTTGAGACTTTGAAATATAAAAATTGCCGGAGAGGAACCACTACCCAATCATATAACATGACGGAGTATATTGAGCTCATTTTGAAATTCCCGTATGTTTATTGTGTATTATTGTAATTCATGTCAATGATATCGGAATAATTCAAATTAATGATGTTTACCCTATAATTTATGATGAACACACATTACAAAGTGATACTGATAACTTAAGGGAAAAAAATAGATCCATTCAAAACAACTCATATCAGTGAAAAGGTATCTCAAGCAACTATTCCTTAGGCCATCTCCAATGGAGAGTACCAAGCCCGGGGCTTCGGAGCCCCGAGCCAGCCCTGCCCCCTCCCCCCGAGACCTGTCTGATCGTCTCCAATGGCAGGGCTCCAAAATGAAATTAATTCTATTTTGAAGACTTGTCCACTCTCACCTATACTTTTAGTTTTGATTTTGATTTTAATATTAATATTAATAATAGTAATAATTTTTAGTACTTGTAATTAAATTATTAATTATATTAAAATATTAAAATTAAAGAGAGTAAATAATTAAGTAAATTATAATTACTACATAATACGAAATACAACAAACAAGGAAGGGAAATTGTTGGGCACCCAAACTGAGTGTGCGGGTGACATCAATTGTCCTGTGGCACCCAAACTGAGTGTGCGGGTGGAGTCACAATCGAATATCGTGGGCGCTTGTATGAATACACTATAAGGGAAAGGTATGTGCATTTTCTAACACCAATTGATTTTGGGGCAAGTGGTAGCGCCTGAGGTCCTACAAGTGGTATCAGAGCCAAGGTCACGTGTTCGATTCCCAACAGGAGCAATTGCTGAGGGGGAGATTGTTGGGCACCCAAACTGAGTGTGCGGGTGACATCAATTGTCCCGTGGCACCCAAACTGAATGTGCGGGTGGAGTCACAATCGAATATCGTGGGCGCTTATATGAATGCACTATAAGGGAAGGTTATGCGCATTTCCTAACACCAATTGGTTTTAGGGCAAGTGGTAGTGCCTGAGTTCCTACAGAAATACAACAAACAAGAAAGAAAATACAAGAAATCAGATTAAATAAACGACAAACAAATGAAAATATAACATTTTACCGATTTCTCCTCTGAAACCAGTCGGCTCTTTCATTCAATGAATCTCCAAATAAGTCCCGAGGAAGATTTTTATTTTTTATTTCTCTTCTTCGATCTGTTCTTCCAATACGCCTTTGTATCTGGAGTAAATGAAGAGCAGTCCATCGACATAAACCGTTCATCCTGTAATGATATTATCACTAACATTCTCGTTGCTTCTTCGTCCCATTGACGTTGAATCATCTTCATATGCTTTCTCTCTCGTCCAGCCTCTACCAGAAATGTAGTTTCTCTCATGGCCGCCATTTTTTCCTTTCTAAGTCAATATTACCATATGAACTACTCGATAAAGCCTTCCATTTTCCCTTCTTGGTTTTTTTGTTACCAATAGGTCTTTCAAATCATTCACTCGATTGGAGTATGTGGGGAGTCTCGGGATGATCATCGTCCACCAATATTGTAGTTAAATGATTAAATTTTTAATTACAATAAAAGAAATTAAAATAAAATGGACTATTTATTTATTAATGAATGTCCATAAATAAATTTAATACAATTCTAATAAATTATTAATAATTTTAATTTTAAAAAAAATTATTTTATTATATTAAATAATCAAATTAAAAATTGGTGACTACATATATTTATTAAATGGTTACAATAACACATTTTATTAAATAATTCAATTCTACAAATTTAATTTAATTAGGAGGAAATAACAAAACAATTAAAAGAAAAAAAAAAAAAAAGAGGAACCGGTCAGGTGCCGCCACTTGGCGGCACCTGACTTAAAGAGGCGCGCCCCTCTTCTTCCCCAATCCAGCCACGTGACCCCAGGGCTGGACTCAGGGCTCCGCTGCCCTGCGCCCAGCCCGTTCCCGCCCGATGTCTGCCCCGCCCCGCCCCACGCCCCTACGCCATTGGAGATGACTCCGCCGCTGCAGCGTTGCCCTGCCTCCAGCCAGACCATCTCCATTGGAGATGGCCTTACGATCTCACCCCTCCTTTTCAAATTCTCTATGTTGCGTCTGCATATTGATTTCACTCTCATTCTCAGGCATTTATTTCTTTCTTCGGTTTGGGGGGCGAGATTTTTTTAATTATAAACTCGATATATTTTTTGATGTTGTGATAACATGACAATTAAATAAATATAAAGTATCAATGTGTTTTGATCCAATAAAAGTTAATATACTAAGCCTGCGTTCGGTTGCCGAGAGACCCAGTTGGGGCAATAGTTGTCAGGGTCCAATTATTCAGTCGGCCCAATTGTTTAATGGTCCGTTCGGCAGATTAAAGTGGCCCAATTAATAATTTAATCGGCCCAGATTCAAATCCGATCGGTTGACCCAATTATCTTTTGTTGACAGTTTTGCCCCTGGGCTGCGACAAGATCAATCCGTTCATTTGGTTTAATCACGTCCCTTGAATTGAGGTATATCAATTCTTTAGGGTTACAATTGAGAGTCTCATTTCAATTCTCCCCGTTTCTCTCACCCACGACGGCAATGCTAGGTTTTTTCCGTTCTGCTCTTCTCCTTCAATCCCGACCAATTGTTCAGTATTTTTCATCCACCTTTGTCTTTTGCTCTGGTTGCCTCTTCATATAAAATCTTCTGTTCTCTTTCAACCCCGACGCCGCAAAGTAGGGGTTCATGTGTTCACCGTCCGATTTGAAGGGCCTGCGTGATTAGGGTTTCATGTGGGTCAGGGTTTCGACGATTGCGTTCTTTCTCTTACTCTGTTGCCTCCTCATATAAAATCTTATGTTCTCTTTCACTCCCGACGCTGCAAATTAGGGTTTCATGTGTTCACCGTCCGATTTTAAGGGCCTGCGTGATTAGGGTTTCAATTGGGTTAGGATTTCAACGGTTGCATTTCACCATATAAGGTAATTGTGGCTAATTTTCATTTTTGTATAATAATTTTGAAGTATGAAGCTTTATTACGTCTTAGGGTTCCTTCCCCTTCCAAAATTAGGGATTTCCATCGCCATTTGATGATTGGTGATATTTGACCTTCCTAACCTATAATTTATGTTCGTTTATTTTATATTTGACAATTTATTGTATATTTTGTGTTCTGGCAGCAATGTCCTCACAATCTACATCAAATGTCAGTTTGGGGATTGCACACTATTTCTGCGGGCTTCGCGTGATAATATATACTTCCTTGACGAAGGTGAACCCTGGTCGGTGATTCTCGTGCTGCCAGCGTTTGACGGTATGAATAATTTGTTTGAATTGAATTTGTTTGAAATGCATGATTTCTAATTGATGCATTTTGTTAAACATTGTAGGATGAACGATGTGATTACTTTGAATGGATTGATCCAGTAATGTGTGATAGGTCCCGTATAATTATCCCTGGCTTGCTAACACGAGTCAATCTTGCCGAGGCTGAAAATACATGTCTTCTACGTCGCAAACATGGACTCTCTACACATATGCAAATTCTTGATAATTCTTTGCATGATTTTGAGGCACAAAACATGGCATTGCGTCGCAAGCAAAAGCTTGTGATGATCTGTGCTGTGTTTGTGTTCTTGTTGTATATATGTGCATGATGTGTTTGTGTTGTGGTTTTTTACATGCTTGTTTTGATGGATCTTGCTGACCTATGGAATTACTTCTAGTTTGTGTGTGTCTGGCATGTATATGATGTATATTATTTGGATAGGCTAATTATATTTGTTGTTCTCTGTGTTTCTTTGGCCCAATCTATAGTCTTTTGTACCTATGTCATCTATGTTTAATATATTAAAAATGCATGTTCTTAGCCACTCTAAAATGTTGTGGATTTCATTGGATGATTGTCTAGCATGTGAGGTAATGCATGTGATAATTGAGAATGCAATTAGTTCTAGAGGATTGGGGGTTTGAAATTCTCATGTATATGCAATAGGTTTGGTGCACTTTTGGTGATATTTGCCAAGTGATGTTTATATGTTTTATAAAAGGCAATCTTTGGACTTTGAGCCTTGTAGTTAAATAATGCATGTGAACTGAATTTGTAAAGTTAAAGTGCCTATCTGCCAGATATCTTTGAAAAACTTAAAAAACCTTGACCAATTTAATGCCCCACTTAAGTAAATTTGGTACATGCCAACATTTTTTTATGCCAAAATCCAACACTGAAGAATCTATATCTTCTGCAAAATTGCAACATCTGAATGATTTGAGCA
Source organism: Penstemon barbatus (assembly GCA_003313485.2). NCBI lineage: Eukaryota > Viridiplantae > Streptophyta > Magnoliopsida > Lamiales > Plantaginaceae > Penstemon > Penstemon barbatus. The sequence continues at coordinate 33,248,826 of CM064880.1, forward strand.
TGAAGTAGTGCTGGTTGTTTGGGGGTTTGGGGGTTTGAATTTCTCATGTTAAATATTTGGGTTTGGTGCACTGTTGGCTGTGCAACACATGTGAATATATATTTGAATTTTGTGTACTCTATCATGAAAGTACCCCCAAAGGGAATATTGGCCAAATAATGTTTACATTTTTATTTTCTGATGGTCTGGTATGTTGAGGTAATGCATGTGATTTTCTGGTAAATCAATTGATATTGTTGGATAATTCATCCTCATGTTGCTGCATTGGGTTTGATGCACATTTGGGTATGCAACACATTGTGAATATATATTTTAGATATATGTGTGCCATATCATGAATGTACCCCCAAAGGGATTATTGGCCAGATGATGTTTACATTTTTTAATTCTGATGGTCTTGTAGGTTGAAGTGATGCATGTGATCATTGTGAATACTAAAAGTTGTTACTGCTTGTTTGGGGAATTGATTATGATGTTTTATCCTTTGTGTTTGATGCACTGTTGGGTATTGAAGTTTGAAAAAATGTTTGTTCCCTGTGTACTTAGTTATGAATACTTGTCTTGGTAGACTGAACGCAGCCTTAAGTTGATTTTGGCCAAGTGATGATTTGAAGGAAATCTTTCTGATGGTCTGGTATGTTGAGGTAATGCATGTGATTTTCTGGTAAATCAATTGATACTGTTGGATAATTCATCCTCATGTTGTTGTTTGGGTTTGGTGCACATTTGGATATGCAACACATTGTGAATATATATTTGAGATAAGTGTGCCCTATCATGAATGTACCCCTAAATGGATTATTGGCCAAATGATGTTTACATTTTTTAATTCTTATGGTCTTGTATGTTGAGGTGATGCATGTGATCATTGTGAATACTAAAAGTTGTTACTGTTTGTTTGGGGAATTGATTATGATGTTTTATCCTTTGTGTTTGATGCACTGTTGGGTATTGAAGTTTGAAAAAATGTTTGTTCCCTGTGTACTCATTTATGAATATTTGTCTTGGTAGACTGGACTCAGTCTTATGTTTATTTTGACCAAATGATGATTTGAAGGAAACCTTTCTGATGGTTTTGTATGTTTGAAAATTAAAACCATAATTTTTTTTTTATTTTATCTTTCAAATATGGGGTTATGTTTATATGAATTGATGATAATATTTTGTGCATGGAAATATTATCCAGTGTGTATGCATTTTACATCATATGTGTAAAACTCCCTACAGATTAATGCATGATCTCATGTGTAAAAATGTTTACATGGTACATATATATACAGAGAATTATATGGTATTGGCAGACTAAAAATTTGGGAAGTATTATAACTTCTCCCTCTGATGTAATTGGTTCTACATTAGTTTACTATTTCTTGGATATGGACAGTTTTTTTTTTTAATTGCACTGCACTTCCCAATAAAGTGGGGCGGTTTCCCAATTAAATGAATGACCATTTAATGCTTTATTTGACCCTTTGATTATTTTACTTAAATGCATTGCTTGTCCATTGGTATTTTTTGCATGTCTTCATAGATACAATCTAACTTTTATTTATTACGATTGTTGAACCCAACCCCTTTATATATTCTCACATCATACTTCAGTTTTCTTCATCTCCTTCATTCTTCAACCCAAAAGATAGAAAACAGTGTAAGTTACTTAACAAAATTCATTTTAATTAAATTTGTTTCATTTAATTTTTTATCTTGGTCTAATGCGGTTGTTTCCAATGGCAGTTTGCCACTATGCTGAGGACACGTAGGATGCGGAGTTTGGAATCTAAGATGAATGATGGCTGGACTTTCGAAGAAAATGCAAGGTTTGTCAACTTGCTTCATGAAGAATGCAAATGTCTGCCTTGTTTCATCCCAAATGTCTGCCTTGTACGACCGTAGGTTCAGTTTACCTGGCATTAAAAGAAAGGTTCACCACATGAAAAAGAGGAACCAGGCTTTCAACGAGTTTCTGGAATTTCTAAAGTTAAAGTGCCTATCTCCCAGATATCTTTAAAAACTTGTAAATCCTTGACCAATTTAATGCCCCACTTAAGTAAATTTGCTACATGCCAAAAAAAACTTCATGCCAAAACCCAACACTGAAGAATCTAAATCTTCTGCAAAAATGCAACATCTGAATGATTTGATAACACATAGGGTCTACTTTTTAAAATTGTACATAGGTCCCCATAATAATAATAAAAATTCAAATGCACCCCACATTACTAGTATAAATTCAACCCCATGTCCATAACAATTTATGTGCATCAAAACCCCTTATTAGTGCTGATAATCCAGTTCTTGAAACTTTTTTTGTTTCTCAAACATGTCCATTATTTTTCCTCATCCTCAATCTTTTTTTTTACTCGGAAAAATGGACAAAAGAAATTGATGATTATTTAATTGTGTTTTTAGCTACTGAATCTTATTACGCAAATGGAATTTTTATTTATGGTGTTGGTCACGTGATGAAGAGAGCTCGTGATGAGGTGAACGTGTTCTTCTGTCGTTCTTTCACTACAAAGGACATAATGATTAAAGTCAACTGCCTCAAACATTGACATGCCCTATTTTCACACCTAAGGACCATTTCTAGATATTACTTGATTCCTGATTAAGGCTTCAATATTCGCTTAAGATCTTCTTCTATCGTTTCCCGCTTAACAATAACCCTCAACTCCCCTTCATCTTGAGGCTTACTCATATTTACCAATTGACTCGTAGGAACGGACTGACTCACCGGACTGACTCATCGGACTCAAATTTGTCGGCTGACCCAAATAGGGAACTTCAGTCTTCCCCATAATACTTATTTCTAGTTTTGTTTATAGTTATTTGGTATTTTGTTAAAACTTGGGATTTTATTTTCGTTGTAGGAGACTCCATTTTATGAAGCATATTGTCACGGACTTAAACTTCTCGAAAGTTACCGTGCGGCACTTAGCCACTAACGCCTCTAGCAATCGTTCCGCCCCTCTGTCGGAATTGGCTAAGTCAGCCTCGCCTTGTCCCTAAGAAGGTTTCTAATTAAGTTGGAAGGAAAGAAAAGTGTACAAGTGAGAACTTAAGGAATGCTCTTATATTCACTACTTGGAGAATGCTTGGATTGATTACAAATGAAATGCCCTACCCTTATTTATACTTGGAGCATTCCCTATGGATGGCTAGGATTTACTTAATCTAAGGGCTAGGAATAAATCACTAGACCCTTCTACAAAACTCCTACCAAACTAGAACTATGTACAAGTTTCTAGATGGCTCTACTATATACAAGGTGCTTCCATATGTCTCTTGAGCCTTCCACAAGGTTCTAGATCCTTCTGGCGTGTTCTACACTTGTGTAGGCTCTTCCGGTCTTTTCTAGTACCTTCCGACACCTTCCGGACTCTTCCGGACCCATACGGCACCTTTCGGCTTCTTCTTGACCCTTCCGGAGTTGTGTGGAACCTCCCGGAACTCTCTTGAACGTTCCGGACCCATGTGGAACCCTCTAGAGTCCTCGGGAACCTCTAAGGGCTTGTTTGGTTCTTCAAAACGTCCAGGGCCGCCCCTGGGACGCCATAGTGCCACCCGACGGGCCATGTCTTGCCACACTGCCTTCCCGTCGCCCGTATACGTCCCTGCCTTACCTGGGCCGCGCCCCGGGTGATATGTTGTGCGCCCGGCAAGCCCTCTAGCCTTGCCGGTAGTCCCGTGATGTCCCTTTCGGCCCTTGCCTCGATCAAATGCCTTGCTCGCTCGGCTCCCGTGGTCGGGCAAAGTGTTGGGGCGTGACAATATGCCATCAATGGAGAACCAAAATGGAATGACTTGTGCGGAAATTTTGGATACCCGTTCGACTTCCCCGTAGAGCCACCACCCGCGTCCCCAATTAATCTCCAATGGTTCGAGTTAAACGATGCATCACCGATTGTCGGACAAGAAACACCAAAACCTGATCCCATCAACCTGCCTCAGATACAGTTCTCCCCATGCAAAAATGATGATTTTTGGAAAGATATGTCTAACTACAATGGAGCGGAGTCCGAGAATGACGAGGTATCCAAGACTAATAAAACTGTGTCTAAGTGTCTGTGGCCGGATGTGGGGACGTCGAGTGGATTTGATGACGAAAAAAATAATGTTGGAGCATTTATGTAATGTGTGTTTTTAATAGTTTTTAATTTTTATGTAATGTGTGTTTGATTTTATTTTGTTGATTATTTGGGTGTGTGTTTGAATAAATAGTTTGTAAGTGTCTACTATTGAATAATATCATTTTTCATTTTCTAACACTTTCATGCTACTTTTTTGGAACATATTTTGATTTAATAATTTAACATAATTCAAATGTTTACATTCAACACAATATCATGTGCGAAAAACATTGAATCAAGATGCCATGAACTAAATCTATATCCCACAATGAATTACGGTTTTTTCAATAGTATGTACAATACAAATACCCATTCATCCAAGTCAATCAAATCACACGAAATTTTCGAAAAACACAAAGTAAAAAGGTTCGCACAATCATCATAAGGCCAAATATACCCAAATGGCATAAGGCCAAATATACATGAATGGCATAAGGCCAAATATACCCAGAAGTAATATTTATCATCATAAGGCCATCCATACCTAAATGTCATAAGGCCATATCTACCCAAAAGCTCGCAAAATTATCAAATTAAAATTTCGGTAATAATTAGACCCGAATGGCACGAAATCGAAAATAAGTAGTTCATCAAATCATCATAAGTCCCAATAAAGTCAAGTCATTTTGTTGTTTAACATCATGTGGGCGATGTGCTCTCGGTTCTTTTCGTTCGATTTCAAAAATAAACTCACATGTTTCGCATTATCCATAATCTTGAATGAGAGGAAAATGCGGTTCTCATCGGTGAGAGTGTCAATGCTTTTGAGTGCATTTATAATCTTTTGTGCCTTTTCATCGTAAATATCCTCCTCCTTCGCAAAGTTTTGACTAAGATCACCCCATGCGCATTTTGCGGCAACTAAGAACTACTCCATGTCGCCCCCGTCAGATTCCGGCATAGGCATCTTCCGTTTCCTCTCGACTTTTTCAGTCTTTGTTTTCTCCTTCTTAATCTTCTTTGTCAACCTATATACCTTATGACCCATATTTTGAAACCCCATGTTATACGGTGGAATGTCGGCGATGTTCTTCCCTCCATCCGAAGCATCCGTCGTCAAGTCGACATAAGGACTACTATATACACCATCATTGTTGTTTGTATTCATCATAGGTTCCATACCATTCTTATTTGACGGGTTAACCGGGTTACTCCTAACCAAGTCCTGCACAATTTCGACAAAGTCCTCCGCGCCATCCCCGGTGGCCCTATCCTTTCCAAATATCTCAACCCAGTCCTCGTAATATGGATCAGTCTTAAAACGCATATTGGCAACATCTAAATGTGCCTACGATTGAAAGTGCATAGTTTAAGAAGAATCGGGAAAAAACTGGAATTCGACTGCGCGGGGGGGAGGGGGGGGTTATTTCTAAAAAATGTTAATTAAAGTTACCTTAACATAGAGTGCCCATACATTATCATCAACTGTGATCATTTTTTCAGTTTTGTTCAATCCGAAACCACTGGTCCCTTGCATACCCAAAATTTGGTAATAAGTTTTCTTCCAAACCGTCAGCTGGGAGTTAATTATATGCTTGAGTAATATCTTCGACGCCGGTAGCCTTGCATTAAGTGCAAGTTCTAAGGCTTGCAAGTAGCCCGGACGAAAACCATTATCTGTCTTCCACCCATTTGAGATTAGTTCCTTCAAACAATCTAGCAATACGGCTTCTTCGGCATTGTTCAACAACCTCCGAGAACCTTGGGTCTTCCGTTGGCTTGTAGCCGCGTCACCGTAGCGGGGAATGGAAGACATCTCAATCGGATTATACCTACGTAGTGAACAATTCAAACATAATATACGGTAGACATGGTCATTGTACATAGTTAACAATTCAAACAATTCCAACAACAAATTGAAAAATGTACATCGCATTGTCAATGGATATGCATTATTGTGTAGAAGGCTACAATTCCGAAGATTCGAAAGAATACGGAACAAGTTAAAAAAAATTCTCAATTCTTAGTGACACATACAACATCCATATCTCATTTATTAAAAATAATTAAAATTCACTCGCGCTCGTAGTTCCATTTCATGAACATTTCACGAGCTAAGTTGTCCCCAAAATTGTTCCATGCATGTGACGTCTCAACAACTTCGACGTAGTCATCTCCGTCAAAGTTATTATCATCCTCAAGGTTTTCAAGTGAATCAAAGAATGGATCAAACCCCATAACATCATCGGGCGACGTATTTCGCAAGAAGTTATGAATTAATAACAATGTCATGATCATCCTGGTTTGCGTTTGCAAGGGATAGAAAGCAAGACTCCGCAATGTTGTCCAACGCTTCTTTACTTGGCTAAAAGTGCGCTCAATGACATTTCTAGCTTGACTATGTTTCATGTTAATTTTTTTTTTTGTAATTTTGAGAGGCGTCCATACCAATTCCCCACTCTTTCAAATGATATTGCGTTCCCCTATACGGCGTAAGAAAACCTTCACCCTTCGTATATCCATTGTCACACAAGTAGTACGTTCCTACAATTAATCACATGAATGAGTTGCTATGACATAACCCTTGCAATTAAATTCATAAACTAAATACTAAGTTTTACCCGTAGGCACTTTCAATCCATTTGGCCGATTAATTGCATTCCTTAACACGCGCCCATCCACCGCGGACCCCTCCCAACCGACATGTGCATAGGTGAACAATCCGTTAACATCACAAGCCGCAAGTACATTAGTAGTTAGGTCACCTTTTCGGTTCCTATAACGTGGTCTATCAACCGATGGAACATGAACATATGTTCCGTCTAGTGCCCCAATGCAACCCTATACGTACAAAAAGTCTATTGTAAAGCACAAGTTGAAGAAAAGACCCTATGCAAATCGAAAAATTAAAGTTTTTTCCTTACCGGAAAACAACTCCACCTATCGTGTTCACAATCATTTGGTATTGGATCCGGTTGAGATAATAATATTGGATGGAGCTTCATCAAACATGTCAACACACGGTAGAAACACTTGCTAAAGGTGTCACCGGATCAACGATAATCGGTGGCAACAATACGATTCTTTTTGTGATGAGCAAAAACAGTAAAAAACATGGCAACTTGTTCGCGCACAGAAACATACTAAGTATCCTTTAAACCCCCCACGTTATGTAGGAAACAAACTAACTTATCAAATGAAGTAATATTAAGACGTATATTATCCTTACACCTTATTGTATTTTCAACGGTAATATATTCTAGGTTTTTCATCCACTTACGTTTCCTACGGATTAGGCTATACCGTACGGGTCTTCGACGATTGCGGAGTTGTTTAGCACGAAACCATATTAGAAACACGCATATCTAAAAAAACCGATGAAACATTAACAAAATAAATTGTTTCTTCCGTTCATCCATTTGTATATCCTAAAACAAGTTCCATCCATTTTTAACCAAACACCAACAAACAATCAACCATTTATCAAAACCAACCAAATTTTGTTTCAATAAATTGAGATAATTTTTCTAGAAAATAATATATGACATGTACATAATCATTAAATTTTGACATTACCAACTATAAAACATAATATACAAAATTGTACAAAATAAATAAAATTCGACTAATATAGTGATAAATACACAAAATTATTTCTAGATAAATATATGACATGTCCATAATAAATAAATTTTGACATTACTTAACAAAATACACAAAGTTGTACTAAATACAAAAAATTCCCCAAAATTTATCCATGAATAGACATAATTAATTATAAAATACCCCAAGTTAAATTAGCCAAACAAAATACACAAACTTGTACAAAATACATGAAATTACCCAAAATTCGGCAAAATGGACATAATTAATTATTTAATACATCAAGTTAAATTAGCTACGACCTCCTTCAAATATAGAGACACTCTTCCCTCACCTTCCTCGTCCCTGTACAAGAAATAAAAAAAGTTAGCTAAGAAAAATCTAGAAATTTTTTTGGCAAGGGGGAGAAGTATTTATAAAAATCAACAAGAAATGCGAACAATCCCGAAGCTTGAGCCTCAAAGGGCACTCTTGTTCCTATAAAAACGAAAATTTTGGGGAAAAATTAGAAAAAGTAAATATGCCATTCAAGCTCATGCTATGGTAAAGTTTGAAAAATTAATGAACAAAATGAAACATAGGGGTCATTTATGCAATTTACCCCTTAATTTCACAAAGAAATGAAGCTCTCACCTGGACAGTAGACCAAAGCAAGGGAGAGTTCTTCTGGGCAGTGTTCGAGCAGCTGGGAGAAATGGAGTGGGAGTATTTTTTTTATGTTTTATAGTCTCCGGTAATTTTGTAATTTAATGGAAAAGGAAGGGCAATTTGGACATTTTAGTCTCTGGTAATTTTGTAATTAATTGGAAGGGGAAGGGCAATCTGGTCCGAGAAATCTTAATTTGGGCCATTAAATTACAATCGGAGGGGGGGAGACCAAATTGTAATTGGGCAAATAATCCGGGCTGGCCCACAAATCGGTCCGAATACACCGGTAGCCCGGCTTTTTCAGCCCAACCGAACAACATATTAGCCCTCAATTGAATTTAGTCATGGCCCAATCTCCCCTCAATTGGGGCTTATTCTGGGCAACCGAACGCTACTTAATATTTTTAGGGGTCCAGGGGCGGCGCGAGGGACATTTTCTTGGGGGCTTAAATATTTTTAGGCTTAATATTTGGACGACTACACTTAATATCATTCTCTTATTGTTTGAATAAAATGATAAAGAATTAGTTTTATCCCACATGGATTAGTGTTAACAATGTGACTAACCTATGTTCGAATTATTGTTGGGAGATGTTGTCATGTTATGTATATGATGTTTAAATTAGGCCTAACACATCTATATCTGGGAAACCAAAACAAATAAAATAAAAAGAAAAAATATCTTAAAAAAACAGAATCATTTAAAATTGTAATCATGTTATATTGAGTAGAAATCGTTTGTAATCAAGTTTGTGGTAAAGAAATAATAAGTTTTATCTCCAAAATAAAGTGTTGTCCATTATGCTCTAAAGTTTAATTTTAGTAAATTTACAAAATAAGATGTTTGTTATGCCAAAAACATGAAATGTCTAAAATTAGAATAAGATAAGATAAATATCCCTGCATGAATTGGGGTCCGAACCCCAAGTTGATATTTCTCTCCTCCACCAGATCAATCATAGAGCTACTTTCCTTTATTAAACTTAATAATATTAATTTATCCACATATTTTTCTTTGGTTACCAACAGGTGATTAGTCTAGTGAAAGGGATTAGTCACTACAAAGTAGTGGACTTAGGTTCGAATCCATGTTGGGAGAGGTTCCCACTTTATGTGTTCGATGCGCCTCAAAATATATTAAACCCTTGGGTAACCAAAAAAAATATATATTTTTCTTTGGTTGGCGGGAGATCGCTCCCCCAGCTCTCAAGGCGGTCCGCCCTGGAAGAGTCCATTCAAGAAATTACTGAATTGGAAAAAACATAAAAACATTTTACAATATAAATCTTGTTTTGTTAAAAAAAATGCTATTAAAAAATCAAAATTAATACGAAAAACTCTTTTTTAAAATATTCTTAATGTGTTGTGAATGCATTCATGAAATCAAAATTCATAATCATAGAAATACTTGCACTGGTTCAATTAATCTGCACATAAAGAAAGAAAGAAGGTAAAAAAAATAAAACGACGAAAATTAATTTGCTTAATAAAGAAGAACAATCACACGTGGGGCTCGAACCTTGTCTATTTGGTCAAAATTAAAGGACTGCAATTACCGGGCTAATGAGGAATTTTTTTCCTATATAGCCTTTTACGAAAATTTATTTCCCAATATGACTCAAACTGAAAAGTATTTTCCTAAATGTACCTTTTTGGTAAAATCGTTATTGGCAACATCGATTTTAAGATAAAATCGACACAACCAATATCGATTTATCAGTCACCTCCGAAAATTAAAAAAAACTAAATTTAATAAAACTATGTTGGTCCCAAGTGGTCAGATGAGGTCTAGAGGGGGGGTGAATAGACCTCTGAAAATTTTTTTTACTTTAAAACTTTTCAGTCGTCTGTTAGCAGACTAAGCTGATACAGATCAATAAACCCACTAAGCTGATCGTGAACAAATCTTGAGCAACACAGTTGACCACTTCTCTTATCACTACTTAGCTGATTTCAGCAAAACCCAGCTTTAGAAACAGAATACTTGCAACGGATATTTATAAGTGTTTTTCATAATTAAACTTAGTCTTTGAAAGATTTTATCCCCAGTTTTAACAAACTCCTTTTCGAAATCTTCCTACAGTTTTCTAAAGTGTTTTATGCAATTTTGAATATATGCAAGAAAATAATGCAAGTTAAAAGACAAATTTTTTTATAGTGGTTATATGGATAAAAATCATTTAGTCCATTCTTCCAAGTCACTTAGATCTTGGGTTATACTATAAACATACAGTTTACAATATACTCTACTTATGTCAAAACAACAAATGAAGAGGCCGTAAGCTCACAATAGGAAATCACTAAGAAGACCTATCCTCTGAAGTTAGATCACTCACTAAGATGGATCTACACTTCTCACAACACTCATTTTGCAGTTTTTCACTCAGAAAAGTGATTTATCTTGAACTTCAACTCGGTTCTGCCAACAAATGACTTCACCAGGTGAGTGAGCTGTTCTTGAGACTTAGAGAGATTTTGCTTCGGAAATTATCTCAGAGTTTGTGTTGTTGTTTTCTCTCTCAAGCTCGCGAATTATTTATACTCCAGGTTTGAAAAATGTCCGTTGAAGAAAGACAAGATTCAAATTCCTCGAGTACTGGTCCTTAATTTCTACGAACGGCTCTCTGTACTGCTGCAGTACTGTCAACAGTACTTTTTGTCAGCAGCATTAAATGCACCGAGCTGATACGAGGTTTTTCTTCAATCATTTTCCATTAATACCCTCAGTCTTCAGCATTTATTACTCCAAGTGCATTTATTACCGTTGGAGAGACTTCCTGATCGTCTTCACTTGGCTGATAAGAATCACTAGTCTGATGATGAACTGAGCTGATCCCAAACTTGAACAAATCTGATTTGAGTCGGCTGATTTTCACCAAACTGATTTCTTCCTTCAGCATCAGATCAGTAGTCTTCTGGACCAAACTGAATTTTGACTTGACTGATTTGTCTTTAAGGTTGATCAAAATTCTTCTAAGGGATTTTACTAAGCATTCTTTACTTAGCTGATTAAGATGTTTTGGAAATCATCAAAACCTCCCTTTAACTTCTAAATTTCTTATCTTCTGATCTTCATCTTCATCCAACAATTTTTCCCTTTTTTATGATGACAAAACTTTTCAGCTAAGTACCTGTACCTAGACTAAAGTTTTAATCCTCAAAGATTTCTGAGATAGAAATAATTTGTTGGAGTAAAAACTTGAACTTTTATTGATTGATTTTGAGTACAAGTTACAAGTAGTTACATCAGATGAGCTAACAAGAAAGTAAATTGATACAAGAAAACTTAAGCATTAGTGATCTGATTCATCATCAGTCACTTCTTCTTCAATCTCTATGTATTCTTCTTCTCCATCTTCATCATCAATTTCATCATCTTCTTCATTGGTATCATCAGTTAGAAGGTTCTTCTGAGCAGCTTCCATCTTCTGTTTGCGTTTAGCTTCTTCTGCCTCTGCAATTCTTCTTTTGATGCGTTCCAAGTTTTTGTACTTCACAAATGGATCTAGTTGCTCCTCAGGTGTATCCTTGGTTGCAGCAAGTTCTTTATCAGACTTTACTGGTTCCTTAGATTCTTCTTCCTTCTCATCAGCAACTTCTTTATCAGCAGCCTCCTTAGCATTAGCTACCTTTTCCTCAGCAGCTTCAGCTTTCTTCTTATCATCAACTTTTTCTTCAGCTTCTTTAGCTTGTTTAGGTATAGGCTCTGATTGCTCAGGTACTTGAACAGGTTCAGTTGCTGGAGCTGATTTCTCTTTTTCAGTGGCTGACTTCTCTTCCCCCTTTTTGTCATCATCAGCAGGGTTGAGTTCGGCAGCTGGTATGTTGATAGCAGTGCAGATTCGTCTGATGTTGTCATCCAATATGGCAAGTTGAGATGTATGATGATTGAGTGTAGATTTGAGAGTTCCAGTCTGGTCATTCAGATAATCCATGTTGAGTTGCAAGGTAGCCACCTCATCATGAACCTTTGTTGCAGTTTCATCCAAGTTGCGTATGAACCCCATGTTCTTCTCTGTTTCAGCATCAGCATGCTTGGTGATCAGACTTAAAACATAAGCAATATCTCCTTCATGTCTTTTGAGAGCTGTGTGAGGATGATTGACATTAGACTTCACATCTTCAACGTTCTTGTTTATGCTGATCAGATTCTGAATTAATTGAAGAGAATTATCTGGTGGCAGAGGAAAGTTGTCAAATGCATCTTTGATCAATCTCATGTTTTCCTTCTGCAATCTTCTGTTTTCTTCTTGTATCTCCTTCATCAGCAGTTTATTACTTTCTTCCAAGGACTGATCCAGCAGCATCTGAATGGATTCCATCATTGAAGAGTTCTTATCTGTTGTTGGAATGGAAGTGGAAGCTGATGGTTTTGTTTGGTGGACTGGCACATCTTCTAGAACCTCTTCTTCTTCCTCTTTCTGTTCAGATTCAGAAGTCTCTTGAACAGCTTCATCAACAACAATAGCTCTTGCATCTCCTTGAATATTTTCTTCATCAGTCTTGGCAGCTTCTTGTTGAACAGCAGCCTGTTCTTCCACCTTGATCGTTTTAGGAGTTCCATCAGCTGATATGGTCGTTGTCTGATGGATAACCTTAGTGATTTGAGGCATAGATCCTTGGGCAGATGCCTTAGTCACTTTCTCCTGATACGTGCTGATTTCAGGCCCAAATGTAATATGTTGCACGCTTGGCGGCAGAGATGGAAGGTCACTTGGAGATCCCTTGAAATACCTTGACCTTTCAGACCATTTCTCCAAGGCCTGATAAACAGCTATCAACACTGCTCTTCTGATAGGATCTTCACTCTTTTTCCTCTTTTGAGGCAGTGTATCTTTGATCTTTTTGGCTTCTCTGGCTACTATACCCCTTGTATAATCATGGAAGACATCTCTTACATGATCAGGGTCCAAAGCTTTTGTAATGGAAGAAGTTTGAAAGAAGGATAATACCCATTTTTCTTCATCTTCAAATTCCTTCCAAGCTTTAGTTTCAGCAACAGACTTGTTCACTCTGTAGTTCCTCCATTGATTGTATCTAATCTTCTCTTGAACGAACAGAGTAGCCTGTTGGAGCTTTTTGTTAAAATCTGCAAGGGTGGCTTCAAACCTTGCAAAGGCTCCAGGGTGCTGATTGACTATGTTTAGTGCCCACTTAACAGCGAAGGGACACTTTTCAACCCTTTGGCCTGGGGGAAGGATTTGTCTTGCATTCATAGACTCCCCGATCTTGATTCCTCCAGCTCTTTTTGGTCCGTGAGAATCCTGTTTGCTCAGTTCCAAAGCTTTTGCTATATCAGCATCTTCTAAAGCCTTCAGCTCGGCTTCAGTCATTTTTCTTTTTCTCTCTTCTTTCTCAACTTGCAACTTGCTCAGTCTTACTGCTCTGTCAGAATCTTCCTTATCTTTCTTTGCTGCCAGTTCTTCCTCCCTTTTCTTTTTCTCAGCAGCAGAGATTCTGACTTTGATTATTCTTTTCCTTTTTGGCTTAACAGCAGTAGATGCAGCATCAGTTGGTTCTGGTGCAGCAGTTGAGACAGGAATAGCTGCCTTTGGTTCGATGATCTGCACTTCAGGATCATCTTGAGGTTCAGCAACCTCAGCTATTGAGTAGTTGTTGCAACAGCTGACTTCTTAGAAGCAGTGGTAGTCTTTTTCTCAACTTCAACAGGCCTCTCAGCTGATTGAGGGCCTACCCTAACTAAATCAGATGACTTAGTAGGAGATGGTTGAAAAACCATTTTCCTCTTGGCAATCTTCATGGGAACTACCTTCTCCTGAGCAAGCTTAGATGTTGATGTGTCCTTTAACTTACTCTGTGTTCTTTTTGCAACATTCTTAGCCGGCATATCTTCATAAATGGTTCTAGAGGGTGAACCATAAGCCATTTTCTCTATTTCCCTTGTTGTCTAATTAATGATATTATCAGCAGCAATCTCCTCTTATGTTCTGGCTTTAACAGCTGGCTTAGCTGTTTGAACAGAAGGTTCAGAAATAGTTACTTTCCTCTTCTTACTAACAGCCTTCTTCTTAGGCTCAACAGGTGACTCTTCAGCAGCCTTTCTCTTTGTAACTCCTTTCACAGGCTGATAGTAAAGCATAGCCTTTGAATTGTGGACAGGTTTTCCATTCGTCAGTCCACATCCAAGAATAGAGAACAGGTGACTTAGGAATATCCTGTGATGGGTATTCCCCTTCTTGTTTTGATTCGCCAGGATGTACCAGACGACAACAGCCCAGTTCACTTCAAACCCATAGTGAACTGCAATCATTGAGTGAAATCTCTTCATTGGAATATTGTCCAAAGAAAAGGTGCAATTTTCAACAATCTTAGCAACCATATCAACCAGAACTCCTGTTCTTTAGGTTCAGCCAAAGTGGACAGGTATGTTCTTCCCTTCAAAGACAAACCGTACTTCTTATTCAGCAGCTTAGGAGTGATACATATATCAACTCATCCAACCTTCGCCTTGATCTCCAGTTTGTTGAAGTCAGTCGCATCTTTGGTTCCATAAACTCCACAATCTGGTCCTTGAAGACCATCTCTTCATGAGCCTCCATGAAGTCAACCAACGTAGCAGCTTTGAATTTCTCCAAAATTTCCTTCATCAAGTCGGTCCAGTTTTGTGATATGTATCATACATAAGATACATACCTTCAGCCTTAGCGTATTGTGATTGTGAACTCGTGATGACTGATCTGAAAGAGATTAGTAGAGCGAGAGTAGATTTGCAGTAAAATGAGAGCAAAAATTATCTTTGAATGCCTTAGAAATTTTTTAGGGTGCGTAAAAGATCAGTGAGCTGATAAGATCTGAATTTAAAGAGGTGAGAGCGTTGGTTTCCGTGTTTCATGCGAACCGTTAGATCAGTTATCTGTCAGTTTTGATCGTGGGGCGATATTTACATGATTCAAAATTCAAAAAAGCATTTAATGACTGGCGGGAATGCGAACCGCCTCAGTCGACTTATAAAAGCGTGTTTTAAAATATAGCTTTTTTAAATAACATCACTTTATATAATTAATCAGACGAGTAAGCTAATACTTATCTGATCGGACGTGTGTTCTGAAAACATGTATTACTAGTGAAAGCCAATAACTAGTAATCTTCCTTTGCTGTTTCTCAATCCAGAAAAATAATTAATCTTCAATCTTCAAGAATTAAGAACTTCTCTGATGAAAACTTAACTTTAACTAACTTTCATCAACAAATTTCATCATTTAATCACAAGTACCGCTAGTTTTACACGTTCCCCCTGACTTTAAGAATCCATAAGTTAACTAATCTGTTGAGAGTTAAGCTTGAAGACGATAAGATGAGTAAGCTGATAAACTCCAGTCTTCTGATGAGTTCCCCCTCAGCTTATGCATCTAAATTTAATAGTCCTAGTTCAGCTCTCAAAGTTGAAAACCTTGCATCACTTAGTGGTTTAGTGAATATGTCAGCAATCTGATTGTCAGTATGAACATACTCTATTATAACATTTCCTTTTTCCACATGATCTCTGATGAAATGATGTTTGATCTCAATATGCTTAGTTCTTGAGTGACTTGTAGTGTTCTGAGTAAGAGAGATTGCACTTGTATTGTCACAGTAGATTGGTATTTCACTAATCTTGGTTGTTATCTTCTAGTTGATGCTTCAACCATAGTATATGTGCACAACATGCTCCAGCAGCTATGTACTCAGCTTCAACAGTATGGATCCTGAAGTCTGTTACTTACTCATCCATGAGATCAGACGACTACCCAAGAATTGACAGGCACCTGTTGTACTCTTCCTATCAATCTTGCAGCCAGCAAGGTCAGAATCTGAATATCCTATCAGCTCAAATCCAGATTCCCTAGGGTAATATAATCCCAGTTCTTGAGTGCCTTTAAGGTATCTAAGTATCCATTTGGCAGCCAGGAGATGAGATTCCTTAGGATTTGATTGATATCTCGCACAAACCCCAACAGAGTACATGATATCAGGTCTGCTAGCTGGTAGATATAATAGTGACCCCATTATGCCTTTGTACTTGGTTATATCTACTGATTTGCCATCTTCATCTTTATTCAAACGAAGTTCAGTAGACATTGGAACACTAACAGTAGAGCTAGTTTCCATACCAAATTTCTTAAACATATCTTTTGTGTATTTAGCTTGGTTAATGAATATTCCATCAGGCAACTGTCTTACTTGCAAACCAAGAAAATAGTTAAGTTCACCCATCATGCTCATTTCAAACTTGTTCTGCATCAGCTTGGAGAACTTATCACACATCTGTTGATTTGTTGAACAAAAAATAGTATTGTCCACATATATTTGCACTAATAATATATGATATTCTCATTCAACAGTAAACAAGGTCTTGTCTACCTTACCTTTACAAAATCCTTTAATTAAAATAAAATTAGATAGGGTATCATACCATGCTCTTGGAGCCTGTTTCAGTCCATAGAGGGCTTTCTTCAGACGATATACCTTGTCTCCTTCTTCATAAGCTTTAAATCCAGGAGGTTGTTCAACATATACTTCTTCTTACAATTCTCCATTGAGAAAGGCAGACTTCACATCCATTTGATAGACAGTAAAGTTTTTATGAGCGGCATAGGCAGGAAACAGTTTGATTGCTTCTAATCTTGCTACTGGTGCAAAGATTTCATCAAAGTCAATGCCTTCTTCTTGGCAGTAACCCTTGGCCACTAATCTTGCTTTATTTCTGGTGACAATACCATCTTCATTCATTTTATTCCTGAAAACCCACTTAGTGCCAATTACCCTTTGATGATTTGGTCTAGGAACTAAGTACCAGACTTCATTCCTTTCAAATTTATTTAGCTCTTCTTACATAGCTTCAATCCAGTTTGAATCACTAAGAGCTTCTTCAATCTGTTTGGACTCTATTTGAGATAGGAAGCTGACAAAAATTGCATCATTTGCAGTAGCTCTCCTTGTCTTTACTCTATCCAAAGGATCACCAATCACTAATTCAGGTGGGTGATTCTTGAGCCATCTAAGATTAGGTTGCAGATCTGAATGTTGTCTTCTGTTTTGATCTTGCAACACTATTGTTGGAGTTTCAGTAGTAGTATGTTGAACATTTGTTGTCTGTTGAACAGTCTCTGGTCTGTCAATTGTTTGCAACTCGTCTGTTAGACAATCAGCAGAGTGATTTTGAACAGCATTTGAGTTAGCATCTGAATTGAGTTACAAGTAAAGTTCTTTTGTTAAAGACTTTATAAGCTTTACTAACAGTAGAATATCCTACGAAAACAGCTTCATCAGCCTTTTCTGCAAAGGCAGTAAGGTGATTTTTCCCATTGTTTAAAACAAAGCATTTACAACCAAAAATTCTAAAGTAATGAATGTTTGGCTTCGTGTTGTTCCAAACTTCATATGGAGTCTTGTTTTGGTGTTTGTTGATCATGCATCTGTTTTGGGTAAAGCATGCTGTGTTTGTGGCTTCTGCCCAGAATCTTTGGGGCAGCTTTGCTTCAACTATCATAGTTCTGGTAGCTTCCTTTAGAGTTCTGTTTCTCCTTTCAGCAACTCCATTCTGTTGAGGGGTTCTGGATGCAGAGTACTCATGGATGATGCCTCTGATGTTACAATACTCTTCAACAATTGAGTTTGTAAATTCAATCCCTCTATTTGATCTGATCTTCAATATCTTCATGTTCTTTTCATTCTGGATCAGCTCCATCAGATTTGTAAGATGCTCCTTGGTTTCACTTTTCTTCTTCATGAAAATCACCCAAGTGTATCTTGAAAAATCATCCACAATAGCTAGGCATTATTTCTTTCCACCATTGCTGATTGGATCAATGGGTCCAAATAAGTCCATGTGTAGCAGCTCGAAAATCCTTCTGGATGATTGGTGCTTCTTGCTCTTGAAAGATGACTTGATTTGTTTACCCTTCTGACATTCGTCACAGAGCTTATCTTTGCTCATGACTGTTTTGGGAATTCCTTCTACCAGATCATTCTTGATTAGTCTGTTTATGGTCTTGAAATTCACATGATTCATTCTTTTGTGCCACAGCCAACTGACTTCACTTGGTGTTGATGCCACCAAACAAACATTTGAATTCTTGTCCACAGAATTCCAGTTCACTGTGTAGACATTTCCTTGTCGTCTTCCAGATAAGATGACCTTCTTTGTACCAATCTGTTCAACATAGCACTTATCTGATGAGAAGAAAACTGAAAATCCCTTGTCACAAAATTGACTTATGCTCAACAAATTATATTTGAGGCCTTTAACATAAGAGACGTCAGATATCTCAATGTTGCATTTGATTAATCTTCCACTTGCTACAATCTTGCCTTCTTTGCTGTCTCCAAAAGTTACTTTAGGACCATCCACAGCAACAGCATCAGTCAGCTCATGTATGCTTCCACATGTGTCTTGAACATCCACTGTCCAAGTACCAGATTTTCTCTACTTTACTCCTACTCCTAATCCTAACCTACAAAACAAAACAAAATTGTTTTAGGTACCCTTATTGAGAGGGTCCTGAGGGATTAGTTCCACCTTTGACAACCCAAGATGTTGAAGTCTTAGGCTTCTTAGGCTTCTGAGATTTCACAGGAGCATGAACAGGTATATCTTCATCATATTCATGAGATTTGTTGCGTTGATAATTAATATGATAAGGATGATGTTCATAAGCAGAATAAGATGCATGATAGGCAGGCCATGCATTGGATGAGCAGGGTAAGGTGCATAATAAGTTGGAAATTGAGGTGCATGATACATAGGAGGATATGCAGCAGGTTGCACATAATATGATTCATTTCCATACCAAGCATTTTGATTTTTCTTGTTCTTATGCTTCTTTGGTTTACTAGATGCTTGCTCATTAACAGACGACTTAGTCTTGCTACTAGTCTAATTGGTTTTAGCTTTATCAGCAGACTTCCTAGGACTTTGCTGTTTAGTCTTACCAGTCTGTTTTCCTAAACTAGGCTATTTGCTCTTTTTAGCCTTAGGAGCTTTCTTCTCCTTTAACTCTTTCTCAGGTGAAGCAAGTTTAGTAGTCTGAACATACAATATGACCTTACTGTTGTCAGCTGATATAAATTTTTCAGTAAGGTTCAGTTCTAACTTATCATGTTCTAAAGGCATCTTCTGTTTACTAGACATGTGAGTGGATGCAACAGATGATTTATCATGAGACTCAATAATCTTTTCAAGTTCTATGATTTTACCATTATAAACTTCACATTCAGCTTTTAGAGATTCATTTTCTTGCTCAAGCAGTTTATATTCAGCTGATTCTTTTGGCTCTTCAACCTTAAGTTTCAGTGAACTGTTTTACTCTCTTAGCAATATCATCTCTTCCTTAAACTTAGCAAATGCGTCAGCAATACTAGTATTATTAACCATCATTTGCTCAAATGAATTAAAAAATTCATTTTCAAGAGGAGTTACCTCATCCTCAGAGTCATCAGATTCCTTAGCCATCAGGCAGATAAGAGTAGGGTTCTCATCTTCAGTAGTTTCTTCTTCAGAAGTGTCTGAGTCTGAATCCGATGAGTAGATAGCAGCTAGCTTCTCTGCTTCAGCTATCAACACCTTGCCTTTCTGATGTTTTCTTTCTTTTCAAATTCTTTTTTCTTCTTCAGTGTACTTCTCAGCTTTAGGATATGGGCAGTCTCTAATGAAATGTCCCAATTTCCTGCAGTTGTAACACATTAGTTTGGATTTATAAGCATCTTTATCTTGAGAAGAAGAAGTAGGGTTAGAAGTAGAAGCATTGTTGTATTTGTTCTTCATTTTTCTTTTATAAAACTTCTTGAAATTGTTCATCAGCAATGCAACGTCTCCAGCAGTGTACTCCTTTTTGTTGAGTAGTGTGGCTTCATCAGATGAGTCCACTTCTTTGCTTTTGTGTGCTGTTCTTCTTGGATTTTCAGCAGCAACCAGGGCAGCTGTGGGGCCTGAAGTTGAGGTTTCTTCAACACCCATTCTAGGCAGTTTATACTAGTATGCCTTGAGTACTGAGAACAGCTCGGTAAGAGAGATCTTTCCCAAATCTCTTGACTCTTCCATGGTTGTCACCTTCATGTTGAACTTTTGGAGGCAGAGCCTTTAACACTCTGGCGGTTATCTCCTTGTCAGTGAAGGTTTTTCCTAGCTTGAGAACTTCATTAAGCGTCCTTGTAAACCTTGTATCCATCTGATCAATGGTTTCCGCAGACTTCATCTTGAAGTTGTCTAACTTTTCCCGAGCAACACTCAGCTGATGCTCTTTTATGGCTTCGTTTCCTTCACTCTTGTCACGAACCTTGTCCCACATTTCTTTTGCAGTCTTGCAATGCTTGACTTTATCAAATATGTCGTTGTCCAGGGCTTTGGTCATGATGAAACGACCAACTTTATCAAGATTGAACAGCTTGATCTCTTTAGCTGTCATCTCTGATAGATCTTTTTCCACCACTATATCTACTTCATTAACCTTTATACTCTTGGTGAATTTGAATGGACCCTTGGTAATGCATGTATACATGTTGTCATTATAAGCAGCTAAGAAGATCACCATCCTGATCTTCCAGTCTTCGAAACTCATACCGCCAATGTGGGGAACATGGCTGATACAATCCATTTTCAAAAAGTTTTGATCTTTCAAAAATATGCTCTTTTGAAAAAGTTTAAAAACCTTTGAAAAACACTTCAAGCTCGTTGATCAGGCAGCTGATTCTAATGAACCACCCGCTCTGATACCACTTATTGGTCACAAGTGGTCAGATGAGGTCTAGAGGGGGGAGGGGTGAATAGACCTCTGAAAAATTTTTTTGGCTTTGAAACTTTTCAGTCGTCTGTTAGCAGACTAAGCTGATAAAGATCAGTAAGCTGACTAAGCTGATCGTGAACAAATCTTGAGCAGCACAGTTGTTAACTCTACAAAATAGAGTTAATTTCTATGTATTTTTGCAGGGAATGGTATTAGTTTCTAGAATTCTTAGATCGTTTTCATTCGGTTTAGCTTGGTTTATCTCATTGGTGTGTCACATACTCATTTTGGTATTTTCTTGTGAATTTTTCAGATTTTTTCTCTTGATTTTTGGATGTGCAAACAGAAGCCTCTTCGCTGGGGCGAAAAATATCTCCGCTGGAGCGAAATCACAAAGCAGACCTCCGGTGGGGCGAAACTAATTTTCCGCTGGGGCACAAGATTTCCGCGAATTTCACTACTAGTGCCCTAATTTCACTTGAAAACTTATATTTAAGTGGAGGAAGAGAGAGAAAAGAGATGGGGGGGAACACTTTTTGACAAGAGGGAGGCCAAGAACAAAAAAAGATCATTCAAGAGCATGAAAAACATCGGAGAACTTAATTCTTGAAGATTGAAGAAACAGATCTACTCCTCTTTTCTCATCCTTTGCAATTTTCTTTTCTCTTTTGTGTTCTTATACTCATGACTTTGATTATTCTTAAGTTTATTTCCGTTTTAGCTATGAACTTAATTTACTTTTCTAGGATTGCAATGGAATTCTTTGTTTAAATTGATTGTTGTTTATTTTTCCTTATTCTATTTTATTGAGATCTATTGTTTACCCATTCTTGTGCTTAAATTTCAATAGCCTGATCAATTATTGTTTCACAAATCTAATTGAATCGGGAGAGGAAATTATGTTTTAGGTTAAAGATTGGGTAACCTTTGTACGAATTGCACCCACATCGAATTGGGTAATTTGTTTAGCAATTAAGATAGGAATATACTTAATTGCCTTAGATAGTCACAATTAGGGCTTGTTCTTGATTCAATTTGGCCTAACTTCATTGGCATAGGAATATAGCTCTTTGATTAGGTTAGATTAGTTTTACAATATTCTGGAAAGAAATTGTAAAAACTTAAGTGCCCTAGACTAGCAATAAATCTTAATTGAAATAGAATTGTTGGGAAAATAAAAGCAATGAGTTTTACATTGAAGGAAGTTGTAATCCTAGGCTTTAATCATCATAGTCAATCTTGTCAATTTAGAATTTAGTTTTACTTTCATTATTGCTTAGTTATAGTAATCACAAAGATTCGTTAATTTGGATAAGAAAAAGAGTGATCCTTAGTAATTAGTTAGTTTAGCTCATTAATTCCCCGTGGAGACGATACTCTACTTATCATTATATTACTTGTTGCGATTGCATATACTTGCGTTTATAAATCCTGCATCAAGTTTTTGGCGCTGTTGCCGGGAAATTATTTGCGCTATTTTGCTAATATTAATATCAATCATTCTTTTCTTAGATCAAATTTTTTTGCTATCTCTTTCTTTATTTTTAGGACATTTATTCTTTGCATGCGCAGCAATCGAAATAAAGAACTAATCCCATTAGATCTTGAAATCGAGCGCACAATTCGAAGATTAAAAAGGCTAAAAATAAATTTCGAGTCTCAAGGTCGGACTATGGCCGAACAAGTCAATGGAGAAGCAGCAGCAGCTGCTTATCGCTCTATCAGAGATTATGCAGTCCTTCATGTGGAAGGACTAAGGTCGAGTATTGCTAGGCCAACTGTTGAGGCCAATAATTTTGAGATTAAGACAGCAGTCATACATATGCTTGAGTCGAAACAATTCTTCGGGCATGCTCATGAGGATCCGAACAAACACTTGAAACTATTTTTGAGGATGTGTGATACATTCAAATTCAATGGAGTATCATCAGATGTTGTCAGGCTGAGATTGTTCCCATTCTCTTTGACTGGGAAGGCTGCAGATTGGTTAGAAGCTCTGCCAGATGAGTCTATTACAACGTGGAATCAGTTATTGGATAAATTTTTAGCTAAGTTTTTTCCACCTGCAAAAACTGCTCAGATGAGGAATGATATCACTGATTTTCTGCAATATAAAGATGAAACTTTAGATGAAGCCTGGGAGAGATTTAAGGATATGCTCAAAAAGTGTCCTCACCATCAGATTCCAGATTGGTTACAAATTCAATCTTTTTATAATGGGCTTACAGATAACATAAAAGGAAATCTCGATGCTGCGGCTAATGGTGCTCTTGTGGGAAAATTCCTGATGAAGTCAGAGAGATATTATTGAGGAAATGGCATCAAATATTCAACAGTGGTCATCAAGACGCACGGAGCAGAACAAGATAACCGGAGTTATAGATGTTGACGCTATTGCTTCTCTAACATCTTAATTGGCAGCTCTCAC
Source organism: Penstemon barbatus (assembly GCA_003313485.2). NCBI lineage: Eukaryota > Viridiplantae > Streptophyta > Magnoliopsida > Lamiales > Plantaginaceae > Penstemon > Penstemon barbatus. The sequence continues at coordinate 33,272,297 of CM064880.1, forward strand.
AAAGAAACTTGATGAGAACTGTAGTAGAAACAATGTTCAAAGAATCTATGCCACTTGTGACATTTGTGGAGATAATCATTCGGTTGCACATTGCCCTGAGAATCCAAAATCGGTTAATTTCGTGGGAAATTTTAACCGTCAGAAGAACAATCCTTATTCCAACACATATAATCCGGGATGGAGAAATCACCCTAATTTCTCATAGGGTGGTAATCAATCAAACAATCAAGCTCAAGGACCAATTGCACCTCCGGGTTTCCAACAAGCTCATGCACCAACACAAGTACAAAAACCCACTACAGAAGAATTGTTGATCCAATACATGCAAAAGACAGATGTCATAATGCAAAACCAGAATGTTGTCATTCAAAACCAGAATGCTTCTATCCGTGCTTTGGAGACGCAAATTGTCCAACTGGCCAATAATCTTAATGCCCGATCTCATGGAGCTTTGCCGGCAGATACAGAAATCAACCCAAGAAATGATAATATGCAGCAATGCAAAGCTATAACTCTCAGAAGTGGAAAAGAGATCGAGGGTAACACTAGCAAGCTTGAGCAAGAAGAAGTGAAGCCACCGAGTGAATCAATAGAGAATGAGCAAAATAATGGAGATGATGTGGAAAAGAAATCCAAGGGATATGAAGCAAAACATGAGAAACCGAAAGTTCAAGAATATCCACCACCTCCATTCCCCCAAAGACTAGAAAAACAAAAGTTGGATAAACCGAAAGTTCAAGAATATCCACCACCTCCATTCCCCCAAAGACTAGAAAAACAAAAGTTGGATAAACAGATTCAAAAATTTCTTGATATCTTCAAGAAGTTATCAATCAACATTCCCTTTGTTGAAGCCCTTGAACATATGCCGAGCTATGCAAAATTCATGAAAGACATCTTATCAAGGAAAAGAAGATTGGGAGATTATGAAACTGTAGCACTTACTGATGAGTGTAGCGCACTTATTCAAAGAAAGCTTCCACCAAAATTGAAAGATCCAGGGAGTTTCACTATTCCGTGCACGATTGGAAATCAGTTGATCAATAAGGCACTATGCGATTTAGGTGCAAGTATAAATTTGATGCCATTGTCGATCTTTAGAAAGCTTGGTTTGGGGGAGGCAAAGCCCACTTATGTTATGTTGCAAATGGCGGATCGAACTCTTAGTTATCCGATAGGAGAAATAGAAGACATATTGGTTAAGGTGGATAAATTTATATTCCCGGCAGACTTCATAGTTCTGGATATGGAAGAAGATCGAGATATGCCAATTATACTTGGAAGGCCTTTTCTAGCTACCGGTCGAGCCTTGATTGATGTTGAAAAAGGAGAACTCAAGATGAGAGTTCAAGATCAAGAAGTAACCTTCAATATTTATTCATCGTTGAAGCATCATCAGAAAAAGGAAGATTGTTTCTCAATCAAGGTGGTAGAAGATATTATTTCTGATACATTTCTACATAATCATCCTCATGATTTGTTTAAAACTCCATTAATTTCAAAAGAGGATGAAAAAGGTGACAAGTTGGTCGATTGTGTGAAAACTCTTAATTTTACTCAAAGATTTACCAAACTAACCTTGAAAAGTGAGATGATGGAAAGGCCGGTAAAGTCTGCAAATTCTAAGAAGTCGTTAATTGAAGAACCCCCATATTTAGAGCTCAAACAGTTTGTTGAAGTGAAAACTGAAAAAATCTTACATCACCATCATTTGTGGCCTTATTTCAATGAAGAGAGAACTCATGCAAAACGGGTTGGCAATAAGTCTAGAAGACATGAAAAACAACTTTTACATGTCAATAAACTGGAAGAAATTAAGCCACCAGAAAATGGAAGTTTCATGCTTTACAAGAAGAAAATTAAGAAGATACACGATGAAAAGATCATCCGTCGAGAATTTGAGCCTAGAAAATGGGTGTTATTGTATAACCCTCACCTTAAATTATTTCCGGGAAATCTCAAATCAAGGTGGTCTGGCCCTTTTATTGTTACGGAGGTTTTTCCCTATGGAGTTGTGGAAGTACAAGATGAACAAAGTGGGAGAACTTTCAAGGTCAATGGACAAAGACTAAAGAATTATTTGGGGGGCAACATTGATCGTCAAATCGCCACCATCACTATGGGCGATCTGAAATAAGATGGACAAAGTCAAGCCATGACTATAAATAAGGCGCTTGTTGGGAGGCAACCCAAGTATTAAAAAAAAAAAGAGAAAGAGAGAGAGAGAAGTGGACAGAATGTGATCTGCCCCTGCGGAAAGAATTTATCGCCCCAGCGAAAATTGATCGGAATTTTGAACTAATTTTCAGAACACACTTCGCTGGGCGGAGAAATAGTACCGCGCCCGCAAAATTCCCACTGGAATCTATAGCTAATTTTCAAAACTCACATCGCCCCAGCACAAAAATACTCCGTCCCAGCAAAGTCTCAAACCATAATTTCATAAAATGCCAAACACCTCTCCTATTCACACACTTTCCCCTACTTTTCCTTTAGCGCTGTCGTGCCGCCGCTACGTCAACCTTCGTCGTTGTTCCATTCGCCACCCAGAGGAGATACATGACAAAGAATGAAATCAAGCTGAAATCAAGGACGTTCTTTTGTTACTTTATTTCATTTTTGTCTTCAGATTTATTCTTTTATCTCTTATTTTCATTAGTTTCATCATTGAGGACAATGCATTTCTTAAGTTTGGGGGTGATTGCATTTACGTCGTGCATGCTAGGTCAATTTTTTATCAAATTTTTCAAATTTTATGTATTGTTAATTGTTTTTCCTGCAAAAACTCGGAGCACGAATGCATAATCGAGGATTTAGGATGAAGTTAGTGAAGTATAGTCTAGAATAGAGCTTAAGAAATTTTATCTTGCCTACCCAATCTCTAGATTCGAGCGTTAGAAAACTTAGAATCTAAGTGATAGTTTTGCCTTAGTACGGGGATAAGGATGACTTTAATAAGAACCGAATGAAGCAAAGTATGGAAAAGCTTTAAGTTGAATTAAAAGATAATAACCTCACTTGTATGAAACCTGAAAATCTCGTCGCTTGAGACTTATACTTGTACTCTTCTAACTTGACTGCGATAAGATGAAGGACATATAGGTGCATTGACTTAATTAATCTGCACTCTTCTATGTTGACTGCTTCTTTAGAACAGGTTATGAGTGCGAGTGGTGCTAAATATACTTGAGTTATGCTAAATAATGAATAAAAAAGCTAAGTTAAAGTTCAAACTTAAAGGATTCCATAACTTCGACTGAAAGCATTGTTAGAACTTAGTGATGAGTTTAATGACCTGAGAAAATAGAGAATAGGCTTGGCAATTTAAGAATTCATGCAATTAGGCTCAATGATTTTGAAGCTATAGTGATCTGGGTGATTCTAACATTCTCATATTATGTATACACACACACACGCAGGAATAACATGATACAACGCATAACGTTTTGAAAGTGATGATTACTAGTCTGACTTGGAATGCATGATTGTAAATGTTTGAGTTGTTGTCCTTTGTTTTGGTCGTGTCCAATTCTTGTGGTCATTTTTTTGTCTTTTGCTCGGGACTAGCAAAATAGTAAGTTTGGGGGTGTGTTAACTCTACAAAATAGAGTTAATTTCTATGTATTTTTGCGGGGAATGGTATTAGTTTCTAGAGTTCTTAGATCGTTTTCATTCGGTTTAGCTTGGTTTATCTCGTTGGTGAGTCACGTACTCATTTAGGTATTTTCTTGTGAATTTTTCAGATTTTTTCTCTTGATTTTTGGATGTGCAAACAGAAGCCTTTTCGCTGGGGCGGAAAATATCTCCGCTGGAGCGAAATCACAAAGCAGACCTCCGCTGGTGCGAAACTAATTTTCCGCTGGGGCACAAGATTTCCGCGAATTTCACTACTAGTGCCCTAATTTCACTTGAAAACTTATATTTAAGTGGAGGAAGAGAGAGAAAAGAGATGGGGGGGAACACTTTTTGACAAGAGGGAGGCCAAAAACAAAAAAAGATCATTCAAGAGCATGAAAAACATCGGAGAACTGAATTCTTGAAGATTGAAGAAATAGATCTACTCCTCTTTTCTCATCCTTTGCAATTTTCTTTTCTCTTTTGTGTTCTTAAACTCATGACTTTGATTATTCTTAAGTTTATTTCCGTTTTAGCTATGAACTAAATTTACTTTTCTAGGATTGCAATGGAATTCTTTGTTTAAATTGATTGTTGTTTATTTTTCCTTATTCTAGTTTATTGAGATCTATTGTTTACCCATTCTTGTGCTTAAATTTCAATAGCCTGGTCAACTATTGTTTCACAAATCTAATTGAATCGGGAGAGGAAATTAGGTTTTAGGTTAAAGATTGGGTAACATTTGTACGAATTGCACCCACATCGAATTGGGTAATTTGTTTAGCAATTAAGATAGGAATATACTTAATTGCCTTAGGTAATCACAATTAGGGCTTGTTCATGATTCAATTTGGCCTAACTTCATTTGCATAGGAATATAGCTCTTTGATTAGGTTAGATTAGTTTTACAATATTCTGGAAAGAAATTGTAAAAACTTAAGTGCCCTAGACTAGCAATAAATCTTAATTGAAATAGAATTGTTGGGAAAATAAAAACAATGAGTTTGACATTGAAGGAAGTTGTAATCCTAGGCTTTAATCATCAATAGCCAATCTTGTCAGTTTAGAATTTAGTCTTACTTTCATTATTGCTTAGTTATAGTAATCACAAAGATTCGTTAATTTGGATAAGAAAAAGAGTGATCCTTAGTAATTAGTTAGTTTAGCTCATTAATTCCCTGTGGAGACGATACTCTACTTATCATTATATTACTTGTTGCGATTGCGTATACTTGCGTTTATAAATCCTGCATCAACAGTTGACCACTTCTCTTATCACTACTTAGTTGATTTCAGCAAAACTCGGCTTTAAAAACAGAATACTTGCAGCGGATATTTATAAGTGTTTTTCACAAGTAAACTTAGTCTTTGAAAGATTTTATCCCCAGTTTTAACAAACTCCTTTTCGAAATCTTCCAATAGTTTTCTAAAGTGTTCTATGCAATTTTTAATATATGCAAGAAAATAATGCAAGTTAAAACACTAAGAATTTTTATAGTGGTTATATGGATAAAAATCCTTTAGTCCACTCTTCCAAGTCACTTAGATCTTGGGTTATACTATAAACACACAGTTTACAATATACTCTACTTACGCCAAAACAACAAATGAAGAGGCCGTAAGCTCACAATAGGAAATCACTAAAAAGACCTATCCTCTGAAGTTAGATCACTCACTAAGATTGATCTACACTTCTCACAACACTCCTTTTACAGTTTTTCACTCAGAAAAATGATTTATCTTGAACTTCAACTCGGTTCTGCCAACAAATTACTTCACCAGGTGAGTGAGCTGTTCTTGAGACTTAGAGAGATTTTGCTTCGGAAATTTTCTCAGAGTTTGTGTTGTTGTTTTCTCTCTCAAGCTCGCGAACTATTTATACTCCAGGTTTGAAAAATGTCCGTTGAAGAAAGACAATATTCAAATTCCTCAAGTATTGGTCCTTAATTTCTGCGAACGGCTCTCTGTACTGCTGCAGTACTGTCGATGATACTTTTTGTCAGCAGCATTAAATGCACCAAGCTGATATGAGGTTTTTCTTCAATCATTTGCCATTAATACCCTCAGTCTTCAGTATTTATTACTCCAAGTGCATTTATTACCATTGGAGAGACTTCCTGATCGTCTTCATTTGGTTGATAAGAATCACTAGTCTGATGATGAACTGAGCTGATACCAAACTTGAACAAATCTAATTTGAGTCGGCTGATTTTCACCAAACTGATTTCTTCCTTCAGCATCAGATCAGTAGTCTTCTGGACCAAACTGAATTTTGATTTGACTGATTTGCCTTTAAGGTTGATCAAAATTCTTCTAAGGGATTTTACTAAGCATTCCTTACTTAGCTGATTAAGATGTTTTGGAAATCATCAAAACCTCCCTTTAACTTCTAAATTTCTAGTCTTCTGATCTTCATCTTCATCCAACAAAATCGATGTTAGTAACATCAATTCTTATTAATTAGTCACTAATTAATCCAAGTAAAGAATCGCTATTGCCAATATCAATTCTTTAGAAGAATCGATATTAGCAACATCGATTTTATGCCCTAATTAATAAATCCTCACCCATTCTCATTCAGTCTAAAATAACACCCATTCAAAAACCCTCTGCCCACCGCGCCTCCGCTGTCTCCGTCCGCCGTCCGCCAATAGGTAAATTAGATGTTAGATTTTGTAGATTCTTATGCTGTTGTGTGTATTTCTTGATTAATTAGAACAAAATAAAACAGGTAAATCCTCCGCCGTCTAATGTAGATTCTTGATTAATTAGAACAAAATGTCATAAATTAGATGACTACTATGTATCCTAAAAAAATAAAAATTAGGTGGCTACACTAAATGATTATGTAAAAGTTGCATTTGTTAATTTTTATAAGTTATGTTAGCTTTTCTGATCTTGAATGTATATGGCGTACCTATAAATTTCAAGTTATTGATTGAAAAATCTATGTGAACTTCAAATAGTTAAGAGGAGAATTTAAGAATTATGTAGTAATACTTATGTTGTTGTGTGTGTTTATTTCACCACGTATTGGTCGCAACTGGAAATGTAGTATAACAGATATTTGGAAATTCATATCCTTGTTTAGTTTTATATTAGTAAGTAACTTCTAATTAATTCTACAGAAGCCAGTTAGTATAAAATTGAGTTTATGTTTTAATGCTTTGCTTAATGGGAATAATTTAATGAAAACAGAGTGCTCTGTTTTATGCTATGCATGAAGATTCTACTTTCTTTGTTTCAGTTGAATTATGATAATGTTGTTTGATTAAGAAGATAACTTTATCTAAAAGAACACCTTATGGAGTTGAATGTATAGGTTTCGATGTTTAATTATTTGGTAACCAAAAAATAGTTAGGTTCTGCTCCTCGGTTATTTTCTTTACTACCGAAGAAAATGGAAAGGATCTCATAATTTGTTTAAGTATTTCAGTAAGAGACCAAACCATTTTCAAGGTTTAATAGATGCGATTTTTCATCCCAATGGCTGGATAAAGTGATTCTTGAGACTTTGCTATAGTTGAAAGCCAATCAACTCCATTTTATACACACAACTAGTTTATTATTAAGATTTGCGCCAAGTCTTTGTCTTGTATTTTGTTAACAAAATTGGCTTATCCTTACTGTCATCATGAACAGGACTTTGCAAATATTGTTATAGCTCACAATTGATCATCTTTAGTAGTAATGTTATAGTAAAACTTTTCAATTTATGAAATGTGCTGTTATATGGAATGTACGCTGGTAATTAGTCATTGAAACTAGTTAAGATGTTTAAAATTTAAAATTTTACAAAATGATAGTGCCACCTGTAACAATCGATTTTCTTTATCAAAGATGGACGCCATCAGTTCACACATACTGTAAATGTTGGGCCTATTGATTCGTCGGTTTTCACTCAGCAGGATTAGCACTGGTCTACCAATATTTGGCAAGGGGACGATCTTGGGCCCCTAAAGTGTCGTTGTGGGGATGGATCCATTCCTTGGTTGTCGACTGATGAAAGAGTGATGCCTTATTTGATTAATGCCGGATTTTATGGAATTTATCGTATTGGGGCAATCAAGTACGATTGGGCATTGATTACTGCATTGGTCGAACAATGGAGTGTGGAAAATCATACATTCCATCTACCAATCGGCAAAGCCAACATTACCTTACAAGATGTAGAAGTATTACTTGGTCTACCAATTGAAGGGGATATTATTAGTGGAATTGATATAAACCATTCCACGGAGGAATGGCAAGAAATTTGTCTCGACTTGTTCGGTGTTGTGCCCCCCTTGAGTGCTTTTGTTGGTAGAATGTTGAGTTTAAAATGGTTGATGGAACAATCTCAACCACTACCCCATAATGCTACTGATGTATCAGTGCAATATTATGTGAGCGCTTATTCTAGCATTGATTGGCGGATTGTCCTACCTAACTTATCGGGGAATAACGTAGATTTGAAATATACTGTCTATCTACAAAATTTGGACATGATTGGCAGCTTCAGTTGGGGTAGTGCGGCTCTAGCATACTTGTATCGTGAACTATGTTGGACTACTAATCAAAATAATAATTAGATTGGTGGGTGTTTGACGTTATTACAGGTACAACAATTACAGTTAAGTAATATATTAAATACAATATATTTTGTATATATACTTATTTTGATAACTATAAAATAGATTTGGGTATGGGAGAGGATTCGGTGCATGCGTCCGGATATTGAGTATGGCCTTCAGTATGTGCCTCAAATAGATCCCCCTTGACCTTTTGGGTACAAGTAAGTACGCATACTTGTTATTTACTTATGATTCAGGTATTTGAAAATTAGTTTGATTAATTCGATGTTTTTGAACCAAAATCAGGTGGCGTGCGGCGAAATTGCTAGAACGTGTTCCTACTCATGTCTTACGCGTGTATCGAGACCAACTTGACTTGCTCACTGATAATCAATTTGAGTGGCAGCCATACCAGCTTGAGGAGTTGCCTCATTATTGTCGACAGGGAGAGAATATATGGAGGTCTAGGGTACCTCTGATATGTTATGACAGAGTACAGTGGCACTTTCCAGATTGGGTGCTTAGACAGTTTAGCTTGTGGCAGGATATCCCAGTCCCATGTGACACCATTTATGGCCATACACAATATTGACCTCCGGGAGCGTAACGAAGTTGATTGGACTATTTATCACGAGGATGATGTGAACTTGTGGGAGGAACGTGACCAGCTCATCGTCGCATCAAATGCAGGGGGAGAACATGCTTATCAGATGTGAACCAACCTCGATTTGTTAAACTCAAACAACATATATCAAACTAAGAATTCAACATACCATCACAACCAAAACGCAAAACAATCAAGAACAACCCAAAAACATAATCAATTCACCATCACAATGTAAACTTAAACAAGTTCAATACATAAAAATGTCTCAACAATATTATCTCAGTTACAATAACATCTATGAAACTATGTCCTATTATTCGTGCATTTGCGACGCGTATGTCCTTCCTTCCCACAAGTAGAACAATGAATCACCCGTTTGTCGGTTTGAAAATCCATTTCATTGCGAATGCGTCTTGATTTTGGTCGACCTTTTTCCTGTTCAAGCTTGTAGTTTGGTTTGAACACCTGACCATAATACTCGTTCCAATAATACTCATTATCCAATGGTTCAAATTTACCACTCCATGTCCTCGAATAATTCTCAAGGTATAAAATGATGATACAAAAAATAAAGGATCAACATTTTGGTTACTACAACAAGCAAGAACATGGGAACAAGGAACATGATAGGCTACCCACTTACCACATGTGCATGTCCTTTCGCCAATACGCACAATTTGAACATTACCTCCCTTCGTTATGCGACGACTTGTGATTACAGAATAAATCCCACCGCCCCCACGTATAGAATTGTTGAAGATTGTTACATGCATACCCCCAACCTTCGAGGTGTTGTGGAGGAGCATTTGGTAAACCTTGGGGCTAAATCGATTTTGACGAGCAAGTTCAGCAATACCAAGTCTAGATTGAAAGTAATAAACACAACGATAAAATGAAGTCTCAATAATTGCTGTAATAGGCATACAACGAGCACCTTTCATCACGCCATTGAAAACTTCTGAAATGTTCATTGTCAATAGGCCATATCTATAACCACCATCATGTGCAATCGTCCATTTTTTTTTCGGGAGTTTATCCAACCACTTTCGAGCATCAGGACTTAATAGCTCAATTTGATCCAAAATAGTTTGAAACTTGTGATCCTGGTGTGAGCAACCTACTTTCCACACTAGCCTTTTTAAATTATCACCCTTATGGATTTTGCAAAAATTAGAACGCACATGCCTCAAACAATACCGATGTTTCACATTTCTCCATTTCCTTACTCGGATTGTTGACAATATACCTTTATGGCGATCAGAAATCAAACATATATAACGACCCTTCACAACATGTTCTTGCACAAGGTTCAAGAACCAATCCCAAGTTTTATAGGACTCGTTTTTTACAATAGCAAAAGCAAGTGGCAATATACTATCATTTGCATCACATCCCATAGCAATTAGTAAAACTCCCTTATATTTTCCGTGAAGAAAAGTACCATAAATGCTAATAACTGGAAGACAGTGTGTGAACGCTTCAATACAAGGCCCGAATGCCCAAAAAACACGACGAAATTTATCCATTTGACCGGGTGGTTGAGGTTTATAGTACTCAACAATTGTCTCAGGGTTATATTGTTTGATAGCTGCAAGTATTTTGGGGAACCTTTGATAAGATTCATCTCAGTCTCCATAGATATGTGCAATAGCTTTATGTTTCTCACACCATGCTTTTTTATATGATATTTCTTTAGTATATCTATTCTTCACATATTCAACAATGACACAAATTTTCAAATCTGGATCTACCTTAACAAGATTTAGGATATCCCAAGCAATTAACTTAGAGTCCAGATGAAAATGATCTTGGCCTAATCCTGCAGATAAACAAGTATGCGGTCTCAAATAACTTGTCACTTCCCACAATCCATTCTTCTTGATCAATAAACTAGCACGGAGATAGAAGTTGCATGGATACTCTATTTTATAACAACATATTACCCATCTTTTATCAGTGCTCTTATGTACCTTGTACCGCCAATTCTTTGTTATATGATATTTCTTCACAACACACTACATATCATTTTTCGACTTAAAGAGCAAGCCTTTACTTAGTTCGTCACTCTCAGACAATTGAACTTGACTTGCACGAATATCTGTGACATACGATCCTTCACCAATTTCCCTATAAAATTGGCAACCATTGACATCCATAATGTTATCCCCAATATCAGTTTCCTTATTGTCACTGCTACTACTGCTACTTCCATTGTCCTCATGCGTTAGTCTGTGTTCAAACCTTTCTTCATCATCTTCATAATCAGTCTCCAAATTTTCGTTTAATCCACTTACATTTTAAGGCCTAGGAAGACTAACATTTGTGTGTGCTATTTGCGTAGTTGTACAAGCGTCTGATTGAAAAGTTAACGGAACCAGATTACCCAAATCATGGTAAGAAGTTGAGTAATTTAGGTTACCTTCATCCACATGTGAGTCAATTGTGTCACCAACGTAATGACATCCAATATCTGTGTCACCAACGTAATGACCTCCAACATCTGTATCACCAACGCAAGGATCTCCAACTTCTATGTCATTAGCAAACCCTTGACTATCTATCGGATTTATCTCCAAGTATAACTGTAAACTTCCTATCCCTGAAAAATGAGTAAAGACATCAAACATAGCTTCAACACCACTATTATCATTAACGGGAAGTGCAATATAATTAGCAGTGACACGGTCAAACGAAATAGGATATCTGCATATCACTCCCAACCTAAAGTCCAGTTTGTTTAGTCCGGTAACTTTGTACAACTTTATTAGTAACTTCTGATAACTCCATCTGCTATTCGCCCTAACGGGTCGTTTTGGTGGAATATCATACTCACATCCATTAGACGGGTTTAATATATTTCCTCCCCAATAGCACAAAGACGTAATCGGTAAGCTATCCATTACAAACCTGAGATAATTTCAAAAAAAAATTAAATTACCTTTTGAGCAATTTTAGTGAATTGTCATATTTATTTATCCACGTAAGATCATTAAGATATAAAATGGCTAATCATATTGTTGAGTAATATAATCCAACAATCTCTAAACTAAATTTCATAAGTATAATATAAAGAGAACAAAAAGTGAAAACAAAATAAAGTAATACATACCTCTTGAATATGAAGAATATTGTTAGGGCTTCAAGGGGAAGAATTGAGCAATTGACGAATTTTTGTAACAAATATTGATGGAGACTTTGTGATAGTTGCTGAAAGAGAAGAAAATCGTGTGCTCTTTTTTTTTTTTTTTTTGAAGTCTGAAGCGGTTGTGAAATGAAACTGAAATGAAATTCGCAGTGTATAAGTTAGGTCACAGAAATGCTATTAGCAATAGAGATTCTTCTGAAAAATCGATATTAGCAATATCGATTCTTGTCCATGATTAATTAGTGATTAATTAGTGGCTAATTAATCTAATTAATAAGAATCGATGTTGCGAATGTCGATTTTTATTAAATTTAATTTTTTTAATTATCGGAGATGACTGATAAATCGATATTGGTTGTGTCGAATTTACCTAAAATCGATGTTGCCAATAGGGATTTTACCTGAAAGATACATTTAGGGAAATACTTTTTAGTTTGAGTCATACTGGGAAATAAATTTGTGTAAAAGGCTATATAGGAAAAAATCTAGCAAATGAGACTTCATTATCTTTTTCGATACTATTTTGTGACAGGACCACATTGAAGAATTTGGCCAAAAAATAACGAAAAGTGTGCAAAATGTACATTTCCTGTAATTTGATGGTGTAAATTGTTATTTTGAAGTCATATATGGAGATGTAAATTGCTCCTTTCGTCAATTTCGAGAACAAATAGTCCTAATTGCCCCTTTAACTAGTAAGCACAAAGGAAATATAAGAAGAAATAGGAGCTTGTCTTTGACCTAAATAAATATTCCTTCCGTTTCAAATTTATTGGCACATTCCTTATTTTCACTCAAACTAACAACCTCGTAATGAATCACTTTTCAATGGTAAAATATCAAAAATACCCTCTGTAATAATTATTATCACTTTTGTCATGAACTACTTCATACATTTTCTTTTACCTTTTCCATTTTTTTAATGGTGACCCTTGAGCTTTCCAAGAAAGGATAAAATTGGAAAAAAAATTGCATTCAAAAACCAAATGTGCCAATGAATTTGAAACATAAAAATTTGAGAAATGTTTCAATTAATTTTAAACGGAGGGAGTATATTGGACCTAAACTATGTTGCACGGATACGAATATGATGATACGGTCAGATACGATACGAGTACGATGATAATAATTTTAAAAAATTATAGAATATGATACGGTTAATTTACAGGAGTGTAGATTTTAAAAAAATATATATATTTTTACAAAATGTATAATTAAATTATGAAAAATTAATGTAACTTAGTTCAATTTTTATTTTATTTTGAAATGAAAAGTATTTCTTCCCTCTCAATTAAGTGTCCATTAAAGCTATAGTATTAACACCATATATATATATATGCAAAGTTTTTAGCATTTTGAAAAGTTTCTAGTGTATATCATGAAGATTACTTTGATAATGTACATAATTTAAAATTTATTTCTAATGGTGTCCTGATGGTGTATCTAAGATGCGATATCCTTTTTATTTGATGCGGTATCATGAAGATTACTTTGATAATATATACTGAATAATCTAATATGCCTTTCGATATATTTGATACGATACCCTATTTATTTATTAATTTTGAAAACGTTACGATAGTGTATCTAAGAATATATCACATAAGTACATGAATATCCGAGTATCCAATATATATTAAATATTGCACCCTATAAGCAGTGGCGGATGCCGTACAGGGGTAGTATAGACCCCACTCAAATATTTTTTTTTAATATAGTAGTAATAATAAACTTTGGGTCAAAAATATTAAAATAAGTCCATACATTTGATGTCGTGTCTCAGACTCTCAGTCCAAATAAAATGAATGGCCCAATAATGTCAAATCTAAATACATGACCCAATATGACATATCCATGAGACCAATAATCCAAACATTTCCCTCATCCTAGCCCAGCCCAAAATGTTCTCCAATTATCTCCCAATTTTGAAACCCTAAACCTCTACTGCCCGCACTCGCCGCACCAGCCCAAGCTCCCAGTCCCACCACTGACTCAAGCTCTGCCAGCAGCACTCACAAGTCACAAGGCACTCCAGACTCAAAGGACCACAACCATAAAGTTTGATATTTCATTAATAAAGTAAGCATTCCATTAACTCAATCTTATTTAAATAATGAGGTCAATTTTGATTACATAAATCAAGCTCAAGAGTTATAATATTTTTAAATTTTAAACCCAAAGCAAGACCCATTTTACTTCTTCAAGATTATATAAATATTAATTTATTAGTTACTAATTTTCATTTTCTTCCAATTAAACCAAACTTGCTTGAATTTTATTTAAAATTATATTTATTTATATTTCAATATTGAATATAAAGCTTCAATATTTATGGTTTAAGTGATCAATAATATTATATTCATCGATTTTGTATTGAGAAGATAGTGCGGTTTGATTTCCTTTTTGAATATCACATGGAAAATGTAGTATTCAATAATTATTTGAGGGATAATATATGTTATTTCTTGAGAGTTGGGATATTTATGTTGGATTGATTTTATAGATATGAAGAGATACTTTAAAACTACACCTACACCTAAACCTCAAGAGGAGTCTTCGAGTAAAGTGCAAATTCAAAGTGACTCGCATGAGCTTCCAAAAGTTCAAATTGAAATGAACTTGCCCGATCTTCCGAGTGATCCCGGTCTACGGCCTCATATAACGACTTATCATCCTAACATTCAAGAGAGAGTTCGTATAAAATACTTCCTCAAAGGTCCATGTCAACCACGCAATCTTGAGTTTCCAAAAACATATAAAGGAGGTCAACTTAGAAGATTTTCTCCTTCTTGGTATAGCGGAAATGCCAATTGGTTGGATTATAGTGAAAACAAAGATGCCGTATTTTGTCTTTGTGGTTATCTCTTCAAGGTTGATCTTGGAGACCAAGGAGGTGGAGACGCTTTTATTACCGAAGGATATTCAAATTGGAAAAAGAAAGAAAGGTTAACATACCACGTAGGAAAAGATTCTAATAGTTTTCATAACCGAGCATGGGAAAAATGTCAAGCATTGTTGGATCAAAAACAACAAATTGAACCTATGTTCAACCGGAAGACCAATGAAAATAGCAATGACTACCGAATTCGATTGGTAGCATCAATCGATTGCGTTCGATTTCTTCTTAAACAAGGACTTGCATTTCGTGGACATAATGAATCGGAATTTTCAAGCAACCAAGGGAACTTCCTTGAACTTTTAAGTTTTCTAGCGAGTCAAAATGAGGTTGCTAGAGCCGTTGTTTTAGGGAATGCCCCGGAAAATCTTAAGTTGACGGCTCCATCAATTCAAAAGGACATTGTCAATGCTTGTTCGATTGAAACTACCAATGCTATTATTAGAGAGCTTGCGGATGAGTTATTTGCTATTCTTGTCGATGAATCTCGTGATATATCTTGTAGTGAGCAAATGGCGGTTGTTTTGAGATATGTGGATTCACGAGGATATGTGATGGAACGTGTTATAGGCATCAAACATGTCAAGAGTACTACGGCTATTTCTCTCAAAGAATCCATTGATGATTTATTCGCTACACATGGATTGAGTATTGATCGATTACGTGGGCAAGGTTATGATGGGGCAAGTAACATGCAAGGTGAATTTAATGGATTGAAGGCATTAATTCTAAGAGAAAACCAATGTGCATATTATGTCCATTGTTTTGCTCATCAACTTCAACTTGCTCTTGTTGCAGTAGCAAGGAAATGTCCTTATATGGCCGGACTCTTTGATTCGGTGACTATGGTGGTCAATATATTTGGACGCTCTCCTAAACGTCGTGATTTTCTTCTTGACAAGCAATATGAAAAAGTGGTCGAGGCTTTATCAAATAATGAAATCGAAAGTGGTCAAGGTCTCAACCAAGAGAGAACTCTCGTTCGTGCGAATGACACACGTTGGGGATCACGTTATGGTACTTTGATGAGTTTAGTTACCATGTTCTCTTCTGTGATTGATGTTCTTGACTTTATAGTTGAGGAGTCCACCGATAGGAATGGAGAAGCAAGCAATCTATTATTAATACTTCAATCATTTTCCTTTGTCTTCAATCTACATTTGATGATGTTGATATTGGGCATTACTAATGACTTGTCTAAAGCTTTGCAAAGAAAAGATCAAGACATAGTAAATGCTATGAGATTAGTCAAATTATCTAAGGATCGACTTCAAGAGACAAGAGATGATGGATGGGCACATTTGTTGGAGGAAGTTACTTCTTTTTGTTCAAAGTATGAAATCGAAATTCCTTCCATGACTAATGTCTATGTTCCGTATGGAAGGCCAAGACTTAGAATTGAACAAATGATCATAGAACAACATTACAAAGTTGAGAGATTCAATTCGGTTATAGATAGACAAATGCAAGAGTTAAACAACTGTTTCAATGAAGCAAACACGGAGTTACTTCTTTGTGTTGCATGCTTAAGCCCATCCGAGCTCTTTGCGGCATTTGACAAAGAAAAACTTGTTCGTCTTGCGGAACTTGATCCTAGTGATTTCTCTTTTCTTGAGCTTTCGGCCTTGCCTAATCAACTTGAAAATTACATTAGGGATGTTCGATCAAGTGATGATTTTTCTAATTTGAAAGGAATTGGTGATCTTGCTAAGAAGATTGTTGCAACTAAAAGGCATGTCGTATTCCTTTTGGTTTACAGACTTGTGACATTGGCACTTATTCTCCCTGTTGCAACTGCTTCAGTAGAGAGAGCTTTTTCAGCTATGAAGATGGTGAAAAATCGACTTCGTAGCAAAATGGGCGATCAATGGTTGAATGATAGTTTAGTTGTTATTATAGAGAGAGACATATTTTGTGATATTTCAAATGATGCTATCATGGATCGATTTCAAAAAAATGAAAAACCGTCGCGGTCTGTTAATATAAATACTTAGATGTTTTGGGTTATTTTGTAGGCATAATGGGGTATTATATGTAATTAAATTAACTTGTGAGGTTGTTTTTGTCAAACTTCACCTCCTCGTTTTTTTATCTTGTTATATAATTTTTCGTGAATGAAATATAATTTTTTAGTTTGACTGCTTAATTAACTTTTTTTTTTTAATATACTTTAACCCCCCCCCCCCCCCCCACCCCCCAATGTAAAATTCGTGGATCCGCCCCTTCCTATAAGGATCCAAATGATTATTTCAGGTTAGTCGGTCTAAATAATTCGACATAAGTAAAGTGTTTCAAGTGAGGGCCCATAACCTTAGATGTCGGTTTGTATACAACTTAAATGGACCCTCCAAATATACGGCTTGAGCCCACAAATAATTTTTCTTTTTTTTCCCAGTGCTGCCCAAATGGTACTATTATTGGATTATGAAGTTGTATACAATTAGAACAGCAAGCTCCTACACATCTCACGTTTAAAGTCCATTGATCATTTTACTTGGAAATTGAGAGGAGGGGTCATTCTCATACACATTATTTGTTTCGTGTTGGAATCAGGTTTGTATATCTGAAGCCCATATTTAGATATTGGGCTGTCAATGGTGCGGACTTCAATCTGAATCCAAACAAATTTATTAGAATTTTGATCCGATTATAAATATTCGAAATTTAAAATACATAGAGCGAATATGAATTAATATGAATTTAGGTAGATACAATTCGTTATAGATCTGTATCCGACAATTCGTTATATATATATATATATATATATATATATATATATATATATATATATATATATATATATATAATATTTTATTATAATAAGTAACATTGATCAATATTTACCAATATTTAAGATGATAAAAGTTAATAATTCATTCGTTATATTTTATGCATATTTTTATCCAAAAATATGAATAACAGTTAAGAAAATTTGAAGATGTGAGCTAAATTAAATAAAACTGTATGAAAAAATAGTGATATAGGTATAAATTTGAAAATACAGATTTTATTGAATCCGAAAAGATCTAATATTCGACCGACTCCGGCCAAGATCTGATGGACTTGAGAAATCTAGATCCGAGTGAAATCTGAATCCAATAGGACATAAATGGAACCGGATACGGATCAAACAAGATCCGACCCAAACTCGATCCATTGACAACTCTATTTAGTGTTGGGATTCGATAAGATAAAAAGCCCTTCAGACACTTGAATTTAAAATTTTTAAGGACATCTTAACAGAATCTTGCAAGGATACAATATGTATTTATATATATGAATATAAGTAATAACCGTAATAACTTAGATATAAAGTTATAGTCATTTTCCTATGTTAAAATATATATCCAATGACAAAAAGGTATACATCATTTATTAAGATAAAATTACTATATTTTTTTAAATTTGTAAGAAAATTTGAACTTCTTAATTAAAATTTGAGGCCACACTAGGATCGAGTCACCTATATAATTTTATTTAATTCTTATTACAAATATTTTTTTTTTGGTTTTTCATAGTATTAATCATTTTAATTGGATAGCATATGAGTTTTTCTTACTTCGGAAGCAACAATTTGATGTTTTAAAATTGATTTCAACTTCAACTTCTCTCAAAATAAATTATTTTAAGCTCATTCTTAAGGTGTTTCTTATTGTACTCAGGAGCGGAGCCAAAAATTTTAGTCTGGAGGCGAGATTAAAATAAAAAATATATAATTAAATTACTTAAGAGATTGTAATTATCAAAATTTAATTTTTAATATGCCGATAACTCTTATGATACTTGATATTAATAATGTATCTAATCAAATAAGATAGTAAAAAATCTATTGCGAAATATATAACAAATAATATGCAAAAAACAATCACTAGACATAAAATATATATATATATATATATATATATATATATATATATATATATATATGAATCGACTTAAGAAGAGAGTTGAATACTTGAATATACATATAAATGGAAATATTAGTAACTAAAAGTTTATTTTGGTATCTTAAATTGAAATTCAAAACTCGAACATAATTTTACTTTTTTCTTATTCAAAGAGAAACTATATTAAGTGTAAAAGAAATTTCTCTTATTAAATTCTACTTATACTAGGTAACTCTATTAGTGGGTCTCTATTCCCTATGATCTGGATACATATTAAATTAAACTAGACAAGAAGTCTTGATTTATACGAATTCTTTGATTTAGGAATTATTAGAAATTTAGAGGTACTATTAAAATTATATGATGTACCACTAAAATAAAAATAATGAATAGGTCCTACTAATTTTTTTTTTTTTTTTTTTTGTTGGGGTGCGGACGCCCACCTGCACCCCATATACCTCCGCCCCTCATTGTGCTAAGGCCATCTCTAATCGTTAGGGGGAGGGGGATTTTGAGGGGGAAAAGAATTATGGTCTTCAATAGTGAGGGGAAGTGGGGAGGGGAGGGAGAGTGGGAGGGGGAATGAGAGACAAAGGGCAAAAACTTGCCCTCTGGCCATCTTCAATGGTAAGGGGGAGGGGGATGGGGATTTTTGGGTTTTTCTAAAATTTTGGTCTTCAATGGTGGGGGGTGTGGAGAGGGGGAGGAGAGTGGGAGTGGGAGTGGGAAAGAAAGGGCAAAAGCTTGCCCCTCCTTTGCCCCTCGGCTCACACGCTACATTTTTTTTTTTTTTCGTTTTTTGTACATTTGGTGGTTTTTATTTTAATAAATTTTGTGTATGGATTAATAAATTTTATATTATAAAAAATTAAATCTTTACAGTAATTAGTTTTAATTAGATATTTTAAATTTGTATTTTAATTTGGATAAAATGTACAAATGATTCAAATTATAAATTATTTTTTTATCAAATAAATGAATTTTAATATGATTAAAACTCGAGTATAACTTGATATATATAAGTGATTGCGAATTTTTTATAATAATAATAATAATAATAATTATTATTATTATTATTATTATTATTATTATTATTATTATTATTATTATTTTATTATTATTATTACTATTACTAATATTATTATTACTATTATTAATATTAAAATATAATCTTTTATTATTATTATTATTATTTTATTATTATTATTATTACTATTACTAATATTATTATTACTATTGCTTGATGGCGCATCATATAATTCTCCATGGATAATTCATCACATCTAGGATTAACCTCTCGCGTTGGTCCTGGATAAATATTAGCACGGGTTCTACGAGATGTGAAAATATTTGTATCATCATCTTCATACTCGGCATCATCGTATTCACGACGTTCGTCCTCCACAATCATATTGTGAAGTACTACACAAGTAAGCATAATATCGCTTAAGTCCTCCGTATGACATCCTCTTCCTGGCTGATTGACTATGGCGAAACGAGCTTGCAGAATTCCAAAAGCTCGTTCAACATCCTTGCGATAAGATTCTTGCAATTTTGAGAATAGTTGTTCTGGATGGGTACGCGGTCGCCTGATGGATTGAATTAACGTGCCCCATTTTGGATAAATATCATCGGTAAGATAGTACGGCATTGTGTAGACGTTGCCATTCACCTTATAGCTCACTTTTGGGACGTTTCCACGAGTGGGGTCATCGAACAAGGGTGAACGACTAAGGACAGTCATGTCATTTTGCGCACCGGGTATGCCAAAAAAGGCATGCCATATCCAAGTGTCTTATGAAGCTACTGCTTCAAGAACAATTTTGGAGATTCATCAAATCTAGGCGACAGTGATTTTGATCCATGGAACTTCTAAAAAATCGTTGTTGAGTCTTTCTTATATTAGTATTGGTATGATTGTAAAAATCGTTGTTAAGTCGTTTTTATATTAGTATTGGTATGATTGTGTAATTTTCTTTAAATTAAGTTTTTTTTTTATTGTCAATGGTAACTCTATCTTATTATTATTAAGGGACATTTGCTTTTTGAGTACCATATGATATGCCAACTTGCAACTTTGGTACCATTGGTTACAAAAATGCAACTTTGGTATCACATGATATATTTTTATTGCAACATTGGTACGAAACTCAATTTTTCTCTAAAGTTAATGATAATTCACCCCCTATGAAATGCATAATATTCAATTTATCCCCTTGTAATTTAAAAAATAGCATTTTATCTCCTGTACTTTTATATTATTATTATTATTATTATTATTATTATTATTAATTTATTATTCTTATCCTTATTCTTATTATTGTTACTATTATTATTATCATTATCTTTCACATTATTATTATTATTATTATTATTATTATTATTATTATTATTATTATTATTATTATTATTATTTTGTATGTTTAGTTTTATTATTATAATTATTTTTGTATTATTATTATTAATTTTTTTGTATTTTTATTATTATATTATTTTATAATGATAATTTTTGTATTATTATTATTATTATTATTATATAATTATTTTTGTTATTTATTGTTTTTTACTTTTTTGTATTTTTATTATTGTTATTATTATTTTATTATTATTATTCTATGCCCTAACTATTGAAGACGATTATGGAGTGGGAGTGGGAGGGGGCATTTTTGCCCCAACGATTGGAGATGGCCTAACAAAACTTCAACTTATTTATTAGAGTTTGCATATTGCAAATACATAATGTGGGCAAATTGAATTTGAAATTTTGAACTAAAATTTTCCGTGTGTCTGACTACGATTGACTATTTGTGTTGGGCGGGGACCAAACTACCAAAGCATGCAGAGGGGCATTAGCAAAACCAAATCAGTATCTATCTGTGTATTGTCCTAATGTCGTTGTACATTAAATTGCATTAACAACACTTTCAGTATTTTTTTTCTTTCTGTTTTTGCAGATCTGTGTATGCAAAAAGCCGTATAGTCTCTGATCAATTTTTTGGGGTTCAGCTCTAGATCTCCTTTTCAATTTCTCCTGTATGTCAGGCTTCTTATAGCCTGAAAATTACGAAGGCTACTTATAAAGAATTTAGGGTTTATATGGATGCGTGTTAGCTCAGTTTTGCGAGTCTCAGTTTAAAAAAATGGTTTGAATAAATTGAAACATTACTTCGATTGAGTATGAATGTTGGGGTTCAGGAAAAAAAAATAGATGGTAAGCATCAAATCAATATCGTTTTTAGTGAGATTTTGAGGAAAAAGTAGGTGGTAGGTGTTAAATTAATGTTTAATATGTTTGAAGAGTTTGAGTGTATGTTTCTAAATATGTTTCTGACGATTTTATGGATTTAGCGAAAATTCATTTGAAAGAATTTTGGCTTGATCTCTCGAAACCCGCGAGATCATGCCAAAACTCATTAACATATACCATTAGGCTGTACACATTAGGGATCGTAGCCGAATTATAAGTAAGTGGCTTTATGTTATTAAAGATTGTGTATTGAAATTTATTTTCTTACTTTTGAAAATACAAAAATACTAATTCAATGTTGAGAATATGTTATTGTTTATAGATAAAACAATTAATTCACTTAATTTCTTTTACATAGTCAATCGTAAATATAATTTTAAATTTTAAAAATAATATTAAGCTAAGAAATTTTATAATTACATATACTAAATATAATTGTATAAGATGTGTTCGTTAATAATTTAATTTTTGACTCGTCAAGATCAATTAGTAGCTATAATGGTCCACATGACTGTCAAAAATTGATAAACAATTTAGCTTAGAAT
Source organism: Penstemon barbatus (assembly GCA_003313485.2). NCBI lineage: Eukaryota > Viridiplantae > Streptophyta > Magnoliopsida > Lamiales > Plantaginaceae > Penstemon > Penstemon barbatus. Next base: position 33,294,792 of record CM064880.1, read on the forward strand.
GAAATTTAAACAGTCTTACATGTTATTGATCTATAAAAGTTAGTTGGACTCCATTCGTTATATATATATGATATCGTCAAATCCAATTCAAACAATTTTTATCGTTTCATAGAGCTCCATTGTATCAGATTACACGAGTCTGAGTCATATCTTACTCAAATAAAATAATTTTTGAGCTCGGTTTGCTTATATAACAGCATAAGACAATCTCAAATTCAATAAGAAATAAAACTAAAGTTGAATAATTAATTATCTGACTCGGTTACAGCATTAACTCTCTTATATATCATCTATAACATAAATTATATCACACAACAAATTAAAAAGCTAATTAAATCACACATACATGTATCAATTTTTGGGATCCCTTCACAGCAAGGGCCCTTGGCGACGGTCCATGTTGCATAACACTTATCTGGCTCTAATTGCATGTAAGGTAAGCAAAATAAACAACAAATTATTATAATCTATAAAACTAAAAATATTTAAATTTATTTTTAATTTTAATGTTAGATGAGATGAATTTTATTACTATAAATTTCAATTATATCCGTTGACTTGCTTCATTCTTGTTTTTTTTTTTTGATAACCCAGGTGTACAAGCTTACACTCGACTAATCCTGGACCCTCAGAACCCTTGCCCTAGTGATGGGGGCTATTTCGCACCCTACATATTACTCGAATCGAACGAAGAAGTTAAGATCGATTAGACCAATCCAAGCAGATCGGGATCGTCTAACAGACCCGGCCAAGCACAGCTCTCTTCGATCTAAAGATAATACTCCGGACCCATGAAGGATATTTGGGCCGAGTCCTATTAGGACTATGATTCCTTGTAAAACTAGGTTAAACATTGTATAAATACCTAGTTAATGATTGTATTAGACAACTACGAAATCCTTTACTTCAAGGATACACAAATATTCTCCGCCTAAGGCATTACAACTGAATAAGAATCAATATTATTCATAGCATTCTGATCTCCATATTGATGTGTTGATAGCTTTATTTGTGGTTTTACTTCTTGTTCTTAATCATTGCTTTTCTTTGTGATTGATCCATCCGGAATAAAGTAACAGAGCCCTACCAAATATATACACCAATATCGTAAACCCCACCGATATTACAAATTCACTGATATACAATTAACCCGACGAAATCCGGCTAAATCAGTTGGCGCCCACCGTGGGGCTAGGTTAATTATTCGAATCGACACATGGCTCGCCCAAGGAAAAGCGCTCGCGTTGGAGCGAGAAGCAATACGACCACAGGCCACAACACATCTGAAGATCCACAAGACAACAACGATAACAACAATCCCAACACCAATGAAAATCTCCCAGATACCCGTTCCCGTCAGCAGGAACACCAAGGAGGTCTTACCGGTACGATACCAGAAGTACCGGAAGTTCCCGTAATACCCGTTCCTCTCCCTGGCGCTCAGGAAAAACTGAAACAAATAGCAATGCTTTTCAAGTCACTCTCTCCAGAAGAATTGCTAGTTTTAGACCAAATTCCTCGAAACGTCACGGCTCCCGGGGCAACTCCCGCGCAAGGAATGCCAAGGCCGAACGAACGGACCTCTCAACAAGCTGACAGCCCAGCAAGTGAGCGACGCTCGCTGCACAGCCCACAGCAGGTCAATTCTAAACCCTCCGACAACCGTCCCCAAAGAAGAACTGGTCGAAGAGTACCACAAGCAGGTCGCAGCGGATCGAAGGAACGAACGATCATCCCAATCGAAGATGATATAGATGATACAATCCCCTATCGACCGAGAGCGACTCGATTCTCAGAACGAGAAATTGAAAGGATGGTACAGGAGCGACTTGAACAACGATTACGACCTGTGCAGAACCCGTGGGCCCGGACTGCAGAACTCCAGGAAAGCCTTGCGGCTTGCTCTCCTTTCTGCAGGGAAATAAAAGAAGCACAGTCCGCGGGACAGGTCCCGGGAAGACTACCCCGATATGATGGAACCACCGATCCGGACGATTATATCTTTAGCTTTACGAACATAATGAATTTGTATGCCCACTCCGCCGAATTCACCGCCAAGCTAATGGTAACAACATTCGAAGGACTCGCGCTGGATTGGTTTGCCAAACAGCCGGCCAATTCTATATTCAGTTTCCGAGAATTATGCAATAAACTAATACAGCAATTTGCCAGTCAGAGGAGGCAAAAACTTCCGATGAGCTACCTAGGAACCATACACCAACAAGAGGGAGAATCCCTAAGAAATTGGTTGGCGAGGTTCAACGTAGAATTACTCAAAATCGACTCTCCGAATATCGACTACATAATTTCTATCCTCTTCGACCTCACTAAAAATAGGCAGTTTGGAAACGCCCTCAGTCGAAAACAACCGAGAACGTTTGCCGACATTATGAGCTTGGCTTCTAAGTATATGACCCAAGAAGAGATGAATTCCTTTAAGGATAAAAACAAAAACAAAGCCACCACCTCAGGCTCCAGACGGCACGAGAGGTTTCCTACCCAAAAATCTTTGGATTACGAGCGATCTTCCAGGAAAGGTAATGTTTTTCACCGACTGGAATACAACAAAGCCGACCAAGACAGACAACCTAATTTCTACCAAAGACCAAGAAACCATGATCAACCAATCAGAAGCAGGGTGAATCATGTAGAACACCCAAGGTTAAATGTTCCAATGGAAGAAATATTGGAAGTCCTAGAAAGAAATAACTGGATTCCCGAAGCGAGGAAAATCGCGCAGCCGAGACCAGGCTCTCGAAACTACGATCAATACTGTAAATACCATAGGGCACATGGACATCGAACGGAGAATTGTTTTCACCTTAAGAGAGAGGTTGAGAAACTTATCGAGCAAGGAAAACTTGACGAATACAAAGAGCGAGATAATCGTAAAAGGGAAAGAAGTAGAAGCCCTCGGAATGTTGATCGAAGGAGAAATTCTCATCAAAGATCACCTGAACGCCGACCTATTCAGGAGTCGAATCACGACCAGATCAATGGAACTATCCATACGATCTCCGGGGGTCCCGCGGGTGGAGATAGTCGTAACGCCCGGCGAAGAACTGCCAGGTCCATAATTGGAAACTCAAAATACCCAAAAGAAATTTGGACCCTGGAAAGCAGGCCATCAAACGATCAGCAGATCAGTTTTAATGAAGGCGAAGCACCTAAAAATATTGTCTGGGACGCAAGAGAGGATAACCCCGACTTCCCTATGGTAATATCGCTAGAAATAGCAAATTACAATGTCAAGAGAATATTAATAGATAATGGGAGCTCGGCCAATATTATCTCCCGAGAAGTTTTAGCCCAAATGGACTTGGGGCAGATAAACTTGCAGAAAGTAGCTACGCCATTAATAGGATTCGGGGGGTCCGAAATCATCCCCAGCGGAACGATAACCTTAAGCGTATCGCTCGGAAAAATACCACACCGGACAGTGAAGCTAGTAAAATTTCTAGTAGTAGAAACCCCTTTCGCTTATAATGCAATATTGGGACGACCTGCTCTCAATCTATTCCGAGCTGTTGTCTCTACTTATCATCAGAAGATAAAGTTTCCAACCGATACAGGCATCGGAGAAATAACAAACGACCATTGCATGGCTTGGGACTGCTATAGTACTTCGTTAACTATGAAGGAACACCCTAAGTCCATTACTCCGAGCAAGAGAAAGATTGAAGGCGATCTCATTAGAAATGAAGTTGAAATTCCTAGTACTGATCGATTAGATAAAAAGGGGAAAGAACCGCTAGACTTATCTTTGAAACCCCCTGAACATAAAGATATAATTCTAGTAGAAGGCGACTCATCCAAAAAGACGAGAATTGGTACAGAGTTGAGCGAAGAAGGAGAAATAATGCTGATCGACTTCCTCAGAAACAATGCCGATGTCTTCGCTTGGAGCGCAAATGACATTGAAGGAATTGATCCTCGAATAATCAAGCATTCCCTAAAAATAGATCCTTTGGCGAAACCCGCCAGGCAGAAGAAGAGAAATCATGGACCGGTGAAAGATAAAATTATCAAAGCCGAGGTAGAAAGGTTGCTCGAGGCAAAACAAATCCGAGAAATTCATTTCTCGGAATGGCTATGCAATGTCGTACTAGTCGCAAAAGGAGATAAAAAAGATAATAAATGGAGGATGTGTAATGATTTCACCGACCTCAACAAGTTGTGTCCGCGCGACCCATACCCCCTGCCAAGGATCGACTTATTGGTCGACTCGACAGCTGGCTTCGCATTATTCAGTATGATGGACGCCTTCCAAGGGTTTTACCAAATATACATGGATGAGCGGGATCAAGAAAAGACCGCGTTCGTAACCGAGCAGGGAGTATATTGCTTCATAGTAATGCCATTCGGCTTAAGAAATGCCGGAGCTACTTACCAAAGGTTAGTAAACCTAATGTTCAAAGAATTAATCGGAGAACTGATGGAAGTCTACGAGGACGACATGCTGGTCAAAAGTATGAACGAAGCAGATCATGTAAAGCATCTCGATCGATGCTTTCAGATCTTAAGAAAATATCGTATGAAGTTAAACCCCGCAAAATGCACCTTTGGTGTCAAATCAGGAAAATTCTTGGGATATCTAGTTCACCAACGCGGAATAGAAGCCAACCCAGAAAAAATCCGAGCCATAACTGAAATGAAACCTCCTAAAACTATCTCTCAAGTACAAAGCCTAGTTGGAAAGATCGTAGCATTGAACAGGTTTATATCAAAGTCTGCGGACAAAAGCCTCCCTTTTTTCCAAACTCTCCGAAAGGCAAAGAACTTTGTTTGGACCGAAGAATGCGATCAGGCCTTCGAGCAGCTCAAAGAATATTTGACGACGCCTCCGATGTTGGCAAAACCAACGGAAGGAGAACCATTGTATATGTACATCTCCATCTCCGACGTAGCGATAAGTTCAGTACTAATCAAAGTCGAGGGCTCAGAGCATAAGCCCGTATATTATCTCAGCAAGTTATTACAAGGGGCGGAGAAGAATTACTTAGAAATAGAAAAATTCACACTGGCCTTAGTAATGGCCGCACGAAAACTCCGACCCTACTTCTTAACTTACCGAATTATCGTTTTGACGAATCAACCGCTAAGGCAAGTTCTAGCTAAACCAGAAGCCTCCGGTCGACTAATCAAATGGGCCATCGAACTCAGTCAGTTCGAGGTAGACTACAAACCAAGGATTGCCATCAAGGCCCAAGTGTTGGCCGATTTTATATTAGAAACACCGACACAGGCTACTGAATCATCGAGCTGCCCCAACGACGATGTTTTGATCATTGAAGATCAAACTTGGCTAATGCATGTCGATGGTGCTTCATGCCGAGAAGGAGGAGGCGCCGGAATCAACTTCACCGGACCTAATAAGGAAGATTTAAATTACGCGATAACACTGGACTTCGTTGTGACAAACAATGAAGCTGAATATGAAGCATTAATCGCAGGAATGGAGATGGCGATCAAAGCCAATATAAAAAGTTTTAAGGTACTAACTGATTCAGAATTAGTGCAAAGACAGATAGAAGGCCTATACGAGGCTAAGGAATTCAACATGGTCAAATACCTCGCCAAAGTGAAAACTCTAGCTGAGAAATTTGAAAGTTTTAGTATCCAGAACATACCACGTTCGGAAAATAAATGGGCCGATCAGCTATCAAAATTCACAGGATCCCATGACGGAAAGACCGAACGGGTGATCAACTGGTTGGTCTCTAATACACCAGCAATCGACATCGACGAAACGCCAGTAGTCGATATAATGGAAATCGAAGAAGCCGAAGAAAACTGGATGACCCCAATGATAGACTATCTTAGAGAAGGAAAAGTACCACCTGACCAAAATGAAGCTCGGAAAATAAGATATCGAGCTCCGAAATATACACTGGTAGAAGGAAAACTCTACCGAAGATCAGTATCAGGGATTCTTCTGAAATGCGTACCTGAATCACAAACCATCGATATACTACGAGAAATACATGATGGGGATGCGGGAAACCACAGCGGATCAAGGGCATTGGCTTTAAAATGTCTCAGGACGGGTTACTATTGGTCGACCATCAATAAAGATGCCGCTAAATATGTCCAAGAATGTCATCACTGCCAGATCCATGCTAACATATGTCATCGACCAGCAGAAAACATGCACCCTATTCCAGTTTGTTGGCCATTAGATCAGTGGGGAATGGACATCGTGGGACCTTTCCCAGCGGCCAGATCTAAGAAATCCTATGTCCTGGTCGCTGTAGAATACTTCAGCAAATGGATAGAATGCGTCGCCCTCGCACGAATAACCCAATTCCAAGTTATCAATTTCCTATGGAAATTCATAGTCTGTCGATTCGGCATCCCAAGGGTCCTTATCTCCGATAATGGAACTCAATTCGCGGGGAAACAGATAATAGAATGGTGTACAAAACTTGGAATTCAACAGAATTTTACCTCGGTAGGACATCCTCGAGCAAATGGACAAACTGAAGTAGCAAACCGAGAGATAATAAAATCTTTGGAAAAAAGATTAGGAGCAGCCAAAGGAAAATGGCTTGATGAACTCCCAGGAGTATTATGGGCTAATCGGACCACAGTAAGGAGCTCAACTGGGGAAACCCCATTTAGCTTGGTATATGGGTCGGAAGCGGTTATCCCTGTGGAAACCCTAATCCCAACGCCAAGAGTAGAAATGTTCGATGATAAAGAAAATGAAAAGTCAAGAGAAAATGACATTGATTTAACAGAAGCTTTAAGAGATAAAGCTGCTGTGCGCTTACAAGCCACAAAAGCTAATATGGAGAAAGCATACAATCAAAAGGTACGCATCCGAACCTTCAAAGAAGGAGATTTGGTCTTGAAAAAGGTAGAAGTATCCAAGCATGTGGGAAAGTTACAACAAAATTGGGATGGACCTTACATCGTCATTGGCGTAGGGAAGAAAAGTTCATACAAAATTGCACACTTGGATGGAACTGCCTTACCAAGAACCTGGAATGCTGTCAACCTTAGGAAATACTATGATAAATAAATTTTAGCAGGTTATACTGCATTATTTTACTTTTTACTTTATCAAATTTCAATCTTTGTAATAAAGGCCTTGGCCTAAAGTTCAATTATTAAAGATTTCTTTGGCATTTTATATATATCAATTATATCGGTTAAACATTCATCGGAATCGCACAATCATATTGTCAGAAACGAAACGAGTCGAGTAAACATTGATCCGCTCAATAAAAACTCCTCGATATATCAAAAAGACTTTTTGGTTAAAAACCTAAGTCTACAATCAAAAACGAGTCGAGTAAACATTGATCCGCTCAATAAAAACTCCTCGATATATCAAAAAAAAAAAACTTTTTGGTTAAAAACCTAAGTTTACAATCAAAAACGAGTCGAGTAAACATTGATCCGCTCAATAAAAACTCCTCGATATATCAAAATGACTTTTTGGGCTAAAAACCTAAGTCTAATTAAAAACGAGTCGAGTATACATTGATCCGCTCAATAAAAACTCCTCGCTCAAACTTAACGATCAAAAAGACTTTTTGGTTAAAAACCTAAGTCTACAATCAAAAACGAGTCGAGTAAACATCGATCCGCTCGATAAACACTCCTCGATCTATTTACAACAATCTAAAGACTTTTTGGGTTAAAAACCTAAGTCTAATAAAAAACGAGTCGATAAAAAACTCCTCGCTCAAACTTATCGATCCAAAAACTTTTTGGTTAAAAACCTAAGTCTACAATCAAAAACGAGTCGAGTAAACATCGATCCGCTCGATAAACACTCCTCGATCTATTTACAACAATCTAAAGACTTTTTGGGTTAAAAACCTAAGTCTAATAAAAAACGAGTCGAGTATACATTGATCCGCTCAATAAAAACTCCTCGCTCAAACTTATCGATCCAAAAACTTTTTGGTTAAAAACCTAAGTTTACAATCAAAAACGAGTCGAGTAAACATTGATCCGCTCAATAAAAACTCCTCGATATATCAAAAAGACTTTTTGGGCTAAAAACCTAAGTCTAATTAAAAACGAGTCGAGTATACATTGATCCGCTCAATAAAAACTCCTCGCTCAAACTTAACGATCAAAAAGACTTTTTGGTTAAAAACCTAAGTCTACAATCAAAACGAGTCGAGTAAACATCGATCCGCTCGATAAACACTCCTCGATCTATTTACAACAATCTAAAGACTTTTTGGGTTAAAAACCTAAGTCTAATAAAAAACGAGTCGAGTATACATTGATCCGCT
>CM064880.1:33327592-33413270 GCA_003313485.2 Penstemon barbatus
GCGAGGAAACAAGAACGAACCAGTCGACTGGGTCGACTGGGTCAAAATCGACTGGGTCGATTAATGGGTGGGTCGACTGGGTCGACCCATATGGAACGAAAATGGATCCAATTGGAATTGGATCAAGATTATAAATTAAATTGGAATTTAATTTATGAGTAAATTAATTAATTAGGATTTAATTAATTAATGGAATAATTAATTTAATTAGACTTGGAGTTTAATTAATTAATTGGGAGATGATTTAATTAATTGGGCTATTTAATTGGGAGATTAAATAAAGCCCTGAAATTAATTAATATGGGCCATGAATTAATTAGAAGACTTAGTCTTCTAATTAAAGAGGGCCATGGCCCATGTAGGAAAGAGAAGACCTAGTCCTAATAGGACTAGGATAGAAAGAAAACTATAAATAGCTTTCTTCTAGTTATTTTTCACACAACTCCTTAAGCAAAAATTGAGCAAAGAAAAATTCTCTCTCCCTCTCCCTACCAGATCGGCCGAACTGTTCTTCCCTGTGGAAGAATTTTTTTCGTCTTCGTTTTGTTCCCAAATCGTTCCTAAAACCTAGATATTAATATAGCCTATGTTCTAGTCGATTAGGTATATTAATTTTCGTGATATTGTGGTGTATCAACTCGTAGAGGCGCAACACGTGGGGCGCTACCAAAAAGGTGTGGGTCGATCAACCGGGGTCAGAATTCAGAGCTCATATTGCTAGCCTAGGATTTGCAAGGAGACAGGTATAAACGAGAAAACTTATACTGTCATTAATTATGTTCATATATATATAACTAGAGAATATCCTGGCAAGATTCTTTAAGAGGCCCTAGAAATTTTTTATATTCCGCTGTGCCTAGGGCTGTTTTTCTTAGCGAATCCCAACAGTGGTATCAGAGCCAACTCTAGGCTTTGTATATATATGAATTTGCGAATTCTGTGTTTATTAAATCATATGTTTGATTTATGTGGCTAGTTCTATTACTTTGCATGTTTTAGGACTTTATTATTAACTTGGAGTTAATGTTTAATTTAGGATTCGAAAATTTTATCATGTTGATGTTATTTTGAATTAGGATTTAATTGTTAATTGACTGGGTCTGTTTTAATTAAATCATAAAAGTAATCAAAACAAAAAAAAAAAATAAAAAAATAAAAAAATTTTGGAACCAACCCTGCGGTGGCACGCGGCGGTGCGCGGCAGCGCACCGCGGCTGGGCGGCCACCGCAAAGCCGCGGCATGCGGCAGCATGCGGACAGCATGCTGTCCGCGCACGCTGCGCACAGCAGCAGTCCACGGGCTGCTGTCTGCGCGTGGCTGTGCGCGGCAGCCTGCTGCCACGCGCTGTCACGCGCCGCGGCTGCTGCCCGTGGCAGCTCACGCGCCCCTGCGGGGTCGCGCGTGGGTTGTCCGCGTGGCAGCTCCTGATTAGCTTCGACTGGTCATGTTTGGGTTGGACTCTAATTCTGCCTATTTTGAAAATTCTGGAAACTTAGAATTTTGGGAAGATTAGGAAACTTGGAGTTTTTGGATAAGGTAGTTATTCTGTTAGTATTGATCACTACCTTAATTAAACTAATCTAATCAAAATAGGATTATCTTGAGAATCTTGGAGATTTGGAAATATTGGGAAACTTAGAGTTTTGGATAAGGTAAGAATCTTAGAGATTTAGATTACCTTAATTAACCAATCTTAATCAAGATAGGATTTGTAGATTACTTAGAGCTCAAGTAAGAGCTAATTAATCTTAGAGGTTAATTGTTAATTCAAAATTAATTAACTTGGATAAATTTTATGAATTAAAAATTAATGGAGCCGGTAAATTTACATTTTTGCCCTTATGTGAATTTATGCATGTTCTTGAGTGAATGTGTGGATTGGTCGATTTTGCCCTTAAGCCCTGTGTTGTTTTTGGTTTATTTAATTTTGGGTTGTAATTAAATGGGCCTGATTGGTGCCCTTGCTTGCGCAAACAAATGTAATAGAATAGGACCATTTAAATTATGTAAGCTAGGCTTAGATTAGGCTTGGAGCCAAGAAGACCTCATGAAGACTTGGAGATCCACATGGAGGCCCATTTACCTTGGAGGACATGGAGGCCCAATTCATTACATGGAGGCCCAATCAAGCTGGATATTACAAGAAGGCCCATGATGTATGGGTTTAAAAATTGTAATAGTTAGGACATTTAATTTTCACCCTAGACTGACCAATTGATTCATCACATGGCTCGTGATGGATCGCATAGGATGGGCAATCGACCAATCATATCTTGCTAGGTGATGAATGTTTACTTTTTCGCACATTATTCTTTGATGTATGAGATGCATGCTTAGGATAGAAAACGTAAACAAGATAAGCATAATCTGATGAGACCTCGCACACTTAGAAACCTCCAATTGAACTTAAAATTCAATTAGAATATTAAATCGAATAACGGGCGCATATGAATAGTGTCTATGGTCCGAGCCTATCCAATTACTAGGTCTTAGGCATATTGTACGAATATATCTCGATGTCTCACGAGTCGTGGGTCGAGCTATAGGAAGATAATATGTCTATTGCCTCGATGCACGAGTTTAGTGCCAAGGGAGGGGATAGCAAGGTTTTAGGCGCTGTCTCACGAGTCGTGGGGCGTCTAGGATTGAACTATTTCTCTTCACGAGTATTGGACATGATTTAACGCTAGTAAATATGGATGTCTCACGAGTCGTGGGTCCATATCGAAAAACGAGGCTAAATGAACTTAAGGGTTAGCTGCGATGGTTAACCGTTGACGTAGTCGACCACCAAGTGGATCAAATAGTATGGCCAACGAGTCGTGGGTACTAGGAGATTGCATTTGGGCCTTAAGCCCGCTAGGATATTTTAAATTCCCGAAACTTATGTGGGGGCATAAGATTTTGATTAAAATAGTGGGAGTAATTTACAAATAAAATCCATGTTTGTAAATTGTGCATTTTAAATTTATCTTTCGCGTATTTATTTCTTCTATCGTCGTTTTATAGATATGATGTCAAAAGAGCTTAGAGCACTTAGAGATTTGTCCATCTCATCACTTGAACGTAATATTTTAACTGGACCCAACTTGCATTTCTGGACGCATCATTTGAATGGATTATTTGAAGCTGAAAACATATCCTATGTTTTGTCTGTGCCACCACCCATTACTATTTCACATGACGTTCCTGATGAGCTCCGTAAAAGCATCACCAAATGGAAATTGGATGATGGCTTAGCTCGTGAATACATGTTGGAATATATGTCACTTGATCTGCGTTTGCAACATGAGCATATGGCATCCGCAAAAGAGATTCTCTCGAATCTCAAATTCCTTTATGGGATTAGAGATGGTCGTCGCAGATTCGCGATCACGAGGGAACTCTTGCAAGCAAGAAAGAGAAGGGAAACTCCTGTCGGAATCCACGTACACAAGATGATTCGACTTCTGTCTGAACTCGATGATATGGGTGTCGTGATGGACAATGATTTCCGAGTGGATATTATTCTACAATCTCTTCCTAGATCATATGACCGATTTATCGCGGACTTGAATCTCCAGAGGCGAGAGATCACTGTGCATGTCCTGCGACAAATGCTCGAGGAACGCGAAGCTTCTTTTGGAAAGAAAGCAAGGGTTGGCGAAAAGACTGGGCGGCATTCAAAACCAAGACAAATGGAAACCAGAGCTCCTTACTGCACAAGGTCAAAGGAAAGGATTAAATTCGAACCTATGGAGAGTTCGAACAGGTATATTCCTTGTTAAAGTTAATTTTACAATTAACTGTGCATTTTTGGTGTTAGACACTGACTGGAGTTCTCATCCTTGTAGGTGATGGGAGCATTAAGGAAACTGGAGCCTGAGGATTGGATCCTTGAATAAAGGCAATGGAGCTGGAGCTGCTACCAAGGCCGTAGGCAAAAGTAGATTTAGGTGGTTTGATAAAGTCATTAGGAAACTTTCATTTATGTACCTAGTTCTCTTTTTAAATGAAAAACTTTTTATTCATATTTTTGAATAATGTTAAAAGCTCCTGTTTTTGTCTTTCATTTGGTACATTGAATTATTGACTTTACATCATAAAACCACCTAAGTTAAGTCATGCACGTACAACAAAACAAAAGGAAACAAGATAATGAAATTTCTGCCCAATTATGGCACGCTAGACTTGGACATATATCTAAGTCAAGGATTCAAAAGTTAGCATCATCTGGCGCGATTGAAATCAATCGCATTGATGAAATGCCAACATGTGAACCATGTTTAAAGGGTAAAATGGCTAAGTTGCCGTTTAAAGGAAACCCTGAGCGAGCCAAGCAAACATTGGACTTAATACATACTGACGTATGTGGACCACTAAGAAAAAGCGCCCGAGGGGGCTATGACTACTTCATCACTTTCACTGACGACTTTAGTCGTTATGGATATGTGTTCCTGTTGAAACACAAGTCTGAAGCCTTTGAGCGATTCAAAGAATTCAAGATGGAAGTAGAGAATCAACTTGGTCATACGATAAAGGCTCTTCGTTCTGACCGAGGTGGAGAATTTCTTAGTAACGAATTTCTGAATTATCTTGTGGAGCATGGAATATTATCGCAGTGGACTCCTCCTGCAACACCCCAATTAAATGGAGTAGCAGAGAGAAGGAATCGAACCTTGATGGACATGGTTCGATCCATGATGAGTGCCACTGACTTACCTCTTTCATTTTGGGGACATGCCCTCCTCACGGCAACGAAGATACTGAATATGGTACCTTCGAAATCCGTAGAAAAGACACCATATGAACTATGGTTTGGCAAGGCACCCTCATACGCATTCATGCGCATATGGGGATCTCCCGCTTACGTTAAAAAGCTAGTGGGAGATAAATTGGAAACAAAATCCACTTTGTGCAAATTCGTGGGGTATCCGGAAAATTCAATAGGATACGAGTTCTACGATCCTACAAGACAAACAACGTTTGTCTCGAGGAATGCTCACTTCTTGGAGAAGGATTTCTTGGTGGACAAGAAAGAAAATAACGTAGAACTGGATGAGGTCACTGAAGCTGAAAAGGCCTTGGAGGTCGATCAAGCTGACCCGTCACCACAGGCAGTGGGAGAACAAGAGCATGAAAGTGCACCAGAAAGTACACCGATACTTCGTAGGTCAGAAAGACAACGTAGAGAACCCGAAAGGTACTACGGTCTGCTGCATGAGACTGGACAGTCTCTAACCGACCCAAGGACTTACGAAGAGGCTATGCTAGACATAGACTCGGGAAAATGGCGCGAAGCCATGGAATCCGAACTGGACTCCATGCACTCAAACAAGGTCTGGGCCTTGGTAGATCCACCAGTGGGAGTGGCTCCCGTGGGTTGCAAGTGGATCTATAAGCGAAAGCTTGGAGTGAACGGAGAGGTGATTACCTACAAGGCGCGACTAGTGGCAAAAGGATACACTCAAAGACCAGGTATCGACTTTGAGGAGACCTTCTCGCCCGTCGCAATGCCCAAATCCATTCGGATCTTGCTGGCCATAGCTGCGTGGTATAACTACGAGATATGGCAAATGGATGTAAAGACTGCCTTTCTCAATGGTGACATTGATAAGGAGATCTACATGGAGCAACCAAAAGGATATGCATCCAAAGGAGATGAACACAAGGTGTGCAAACTCCAGAGGTCCATTTATGGACTGAAGCAAGCTTCCCGAAGTTGGAACATTCGTTTTGATGAGACAATCCAAACTTTTGGATTCATCAAGAACATGTTCGAACCTTGCGTGTACAAGAAGATCAGTGGGAGTACAGTTGAATTTTTGGTGCTTTACGTTGACGACATTCTCCTCATTGGAAACAATGTGAAGGCATTGTCTGAAACTAAAGCATGGTTGTCTACACAATTCTCGATGAAGGATATGGGAGAAGCATCCTTTGTACTAGGTATAAGGATCTACCGAGATAGATCAAAAGGACTGCTGGGCCTCTCCCAATCCCAGTACATAGATAAAATCTTGAAAAGATTTAGTATGGAAGAATCCAAGAGAGGATTGCTTCCAATGAGACATGGGATTGCACTCTCCAAGTCTATGGCCCCAAAGACGCCTGAAGAGAGAAGCAATATGTCTCGAGTACCATATGCATCCGCGATAGGAAGCATAATGTATGGTATGCTATGTACGAAACCAGACGTAGCATACGCTCTTAGCGTAACAAGTCGCTACCAGTCTGATCCAGGTGAGCAGCACTGGATAGCCGTAAAGGCAATTCTGAAGTACCTGAGAAGGACCAAGGAATTGTTCTTGGTATACGGCGGAGGAGAATTGAAATTGGAAGGCTATACAGACTCGAGCTTCCAATGTGATGTAGACGACTTCAAGTCGACATCAGGATACGTTTTCTGCCTCAATGGTGGTGCGGTTAGCTGGAAGAGCTCCAAGCAGGAAACAACCGCGGATTCAACCACTGAAGCAGAATACATTGCCGCGAGTGACGCAGCAAAGGAAGGTGTTTGGATGAGGAACTTCATCCAGGAATTGGATGTGATACCTAGCATTGCTGAGCCCATTACTATCTTCTGCGATAATAATGGGGCAATAGCGCAAGCAAAGGAGCCGAGATCTCATCAGAAATCCAAGCACGTACAGAGACGATACCACGTGATAAGAGATATCATTGGTAGAGGAGACATTAAGATGGAACGTGTCGACTCAGAAGATAATACGGCGGACCCGCTAACGAAGCCTCTGCCTCAAAAGGCATTTGAGAAACATCTGCATAAGATGGGACTCAAGAACATAAAAGACTGGCTTTAGGACAAGTGGGAGATTGATAGAAATAGTGTCCTGCAAGCCAGCTGTATGGCTAGCATTAATTGTAATTAATGAGGAACTATTCAATTTAGATTAATAAATGCACTTTTATTAAATGGTCAACTTTATCTTATGTAATATTTATCTACGCATAAGGATAGAAGTCCTTAGATCACAGGGCTATGGGACAACCCGTGGACTGATCTCTAAGGCCGTGATCTAGAACATATTCAAGAGTCGTAGAATCCAATCGAGATAGGACATCGTTGGATTCGGTTAGACTCTCACTGTTGTGTATTCTCCGATGAACTGGAGGACGCTGGGGTCCACGAGCGTGACTGGGATAGTCGATACACATAAGTGGGTGGCTTGCTGGGATGGCAAGTGCACTGAATACCCCAATTAGGAAATAACTCACCATGGAAGCGGTAGTCGCATATCGGGGTTGAAGTTATTCCAATTTACAATAGTATACGAGGAACGATCCCTAACAACTTGAGATGATAGGGTTTATCTGGTGCGAGAACATCTATACTTTGATATGAGTTCCGACTGACTGGGGATAACCAGAAAGTCTCTGTGGACTCATGTTGGGTATAGAGGAACTCGTATGCAGATTCATATCATCAACAAAGGATCCATTGACCCGACTTGATAGGTTGAGGAAATTCTCCTATGGATTTCTGTGAGAAATTAATTCTGGTAAAAATCCTTGGCCAAGGTATCTGACGACTTTATGTAAGTAGCTCATAAAGATTAAGTCAAAGAGAATTTATTTCGAGACCAGAGTACATAAGGTCAAGACAAAAGAAAAGGGAATCCGATAAAAGACCATACCCTTAAGTCTTGACTGGGAGATTGATCGATGGAGAGATTTTGTCGTATATGGAAATTGTAAATGATAAAAGGTTCACTGAATTAATTCACCAGTGATTGGGCTCCATGGGCTTGTGACTGGACATCGACCGTGGAGTGTGGGAGAATTCCCAAATTAGCAGGGGTGCTAATTTTGGAATGATTAATCGACAGAGTGTTCGATTAATTTAGAGTATTAATTGCTCGAGTAATTAAATAATATTTAATTACAACCCACGGCCAATTATGTGGTGAACCTACGGGGGCATACACAATACACAAGTAGCGAAAGCGAGGAAAAAGGAACGAACCAGTCGACTGGGTCGACTGGGTCAAAATCGACTGGGTCGATTCAATAGGTGGGTCGACTGGGTCGACCCATATGGAACGAAAATGGATCCAATTGGAATTGGATCAAGATTATAAATTAAATTGGAATTTAATTTATGAGTAAATTAATTAATTAGGATTTAATTAATTAATGGAATAATTAATTTAATTAGACTTGGAGTTTAATAAATTAATTGGGAGATGATTTAATTAATTGGGCTATTTAATTGGGAGATTAAATAAAGCCCTGAATAATTAATTAATATGGGCCATGAATTAATTAGAAGACTTAGTCTTCTAATTAAAGAGGGCCATGGCCCATGTAGGAAAGAGAAGACCTAGTCCTAATAGGACTAGGATAGAAAGAAAACTATAAATAGCTTTCTTCTAGTTATTTTTCACACAACTCCTTAAGCAAAAATTGAGCAAAGAAAAATTCTCTCTCCCTCTCCCTACCAGATCGGCCGAACTGTTCTTCCCTGTGGAAGAATTTTTTTCGTCTTCGTTTTGTTCCCAAATCGTTCCTAAAACCTAGATATTAATATAGCCTATGTTCTAGTCGATTAGGTATATTAATTTTCGTGATATTGTGGTGTATCAACTCGTAGAGGCGCAACACGTGGGGCGCTACCAAAAAGGTGTGGGTCGATCAACCGGGGTCAGAATTCAGAGCTCATATTGCTAGCCTAGGATTTGCAAGGAGACAGGTATAAACGAGAAAACTTATACTGTCATTAATTATGTTCATATATATATAACTAGAGAATATCCTGGCAAGATTCTTTAAGAGGCCCTAGAAATTTTTTATATTCCGCTGTGCCTAGGGCTGTTTTTCTTAGCGAATCCCAACAAGATGAAGTTGGCCATTGTTCAATTTCACGTACTATGAATGAACGGGCGTATTAATTATAAACCATAAGAAAAAATAGTACTTCAACAAGCTAATTAATATTGGCTTGCTGGGCACTATCCTATCAATCTCCCACTTGCCCTAAAGCCAATCACAACATTTCTAAGACCTATCTATACCAAGATGTTCCTTGAACCCATTTGTGAAAGAGCTCAATTAGTGGATCTGCTAACTTGTCCTTGTTGAGATGACGTATTACTTCTACGCGTCTCAACTACCTATGACTTGTTCAATCACATGGTATTGTGTTCAGACTATCGGTGAGATCTCGTTTCCCTTTCATTAAACAATTGCCTTATCTAAATCGGTTAAGACTACGATAGGCTTTTTGCCATGCTAGGTAATTCATCCAATCATTGGATGAATGTTTTTCATCTAAACACTTTCTCTTGTGCAGCATCATAATGGTGCGATTATTCTGATTGAGTTGGCAATGGTATACTATTGGAATTTCTTCCGATTTACCTTTGCTCCATCGAGACAGAATAAATCATCCACTTCGACTGGAAATCTCGAATCACTAAATCCTTCGAGTTTTCAATTCTCCACTACTACCACAGACCAGCATTATATCCTTTAATTATCTTCGAGGATTGCTTTTATGGTAGTCCAGTGTCATTTACTGGTGTTCGACTATCAGCAGCTCGTGAAAAAGTCAGAGCTTTTGATGAGTCAGGTCTCGTACAAGACATTGCATGCTACATGCAATCCAAATGCCAGAGCATAAGGTTACTTGAGACAGTTATTTCTTTACTCATTTACATGTAGGGCTCATTAAATAGGTAAGAGAAATTTTGTCTCTTTGGAAACAATCCTCTCTTGGATTCTTCCATATTGAATTCATTCAATAATCAGTCTATGTACATAGATTCGGTGAATTGTAACATCTACTTTGCTTTTATCTCTATAAATACGTATTGCCAGTACGTGAGATATAATTTCCAAATCTTATCATGGAAAATTGCGTGAAGAGCACGCTTTCGTCTGTACTTCTCTGATATTCATATATCGTACTTGATGTATATTACATCATCTTGTTGCGTTTCGAATTCAACTATGCTCCCACTGATTCTTTTGCATAATTGGAATCCATATGCCTTTTGACAAATTTAACATTCTTGATTGACTTATCAAGTTTGCATGTTCCAAGTTCGGGAAAAAGTCATAGATTGACCTTTGGATTTGAATAAAGATCTTCTCATCAATTTTCAAGTGTGAGATGCAGGATTCATATCCAAAAGTCATACTTTGGTAGTCAAAACCACCTTTCTATGGCTAATAGTTTCTTTGTAATCTTGGATTAAAATCCAATTTCTCAATTTCGTAAAATGGAATTTTGAGTTCCTTATGAACTTGATTAGATTACGAAGCGTTTGTGCAAAGATCGGTTCAGCACGTTTTAGGGTTTACCCCCACTGTTTGTGGGGATGGGTCCAGTTCTTTGACTTCATCAAGTTCTATGACATTCCTTATTTCCTTTGACAAGAGTTCGTCAACTGAGGAACAAGCTACTTACGAGATACTTTCGTTTCTCATTGTCGTAGAACAGGTATCCAATAGATTTCGTTGGATACCCCCACAAACTTTATATGAATCAGATCTACCATCTAATTTCTCATATAAGAGTGTTTTTCTATGTCTTATATGACATGGCGGTGTAAGAACTTACTTCGAAAAATACTAGACTAAGTACTTTTGAAGAGTTAGGTGAGGCTATCCCCTAATGTGAATAAAGGAATTTAGCAAAATCAATGTCGTGAATTGAACCATGTTCTATTCCTTCTTTGATTTGCTTCATGAGAATTCTATTCTCGTCTTATAGATGATCGAGGAGTTAGTTGCTTATGTTTTAGCAAGCTTGATTAGATCAAATTTCTTTTGACATAATGCATTTAGTTACTTCATTTCCAAAACGTCTATTGAATTACTTCAATAGTTTTAGAATTGTACTTCAACAAAGTACACATACACTTTAACGATTGAAATCGTAAGTATATATGAAGTAGCATCCTTTTGAACTAGTGCTTTTAGTTCTTATTGAAATGTTTTGGAATGCCTTAGCAATCCTTTATTTAGGTTATTATTCCTTCAGGATTTGAAAGTTCCGAGTTTATCCAAGTTCTTTATTTCAAGAGCAGTAGATAAAAACTTTCCTTTCGAATCTTTAGGAAGAATGTCCAAAATGAACATTTCTAGTGCGGACGATCATCTAGTTTGTTTTACGATTTTCGATTCAGCAGGCAGTTTTTGAAGTTTTGATTCGTTTATCCTTGTTTTATTTCTATGTATCAAAACATCAATATTTGTACAAAGTTTAAGTCGCTCTAATTAAATAAATTCCATTCTCAATGGTAAAGCAATAATGTCTTGTACAAAAATTTGAAATAATGCTCAAAATAAATTAAAACTAAAAACTCATGCTAATACGAAAAACTAAGTAAAACTTCTTTTGCTAAAAAGGAATGTCTAGGTTCAGTTCTTCCTTGACCCAGTCCCTGAATTCGTTTTCCCTCAACTCTCTCTGCACTTCTTGCATCTTCCTTTCAAGGAATTTCCTCCTTGTAGTTGGAGAGGGAATACTGTCATCCGCTGTAAATTCTTTTACAGAAATGAAAGTTTTATCAGATGTCATACATCAAAAAGAATTAACAAATGTATAACTTAAAGTCATACCGTAGTTAAGTCTATCCAGGAATTCCTTTTCAGTAAGCTTCCTTATTCTCTTTTCGTGCTTACACAGAGGGCAATTCGCTTTATATAGTCCAAGTCCTTGCAGATGAGCTCCTTCATATTTGTCTAACAACTCATGCAATTGTTTTGTTTCAATTCCATCAGGCGGAATATCGCAATGTTGCATGAAATGAGTGAAGGTGTCAGATAGACCATGTGTGGTAATCTCTATCTCATCTTCGAGAATCATTAGGGCTCCAAGCCTTTTGATTCGTTTGAACATCTTGGTTAAGTAACAACAATATTCCCTAACATTGCTAAACTTAGTCATGGTTGTTTCGTGAAGGTAATTGCACATCATACTTCCCAAAGTTGATTCGTTTCTAACACGCACTAAGTATTGTTTGGATGGTGAATGGCTAACAATAAAACAGACAACAATAAGCAGACATGTTTAATATTAATACTTATAATTAACGAAATTTGGACTTTTTATCGAAAAAGTTCTCCCACTATTTTATCGAAACAATAACCCTTTCTGGTTTCGGAAAAAATCTATTTCCTAGTAGGTCTTAACGTCCCAGCAGCAATTAGTTGCACCCACGACTCGTGGCCATACAATTAATTCCCTAGGTAGGTATACATTTTACCAATTGTGTCTACTACACAACCTTCAAGCTATTTTGCCTCGTTTGTCGCATTTATCTAGCACTGCTACATCATAAATGTTACTACGCGTTAAGTCTAACCCATTTAATCATGATAAGCAACGGGCCCGGTCATGAATTCTCCGTAACTAGTTATCGGTCGATATTCACGTCCCGACCAGTCCCTACCCTTGTCGAGTTTTTAGAAAAACTAGAATCAAGGAATTTCGTGTATTGCCCCTTTCTTCGATTCGGGTGCCAGACTCTAGATCACCTCCATCGATAAGTAGACAACATACACTAGTCCCTATTAATGGAAGGCTTGGATTTATAAAACTTCATTTTATATTTAACCCAATATGACTTAATATTTATTCGAGAGGGGAATTTTCGATTTTGAAAGTTTAAAGAAACTCTCCTCGAGATCTCACCGCTTCAATTATGCTTTATCTTTTATTTACGATCTAGATTCTAGCGCGCAAACACATAAGCAATCATAAATCGATTAATAAATAAAAGTCATACAAGCCTAGCATGCATACTACATCAATATGTTTTCGATCGGGAGCCTCCTATGCAGGCCTTCATCGAGCCAATGATGTTGGCCCAATTGGTCAATCTAAAGGGTTTTCAAAGGACCTATGCTTTTACACAATGTACCATGCATACATGGCCTTCAATTCTTCCTGGACTCCCACCTTGCTTGTAAACGGGCCTCCATCCTAAACTAGGAAAGTAGTAAAGCCCTATTCTATTACAAAGGTTCAAAGTGGCCCAAAAATAATAACAGGCTCGCAGGCTCAATAAAAACCATGCATTAAATTAAACCAATCACATCTAACCTAAGGTCAAGGCTCGGCACGATCGAAAAACCACGTAAACAGTTCACGTAGAACAAGAAACATGCAAACAACTTTTACGTATTTCTTTCTTAATTTTAAAACTACCTTTTAAAACTAGCTTCCTATGATTCTCGCTTTTTAGTCACTACTAATTATGACAAATAAATTCTCGGGTAAGTAAAACAAGTTTTCTGCCTTAAGAACAGATTCTGATTTTTCAACTTTTGAAAATTGCAGTTCGGCCCCTATACTTTCGAAAATTACACTTTTGACCCCAAAACTTTTGAAAAGTTACAAAATACCCCCAAAACAGTTTTCGGACAGAAGGACCAGAAATTAAAATTTTGAAATCCAGAAAAATTTTTTAATTTTGCAAACTGACCCCTGAACTTTCAGAAATTACAAAACAGTCCTTGAATTTTTTAAAATTGCAAAAACTACCCAAAAACATGTGTGACCAAAATAATAGAACCAGCCCAGATTTTACAAAAATTTCCAGAAACAGAAAATTAAATTTTCAGCCCTAATTTACACGATTTGCGATAATTGCACAAAGATTCCTGATTTTTCGAAAAACTATAACTTTACCACAGATCTTAAAAAGCAATTTTACCCAATTATAGATCCAGTCATAACAAGCAAGAATCAATTAACAGAACATAATTATCACACGTTCTCATACATATAATCAAGCATATACAGTGAACACACATTATGTTCAGGCCTTTTCATATAAAAACTTATGAAGTTGGCTCTGATACCACTGTTGGGATATTCTACTATGGGGCTCGATTGTCAATACAACAAAGTGCGGAATTTAAAATTTTTCGAGGTCCCTATAAGTCCCATAAATCTTTCCCCACAGTTAATTACACGAAAGGCTTGAATCAAACATAAACAAAGGGGGTTTTGCGATTTACCTCACCACAGCTCGGTGGTGGTTACCTCCAGGCGTTTCGTTCGATCCACAATATGAGTGATCCATGTGTCTCACCTCCAGAGTTGATCCACACCAACTCGATTGTAGTGACACCTCCAAGTCTTAGGCTACAAACTGGATCTTGAAGGTTTGTCAGCAAAAGACTGCAGATCTGGATCTGGACATAAGATTTGGATCTGGATTGGGAGATCTTGTGGAAGAAGACTAATCACAGGACTTATGTGATTAGACCAGATTTGGCCAAGTTAGGATCGACCACCTTGGGTTCGATCGATCTTATTTTGGGCGACTAGGGTTTTTGGTTGAAAGTATGTGGGGCGATTTTGTAAATAAAATTTCTTGTGCAAAAATCAGATTTCTTCTTATGAAAAATCGGCTACTCTCTTTTCTTTTCAGGGTTTTCAAAAGTGTTCTCTATGTTATTTATGAAGAGAACAGAAGAAGTATTTACAAGAGAAGAATCCTTCTCTTAGAAGATATCTTCTTCTCTTGTCTATCAAATCCCCATTCCTTATCAACTTAGGAATGCAAGATTTGATAAATCTCCTCTTGCTTGCTCTCATAGATTAAAACTCCTTTTCCTTTTTCTTCTAAAAATCACCCCTACCCCTATTTCAAGATAATTGCAAAATCAACTCATATAATTATCCAATCCTAAAATTGGTTTATTACATAATCTTCCAATTACATTAATTAACTACTTCAATTAATTTTATAATTAATCAGATAACTCTAATTAATTAATTGAACATTAATCAATTAGATATCTAATTAATATTCTCCTATTAAATTAATGCCTTAATTCAATTACTTTGATTTAACAACTTTAAATCGTACAATTCCTTTTCGACAGTCACCGTCCAATTGTATTATGTGTGACCCTCTGGGTTCACCATCAACTGGCAGCAGGCCCACGAATTTCGTGATTTAATTAACGAGCAATTAAATGCTCCGATCAATTTAACAACTTTTAATTTACCACTCCAGAATTAATTTCCTGATTAATTCAGGAGTACCCACACTTCATGGTTGATGTCTAGCCACAAGCCCATGAAGCCCAATAAAAGGTGAATTGATAATTGTGAACCTCACCTCTTATAGTTGCCATGTACATACGGTCCTTCCACGACTGATTTCCCAATCGAGACCTAGGGTGTGTGAATTGATCGGCACCTCTAATTATCTCAATTCTGTAATTTCTAATTCTGGATAATAATTCCACTGTGACTGCTAAATTTGGAAACCCCTTTCCAAATTCGTCACCAACCATGGCCATGGATTTCTAGGAACATATTATCGAAGAACGTACAGGAAATTCTCCCACCTTATCAAGATGAGTCGATAGATCCTTTCTTAGTACTAACCACTCGCGTACAGTTGTGTACGCACCCAACTTAGGCACTTTGCGGCCAGGCTACGTGACCAGTACCTAAATCTAAGTACGCACACTCGTGCACCGAATTCGCCCTAGCACCTCAAGTCCAAGGACTAAATCGTACACTATTATAAGCCTTGAGAAATATCTCATCACCGATATGCGTCATGCGCTTCCACAATGGGTTTCTCTTTTCGGGTCGTTCGATGCGTTCAATCCTCCATTGAACCACCTACTCATATGCACTGGCCTCAAATGCCTTGCTCATGAAACGCATACTTGTACAAGTCTTGGCGATTCCTACGATACCCCGTCTCGTTTGGAATCTATGACTTGGAACGGTTTTAAGATCACGACCTCTGAGACTGTTTCATGATTGCACTCAGTACTGATGTGATCGTCCCATAGTCTATTGTGACCTTAGGATTTCATCCAATCGCTTAGATAAGTTCGCAAGAGATGAAGTTGGCCATTGTTCAATTTCACGTACTATGAATGAACGGGCGTATTAATTATTAACCATAAGAAAAAAATAGTACTTCAACAAGCTAATTAATATTGGCTTGCTGGGCACTATCCTATCAGTTGTTAGTATTGTCCACGTATTGAAAAGTAAAGTAGTTGATTTATGGATATTAATGCATCCGTGACTTTTGACTGCCTCAACTTTGAAAATAGACATTACTGCATATCTACCATACATCACTTCAACATTAATGATGGAAATCGAGTGGTTTTTCAACTTGTCTATAAATTCACCTCATGATTGCCAAAAGGTTTACATCTCTGTTTATTTATATATTCGAATAGCATGTAAGCGCTTTTGTTCATATCTACTTTAATGTTTCTTCATTCTGTTTATATGTTTGTTCATCTATTATGTTTATATGTTTGTTCATCTTAAAACACACCGTTTAATATCAATCTGTTTACCTGTTTATTCATTTTGTTTAATATTATTCTGCTTATATCATTCTGTTTATATGTTTGTTCATCTACTGAGTTACTCGCTCGGTCGTCCCACTTAATTACGAAATCCTTCTATTTAATATCATTATGTTTTATATGTTTAATATCATTCTGTTTATCTGTTTGTTCATATGTTCTTTTTATATGTTTATTCATCTATTAAACCATTATGTTTAATATCATCATGTTTATATGCTTAATATCATTTTGTTCAGACTTTATATAATTATGTGCATATGTTTGTTCATCTAGAATTATTTCATTTTCCAGTCCAACTTTTGCAACAATATGGCACAACAAGGAGCTTCTGGAAAAGATAATAGGGAAACTTCGGATGGATGGGGCTTTAATGAGAACTGGAGATTCATGGCTAATCGCACCCATGAGTCTAAAAACAACAACCTCAATGATGTGCTATGCTTAATGAATCCTGGAAAAAAATTGCAGCTAAAATGCAGACACACTTTGGCCGTCGCTATAGCAAGCAAGCTATTAAGATGAAGTTGGAACAGATGCGCACCAGGCACAAGAGTTTCAAGAGGTTTATATCCTATCCCGGCGTCGTATATGACATGGAATACATAGATTCAACAGTCACTGCTAAGTACTTCAAGATTATTAATCAGGAGGTAATTTATGTTACTTTGCTAAAGCTTCTTATCCTTTGATGTACTAAATTATATGTTCTTTTACTAATTATAAACATTATTTTACTAGTTAGACTGAGTCAGAGTTGTTTAAGCAATTAGAAGGAATGGTAACGCACTTCACTACATGCTTACGGAAACTTTTGATGAGGCAGGTGTTGCTACCATTTCAAAATACCTAAGTGGCAGCCCTTGATGGCCTATTCATGTTCGAGACTTGGACGAATATGAAAAGGCTTTGGTGCCAGCGGACGATATAAGTGAAATGGAGATGTCAATGTTGGATGAAGAAGATGATGAACTCTTAAGCTATGCTAATCATCTGGCCGCCAGTGATTTGGCCAATGTGGGTGACAGTGGTGACATTGTTGGTAGAAGTAATTGGGTGGATTTGGATTAGGTTGAAGGCTGGTTGTTTAAGATTAAGGACTAAGTTTTAAGTTTGTGTTTTTTTAAAAACCCTTTGCAAGTTTTTAGTTTATTTTATGTTTTGGAAACATTATGGTACTGTAAACTTTCTCGGATTTTCTGAATGTTTTTTTGTTCAATGTCCATTATGAAAATCTAGAATGCAAGTTTTTTGTTATTTTATGAATGCATTAGTTCTTATGTTTCAAGTCCATCATTTCTGTTTTGTTAATTATGAAAATCCAGACTGTATGTTATATGATAAGTTTTAAGATTCCTGATAAAAGTGAAAGTGAAATATGTGAGCATCCTTACAATATCATGACATTGAACAAGTTTGTTCAAAACATATTGTCCTAGGATTCTGAATAACACCCCCTAGTGAGGACAAAAGTTGAATAAAGGAAGTAGGTTATTGTCTATGAAGGACGGATACTTCAAAAAATAGCAAGATGCAGAGTCGGACTCTCCGGGGACTCGGATTCGCCTGCGACTCGGCTGGGATACGAGTCGGACTCGCCACTTTGCGAGTCTGAGAAAATAAAATAAAAAAATTGGATACTCGAATCCGTCTCGATCAACTGCTGAGTCGACACGGTCGAGGACTCGGCGGGGCCATTCTGCAATATTTTATAAAATATTGGGTTGAAAATACAAATTACACACCTAATAATAAAAAATTGAAATAGATCTATACACTACAGTTTCCTAATTGATTTCCTTCCTTCCTTCCTTCTTCCCGTTTCTTCCAAAATCCAAATCCAAAGACCAGATGCCGACGACCACCATGACTAAGTAAATAAATTCCTCATTTCATTTACTCCCACCACGACCCATCACACTCAAATAGGTAGTATATCTGAATCTACAAACCTAGGTCGATCCCCAATTTAACATAAACCCTAGGCCATAGTTCAAGAATTTCTCTCTTCCAAATACCAATTCAAAGGTAAGTTCTTCTCTTTCTCTCTACATTTTTGAGCAATTTATTTTATCGAAATTCTTAATATTTTTGTGCAATAAATTGTGATTCTTGTTTTCTTTCCTCCATTATGTCAAGACTGCATTTTGGTTAATTAGATCAAGAAAACAAGTTTATTTATATAAACAGACTAGTGATTTGAATTGATTAATAATTCATAAGGTAGTTGTAATAAGCCTATCGCAGTCATTAACCAAATAAATTAACGGCAAATTCTTGCTAATTTTGTTGAACGTTTCTGGAAAAGTAAATTGCTTTTGTTTTTTTAACTTGGGGTTTGATATGCTCATCAATTAATTGTTTAATAATTAGTTAGTTGTAGTATTTAATTCAACTATTGTTGATCATTCTATATATATATATGGAGTTTGCATTCGTAAGTCATTCTACTTTCCTTTTTTAGCATTATTTAATTCAACTATTGTTGATATATATATATATATATATATATATATATACATAGTAATCTTCGTCTATTGTCAAGAAAGACTCCACAATATGCGGAAGGGGAAAGTAGGATATGGGATGTGGGTGGGGATACCCACGAGCCTTTAGATGATGTTGGGACTCTAGCGGTTGCAAATCTCTCGCTTCATGAACCGGAGTTGGAAGCAATGTTATTTGTTGATGAAGTTAATGAAGATTCCAATGATGATCTTGTTGTGTAATTGACTAATAATTATGTACTTGGAGTGATTATTTTGCTTATGAGACTTGTTTTGATTTTTTTTTTTTTTTTTTTTTTTTTTTTTTTTTTTTTTTTTGCATATGAGACTTATTTTGAATCGTTTACCATGTATTTGGAGTGAATTTAGACATCTTTCTTGATCTTTTATTTTGATTTTGTGTTATGAATATTAGAATGAGTGTTTATTCAATGACTTTGATGCTAAGGTATTTTATTTATATATAACTATATAAATTTATTTTATTAAAATATACGTATCCATGCCGAGTCGTATCTTAAATTTTTTTCGAAAACGAGTCGTCAAATCCGAATCGTGTCGAGTCCGAGTCGCCGAGTCCGTATCCGTGCAACGTAAGTTATTGTACCAATATACTAGACCTGTGATGCCCCGCTCCCCGGGTTGGGTCCCACGTGGCCCATCCCCGAGTTTGGGATCGCCCGGCGCGGGATGACCCATCAGAGTTGCTGAAATTTTTTTTTTTTAAACATGATGACATAATTAAAGCATGCGATAAAACTATATTAAAAATTCAAGATGTCTGCTAGCTCCGTGATAGACGGAGAAGGCAAAATATACGGTCATATGGGTGACCCCGCAAGCCTACGGAAAACATAAAAACGATATTCAAAATACATTGTTCAACCTTATATCAAGGTGACAACAAAAGTAACAAAGTAACGAAAGCAAAAGAGACAAAAGGGAATAATCCCTCAACGACCGACTGGATCCCCGGAAACTGACTCAACCATCGTAACCCGAGACTCCTGCATCTGAAAAGATTGATAAAAGGAACGCATAAGTTGATCGTCCAACTTAGTGAGGATGTGGTGCATTGTGCGTGTGACACATGGATGCAACATAATATATATCGTGAGCATATAAATGAATTAAGCATATATCATATACATAAAATCAAAGCATATAGTTCAAATAACCAAGAGTTGCTGATGCCGTTCTCCACTTACCCTCCATCCTTATCTAATTTCCATCCAAACTCACCAAGTAAGGAGCAACCTTACTATCTGAAATGCATCGACATGTCTTTGCCGGAGTTCGTCCTTACTCCCCAAGTGTTCCTCCCCACTTGGGTTGCAAGGCCAGGCCTACGGGTAACCGTGACAATCCTGCCGGCCCTTGCCGGCCAAGTTGCCATCGGGTCCATATACCAAACAAATAGGGCCCACACAAAATCGGAAACAAACGGAAACACATAATCGGAGACAAACGTAAACATAACATATCAAACATATTATCAACATTTAACAACTTATAATATGCAACTTTAGATGTCATGATAGTTTAGTAACATGTATTCGCAACTAGTAGATTCGGATATAGTATGTATTAGATTATCATGTTGATATTCTTAGGATTTCATGCGAGTAATATCGACATAACAAGTCCAGTCTATTCGTGACAACATGCAAGAGAAATTAGAATATAACACATGCTTAGACTCGACCTACTAGCATATTAGACTGACACACAAATGAACACACAGCGCTCACCTGTGCTGCTTACGGTTATTGAAAGTTTCTTGGTGGAGCGATGATTCCGGATCCTGTACAAGTTTACGTAACGTTTAAGAATCTAAACACGAGCAAGAACTTACGATTGACTAAAGAAATACTTTAGTCGCAATTATAGTCGTGTCATTGACGAAAGGAGACCATGATCCAACTTAGATTAATTAACCATGTTTAGGGGTTCCTAGAGCTATGTGGCATGGAAAGCCACAAATAAGGATTTATAAAAACCCGAGAATGTTCTTAAGTACTATGCATTCATTTAATTTCAGTAAATCATAGTTTATTTTATAATTATTTATTTTTCTAATTTTGAAAACTTTCTTTATTTATTAATTTTAGTTTTGAATTAATTAAATTCAGAAAAATATTTAATCAAAATATTTTACTTTTTCCAAAATGAATTAGTTTTAATTAAGAATCAAGTTGGCTTGAAATTATTTTATTTTTGAAAATTATTATTTTTCGTGATCTTATACGAAAATAATTTATTATTATTTAACCTTTATCTTATTTTAAAATTAATTAGATTTCGGAAGATTCTTTTATTTTATTTAACCCTCTTTTCTTTTCAAAATGATCTAAGTAATATATTTATTTTTGAAAATATATTTATTATTTATATTAAATAAATATTTTATCTTTCGGAAAAAGGACTTTATTAATTATATTTCAGAAATTAATTAGTTAAATTATTTAGGTTTATCTTCAAAATTATTTATTATTTAAATTTCAAAACATTTTATTTCTCGGAAAAATTGATTTATTATTTAATTATTTATAATTCAGAAAATAATTATTTAAAATTGTTTAACTTTATTTTCGAATTTATTTATTATGTATTATTATTATTATTATTTTTAATAATTACAAATTTTATTTTAAGAATAAATTTCAAAATTATTTTTAGGTTTATTTAATTTTTATTTTCTCAAATTTACTCTATTTTATTTTTCAAATTTAGTATTTAAAGATAGGTTTTAAACTATTTTAAGTAATTAATTTATCTATTTTTCAAATAATAAATAATAATTATTTACGGAATATTAAAACTATGTTTACAATTTACGGATTTACTTTAGGAATATAATTATGCATTTTATTATTATAATATTTCAAAAATAATTTATTCAAAATATATTTTCTTTTCTTTTTTTTCTTTCTTTCTTTCTCTCTTTTTTGTTTTTTTTTTTAACTATGGGCTGGCCTTGGCCATGTAGCCCACTTAACAGAAAGCAACAGGCCCATTAAATGGGCCTGTTGGTCTGTTGCAAGTTGCAACAGACCCGACCCATTCAAGGGGTCTGTTGCAATTTGCAACAGACAGGCAGCAGCCTCGGCCACTGCTATGGCAGTGGCCGGTGGTTGTTCGCCGGCGGCGGGGTGGCTCCGCCCAACCCCGCCGGAAAATGCACAAGAGTCCAAATTTTTTCTTTTTTGATTTTGCATAAAATGCCCAAAACAGTCAACATCTTAAATTAATAAAAACACTCCCAAGTAAAAGATAAATCTTTTAAGACAAAAATAATTTCAATTTCAAGCATCTAACATGTTAAGAAGATTCATCTTCCACAAAATTTGTCTTCAAGAATTTATTTTAACAATCCTTTTCAAAAAAAATTCAAACAAAGAAAACATGAAACAACCATTTTCCTCATACATTTATGAACATATAATATTTCACTCAAATGCTAAAATCCTAAACATGATAATCTAATTTTTCCTAGATTCTAACTCATAAAATTACATATTTATCTAAAATTTAGCTAAACATGATTTTTGGGTTCAAGAGGTGGGGTTTTCTACAAGAAGCAAAATACCGTACTAGTTTATCTTCAAAAAGTGGTACGGCACGGGTGCGAACAGCTGCTGTCTACGGTGGCTCATGGCGGCAGCGGTGGTGGTGGTCCGTCGGGAGGTGGTGATGATGGTGGTGTTTTCTCCTATACCCTCCTACTTTCTGTATAATTCCTCTTACTCTCTATAAAATTTCAAGAACCCTTCACTTTTCTCTCTAATTTTCTCTCTAACTCTCTCCAATTTACTCTAAGGAAATGAATGGTGTAGGGGAGATACAAAATCTGATTTAGGGAGCTAATATAGAGGGTAGTGGAGTGTGTGAATGGAGAAAGAAGGTGGAGTGTTTGAATGAAGAAATGGGTATGGTCTCTCCCTGCCATAGATGATTTATTGGCTTACCAAGGAGAAGAAATCATGGCCTGCACAGCCAATGGAGGAGAAGGGGCGTTTTTACACTTTTGACCCCTAAAATTTCAAAAAGTGCAAAATGACCCCTAAATAAAAAAAAATTCGTACACTTTAGTCCAAACTTATTATGAAACGACCCCAATGTTTTTAAAAGGCAATATACATGTTTTCTAAATTATTTCTAAGTCCAATATTCCATAAGAAATAATTAATGCATTTAACATAGCCCAAAAAGTTCAATTTAACTTTAAAACACATTAGCATATAAAATTGGATTAAAAATCCAATAAAATACGATTAGAAAGGTCTTAAATTTACAGGGCGTTACAAGACCTATATATACAATCTGGCAAAAATATGACATAATATTTTGGAACAAATTTTACACAAGGAATCGAAATCTAATAATGCCTCTGAAGAAGGTTTTCAAGGCAGTAGAAAAAGTAAATATAGGTGGACTATTAACATCTTCGACCCCCAGCACTTATTCTAATACTATTTGTACCCTAAGAATAAAGTGCTGCTATAAATATGGGGATTTTACATAACATTTCATTCTAGGCATTTTATTGCATATAACATAGCAAAAGTTTCACAGAACAACATGGCTATCTTCAACCCTCGTCCCCAATTTTCATTTTTTTCTCCCAAAAATGGTCCAAAGAAGTAGACGACTATTTCATTGAATCTTTGTCTAATGAGGCTTACTTCCAATATGCTATTTCTTCCTTTCTTTTGAAACTTCTTTCTTAATCTTCTCTGTTCTTGCTTTTTTTTTTCCAGCTTAACCTTCTTTGGTCCCATGGCGTGAAAATCCAAATTACGTGGGCCCGAATTGAACATAACCTCGGCATCATCCGACTCATCGGTAATCAAATCCACACATGGGCTAGCTCCATAAATCTCATCCGTGTTGACCATTGGATCTTTAAGCTTGTGGTTTGCTTCTTCCAATAAGGGGCTATTTTTAACTAAATATTCGACGATATTCGGAAAACCTTCCACATCATCTCCGGTGGCTCAGTCTTTGCCAAATATCTCTACCCAGTCCTCAAATTAATGATATGTCTTGTATTGCATGTTGGCAACATTGGGATGTGCCTAGTGTTCAAATTCCAACAAGTAAGGTTGTCAAACCAGGGGGTATTTTGCAATAAATAAGGGGTAATTTCATATAAACTAAGGGGTATTTGCATATAATTCAAGGGGTTATTTGTATACCAACCAAAGAAACAGAATGATAATAAATCAGAGGGTTATTTGCATATAATCCAAGGGGGTTATTTGAATATCAACCAAAGAAACATATTGGTAATAAACTAGGGGGTTATTTGCATATAAACAGCAGGGGTATTTGCTATAGCCAGGGGGTAATTTACATATAAATCAGGGCATTATTTGCATATAAATCAAGGGGGTGATTGTTGTTTTATCTTGACATAGAGCTGCCATATGTCATCATAAACAGTAATTTATTTCTCGGAATCATTCCATCCAAACACACTTGCCCCTTGCATCTAAAGCAATTGGTAATAAGTTTTCTTTCAAATCGTCAACTTGGAGTTGATGTGCTTAGCACGAATCTTTGAATTTGGAAACCTCGCATTTAATGTTACCTCCAGAACTTGCAAATAACCAGCTCTAAACAAATTATCGGACCTCCACCCAGTGGCGGAGCTAGACCGATTTAATTGGGGGGGGGGGGTGTGAAATTTTTTCGAGGGATGCATTAAATATAGTAAATAATTAGGAAAATAATATATTCTTTTATTATTATTAACAAAGATTTTTTTCGAAATGTACAGTACACTAAATAAAGAATATTACATATAGAAAAGTGCAATAAATAAATATAATTATAAGGAGAAGACCTTATATACTATGGGGCTGTTTGGTAGGACCTAATAGGGGGTATTAGGTCATATTATATGAGTTAATATGTGCTAATACAATGTTTGGTGGCATTGCTCTAATACCGGGTCAAATGGATTAAATCCTTACGACACGGTATTAAAACTAGATTATAATCCACTCAGGCATGGGTGGATTAGTTAATCCAGGTTAATATGGATTATATAAATATCACTAATAACATCAAATTTACATATTTCCTATTAAACATATCATTAAATATCATAAATTCTTCTCAAATATCTGAAAATGGAAAAACATTATACATAAATAAATCACAAATTAAAATTTATATCAATTTACAATTAACATGAAAGTATTCAATCAAATCTACCAAACATGTTTTTAATATGGCCTTCAATCCGACTAAAATCTAATCCACCTTAATCTCATACACCCTACCAAACGACCCCTATAAAGAAAATAAAAATCATATTTTTCTTACAATTATTAAGATTTTTTTTTAGGAATAATGCACAAAATAAATAAAATTATAAGAAAAAGCTTTTAATGTAATAACCATAAAATATCATATTCCTTATATAATCATTAAGAAGAAATAAAATTTAAAAGAAATGCTTAACTATTGAGAAAGAAAGAATTTTTTTAAAAAATGGCTTAAGAATTGTAGAAAAAGAAAGAAAAATTATAAAAAAAAATGGTTAAAAATTGAAATAAGAATCAATTGCACCTACTAGGATTCGAACTCGGACCTCCGGCCTAATTCTGCAATTCCTTAACCATCCAACCAACACAATCACTACTAAAATTTTTTACTACTACTAATATTCTACATGTAGCTCCGCCATTTGAGCCTTACCCGCCAAATTAAAAATTCATCTCAAACAATTAAATTAGAATATAACCTTTTTTTTATTTCTTTTTGTAAACCTCAGAAGAAAATTAGTATAAAGGAAAAAGTTTTTTTCTTTTCTACGAGAATAAATAGTCTTTCCATACGAAAGGTACCATTTCTCACGTGAAGAGGAGGCATCATTATGTCTTACTCATAAAGTAGATTTAGCATATTAAAACGCTCTTGGGAGCAGTACACATATTTAATAGTAAAAACTTTTTACCATTTGAACAAATGATTACATTATGATTTTGCACAATTCTTTTATCGACCAACATTTTCTTTAACTATATATGCTTTTCGGTTTGTCTATAGACAAAACATAGGTTAATAATCTTTTAACAAGTTAAGAATAAATGAAATAATAAAATACATTGGTATCAGTTACTTCCTCTGTCTCAAATTAATGTCATTTTAGATATTTTCATGCATATTAAGGTATCTATTAAATAGTATCAATTTTAGAAAAAAAAACAAATTATATACCTAATATATATTTATGCTTTATTTATCTCACCATTAATTATTTATACCTTATTCAAGTTTTATACTCTCTCTCTTACTTTTTCTCTTATATATCTAAAATAGTAAAATATATTGGGACAATTTTTTTCTCTAAAATGACATATAAATAGTAAAATATATTGGGACAATTTTTTTCTCTAAAATGACATATAATTTGGGACAGAGGGAGTATCTCTCTAAAATATTACTTGCATGTAACATTTACCCCCTTTAAGTTATAGTTATGGACTTTAATTCCGAGACTACTTCCGTCCCTTTTATAAATAGTTTATTATTTCTGTATTAATTTTTTAATAAAAAAATATTTCTTTATTAATTATAAATTCATCCATCCTACAAAGAAAATTATGTTGAAATTTCTTCATTTGTTTTGCTTCCTTCTATTTTTTGGTTTCAATGTTTTCTTTATTTCTATTTCGAATTTTCTTTGCAATTTGTCTCATTTTTTATTTAGTAATAATAATCTCATTGATATTCTTTACAAATTATTATTCCACATTTATTTAGTATTTTATTATATTTTTGTGCATGTAACTGTACACAAGGATTTGAGCAACAATTGAAGAGAGTATTAAATTAATTTTGAATTTGTCTTTAGTTATACAAACTGGCCTGCTGCACTGTTGCATGCAGAAAGAAGATTTTCTGTGTGCATATCTTTAAATCATAAAGCACCAATATATATTCCAAATACTTTAAAGCTTGCTGTTTGATATATTGAACTTAGCAAATTATTTAATATCATTGTGGTCCAAAGTTTCTTGGAAATTGACGTCGTTTATTAAGTTACTTTTCTGTAACTAAGTTTCTTTAAGGTATTCGAGAGGGGCATATAATAAAAGCTTTTGTCAATCTTTAGAAAAAGAATTCTCTTAAAAAAATCTTTTAGAAAAAAAAAAAAAAGAGAGAAAAAGTTAATTCTGCTTTAAGTTATTAATTTATTGAGTGTGAATTTCAAGCTTGTGTTTAAATAAAATGGACTTTTTCATCCAAAAATTACAATGTTCATACATATAGAGGTTCAATATTTTTAAAATTAGACCGAAGAATTTTAGTAGTTAGCAGTAGTTTGGTCGGGCAGATTTGGCTGTTGGTTGAACCGGATTACTCATAATTATATATATATATTTCATTTTTAAAATATATATCATGTTCATTATGATTTGAAATGGTATGCTAAATAAACATAAAAGACATACACAACTTGATCTTTAATTTAACGTAATTTAGGTAAATTGACATGATTATATTATGAATTAAAAGTTTAATCAACGACGTCAATTTCCAAAACTAATGACACCCAGCCGATTGCCATTTTTAATCATATAAAATTATTTGATTCTTATCTATATACATATATTTGCGATATAATAATATTTACTACACATGTAACAATTACTTTTACTGAAAGAAATTTTTCAAAACTTAAATAGATAAATTTACAATTAACTATGTCATAAGAAATATTGAGTAAATTAACTATATTACCTATAGAAAAAGATATTTTAGAAAGCTAAAATATAAAGATTTAATCAATAATTTTGCATCTACTAAAGCCAAAAAAAAAAAAAAGTTATGAAATATATTTTTACAATATAAGGCCCTATTTTAAATTTCGCCTAGGGCCCTCAAATGTTTAGAGCCGGTCCTGAAATAACATATTCATCATTTCGTATACATCATTCCGCGGAAGCCTCTTCCGATGATTAGTCAGTAATGAATACTAGA
The DNA here is from genome assembly GCA_003313485.2 of Penstemon barbatus. NCBI lineage: Eukaryota > Viridiplantae > Streptophyta > Magnoliopsida > Lamiales > Plantaginaceae > Penstemon > Penstemon barbatus. The sequence continues at coordinate 33,355,409 of CM064880.1, forward strand.
ACTTAAAGCCAAGAAATACAGCATAGACTATGTAATTGCGTATTATTCGTATTATTCATAAATACTAGAACTTAAAGCCAAGAAATACACCATAGACTATGTAATTGCGTATTATTCATAAATGGTTATACCTGAAGGATATTTATATTTGTTTGGAGGAGATCTTCCATTAGGGAAAATTTCTGATTATAGAGATGTGATATGCATGCAAGAATGATGAATGAGGTTTACCAAAAAAACGTTCACTTAATAAAAAAGAGGGGTTATGATTGGTGGGTGAATTTGCCCTTGAAACATGAATTTGACAAAATTTACAATAGCTAGAAACATGAAGGGCTCGATATAGATTAACAATTTTGATTCCAACATAAATTTGACAAAATTTACATAGCTCAAGTACAAGGCCTTTTTTTATCCTTGAAGTCAAGGGTTTAAATGTTTGTTGCTATAATCTTTTAAAATATTTTTTCAAATTAAACAAAAGATAAAAAGAAATAAAACAAAGGGATTTTTGCATGTCACCCCCCAAAAAAGTTTTATTTTTGCACTTTCCCCCCATATAATTGAAAAAACATGACAGTGCCTCCTAAAAGTTGACAAATGAGTGCACTTTGCCCCTGGTCATTTTTAAGTAATTTTCAAAGGGTAAAAACGTCACTCAGGGGGTTTTGTGCAATAACAAAAAACTTTTAGAGGGTTAAGTGCACAAAATTTTAAAATATCCAAATGTGACTAGTAATTTGAAAAGATAAAAAATAATAACAAATATTTAGTTATATTTTGTACGAAAATTCAAATTTAAAAGTTTTTTAATGAAATTTTCATTAGTCCTATTTATTTAATTACAAATGAATCATCTCTATACGCAAAATGTTTTAATCAAATCAAAGAAATTTGAAAGTAAAACAATTAAAATAAAAAATATGTTATAAGACTAAAGTTAGATCACAATGTAATTATCAAGGTAAAGAATTATATGAAAATGTGCTTTGAAATGTTAATATTCGAATAACTTAAATTAATAATATTTTGTGCACTTAGCCCCCAAAAGATTAAAATTATTGCACTAAGCCCCAAATTTACATGTCTATCCTTTGAAATCCAACAAAATATTTGTCAGGGGGCAAAGTGCACTCACTTATCAACTTCTAGGGGGTACTGTCATGTTTTTTCAATCATAGGGAGGAAAATGCGAAAATGAAACTTTAGTGGGGGTGACGTGCAAAAATCCCTAAAACAAATGGTTTATTTTCTGGTTCGACGAAAACCGGTTACTTTTTGTCTGTTCACCATCTAATTGTAGAAGTTAGACGAACCGGATCAACCAATGGTTCGCACTTGAACCGGATAGTCGGACTTTAACTTCAAAACAATAATAGAAACAACCCGATCGGGCCATAAAAGTAGGCGCACCAAAAGCAACACATGTGTGGACGAGTGTTTTCAAAATCAGATAAGAGATAGAACTGGTGATTTTACTGGTTCGTTGTTTGATCAATCGGATCGGTTAACCAGTTGATAAATATATTTTATTTTTAAAATATATATTATGTTCATTACAATTATATCTTGGGACACAAAAGTCATAAACAAGTTAATTTTTATTATGATATATTTTAAGTATAAAGTTGAAATGATACCTTTTATGGGTTATGTTAATCACAATAAAATACTAAATAAGGCAAACTAATTATGACATAATAGTATTCGTTGAAAAACAAAAATAAATAAATTAAAACTCAATAAAATAAGATACTTAAAGTTTTTAGAACCTATATTCAAATATAAACTTGACTTTGTTTTCTTGTTTTTTATCTGAAGAAAATATATAGTTGGAGAAATAAAAATTAATACAAAAATTTATTTTGTATTCAGAAGATATATGCAATTAAAAAAATCTTAACAAAATTTTATAATATAGTAATAAAGATACTAATAATAAGTCATTGATAAGTAATTAATTAAGTTTGAAAATTAGTCATCATAAACTACTCAATTTATGAGTTACTTTCTAAATTTTCTTTGTATATATTTATTTGACAAATAATAAAACTTTCGTAACGCCATTGGTTAACAAGATATTTTTCATCTTTAAGCTTAAGGGTTCAATTAATCAACAACCTTATAAAAAATTTCAAATTAAAAAAAAGTTGAAATACATTAATAATAAAGGGAACTTTAATCGTTAATTTTTCCCGATTAGCCGGTTAAAAGTTGTAGAAGTTGTAGTTGTTGTTTCGAACGAGATACACTATATATTCCTGATTGAAGATGTTGAACCAATCAGCCTAATACGGTTTTCGAAAAAGTAAGTGAGATATTTTCAGGGATTTTTGCACATCACCCCCCAAAAAAGTTTTATTTTTGCACTTTCCCCCCTATGATTGAAAAAACATGACAGTACCCCCTAAAAGTTGACTAGTGAGTGCACTTTGCCTCCTGGTTAATAATTTGTTGGATTTCAAAGGATAAAAATGTAAATTTGAAATCTTTTGGATGGCTAAGTGCACAAAATAATATTAATTTAAGTTATTAGAATATTAACATTTCAAAGCACAATTTCATAGGATTCACTACCTTGATAATCACTTATAATATAATTTTAGTCTTATAACATATTTTTTATTTTAATTGTTTTACTTTCAAATTTCTTTGATTTGATTAAAATATTTTAGTATAGAGAGATTTATTTGCAAGTAAATAAATAAATAATTAAGACTAATGAAAATTTCGTTAAAAAAATACTAAATTTGAATTTTCATACAAAAATATAACTAAATATTTTTAATTTTTTTAAATTGTAAGTCACCTTTGGATATTTTAAAATTTTGTGTACGTACTGAACCCCCTAAAATTTTTTTGTTATTGCACAAAACCCTCTGAGTGACGTTTTTATCCTTTAAAAATTACTTGAAGATGACCAGGGGACAAAGTGCATCAATTTGTCAACTTCTAGGGGGCATTGTCATGTTTTTTCAATTATAGGGGGAAAGTGCGAAATTAAAACTTTTCTAGGGGGTGAAGTTCAAAAATCCCTATAGTTATTGGTCAAATTAAAATATTCAATTTAGTTGAGTTTAATTAACATAATTTAATTAAAATATAATATCATTTGATAGCTGATTTTAGATGGAAGCTGAAAATGACAATTTCATTTAAAAACAACAATTTGCTCAACTTCAACTCTGAAAAATTCAATTACCCTCAAAATATTGAAATATCTAATCGAGTTTGATTAAAATTCATAAAATGAAAAAAGAAAAGTAAAGCTAAAGTCTAATAGGATTATATTTTATTCAATTCTACTCTCCTTGATTTACTTACGTTTACACTAAATTGACCATTTGGCAATAGGTCAACTTAATAATAATAGTTGCTTTTGAGCTTTTCCTTTAGAATTTTCCACGACAATGGTATGTTTTCACGGTTTTGTTAAAAAAATAATTCCACAATTGTGGAGGCCTCTTTACAACTCATCTCTCATATCATTTTCCACTAACAACAATTAAAATTGACTTTATCCCCATTTTCAGCTCATAATTCTCAGACAGGAGCAACGAAAATGGACCCCTTGTCCCCAGCAAAAATATTATTTGTGGAAAAAAGCCCTTCTAAAATTTGAACTTTCTACAATATTCTTTTTGTTGATTCAATGAGAGTTTAATATACTCCCGGTCCAAATTATGGTAAAAAAAACAAATTATTCAAGATTTGGTTCAAGTTTTGGTTTGAGCTATAAATAGGGTTTTTTGTACTTTGCACCCCCGAAACTTAGATTTAGCACTTTACACCCTCGAAATATGAAAAATACATCACTTTGCACCCTCTTTTATTTTCTCGCAAAATCTCAAAAGCAAAATAGGAAATTCTACTGTAGATCTTTGGCACTTCCTCCCCCCCCCGAAAAAAAAAATTAGCACTTAACACTCCCTAATTAAGAATAAATTAACAAGTTGCACCCCCGAAACACAATAAATGAACACCTTGCACCCCAAAATACAAAACTAACACTTAACACCCTCAAATTAAAAAAAAAAAAATTCAAACCCCTCATTTTTTCCGGCAAAGTTGAACATTAAGGTGAAATTTTTTTAAGGCAAAATAGGTAATTGTTTATGGATCTTTGATATGTTTAAGTAGACAATGGGTCTTCGAGAAGTTCACTTTTACTTTATTTAGTTATATTGTTGAAAAGAAAGATTGAGAGAGAAATGAGTATTCGAGTATTTATAATTGTATTTTGCAATATTTAAGTAAAAAAATTAATTACCTATTTTGCCTTAGAATTTTTTCAATCTGATAGTCAACTTTGGCGAAAAAAATGAGAGGTTGCAAAGTAAAAATAATTCTACACTTTACCTCAAGTAAAAATTCAAGTTTTGAGGGTGCAAAGTGCCAATACTATTGAATTACCTATTTTGCCCTTGAATTTTTACTTGAAAATAAAACAGGGCGCAAAGTGCTGCGTTTTTCATATTTTGAGGGTGCAAAGTGCCAATACTATTGAATTACCTATTTTGCCCTTGAATTTTTACTTGAAAATAAAACAGGGCGCAAAGTGCTGCGTTTTTCATATTTTGAGGGTGCAAAGTGCTAAATCTAAGTTTCGGGGGTGTAAAGTACCTATTTTCCATGTTTCGAGTGTGTAAAGTGCAAAAAACCCCTATAAATAATCAAAATCTGAAAAACATTTATAGTCTGATAAAGTATTATAATTCTTTTAATACTGGTTTTGAAACATGAGATTATGAGAGTGTTGAAATTAACTGAGCTAATGTCAATTTACCTCCTGTAAAATGTATAATATTAAATTTAATTTCATGTGATTAGAAATATAGCACTATATCCGTGAAAATTTTAAAGAAGTAATTTATTTCCTTGAGTCGGAGAGTGTAATCTATTTGTTAAAATTATAGTGGGTAAATTATCACATTTATCATAATATAATGAATAAACTATCACATCATAATAAAATATGGGGTAAAGTGTTCTCAAAAAATTATAAAGAAATAAATTGAACATTATGAACATATGAAAGTATATTATATTGCATCTATTGAAATTATAATAATGGCCGATGAGACCGTAGCCTATAGTTGTAAGGCTGAGTCCCTAGGACGTACAGGTCCAGACCCACTAATTTGGGTTTTCTTTTTATAATTTTGATATTAGTACTCTTGTTATTAGTTACGATTTAGTGATGGTGTATTGTTGGTAAGGGTGTTTAACGAAACTGTCAAATCACTTCAATCCAAAATCGATCGCAATTCGCGGGTTGAACGATGAATAGGTTGGTTTTAGGCTTCGTGAAAAAAAAAACTCCAATTATGATTAGGTTTGGGTTTATATTTTAAAAAACTGCATAAACCGCACCCAATTGCATGTATATAAAATAACAAATTGTGTTTTATTATCTAATATAATTTAAGCATATACATACCCCAAAACCTATTTATCCCCTAAAATTACTCGACACAATTTATTAACAATTCAAGTTAAATTCTATCGATTGACAACCACCAATATCAACTTTAATAATTAGAGTATTTTTTATTTTTGCTTATTGTTTGAAAAAGTCTTGTTCAATTTATTAACAATTATTGATCTTTATATAGCGAATGTAGACTTTAAATATGTTAACAAATTAAAGCTAAAAATTATGAAAAAGTAGTATTGTTCATATGATTATGGAACATTCAAGAATTTTATTCTTAGATAAAAGTACAATAACAAAATAGTAAGTGGTAATAAATTAAAATAGAGTCTCCAAAAATAAAAAATACTTCATTAAAATAGGAAAAACTAAGACCGCAAAAACCGCCTGTTCCAACCCGAAGGGATCGCAATGTGCAATCTCTAGACTTATGGGGTTGGGTTTGGTCTAGAGTATTAAAAATCTGCAAATATTGGATTGCGTTTGAGTGAGTATAAAACCGTACTAGACCGCATCGCAAACACCCCTAATAGTTGGATAGAATATAATGTAATGATGATGTATTTACAGTTTTATAAAAAATAAATGCAACGTTAATACTCTCTCTGTCATTTTATTTATGCTCCTATTTCTTTTTGGACTAAAATCCACACAATATGACTGCACATATAATTAGGGGGTAAATGCAAAATATTCCCCCGTTTTATGTTAAATCTACAAGAAATTATCCTATGATATTTTTTATTGCGTCAAACGTCTTTTTTACTTTCAAATACCCTGCAAAAAACACCAAATTTGTAAAAAAAAAAATGGGTCGTTTTGGATCGACATATTTCAAGAAATGATTTTTAAAAATATTTTACGTAAAGTTGTAGAGACCAACTTCAAGTATTTTAAAAATGATTTTATGAAATATGTCAATCCAAAACGACCTATTTTTTACAAATTGAAGGAAGTTTGGCACAGAAAAAAATTTCACAGAATAATTTCATGCAAGTTTAACATAAAACAGGAAGTGTCTTGCATTTCCCCACTAATTAGCTATCATAATAACAAAAGAAATTTCTAAAACATTACCAAGGCTTTTCATATCTAAAGTATATAAGCAATGGAGAAAGATTTTCGATTTCAGACATAATCATTTGACTGGGGGGATTAAGTGACCGGCTACATTCTCTACTGAACAGTGTGTACTGCGCGTGATTAATTAGTGTTGATAGGGTATATCAGGTAATTAATTGACTTTCTAAATTAATCTAATAACATAATTTCGTATTAAAATATTTAAGTTTCGTTTTTAGACATAATTAGGTTGCATTAATCATTACCAATTTACCACTTGCTCTTATCCTTATAATTTACAATATTATATTAATTTGTTGGAGTGAAATGCAAGTGATCAGTTTTATATCAGGTCCAACTCATGATATATTTGAGGCCTCAAACCATCAAATAAAAAATGATATATCATTTTACACAATTTTATATTTTCTAAATAAAAAATAGTTGTATGAAATGATAATTTGAAGAAAAAAAATGTATTGCAACTTTTCTAAAGAGGATATAAAATAAAATAAATGGAATGGATAGAGTCTTGCATTTTTGTTAATAAATTTGAATAAAAAATATCAAATATGAATTTGAAGAGGAAAAAAACATGCAATAAAGTGAAGATCAATTGTGCAATAGTTGTTCCGGACTATTGACACTTTAAATTACAAAGAAAATATATTATATTTGTTTTATATAAATTAACTTCGGTGTAGGACATGAATTACCCATTAATGCAGTATTAAATAACCGAAAAAATTCTACTCATATATGTACTTGGTGAAATCTTTAAATCACAAAGTAAGTGCATTGCGTTAATAAAGTAAATAATCACTTTTAGTTAAATGTTATATTGTACTCATGTTCGTTATGTGAGATAAGTTGAGTAAGAGATGAATTATTTAATATCTAATTAAAGTAGAGTTTGTATATGATATTTTTAGAAATAAAAGAATTATTGTTTGTTTAACTTCTTGGAGAGTAGGTTGAGAAAATTAAGAGAGAATAAATTTATTTCAGAAAATAAAAAATATATTTATTTCGCTTTTCCCAAATACAAAATAGATTTGAGAAAAACTGCACTTTTTGTAATGTCACATTATTAATTAATAGTGACTAATTAAATTAAGTACAAATTTATTCGGATAGAACCTCAAAAAGGAGTTCATAATTGTTGAAATCTCAATAACTATATTTGTAATTTCACCATGAGGATATGCAGATGTTATTATCCCTTTATTAAATGCAGTGAATGACAATTTCAGTTTTTCCACCTTACTAAATATGAGCAATTCTAACTTCAAATATAGAAGTCCATAAATTTCTCTTAGTAGCGTTGAATTATTAAATTCGGCACAACATCAAATACAAATGTTTTAATTATTATTCAATTATAAATCATTATCATAGAAAAATCTTTATAAAGAAAAAGGGGAAAGATTTGGTGAACTTAATTTCACAATGACTTGGTCAAATGGACAACCGCTAATTCCGCCTACTCGTGTGTCATAATTTTTTTATTTTTTATTTTTATTTTTTTTATTATATATGAATAAATGTGGCATGGTGCAAAAAGAATGCCACTTTGCATTACAAGATCTTCATGTACACACACAAGTTAATTAAATATATACTATAAATTCTTGGCAATCTTTTATTTAGGAAATAAACTAAAAAAGGACATGTGATACTACAATCTCGAAAAGGCAATTCAATTTATTACTCAAAAGGCTATATAAATAAAAACAAAAATTCACTCAATCTCCTTTTTCTTTTTTTGTTGGAGATGTCTAAACAAATAAATAATAGTTCTTAATATACTTGTAATATATTAATTAAAATAAAATAAAGCCGATGCCGGTGAACAAAATTTGCCGTAAATTGGCAATCCGGCAATGTAAAACTCCAATGCGAATTCGAACTTCATACGGCAAAGAGCGGATCTTCATTAACAAAATTGATCATCTCTTGAAAACACTCATCGACTTCAAAAGAATCAAAATCCCGAAAAGAATCCTCGAATTGTCCCAAATCAAATTCTTGCAAGTTGCTATCAAAAGCCGGGAAGTCTCCAAACGACATCGTAACACCATTAACATCATTGGACAAACTCGACACATTTTCAAACAAAGTATGACTTTTCAAATCAAAATTGAAAAAATCATCTAAAGGTGGAATATCCATAGACAAATAGTCATTAGAACAATCCAACACCATACGTGTCTCCCCTTGTGACTCCACTTCTTGAACCGGACCGCCATCGTAAACCGGGTGACTCATCGAGTCAATAACCGAGTCCTGAACCGGACCGGATTGACTCGGTTCGGCTTCTTCACTTGATCCACTACTTCTACTAGACCGGAGAACTGAAGTGGGAGAAGCAACAACACGTGGCTCATCACCGGACTCATAGCCGGAAAATGACGTCACATTGTTTTCCGGCGACGAGACTTTCTCCGGCGGGTTGACAAAGTTTGTTAAAGCATCCGGTCCACGGATTTTTATTGCAGCGTTGTCGTAAACCATCGCCGCCTCTTCTGCGGTGTCATAAGTACCCAACCAAAGCCTAACCTTTTTAGAAGGGTCTCTTATTTCGGCAGCCCATTTGCCCCATGGCCGTTGTCGGACCCCCCGGAATTTCCGGGGCCCGGTTTTCTGCACCAATTCCTTTTTCACGGGTTTGGGCGCCGCCTTCAACTGTAGGATGTTGTTCTCTACAGTTCTGTTCCTGCCATTGGTGCTATTCTCCCCTGTTTCTATTCTGATTTCACTTATATATTTTTTGACGCGCTGTCTTCCAAAAATCTCACTCTCTTCATCGCTTTCGGAATCCGTAGCCTCAGGATCAGTTACGGAAACCCGTACAATTCTTGGGCCATTGAGAAACCTCTGTTCTTGGGATTTCTTCGGATTTTGTTGGACGTGTTTTTTGGTGATTTTTTTGTGCACTGTGAATTTGATTGTAGGTAAAAATCGTTGATCCATTGGAAAATTTCTAAAAGCTTAGAATCAACATACAAAACTGAAGAGATGAAAAGAAATTTGTGGGGTATTTAAACAGGGGAGGTTATATCTCTGTATAAACTCTATGAAATCAAAAAAGGAAATACAATCAGTACTCAAAATCTTGATTTTTCTGCCTTAATTAAGGATTCTAGTTGTAATATTCTTCTAAAGATTAAGGAAATTGTTGGATATCTATTATGGAAAGGAAAAATTGATATTGTTACACTGTAGCGGTTAATGGAGAGTGACAACTCTGAAATCACTGTCTTATAGTTATAGCACATATGGCTTTATAATGACCAAAATAATTTTTTGCATTTTTAATTTTTGACTTTTTTTTTCTTATTTGCAAATTGCACCTTATGTTTACTTTAGTTGGCAAGATAACAACCATGTGTTGTTTTTATTAAAGACACCCTCATATTCTTAATAATACAACATTGTAACCCCTAGCACATGTTTTTTTTTAAAATTACCCCTAGTACATTTTAAGACAGTAAAATATGCAATATAAATTTTTTCAATATTTCAGAAAAATGAGACGAGTGAGAACAAATAGATAAAATTACGACTTTATTATGTAGAAAAACAAATAAATGTATACATTTTTTTTTGGTATAAAAATAAAATAAAATAAATGATTTTATGTTTTATTCTTAAAAATGTGATTACGTCAAGCATTGTTAACATAATACATAATTTAAAGATTCTTTGCAAGAAAAATAATTAATCATCAGTCGCAAGTCACATACTTAACATATAGTGCAAATATTGCTATGTTCTTATAAACAATAATAAAAATTTAGGGGATCAAAATCAAACCAAGTTGTTTGAACTCGTTAGATAAAAGCTCGTTTGAACTCGGTTCGTCACAATAATTTAATAAGCTTGAATATCATTTTTCATTTTGATAACTTTTGAAGCTGGTCTCCAGCTTGACTCGATAAGCTAAAAATTGATAATATACATGTAAAATATCAAGCTACTCGATACTCGGATCAAACTCGTTAGATAAAAGCTCTTGGATCTCGACTCGATTAACAATCAACCAAAGCTCAAATACAAAATTCAACCCTATGAAATTCAAATCAAACTTTAATAGTGTGTCGTTCAACACTACTCGGCTCGATTAGCCCCTATAATTGCAACTATTTCTTTTATTTAATTAAAGGGTAAATGTATTTATCAATTAATCTAATACAAGGGTGCATTTTGCAAATAACCCAATGGAAAAAGCACTACTAGATTTTGGTTGGTTGGGTATCATGGTACAGTACTACTGGCTATATTTAAGAAATAGATTCTAAAATATCTGAGTGGTAGACACCGGCCGTCGGAGTAGGTGGGGTCCAAAGTTTCCGGCAGAAAATGACTGGGAGTCACGGCTAGCCGCATTTCCTTTGTGTGAAAAATGGCAGTATGTGGGACCCACTAGGTGGGTGGGTTGGTCCAATGAGTTAGTGTGAAACGTTGTCGAGTCAGGATTTTTAGTGCATGGATTTTTTTCACCTCGAATTACGTGTGGCCGGTCACGTGAGGCCCAGGATGCCCGGCCCGGTTAAATCATGTCGGTCAAACTGGAAAGCAATTTGCAAGTAGTCACTTCTTTGACCATTAAAAGAGGTAATTATTAGGACTATTTTTTTTACTAGTTTAAATCCAATCGGGTAAATTCATTAATGCTCTTTTATATGGATTTTACTTATGGTGGTAAGGGTATTTCGGTTATTTTATAATTTTACACTAGGTAGATTTCTAAATTAATTCTTATGTCCCAAATTATTTGTTATTTTATACTTTCTCTGTCCCAATTTATGTGTCGTTTTAGGTGTTTTCCCACATATTAAGGCACCTACTAAATTGTTTCAATCTTAAGGAAAAAATAAATGATATTCCTAAAATACCCTTACATTCTCTATCTTACTTTTTCTCTTAAAGAGAGAGTTTTAGATACATTAAATAAGGGCAAAATGGGAAAATATGTAATTAATAGTGCATTTAAATTCTAAAGTGACAAATAATTTGGGACAAAAAAATTTCTATAAAATGACACATAAATTAGGACAGAGGGAGTATGTTTTTAAACATATCGATGTACCTACTAAATAATTTCAGTTTTAGGAAAAAAATAAATTATACACCTAAAATATAATATCCTTATTTTTTATTTATATCACCATTAGCTATTTACACGTTATTGAAGTTTTACACTCTCTCTCTTACTTTTTCTCTTACATGTCGTTTAAGGTTTTTTAACAAAGATTAAGAAATTAATTAATGCTATAATTTTTAGGAAAATAAAAGTGTAGTGGGACAAAATTACCCTTGAGAAACAATTAAATATTTTGTACTTTCCCATAATTCGTCTCTCTATACCAATTTTTAATGAAAAAGGGTAGAAATGTCAAAATAGCATTTAAGTTTATTGTGATTTTCTAAAGTGACATGTATTGTGGAATATTTTTTTCTCGCTAAAAAGACATGTATTGTGGAATTGAGGGAGTACCTAAAATATGTAATTAATAGTGTATTGAAATTCTACAGTGACAAATAATCTGGGACTAATTTTTTTCTCTAAAACGACAGATAATTTGGAATAGAGGAGTACTCTTTTTCTCCCTTTTTTTAATTATTTTATTTTTGACGCAGAATTCTAAGTAAAAGTTTAAAAAATAAAATTATTATGTATTTTTTCAATAAATTTTATTTGAGTTTTATGTAAGTGAGCATATTTGAGAAAAAAATAAATTTAAAGTAATTAAGTATTTATAAGTGAGTATTTGTTACAATAAATTCTTTTTTCCTTACCATAAATATTACGTATAAAAATATTCACTTACATAAAATTTTACAATAAATTTCTTTTTTCCTTTACACTAGTGGTTAGGAGTTGTTGGTGTCAAGTCTTATATAAGTGAGTATATTTGAAAAATTAATAATTTTATTTAGAGAAAGAGAGTGTAATTTTGAGTATTCCAAAATAAAATAGTAGTAGGGACAATTGAATAGGATTGTATGGATTCTAAAAAAAATGGAGTTTTTATTTATTCAAGGTAATTCAATAGCTGTAACCAGCGGGAAAGGGTATTTCGGTCATTTCGAAAACTTTTTAAACTGGGTAGTTTTATAAAAATGTTAAAATTACCGTTGTTTACAGCTAGGAATAACGTGGCGGGCAACCTAGGATACGCCGCCATTTATAATTCGAATTTGTACGGCTCTGGGTTTTACCTTTGTTTTCTTACTCCTGGTATTTACAGTTCTCGAGAAAGTGTTGACCCCCACCCTCATTTACCTCGCGTGTGGCCCACGCTTCTTAACAAATATAGAAGTTATAGCAATGATATCTTTTTTTTTTTTTTTTTTGGTAAAAATAGCAATGATATCATGTTAGTCAAAATAGTTAAAATATTACCTCAAATGAAAAAAAAATTATAAATATTACAAATGGATCCCTAAGGTTTAATTTTTTACAAAGAATATCTTGACGCTCCAAAATTTACAAGAAGACCCCCTCTGTATTATGCTATGTAATCCTTATGAGGGACCTCTCGACATGTTTACAAAAACCTCCATTAAGGAGTGTTCTTGTAATTTTTGAAACCACAGGAGATTTTCACGTAGGTCGTCCGAATCACGTTAAATACCCTTAATTCTTTTTAATAAAATGAAAATGAATCTGAGAATACATTTATAAAACCTATTTAACTGCAAATAAATGTTCGAGTCCAGCTAATGGATTTTTCTAGTTCAATTCAATGTTATTAAAACCGGACCGGACTGGCCTGTCCGACTGCGAACCGGAGGTTGGTCCGGTCCGGTTTACCCCCTAAAACCACTTACTCCAAAACCTAGATTGAACCGGTCCGAAACCGCCGAACCGGTATGGACCGGTTCAACCAGGTTTTGAATTTCCTTTTTTTCCTTTTTTTTATTTTTTTTAATGTTAAAATTTCTTGTAAAAGTTGGGAATTGAACACCTAATCTGTAGAGTGAAACATGACTTCCTTACCATTTGAGATACATCACTTTTGTTGAACTTTTAGCACAAATTAAAATTTATAAATTATAAAAACTTGTAGCCAAATTTATTTATATAGATAATTAACTCAAATAAATATTTTACACATTATGAATGAAAATTAATACTCAAATAATAAATTTTAATAATTTATTCTATAAAATATTTATTTTCAATATTATTTTTAGGATAAAGAGTCAAATCGATATAATATGCAAGTTTGACTTTGAATATTAGACTTTTATACATAACCATATTTTAAAATTTATGAATTTCTTAGTTTGTTGTATTTTTAACTTACACTTTTAAATTTTTATAAAGAAATATAATCATTTATATGAGCATACAAATTAGTACCATATTACCGTTATGATATAAGTTAGATAAATATTATATGATTTAATTTTAGTATAATATAACAAATTTTATATTTTTAATCAATTGTAGGATAATGTTTAAATTTTACGCACATTACATATACTTTAAAATTAAATATATTTATTATATTATTATGACGTCATCCGGTTCGACCAGTGGTCCGACCGATTCGACCAGTAAAACCAGTAACCAGTCGACTCACCGGTTCACTGTCCGGTCCGGTTCTAAAAACATTGGTTCAATTCGGATTCAATCGAACTCAAAACGTTGAGATGACATAATTTTGATTGCATGAGTTAGATAAAATAAATTTGTGTTACAATATTTCTTAGTTGATTGTTTTAAACCAACTGATATTTGTATTTTTAAGTAAAATTATTAATAAAAGATTAAAAAAATTAAATTTGAAATAATAATATTATAACATATTTTTGGCAAAAATATTAGTATTATAAAAATATTGAAAGATATAATTCTTTTGTTTGGTTAGTATCATTATTATTTTTTATATATATTTTATGTATATTCAATTATTAAATTTAACTTACTCTTTTGAAACTCGTCAGATACATTGCGTGAGAATATTTAACGGAAACTCAAAACCAATTTTACACATTATAAGCACTAATTTTTTTCAATAAACCAAACACCCTTTAATAATCATCACTATACATAGGTGGGACAAAAAGCGTGAGAAGAAATGTGACCAAGGAACCAAATACTAAAACTATACAAAACCTCATGAGTGGTTCTGATAGTACTCGTGACAAAATGTGGGGGCTGCACACGTGATTAATGCTAACTATAACTATTACTTGAATGAGTAATTTCCTTCTAAATGAGATTTTCATAATCCTGAAAAGATTTTTTTAAATGATTGGCAAAAATTAGGGGGCTTTTATGCAGAGTTAATGAAAATTTACCCCTAGAATATTTATTTCAATTTTGCTCCTAATAATTTGAAAAGAATATTTTACCCCTGGCCGGGTTTGGTCTCACCCATAACGGGTCAAACTCCATATGATAAAGAGTTTGAATAAGTCTCAGCTCAAACCTAAGTTACAATTCAAAACGATAAATTATTGATTTGATATATGTCATCTACCTTTTAAACTTATAGTTATTGATTTGACACCTACTATTTGTTTTTCTCCCCCAAACCCCTACAACCAAACTCCAATCCAAATCAAATCTCAAATTTTCAAAACTCACTAATTATTATTTAATAGTAATATTTTATAATCTCAATATTCCATTGAAACCTGTATCCAAATCGAGTTTCAAAAGTTCCGTCAAACTTTTGAAACCACTTATTGAGACCAAACCAAGACCAAACTCAGTCAAACTGCTTTCATATTACACAATCCTACTTGAGACCAACAAAATCATTGATTTGCCATCTATCATTTATTTTACACACATAAAGTCATTGATTTGACATCTACCATATATTTTTCTCATCTAAACCCAACAACAAAACCTCAATCCAAGTCATATCTCAAATTTTCAAAATCGACTAACTATTATTTAATAATAATTTACAATTTCAATATTCAATTGAAACAATTATCCAAATCGAGTTTCAAATGTTTCGCTAAAACCTCTGAAACCAATTATTTAGACCAAACCGAGACCAAACCTAGTCAAACTACTTCCATATTAAGAGTTTCACACCGCCTGTCTAATATTTTTATATGTGGAACTTTATCCACATGTGTTATGATAATGTGGCAATTTACCCCCTATTTTATGCATGGATCAAAGTTTCGTTTTCGATATATGTTTCGATCAGCTTAATATAAGAAACTTTTCGAAAATTTTCCGGATACGTTTCGGAAAAATTAGGAAATATTATGGAAAAAGTTACTAAATTAAGAAAAAAAGAAAGGTTCATGACAAATATTGAGTTTCGAAAATACATCTTATTTTCGTTTCGATTGATTCAAAAACAGAAAATTTTCTATGTTTTCGACCGAAAAAATGAAAATTTTGATCCATGATTTTATTATAAATATGACAATTTATCCCCCTTGACTTATGATAAATGTGACAATTTACGCTCCCTATATTACAAAACTTTTTCATGCCTAGTCTCAATTTCGACAAGTGAGTTACGCTCTCCTGCTGAACAATCGGAGGTAAATTACTTGTTCAAAATTTTCATAGAATGATAAAGTGCTATTTTTCAAATCATATAGAGGATTAAATTGAACATTATGCATCTCAGGGGTAAATTGACTTACTCCTTTTCTGCATGCTAATTAACTAATTGATTAGTTGTCAATTATATATCTAAGGTAATTATTCGTTGTGTCCTACAATATTTTTTTCTCCACATCCCATTATTTAATAGTTTAATTTTTATTCTTAATTCTTAATTCCTCATTTTGTTTATACTTTATAATGCAAGTCTTCTTTGGTAAATTCTAAAAAAAAAAAAAGGTCTTCGTCTTTGGTAAATTACTGCCAGCCTTATACAGTTAACCTTTATTAATCCATATATATTGTGACATAAGTCTTCTCATCAGTGGGGAATTAAATTTGAAATAACGTAAGTAAAGTTTAAGAGTTATCCCATGACGTGATATGATATGACAAAGACGTTTCTAAAAAATTATTAAATCAAGTTTAAGATCTTTAAAAAAATAAAAATAAAAGATAAATGTGGTAATTAAACACTTCCAAGCAGTAAAAATCATATATGAGAGATCATTACTAAAGTTGACACTCTTTCCTTAGATGTAAATGTCCATATTAATTATTGGGTAAACACCACGTTTGGTCCCTCTTATCATTAACTTTTTATAGAGTGGTCCCTCTTATATTTTTTTCCCAGTTTAGTCTCTACTATGTATTATTTGTTTCACTTTAATCTTTTTCAGGTGTTCCAAGGCGGTTCCGGTAACATGTGATATGCTCATAAGGGCAATTTCGTCATTTCAAGTAAACTAACATGGATATTTTCGTCTTTCTAATCATTTGAAAAAAAACTAAAGATTTAATCTCTTCTAAGTTAGGCTTTCATTCCAGTCCAACTTAATCGTCCATTTCGTTCCAAACTAAAGTTTTCTCCCAAAATCTTCTTCAAACACCAAAATTGCCCACCAATTAAACAATATCTCAAATGGTCTCAATAGCGAGCGGACGAAAATGCCCTAAAAAATATTCATATGCATGTCACGTGTTATCAGAACCACCTGATAAGGACTAAAGTGAAACACATAATTCATAGTAGGGACTAAAGTGAAATAAATAATTCATAGTAGGGACTAAAGTGGAAAAAAACATAAGAGGGACCACTCTGTAAAAAGTTAATGATAAGAGGGACCAAAAGTGATATTTACCCTTAATTATTTAATTTATTTTATCAATAATGTAAATCTATTTGAATATGATCACATGTATTTTCATGAACAATCATTTTTATATATTTTGTTGGAAGAAAATTTATTAACTCAATATAAACATCTTATTAGTGATAAATAGGTTTTGATGATAAGAAAATTACTAAGTAATAAAAGCCAAGTAAAATGTCATCAACCAAGTAAAATCACTAAGTCATGGAAAACTTAGTTAAGGTTAAATTAGTCAAGTGCAAGGACATACTAGTAAAATTTGAAGTAGTCAAATACTCAAGGGTTTGAAAAATTAATCAAGAGTACTTTGATTAATTAATTATGAAAAACATCAACAACTTTCTTTGATTGGAAATATAAGTTATATTGAAGATCAACATTTGAACATCAAAGTCAAGTCAGTGAAACATATATAACAATCAAGTGAAAATTGTTCTGCAAGATCTGAGTGACTCCATCAAGTCGTAAATTAATTTTGAGTCTAAATATAAACTATCATAAATTGTTATGTCCTGCACCAAACAAACATATAAAAGAACTGGGGAATAGAGTGTGCCTACTCCACACAACCGTCTCGAAAAAATCAGGTTATAACCGATGGTGTCAAATTATCATTGATTCCACCAAAATTAACGTTGTATTTCACGCATAAATACTGACATGCCCGCACACACTCACATGCAAATAATTCTTGATAATCGAGGCAAGTCAAGAATATTAAGTGCCATAAGTAAGGAATAAAAGCTTATTTAGTACATTTGTATCTTATTTATCTAAGATGGATGTTAAGAAGTTCTCTTTCGATTCGAATTTGCCTAGTGGAACTCGAGAAATTGTATTTCTGAAACTTTGTGATCAATAAAAAGTACATCTTTGATTTTTTGAAAAATAGTAAATACATATCTTGAAGGGGCAAAGTATCAACTAAATGTTTAAGTTTGGAGGGGTCAAAGTGTACTTTCCCGAAAACTTATATTATGTAAGAAAAGGAGTGAATATCACTTTTGATACCATAACTCAACCTACTTTAGGGATTTGATACCACAACTTTTTATACCGATACATTTGATACCATAACTCCAATCAACTCGACACTTTTGATACTTCCGTCAAATTGGAAACGGAATTGTCACGTGATTGTCACGTGGCCGTTAAAACTTTGCACATTTGATACCATAACTTATGTTGACTGATAATTTTACCCCATAACATTTCAGGTTACCAAAAAAACCCCACATCTTCAAATTTAGTGACGATTTTAGTCCACATTGTTGCCAAATTTCCAAATTGACACGTGCTGACCAATTTAGAACTTTACACATTTGATACCATTACTTATGTTGACTGCTAATTTTACCCCATAACATTTCATATTACCAAAAAAGCTTCACATCTCCAAATTTAATGACGATTTTAGTCCACATTGTTGCCAAATTTCCAAATTGACTCGAATAAGACCACGGGCTGACCAATTTAGAAAATTTTACTTATTTTATTTAAATAACTAATTTAATTTATAAACAATATTAATAAATTAAATAATACATTAACATAAATATCACCAAAATTAAGAAAATATATTCTTATTAAATATAAAATTTATATAATAGAATTAATATATTTAATATTTATTAAAATAAAAAATTATATAATTAAAATTAAAATAATAAATAATAAATAATTATAATTTAAAAAAATTCCCCACCCCACCCACCCCACCCACCCAACCCAACCCACCCACTACCTCCCCACCCCACGCCCCCCTACCCCGATTACCAGGCCGGCGGCCTGGGTCTTCGGTCCCAGGCCACCGCAGGCCTAGGATCTTCGGTCCCAAGCCACCGTCGGCCTGGGATCTTCGGTCCTTGGCAGCGGTGGCTTGGGATCGAAGGACCCAGGCCGCCGGCAGCCTGGGAATCGGGGGGTAGGGGGAGGGGTGGGGTGGGGTGGGGATTTTTTTATTAAATTATAATTATTTATTATTTATTATTTTAATAAATATTAAATAGTTTTTAATTATATAATTTATTATTTTAATAAATATTAAATATATTAATTCTATTATATAAATTTTATATTTAAAAAGAATATGTTTTCTTAATTTTGGTGATATTTATGTTAATGTATTATTTAATTTATTAATATTGTTTATAAATTAAATTAGTTATTCAAATAAAATAAGTAAAATTTTCTAAATTGGTCAGCACGTGGTCTTATTCGAGTCAATTTGGAAATTTGGCAACAATGTGGACTAAAATCGTCACCAAATTTGGAGATGTGGAGCTTTTTTGGTAATCTGAAGTGTTCTGGGGTAAAATTAGCAGTCACCATAAGTAATGGTATCAAATGTGTAAAGTTCTAAATTGGTCAGCACGTGGTCTTATTCGAGTCAATTTGGAAATTTGGCAACAATGTGGACTAAAATCGTCACTAAATTTGGAGATGTGGGGCTTTTTTGGTAACCTGAAATGTTATGGGGTAAATTATCAGTCAACATAAGTTATGGTATCAAATGTGCAAAGTTTTAACGGTCACGTGACAATCACGTGACAATTCCGTTTCCAATTTGACGGAAGTATCAAAAGTGTCGAGTTGATTGGAGTTATGATATCAAATGTGTCGGCATAAAAAATTGTGGTATCAAATCCCTAAAGTAGGTTGAGTTATGGTATCAAAAGTGATTTTCTCTCGTAAGAAAAGTTGTGTTCCATAACTTAGAAAGAGGGTCTTATATGGATGTGTGAAGACAAATACTTGTTACCAAAATAAAATACTCTTGAATTTGGCCTCCCCATTGAGCCAAGTGAATTCATAAATTATACATCGAGCAAAAATATAATAATTTTATAAGTTAATTATAAATTGTCAAGACTTGCATGCATCGAGTTTAATTAATTAATAAATTCTTGATTAGTTATATATAAGTGGAGGCTTGCTTTAACTAATTTGTGAGTTGAGAGATAAGTCAATAAGCATCATGTCCAATATATGTTTTTATGATTTGTTTAGTTATAAGTCCTCAAATTCCCCCCTTAATAACTAGTTAGTTAATTATCATCAAACCCTAGGATGCCCTTGGTTCGAGTGAAAAACTAGCCATTTATACTCCTCGTGTCTTATATGAAGAAGCTTATGCTACAAGTGTGTTTATGCATAAGCTAGGTACACCGTACACGTAGACAACTTACACTTGCGTGTTAGACTTCTTGAAAATGTATGAAATTCATAGTATCAAACATGATTGGTTCTAGATATTTGGGGGTCCTAAACGAATCTTAAAATCGGAGCCTTATGTTATAAAAAAAAATATACTTAATTTATATTTTTAAGCACAAAAATACTAATTAGATATTGACATACTATTTTTTCTAACACATTAATTTCCAAATAGATATTAAGAAATTCATTAATCTTTTTAATTGACTAACTTAATCGTGAATATACTCTTATAATTTGTAAGTTTGAAAACATTATTTTGGCGGAAATATATTTTATAAGTATATATACATAATATAATTCCATAACAAGGGTGCGTAAGTTTAATTTTACTAACAAAGATCATATTAAGAATCATTAAGAAAGAAAAAAGATTAAAAGAATAATCATTCGAAACAAAGAAAAGGAACAACAAATTTTATAAGTATATATACATAATACAATTCCATAACAAGGGAGCACAAGTTTAATTTTAATTACAAACATAGATCAAAATAAGAATCATTAAGAAAGAAAAAATATTAAAAGAATAATCATTCGAAAGAAAGAAAAAGGAACAACAATTAAGAAAGAAAAAAAAAGTTAAAAAGAACATATAAAAAAGAAGTGTCTACTAGGTTTAAAACCTATATCAGTATATCTCATATTTATGATGAGAAACTCCGACCAATTATGCTAAGAGACTTATTGTGTTAAGGACATCTCCAATGGGGGGCTCCGGAGCCCTGGGATTGCCCTTGTCCCCACCCCGATATTGGGATTCGGTAAGATAAACAGTCCTAGGCACATCGGAATATAAAATTTTTAGGACCTCTTACGGAATCTTGCCAGGATACTACTCTAGGTGTATATATATAAATATTAATTAAAACGATAATATAAGTTTACACGTTATACCTATCTTCTTGCAAATCCAAGTTGGCAGTCAGCAAAACGAACTCTGATTTCTGCTCCAGCAAAATCGATCCAGGCCTTTCTAGGAGCGCCCCACGTGTTGCGCCTCTACGAGTTGATACACCACAATATCACGAAAATAATATATCTTGATCAGCTAGAACACAAGATATATTATGATCTAGGAATTAGGAACGATTTAGGAACAAGATCGAAAACGAAAAATTCTTCCACAGGGAAAAATAGGTTCGGTCGACTATTGCTTGGGAGAGGGAGAGAAAATTTTGCTCTTGCTCAAATTTTGCTTGTGGAGTTGTGAGAAAATAACTACAAGATAGCTACTTATAGTTATCTCCCTAACCTAGTCCTAATAGGACTAGGTTACCTCTCTCCTACATGGGCCATGGCCCTCTTTAATTAGAAGACCAAGTCTTCTAATTAATTCATGGCCCAGTTAATTAATTTGACCAGGCTTTATTTAATCTCCCAATTAAATAGCCCAATTAATTAACTTAATCTCCCATTTAATTAAATCAGACTCTAAGCCCATTTAATTAAAATCCCTTTTAATTAATTAAATCTAACTTAATTAATTATTCCACAAATTTAAATTCCAATTTAATTTATGATCCTGATCCAACTCCAATTGGATCTCAATTTGTTCCATTTGGGTCGACCCAGTCGACCCACCCATAATAATCGACCCAGTCGATTATTCACCCAGTCGACTCGGTTGTTCTTATTTCCTCGCTTTCGCTTCATGTGTATTGTGTATGCCCCCGTAGGTTCACCACATAATTGGCCGTGGGTTATAATTAAATATTATTTAATTATTCGAGTAAGACTTACTCTAAATCAATCGAACACTCTGTCGATTGACCATTCCAAAATTAGCACCCCTGCCAATTTGGGAATTCTCCCACACTCCACGGTCGATGTCCAGCTACAAGCCCATGGAGCCCAATCACTGGTGAATTAATTCAGTGAACCTTTTATCATTTATAATTTCCATATACGACATAATCTCTCCATCGATCAATCTCCCAGTCGAGACTTAAGGGTATGGTCTTTCATCGGATTCCCTTCTCTTTTGTCTTTGACCTTATGTACTCTGATCTCGAAATAAATTCTCTTTGACTTAATCTTTATGAGCTACTTACATAAAGTCGTCAGATACCTTGGCCAAGGATTTTACCAAAATTAATTTCTCATAGAAATCCATAGGAGAATTTCCCAACCTATCAAGTCGGGTCAATGGATCCTTTGTTGATGATATGAATCTGCATACGAGTTCTTCTATACCCAACATGAGTCCACAGAGACTTTCTGGCGATCCCCAGTCAGTCGGAACTCATATCAAAGTATAGACGTTCTCGCACCAGATAAACCCTATCACCTCAAGTAGTTAGGGATTGTTCCTCGTATACTATTATAAATTTGGAATAACTTCAACCCCAATATGCGACTACCGCTTCCATGGTGAGTTATTTCCTAATTGGGGTATTCAGTGCGCTTGCCATCCCAGCAAGCCACCCACTTATGTGTGTCGACCATCCCAGTCATGCTCGTGGACCCCAGCGTTCTCCCGTTCATCGGAGTACACACAATAGTGAGAGTCTAACCGAATCCAACGATGTCCCATCTCGATTGGATTCTACGACTCTTGAATATGTTCTAGATCACGGCCTTGGAGATCAGTCCACGTGTTGTCCCATAGCCCTGTGATCTAAGGACTTCTATCCTTATGCGTAGATAATTATTACATAAGATAAAGATGACCATTTAATAAAGTGCATTTATTAATCGAAATTGAATAGTTCCGCATTTATTACAATAAATACTAGCCATACAGCTGGCTTGCAGGACACTATTTCTATCACCCGAGCCCTACCTAGTCGTAATCAAAATTGATTTAATTCAATTTCTAACTTTTGCCCACTCTTATTTATAATTATTAGAATAAATTTGGTAAAAAAAATTAATTCTGGTCTTTGCAGAATTATATTATATTTCGTTAGTAGATTAATCGGCATATGTATGTCCAAATCGGAGTTCGGCTGAATGAAAAATTAATTCTCAAAGATCACCCTTTGAAATAGAAGAAAAAAATAGAAGTGGTTTTTATCCCACATTGAAATTGGAAGGAAAACTCTTGAGGTTTATATATGATTTGATAATGTAGTGGTATAACAATAGCAACCAAAAGTATCTTCCCTCGCGCGCGCGCGCAAATCATGGTTTCGAAATTCACTTCGTCTCTTCAAGACTTGTGCAAACCCGCGACCTGCGTACACGAATGCAGCCCAATTCTCTAGCTTTCGGACAAGACCAATTTTTGCATATTAAATGCAAACAAATTATCTCCATAATATTTATTAAGTAATTCAATTCTACAAATTTATATTAGGAGGGAAATTTTAATTTTATTAATTATTCTTTTAAATAATTTATTTTTTCCAATTTAAAAACAAATTTTAATAAAGAAAATTAAAAAAAAAGAACCGGATCCAATCATTTGGCGTCCCCTGACTTAAAGAGGGGCGCGTGAATTCATGTGCCTATTCCCCACCCCACCCTAAGCTCGAATCCCTAGAGATGACTTTCCTCCCCACCCCCGACCCCGCCCCAACCAAGGAAACTAATAAAAATAGTTTATATTTAATTATTTTTAGGGGACATAATAAATATATATATATATATATATATATATATATATATATATATATATATATATATATATATATATATATATATATATATATATATATATATATATATATATATATTTATTTATTTATTTATTTACTTTAGGTACTTTAGGTTCCTCCACACTGATATCCAATATCCTCTCTTTTGTTTTTAAGAAAAAAATTCTTAGATTGTACGAACGTGGAAAAAAATTTCATTAAAATATTTATGAATTCACATATTTATTGTTCTCGTGCCAATTAATTTCGTTTATATAGGGCCACATATAAACGAGAGAACTGCA
The DNA here is from genome assembly GCA_003313485.2 of Penstemon barbatus. Classification (NCBI taxonomy): domain Eukaryota; kingdom Viridiplantae; phylum Streptophyta; class Magnoliopsida; order Lamiales; family Plantaginaceae; genus Penstemon; species Penstemon barbatus. The sequence continues at coordinate 33,379,756 of CM064880.1, forward strand.
TTTTTGGTACACAGCTATAGGTCAATTCCCACTTTTGGTACACAGCTTTATGTGTCCAACAAATTTGGTACACCTTTTTAACAAAGTTCGACACATTTGGTACAACCGTTAAATAAATTACAAAATCACCGTTAATTCCGTTAGTTCGACACATTTGGTACACCTCTTTTATAAAATTGGCATGCGCGCGGCACATGGCTGCCCAGAAAACAAAAAAAAAAAAAATTTGAAACTTGATAAACTTTTTTATTATATTTTATTCTTCTTCCAATATTAAACTATAAATGACATTATAATTTATTATATTTTACATGTCATATAAATAATAAATACATATTTTTTAATAATTTTTATAAATATGATAAATTAAAGTAACTTGTTTATTATATTTTATTCTTCTTGCTATATTAAACTATAAATGACATTATATAGTTTATTATATTTTACATGTCATATAAATAATAAAGACATATTTTTTAATAATTTTTATAAATAATAAACTATAAAAATAATAAACTATTTTTATAAACTATTTTTAAAAATTGAAACTTGATAAACTTTTTTATTATATTTTATTCTTCTTCCAATATTAAACTATAAATGACATTATATAGTTTATTATATTTTACATGTCATATAAATAATAAAGACATATTTTTTAATAATTTTTATAAATAATAAACTATTTTTATAAATAATTTTTAAAAATTGAAACTTGATAAACTTGTTTATTATATTTTATTCTTCTTTCAGTATTAAACTATAAATGACATTATATAGTTTATTATATTTTACATGTCATATAAATAATAAATACATATGATAATTTTTATAAAAGTTTATCAAGTTTAATTTTTTTTTGGGCAGCCATGTGCCGCGCACATGTCAATTTTGTAAAAGAGGTGTACCAAATGTGTCGAACTAACGGAATTAACGGTGATTTTGCAATTTATTTAACGGTTGTACTAAATGTGTCGAACTTTGTTAAAAAGGTGTACCAAATGTGTTGGACACATAAAACTGTGTACCAAAAATGGAAATTGACCTATAGCTGTGTACCAAAAATGCAATTCTCTCACATATAAACTCATCAAACTAAGCCATCGTCTTTAGTAAGAGCTACTAAGAGGGTCTACCGTTCAATAATTATGACTAAGAGTGGCACGTCATAAATACACTATATTTGCAGTTTAAATTATGAAATTAAAATATTGAAACATTGCATCATTGAAACTCCATACCATTTAACAATATATTGGACATTCTCGTCAAATAATGTGGTATACTAAAGTGAAATGTGTCAAGATCTCAATTCTTAATGTAAAATGTCAAAAAATATATTTATATGGTGCAAAATGCTAAAAAAATTACAACACTTAAAAATTAAAATGAATACTCACGTGTGCGAGGCAGGGAAAATTCTTGCCCAAGCCCGGCTTGGCCAAACCCATCCAACCACCAAGCAAGTGTATTGCACTTGCTTTGTGATTGGCCACTTTCCTGAAAGTTACATCCAATCACAAAACAAGTGTATTACACTTGCCATGTAATTAGTTTGGGTTCGGCCAAACCCGATCTGGGTAAGAATTTCCCTACGAGGCAGTTTATAGTCAAAGGCTCATTAACATTGCACGTACATGATTGCATGTGATCATATATATATAAGAGCTCTCTTTATAAATAATTAAGTGCTATATAATTAAATTGTGTAGCTGAGTTCAACAAGAAAGCCCATTTAAATTTGACAAAACTATTAGAAAGTTTATTTTGTGACTACATATATGCAATAAATTAATTGATAAAAAAGCTATTCATCTAATGCATAAAATCCATTGCTATTGCATGTCTCCAATGACTAGTTAATAAATGGTCATGAACTTTAGCATAACTCCAGTCGGAATATTCATCTTTAATCACAAAGTATGTTGAACTTAATTTGTAATTGATCTTTCTCCTACGAATCACATCCAACTCCAAATCAAGAGTATTGTATTTTATTTGATCAAACCTGATCTGGAATAATATTTCCCTTCATTGCATTTCTAGATTTTCATAAAAGAAGTTTAGTAGTGATATAATAATCCCGAGAAAAATATTTTATGAATCATCATAAGGAATATATATATATATATATATATATATATATATATATGGGATTATTGTATTTTTTGTGCCACATCTATAGCCTACTGGTATATCTACTCCGTAATTTTTCGGGCTAGTACATTTGGTACTACAAGTTCAACACCAGTGACAATTTTATTGTCAATTGAGACCCAATTTCAAAATTGGCCCGAAATTCCCCCATGTGCGGATGACATGAAAATTGGGAAATTTAACCATTCAATATATTTTTCATAAAAAAATATTTCCAGCCACCAATAATTAGGCTACTTGGATACTTTTATTTGGGGAAGAAGAAGAAGGCGGATAACAATTTAATTAAGGGAATGTTTGGTGAATTTTATAGGAAAAGTTAGGATTTTGAATTTTGGTATTTTTTTAATGGAAAATATGTTGAATTGTTCAAATTCTCATTTTTCTTGTCACATGGCCCGCACAAGGAGGAATTTCGGACAAATTTTGAAATTGGGCCTCAATTGACATCAAAATCGCCATTGTGTAAAACTTGTGGCACCAAATATGTCAGCCCATAAAGTCACGAGGTAGAAACGCCAGTAAACTATAATTATGCCACCAAAAATGCAATGATCACATATATACATATATATTATCACAAAGGAAATTATCAAATTGACAAGTCACCAAGTATTTTTGTTCTCGAAAAGAGGCGATCAAACTTTTCTTATCAAACTTTTACCTAGTTTATGCGTTTGATATCAAATCTTTAAAAAGACACATTTAGTATCAAAATTGGAGTGCTTTTGGCGCTTTGCACCCAAACTTAAAAGTTTTGACATTTTGCACATAGGAAATACAATTTACTTGGTAGTTTGCACCATAATGTGTGTTTTGAAGAAAAAATTAATTGATTGAAGAGTATAATAGTTATTTTCGAATATTGTTGGCACTTTAAACCCTGAAAGTATAGATTTTGACACTTTGCACCATGAAATATAGAATATTGGCACTTTCACCCGAAAATATAATTTTTGGCATTTTCAACCCCGACTTAATATGACAATCTAAATTATGTAAATAACATGCAATACAATAATATGTTAGATATGTAAACGTGTATTTTAGATTTAAAGTAAATGATCTTGAGGATACTTGAAAACAAAATGAAGACAATATCTTTTTTTTAATCTAAATTTTACAAAGAGAAAATGTTAAAATAAGTTATTATAAAGTAGAATAAATTTAGAATAACAAGTCTATGATTTTTGTGCATAGAAATGACCATTTTATCTCTACATCGCCGACATTCATGGCATGTTTTTTTTAAAGAAAAATACATTAGGGTGCAAAATGTCATACAAATTATATTTTTAGAGTGCAAAGTGCCAAAAAAATTAAATTGGTGTGAAAAATGCTAATATTTTATAAATTTAGGATGCAAAATGCCAACATTATATATTTTAAGGGTGCAAAATCTATATTTCCAAGGTGCAAAGTGAAAAAAAAAAATGAAAATAACTATATATTCTACCCTTCTATCAATGAATTTTCTCACTAAAACACACACTAGGGTGCAAAGGGCCAAATAAATTATATTTCTAGGGTGCAAAGAGCCAAAACTTTTAAGTAAAGTGCCAAAATCCTATAATTCCAGGGTGCAAAATGCCAAAAATCCAAATTGGACAACATTTTTACATTTTTTTCACCGTTAGTTTGTGGACAAAATATCAAAATTAGATAATTGCAATTATAGTCACCTTTTTCTTTCCATACAGCCTCCGATTTCTGGTGGTTGTTGGTTGAGGGCTTTTGCCCGTCTCATTATTGCGAGTCTATATGTAATATGTACAAACAACTTAAAAAAATGAGTTGTAAATCTCTCAATTTTCTCAGTTAAAGTTTCATATCTCGTAGTTTAAAAGACCTGAATCTTAAAACTCATATTACTCCTTAATTACTCAACCAATTTGCTTAATTATTGAAACAATATAGACCCCTGATAATGGGCAACATTTTCCATGGGGTAATTGCAATTGCAGTTGAGGGAGGAGCTCCTCCTAAGGGTGGCGCAATTTTTAGCGAAAACCTTAAATTTTGTCATTTCCTAATTTTGCTATGGATTTGATTGATTTTGCTGTTTCTTTGCTGGTTTTGGTTGTGTTAATTTGAAGGATAGTTGTTGAATTGAGGTGCCTTTATTGAGATAAGGTAATTAGAGCTGAACAGAGTGTACATAGGACCTCGGTTCTTAAACATCACTATGAAGCTTGTAGGAAAAAGCCCTATGAAGTTTCAACGAACCAAGCTCGTTTGCAATTTCAAACAACTGAACGGGGGTCTTGTTTATTGGCATTTTGACTAATATAAAAGTGTAAATGCGTTGTATTGATATTTAGGATGGCGGAAAAGCCAGGGTTTAGATATTTAATGTCGATTCTTTGTCCTATGTTTATGAATGATATTTTCAACATGTATTTGAATGAAAAGTCACAATTAAAGAATTTCTTGTAAACTCATGTCCAAAGGGTTTCTATCACCCCCGATACGTATGCATCTATTCAAAAAGTGAAATACATATGTCATACTGTTCATATTATTGATGAGGAATTGCATTTCCAGAAAAAAGATTTTAAACTTTTGTCCTATGTCTTACCATAAGGCTGAACAATTGGGATAAGGTGATAATGTTGTGAAAACGTCATTATTACTTGTCTTCTTAAGCCTAAAACGTCTTGTTTTAATCCGAGTTTTGATTGTCTTTGTGTGTTTTCGTGATTTTTCCTTTTTTGGCCCCTTCCAAGAACGGATCTAGTGCAGGGACTCATATTTTTTTATTAGTAGTAATATAGTGTGTGTGAATATATATATATATATATTACTGGATAGATCTTTAAATAATAATTGAGGCCCATTCCATTCTTCTACAATTAATTGTGGCCCATTTATCAAAGAATTTCTCGGCAGGAAAACAAGTCAGAATTACAAATCTAAAAAACTGATCTAAATTAAATAAAAGTGACCCTTATATCCCCCTCTTTTTCCTTTCTCACGATTCAATTTCACTTTCTCCATGGAGCTCCTCTTTAAAGTTCTTCACTTCTGCAGCAAGGGCGAAGGCAACTAAAATTTCATTCATCAACAAAGAAGAAAGACAAATAAGGACAAATCAAAACCCCTATTTCAAGTTCAGTCCTAACCCCCTTTTGATACTTCTTCAAAACCCTTGATTTTGACTTAGGGTGGCCATCATTAAAGTTTGAAAATTTCGGTTTTTTATCAATGTATTCTCATTGCTGGCCCGACCCGAGCATTTGATATACATATCTCATTTATTTGTTTAATGCGAATTTTTTGATCTTATGAAGTGTATGAAGTTGAACCCTTGAAGCTTGGAATCATTTACAATTTCTTGTATTTATTAGTTTTTCTAGGAGCTAATGCTCTTTGCTAATTTGTTGGGGCCTCCAATGAGATATGTATATGATTTATAGGTAATAGAAGTCACATAAATGTGCAATATATACATTATACAATAAATCCAAGAAATTGTAAATGAATCCAAGCTCAAAGGGTTAAAATTTAAGTTTGATGAGAGTTAAGATTATAAAAATCAACGACTTAACTTATTATTAATAAAGTGATGAAATTAATTGTTTAACTAAGTGGTCAATAATATTATACCAATTTAAATGTAACAAGATTACAACAATGGTTTAAGAGATCAATAATAATATATTATATTAATTGATTTTGTATTGAAAAGATTATATGGTTTGGTTCACTTTTTCCTCTCCTACATTGAAAATGTAGCATCTCCTATATTTACTTACACTATTTAGAAGTGTAAACCTTATTTGTGTATTAGGGGATAATATATGTTATTATTGAGAATTGTGATATTTATATATGGTACTTTGGTCCATTTTATAGATATGATACTTTAAAGCTATAAATACACTGCACCTTATGAGGATCCTTCGACTTCTAGTAGAATTCACATTCAAAATGACTCACATGAGCTTCCAAATGATCAAAGTATGAAATTGAAATTCCTTCTATGACTAATGTATGTGTTCCGTATAGGAGGCCAAGATGTAGAAATGAACAAGTGACCATCGAACACCATTACAAAATAGAGAGATTCAATTCAGTAATAGATAGACAAATGCAAGAGTTAAAAAACCGTTTCAATGAAGTAAACACGGAGTTGCTTCTTTGTGTTGCTTGCTTAAAACAATAAGATTGCTTTGTGGCATTTGACAAGAAAAAACTTGTCGTCTTGCGGAACTTTATCCTAATGACTTCTCTTTTCTTGAGCTCTCAGCCTTGCCTAATCAACTGAAAAATTACATTAGAGATGTTAGATCAAGTGAAGACTAATTTGAAAGGAATTGGTGATCTTGCTCAGAAGTTGGTAGCAACCAAAAGACATGTCGCATTCTCATTGGTTTACAAACTTGTGACACTGTCGCTTATTCTCCCTGTTGCAACTGCATCAGTAGAAAGAGCATTTTCGGCTATGAAGATGGTGATGAATCGACTCCGTAACAGAATGGGCGATCAGTGGTTGAATGATAGTCTTTGTCTTTATAGAGAGAGAGAGAGACATATTTACTGATATTTCAAATGATGCTATCATAGACAGATTTCAGAAAATGAAAAATCGTCGCGGTGTGTTATTTTAAATACGTAGATATTTTGAATTTTTGGAGGCATAACTGGGTATTTTATTAACTAATGTAATTTGTGGGTTTGTTTTTGTCAAACTCCACTTCCTAATTTTTATATCTAGTTATATATCTTCTCTTAAATGAAATGTAATTTTTATGCTTTATTGAAATTATTTTTATACATGTCGCATTCTCATTAGTTTACAAACTTGTGACAATTGTCGCTTATTCTCCTTGTTGCAACTGCATCAGTAGAAAGAGCATTTTTGGCTATGAAGATGGTGATGAATCGACTCCGTAACAGAATGGGCGATCAGTGGTTGAATGATAGTCCAGTTGTCTTTATAGAGAGAGAGAGACATATTTAGTGATATTTCAAATGATGCTATCATAGACAGATTTCAGAAAATGAAAAATCGTCGCGGTGTGTTATTTTAAATACGTAGATATTTCGAATTTTTGGAGGCATAACGGGGTATTTTATTAACTAATGTAATTTGTGGGATTGTTTTTGTCAAACTCCACTTCCTAATTTTTGTATCTAGTTATGTATCTTCTCTTAAATGAAATATAATTTTTATGCTTTATTGAAATTATTTTTTTATCTACTTTAGCGCCCCCCCCCCCCCCCTAGTGTGAAAATCCTGGATCCGCCCCTGACTTCCACTACACTTTATTCTCTAGCCTTCTTGGAAGAACTTTCACTTGGACTCTCCATTGAAGATAAAAAGGCTTGAGGGAGAAGTTGTTAAAGATTTCAACTACTAAGCTTACTCTAACTCTTGTTATTTTGTTCATTTACATTTATGGCTTTCATTAATGCATTCGATGATTTATTTAATGTTATGAGTAGCTGATTCCTCTTTTTTTGGGTTTTATTGATCCTATGTTTGATTCTTTATTAAATGATGTTATAATGGTTGATGCTATACTTGTATGTGTTTGCTAAGCTAGTTTGTGCTTTTGTCATCTTGTTGTTAAGCCAACTATGAGATGAAATGTGTTGATTCTTGATTGCTAGACATAGTGGATTGAGGATTAGATTGTGAAACTAGACTGTGATTTGATTATATGATAGGCATATACCTAGACCATTTCATGTTCTTTCAAGATGTTAATGCATCATTTATGTTTAGTCCTTTTAGACATAAATTGGATTAGTCTAACTTGATAGGTTCGTACGCAATTTGTATGAGTATCTTGTGAAACCTTGAACAACAAACATAAGTGTGGTTGTCAGTAGTTGAGTCATTTATCTTGAATTGAACTAGGTGATGTGAAATCCTAGAAGCCTTTACCATATTATCAAGTCAAGTGTTAGTTTCATAATCACTTTAATTTAGTTTTAGTCTCAAAACCACCATCACTTTACCAACTCAACTTACAAATCTAGGTAGAAGTAACAAGACATTAGTTGGTAATTAATTGAACAATTCCTCGTGGGTTCAACACCCCTTATCACTTTATTACTTGTGGACGACCATATACTTGCGTGGTTTGCGTATTAGTATTTGGAATGCAACATAAGGCTATTATGAAATGTTTGAAAGAATGGGGGACCTTTACTTTCACTGTGGACAATCCTCATTTAAATGATGGTGCTACTATGTACTGGAATGAGCGATTTGGCGATATATATAATGCTAGTATTTTAGGTGGGAAGTATATGCTCATGATGTGTATTGCACATACACTACAAGAAAAATGACTTTTTGTTACAATGGGAAAACCGTAATAAATATGTATATTTCGTAATAAATACCCTTTTATTACGGCCAGATTACGATTTTTGGACCGTAAGGATTGGAGGCGTAGCTAATGCTTCATTACGGTTAATCATTCGTAACAAAAACTATTTATTACGAAATACAGGCCTTTCGTTACGCCTAGAAAACTGTAAGGATTGGTTGATGAAAATTTGACTACTTGTTACGGTGGTGTTTTCCGTAATAAAAAATACATTATTTGTTACGATATAAAGGCATTTGTTACGCCTTTTTTTTCATAACTAAAAACTATATGGTATTTGTTACACTTAAAATTTCGTAAGCAAAACCCTTTTTCTTGTGTATAATTTGTTACGCTTATATTTTTGTAAGCAAAACTTTGATTTTTTTAATGCATTTTTATTTATTAATTAGTATTTATTTTGATCATTATTCTAGTTCATACAATTAAGATGATACCTTATACACATTAACTTGGAAGTAAATACCATATCGATTGAGAGCTTAAAAAATATCTTTTAAATAAAGTTATACTGATCATGTCAAAATACATCCATAATAGCATATAGGGCCTATGAAAAAGCGTAATATGCTTAGACAACATAGTAATTAACCACAACAAAAAGACAAGTCTCAAAATCATCACAACACATTCAACGTAGTCATATTCCTAAATAAGACAAGTCTCCAATTCCTCACAACACATTCATTCGCATTAACATATGCAATCTCAAAAAATGAAGAGGAAACCTTAGTAGCTAGCTCATCAAACATTTTCCATATTTACGTAGATAGAACACCCGTTTTAAAGTTTCGCAACCTGTAAAAAGAAACATTGATAAACAAACACTAAATCAAGCTAAAGAAAATATTCAATACTTGTTTAACTATACAAATGATTAAACAAACTCACATTTGCCATATCCCATAAAACACATTTATCTTCAGCTTCTCCTACGGTTAAACCATTTTTATCAGATTTAACTTTCTCATGTGGTATTAATACCTTCTTTATGTACACCTTACAAAGTCCATTATCATCACCCCTCGTGAGAAGAAGACCTTCTGCCACGATAGACTTCGGCAATCCAAAACAAAATAAGGCTATTGCACTCCCAATCTACATGAATAAATACATATATATACTAAGTTTCTTGAGATACATTAAAATAAAAATTCTAGTAATTAATATGTTACTACTCCTCATTAAAGTTAAATGACAAGATGTAATTTTTCCTAAATATACATACCTCGATATTATCAAAAAACAATTTTTTTTGCATTGCTATCTTTTGCTTCTCAACGGTAGTAGTATCTTTAGATCCATTAAACCGTGATGTTTGCAAGCTTGTTTCATGAGAAAACTGCAATTATAATTTGTATTAGAGCATTGATCAATTATAAAAATGATGTATCAATGTCATATACTTACTTGGTATCCATTTGGTAGGGCTGATTTCTTTTGCATTGCTAACTTTGGATGACCAAAAGTCTGAACTCATTTGTTAAATTTTATTCAACATATATAGTTCATAACTTGAGTTAAAAATCAGCAAATAGTAGGGGTTAAGCACGTGATTACCTTTTGATTCTCAACAGTTGCTTCCTGTGAAAGCTGAAATTATTATTCGTATTAAAACATTGGTTAATTATAAAATATCGTATCAATATCATTTACATACTTGATCTCCATTTGGTAGAGCTGACTTTTTATGCATTGCTAGTTTTGGATGACCAACAGTCTGCAATCGTAAATTAAATTATTGTGATTATTGTGATCAACATGCTTCATCCTATCAAATAAAATCAGCAAAAGGGAAAAAAAATCATAAAGAGGTGTGAATAAAACAAATTAATACCTTTTGCTTCTCAATAGTCATAGTATCTTTCTCAACAGTCATATGATCTTTAGATCCATTACAGTGTGATGTACTCAAGCTTACTTCGTGCAAAAGCTGCAATTATTTTTTTGGATTAAAACACTGGTCAATTATAAAAATGATGTATCGATATCATTACTTACTTGATCTTCATTTTGTGAAGTTGAACTTGTAGGAAATTTATTCAAAAAAGATTCCATTCGTTGATTTAAACTTTCTGTTTGCTCTTTCGCCAACCTTAGTCCCTCTTTTAACTTTTCCACTTCCTCCATTTTTGCAGAGAATTCACCCTTAAACTTTTGAAACTCTTCTATGTCATGTGGAGACATTCGACTTGTTGAGGCAGTGGACATATGAGATTGAGTTAGTTTTGTTCCTTTTCCTTTGCATTTATCGCGCCCAGACTTTTCTTTTCCCATAGCATTCTCAAAAAGTTTTTCCTTGAATTCTGCTGTCCTTTCTTCTTCTGTCTTTTTGGCCAACTCCCGGGTAAAATGATCCTAATCGAATATGATAATTAATCTATCAAACAGGTGAGAATAGAAAACAGAATCCAATTGAACGACAATTCAATAGAAAACATAAACCAATTCAATACAACTTCCCGAAAGAACACATTGAAGTAAGTTTATTGAGCATATTGCAAAACAAAACACAGTTCATACATGAAAATCTGATGTTAGTTCGTCATCACCTACGCCTTTTCCACGAGATCGAGACTCTATCCAAATGTCTAATCTTGTAGGATCAATCCCTTGCATTCTCAACTTAAATATATGCAAATAAGAAAATATTACATTAAATGAGAAGAATGAAACAATAATATTTAATAAGTGTTTACAAATTTTACCCTTACTGAATTTATGATCCAAATTCAATAAAATATTATCTTACCTCTTGCTCTAACATAGGAATGGAGGTTCTCCCAGTTCTAGGTGGACACAATCTATTTTCAACATTCTTTGCATTTTTCACAGCCACTTCCTAGATATATATTAGCAAGTGAAACATTGTCATGTTAACAAAAAACAAAAGTGCCAGAATATAAGTTTAATATATATAATTATGGAAGTATTAGGATGAAATGATATTTGAATATGAAATGAATAGAAAACAAGTTTAATAAAAAACCTGCACATCGGGATCTTTCCAGTAATCTTGCAAAAACAACCATTGGTCCATTTGTATCCTATCATCTGAAACTTGTTTAAGGTACTCCTCATCATTTCGATTCTGGTACCAATATTTATGTTTGATTTCACTCTTCCAGTTCCTCCAAAGACTATTGATAGTCGACATTACTACTTTCTTCGCATCGGGCGGGAGTGTAGTGTTTCGCTATAATATAGTTTTGCGCCAGATGAGAACAAACAAATCGAAAGTTATATAAGAACATAACAAGGATACATATAATATATTCATTCATTAAAAGTTTATAGATTATCAAACCTCTACTTCCTCCCGAACCATGTCTTTCTAGTATGAAGGAATTTCAGGAAACCTCTTGTACTCTAAGGAAAATTTAGACCCTGAGCGAGCCAAACATCCTAAAGCAGAAGCTAATTTGTGATAATCATTTCCTACCAAATTCCCTTTTCGATCAAGTGTAACTTGGAGTTTCCTTGTACCCCACTCCTTTGGAAATTGTGCTAGACCTCTTGTTGTTTTCTGAGATGATTTGCTTCCACTAGGTACTGCATATATCAATAAAAAAATGTAATGAGAACTATTGGATAATTTGTTTATGCAAATTTTTCAAATTTCATAACTATTTTTTATTCTATACTAAAATTCATATCTACGTAAATATACACTAGGATAACTAAAAAGATGTTACCATCATTGGAAGAAACATGAACTTCTGATGGGGATATTAATTGCTGGTGTTGGGTAAATTTTTTCTTCAAGTTGTTAGTATTCTTCCCCATCTCATGTACATCAGCCACAACAAAATCAAAGGATCTGCTGACACGTTTTGCTGTTCATTTGAATAAAAGTAAATTTGTCAAACAATCAAGTTATTATTATCCTCTTAGCACAAAGTAATGAATCAAACTAAATTATAATGTTTTACATTTACTTGAGTTTTCTAGCCCATCTGATTGAGAACTAAGTTGCTCTTGTGGGACAAATTTTCGTTTAGAGTTACTTTTCTCGAACGTCTCATCCATGCCTTTGAGACCCACCAACCTTTTCTTTTCTTTAGTCATTCCTGTTCATAACAAATATAAATACATTATGTAAGCATGAAGATTAATTATTATTTTCCAAAGAAAAACAAAAGAAAAATAATGTAGCAAATGTTAAATTATGTAAATAAACTATTGCAAGAAAGGAAAAATAATTTTATTACTCAAATATCAACATCATCCTCAATGTCACAATCCTCTTCTATTGGAATATTTTCCATGGTTGCATTTGTATCATCGACAATAATCCCTTCTACCCCTTCCCTCACCCAACAAACTTCTTCATTAGGATTAGGAATACGTTCATCTAAATGTAGCCTTTGATGTGGTTCAGCTTCAATTGTTGAGTAGACATCATAATTATCTCTTCTTGACATTGTCACAACCACATTCCAACTGGGCTCTAAAGGATCAGCCATATACCAAACTTGTTGTGCTTGACTTGCTAAAATAAAAGGCTCATCTGTTGGTAGATTCTTATCATACATAAGATGATTAAAGTTTACAAGTGTAAACTTGAATTCATCTTGTTTCACTCCTTTTTCAGTGTCAGCCCAATCACATTTAAAGATCAAAAACTTAGTATCTTGTGTATACTTAATCTCTAGAATATCAGTTAAAACTCCATAGTAAGCTACATTTCCAGACCGAGGATTTAAATCCTTTGGGCTGGCAAAGCTTAGTGTATCAGCATTGACAAGTACTCCACTGCATTGAGTTTTCTTTGTTATATCACAACTTTTGACACGGTATCGATATCCTCCAACAATGCATGCATTATATCTCTTTGCATGATTAATAGGCCCAGCAGCAAGTGCAATTATTTCTTTGGAAAGTTCTGGATGAGATGCTTCTCTCATACTTTGAACCTATTTTCAATCAACGAATATTATTACTTTGACAAGAAAAATAAACTTAAGTTATTAACCTATGTAAAAAATCAAATCCACCTACATGGGATTTAAACCACTCATGAAAAGTTTGGCTACGAATACGTTGGATTTCCCTAGGAGTTGCTCGTGGATATTTTCGTTGGATGGTGGATGCATGTATTCTACAATAATTTTGCAAACAAGGCTTTAAATGGGTGTAACTCAAGATTGTGATATAATTACTTTATTACTATTTGAGAAATTACTTACTCACGATATGGCACTATTATATCGGTATTTTCTAGCACATAGCGATGTATCTTAAGCAATGTATCCTGATCAATGATACATCTTTGTCCTGTGCATAAACCACGACCTATATTATCATCTCCATCAAAATTTCGAGGTACCCGATTCTCCTTGGTCTCTACATCATCCATGTATCTTGAACAAAATTGCATGCATTCCTCCATTAAATACCCACGTGCAATAGAGCCTTCTGGACGAGCTCGATTCCTAACATACTTCTTATAGGTGCACAAAGACCTAAGTTAAAAAAAAAAGCAATAATTAATTGTCGGCTAGTGTATCACTACTAGATAATTCACAAAAGAATCAAATATTACCTCTCAACCGGGTACATCCATCGATATTGAACAGGCCCGGCAATTAATGCCTCTTCAGCTAAGTGTATAGGTAAATGTTCCATTATGTCAAAGAATGCTGGAGGGAAAATTTTCTCTAAGTGACAAAGAGTTAGGGCAATGCGATCTTGAATTTTCTCCAAGTCAAACTTAGTGTTAACCTTAAAGCATAATATCCTAAAGAAGTTGCTTAATTCTATCAACACTTCAACTACATTCTTAGGAAGAGCCCTACGTGCTGCAATGGGAAGTATTTTTTGCATGAGAATGTGATTATCATGAATTTGCAGGCCCCATATAGTTTGTTTGTCTAGCTGGACATGTCGAGATATATTGGATGCATAGCCGTCAGGAGGTCTTAAACTTTTTAGCACACTGCAAAATATATTTTTCTCACTACTGCTCATGTTGAAAGATGCTGGTGGTAAATAGAAACCTCCAGAAGCTCGAGGGAACGGGTGCAAGGGTTTTCTAATCTTCAATAGCTCAAGATCTTTCCTTGCATTAAGATTATCCTTTGTTTTACCTTTAACACCTAATAATGTGAAGATTATGTTGTCGCACACATTCTTCTCAATATGCATGACGTCAAGGTTGTGTCGAACAAGATTTCCAGCCCAATATGGCAACTCAAAGAAAATGCTTCTTTTCTTCCAAATTGGTGTTTCATGTTCCTCGACCTTTTTCCTCTTAGCCGAACGTTTCTCATTTTCCTCTCTCCTTCTCTTTTTTAAATCTTCCTTTCTATATTCTGTTGGTACGCTCTCCAGTTGTTGAAGTAACTCCATCTCTGTTAATGGACTTGGCTTACGACCCAATTCAATTGTCCCATCAAAGGACACCTTATCCCTACGAAATCTATGTCCATCCGGTAAGAAACGACGATGACAAGTATAACACATCTTTCGACCATTTTTCAAATATTTAGACTTGGTGTCCATTCCACAATTTGGACATGCAAATGCACTTTTCGTACCCCACCCCGATATGTTAGCAAGGCCAGGAAAGTCACTAATAGTCCATAACAAAGCAGCGCGCATTTGAAAAATCTCATTTTTTTAGGCATCATAAGTTTGCACCCCAGGAACCCACAATTCTCTTAGTTCTTCAATCAAAGGTTGTAGATATACATCTATTTTGTTACCAGGTCCTTTTGGGCCATCAATGATAGTAGATAATATCAAAGAGGGTTGTTTCATGCACAACCACGGAGGCAAATTATACGTCATAAGCACAACCGGCCATATACTATAACTAACATTCATTGTCCCAAATGGATTGAATCCATCTGTTGCTAACCCAAGTCTTACATTTCGAAGGTCATTGGCAAAATTTGGATTTCTTTCATCAAATTTTTTCCATGCTTGACTATCACCTGGATGCCTAAGAACTCCATCGTCTATTCTTTCCTCTCCATGCCATCTCATAAGAGATGCAGTCTTAGATGACATGAAAATCTTCTGAAGCCGAGGCTTAAGTGGAAAGTACCGCATCCGCTTTTTTGCTATTAATGTAACATCATCCTTGTACCTTGATTCACCACAAATTTCACATTTATCAAGTTTCTCATCTTCCCCTCTGAATAACATGCAATTATTATGACATGCGTCAATTATTTTGCATGTAAACCCCAGTTCAGTTGTAATCTTACTGGCTTCATAGTAGCTATTAGGTAGATTTACACCATCGGGAAATGAGTCTCTCAAGAGTTGAAGAAGTAAGTCAAATGATTTATTAGACCAGCGAGAAAGCACCTTTAGTTGTAGCAATCGAGAAATAAAGGATAGTTTTGTTTGCTTTCGGCATCCCGGGAATAACTCGATTTCTGCATCTTGCAATAATTCAAAAAACCTCTTTGTTTCAGCATTAGCTCCATTCAAATTTCTTGAGGTAGGTCGCTGGCCATTATTAGGACCAGCATCTTCATTAGGAATTCCCATTGCATCATGTAGCATGCTAGTCAAATCATCCCTAACATATGATGTAGTAGATTCATCTTCTTGGCTCGTGTAAGATGGTACATAATCTTCTCCATGAAAAGTCCAATTCTTATATGTAGGATCAAAACCATCACGTAAACAATGTAGCATCACATCTTCACGCAACTTGCAAAATCCATTTTTGCATTTTATACAAGGACACCATATTTTAAACCCATCTTCCTTACCAACGAATGAGAATTCTAAGAATTTATCAAGTCCTCGAACATATGCATCGGATAGACGATCAGACAAACCAATCCAACTTTTATCCATTTGAATGGTTATTTCTCAACTGTTACAATTTGTAAATGTAATCATATAATTTTTAATCAAATGCATTGTATTTCACGATTAATGTATAAGACTTACTTTGTCTAGAAGTATTAGAGATTACAAAATATGAGTTTAAAGTTTAGATATATTTTTTAAAATAGCACCCAAAAAAAAAAAGTTAAAGTGGTGTCCAACATCCATTCAAGTTGAGTTTTTTCGTAAACAGTACTACTACCCAATAAAAGTAACAATGAAGCAATGACGTTCTAGTTTTTAATTATGCTCGAGCACTAGCTTAAGTGACTAAATTTTTGTCATAGCATGCATAATTTTTAGAATTGCACCCCTTGAAATAATATATGAGTTAATGTCAATTTATCCCCTGTAAAATGCATAATTTCCAATTTATCCCTTTGTTATTTGAAAAATGAGCATCTTACCCTCTTGTGAAAATTTTTAGAGTAACAATTTACCTTTTTTATACAAAGATCATAACTTACTTACTGAAATTGAAAGAGAGCGTGAAAAGTGTTTGTGTCACATAGGGAGGTAAATTTCCAAAGTTATCCTTACACGCGGGGTAGGGATGTACCACATTTATCATAGCAAAGGGGGTAAAATATCACGTTATTATAATATAGGGGGGGGGGGGGGTAAAGGATCACTTATAAAAATAGCAGGGGTAGTGTGAGACTTTTATGATATTGTAGGAGTAACAGAAAAATAGGAAAAAGCCATTGAACTTACTTCCTTTATTTTCTTCAAATTACTATAATTTATCACCTTTGAAGATTATACAGAAACTCAATCAGTAAAGAAAAGGTATATATACACATATATATGTACCCAAACAGTTTTAAAATGAAGATAACAAGAAAGAAGAGAAATTTAACAGACGAGATTATACCATAAATATTAAGAAAAAATGATTTCTTTCAATCCAAATATCCTTTCTACCAACATATAACATCTCAATTTAGTACCTTATATTATAAAAAAACTTAGCAATAGTTCACTTTATTTCCATTATTAAATTAATTTACATAAAAATTTGATCTAAACTATCTACCAACTTAGCATTGTTATATTCAATCAATGATACATTACGAAAACAAAATCCAGAAAACTTTTAAACAAGAAATTAGTGTTTAACTACTATAAAACATAGCAAAGAAAAGGGTTGGGTAAAGTGTTTAACTTACCCTAAAATAATAGGAATTGGGTGAAGAACTGATTTCTAAAGCATCCATCGCCAAAATGGTTTGGTTTTTAAAACAGAATACCCAAAAAGGGAGACAGAGAGTTCGAACAAATAATTTCTAATCCAACTTAGCTAGGTAGGCAACATTATATTGATTTGTATACAGAACAAAATCAAGAAATGAAATCCTTTTTCCAATTTATTAGAGATATAGTGTATACAAAACAAAATCAAGAAATGAAATCCCCAAATTATTAGAGATTCCACACATTTCAGAAATTGGTTGACCCGTCTCTCTAGAATAAACGATTATGACTTACCCGTTTCAAGAGAGTGACCAAGCTTCAAATCCTTTGCTGCCTCTTCATCGTTACTTCGATAGCTAGTCAGGTTAGGTGCTGTAGTGAGATTTTGATTTGGGGATATAAGAGAGTAGTGTGTGTTAAAGTGGGTTTTGTTAGAAATTGGAAGAAAAAGAAAATAAAAAAAAAACGTGGGTTCTCTAATTGGAGGGAGAAAAAGTGATTTGGGAGGGAAAAAATAAAGAAGTGGAGAAAAAAAGGCAAAATTGCAAAAGTCGTCACAAACTAATCACTGATTTTGGATTTCGTCCCAAACTATTTAATTTGGCGAATTTCATTCCGTAATTTAATATTTTTTTGGAATATTGTCCCACCGTAGTTATAAGACGAAAATTGCGCATTTGCCGATGAATTATTACATGGTAAATTTTAACATGAATAATTATATAATATTGCAGAGTTCATCCCAAACTAAATACAAGATTGAACCGTCATGACATGGTAAATGATCATTTCCATTAAATTAAAATTTTAATATTGGGACTGAATTCATACAAAATGGTAAATTATGGGACGAAATTTGACGAGTTGATATAGTTTGGGATGAAAAATCAAAACTAGTAATTAGTTTGGGACGATATTCCAAAAAAATATTAAATTACGGGATGAAATTTGCCAAGTTAAATAGTTCGGGACGAAAATTCAAAATCACTAATTAGTTTGGGACGTTTTCTGTAATTTTACCGCAAAAAAAAAATATTTAATTCAATAGTATTTATTACGGTAGTAAAATTTCGTAACAAATAGTTAGAAAAATCGTAAGATTTAGTATTTTTTTCATTACGCCTACATATCGTAATAAATAGTACCATTTATTACGGATTTCAAATTGTAATAAAAAATTCATAGTAAAAGGTCATTTTTCTTGTAGTGATATAATTAACTTGGTTGTGCATGATGATTTGAAGGGCAAAAATGAGAGTGTAGGTTGAATTAGAGGATCTCCTGCTAGGTACAAAAAGTTCACAAATTATGTTGAAAATAAAAATTTGGAATCAAACAATTTGTTGTAACTTGATGTACCAACGCGGTGGAACTCTATTTACTTGATGTTGGAGGCTGCCATAAATCTTAAAAAGGTTTTTCAATCATATGAAAAATGAAAAAAGTTCTTTTAGGTCTAATTTTGATGGAGTACCTACTGGGTATGATAGGGTATTTATTGGTCATTTTTATAATTTCACTCTCAAAATCTCGAGTGCTCTATATGTTTCAATAAATTTAATATTTGAAGAAATAAGTTCAATTGACATGCAATGTGGTTGAATTGTGATGATTTCGAACTAAATGATATAGCAAGAAAAATGAAGAAGAAGTAGGACAAATATTGGGGGTCGCTTGAAATGAACAAGATTATTTATTTTGCAGTGATTCTTGATCCTCGTCAAAAGTGGCTTACTTGAAATTTTCGTTTCACAAAATGTATCCTAAAATTTTAGCTAGTGTGATTGATAATTCAAAAGTGAACAAATGAAACTACAAGATTGAAAGGTTTTAATAAGTTTGATGAGTATGTTAGACTCTATGCCAATGAAAATCAATCAAGCCCTAATTTAAAAGTAAATGGTTAGAGTTCAACCCAAATTTTTACTAGAAATGAAACAAATGATTTAGTTGATGAGTCTGAGAAGTTAAAGAAAGGAAAAGATAAACATGAAGGTCTGAGTTGGATAAATACTTGAATGGGGAATATGAACGTGGTGCTGTGGACTTTGATATACTGGGATGGTGGAAAGTAGAAGTTCACAAATTTTCAATTCTTGATGCATGTTGAGATTGTATCTTAGGATTGATTGACTTTTGTTGCACTATTGTATTTAAGTGGCCCTTGACGTTTCTATTTTTGTTGGTAGCAGCAGTGAAAAGAGAATTTCAAATTTTTTGCATAAAATGGGCCAATTTTTATCCCTATCTCATGTGGAAGCTCGCCCGGTCTTGATATGCTTCTTCTTGCAAAACATTTGGATGAATATTTTCTACATTTATATCATCAACTCTTTTGAACTTATTATGATCACTACTGTATGAGCTCAAATCTGCTTAATTTTATTGCAGCCACCTTGGAAGGAATCAACACTCTTGTGAAATACAACCTCTTGTTTAGCTCAAATATGACTCATATGCATTTGTGAGTAAATATGAACTGATTATGTGCTATTTGCGTTGGTATTATTTTGCTTTGTCTTAATAGAGTTTATTTGAGTTGGCTTCTTTAAGGCAATCAACTAAGTGGAAGCACCGCTTCACAATGGGGCTTGTGGAGACTCTAGAGAATGTGTAATTAGCATTATCACTTTCTTGAGCTATAATTAATTTCAATTCGAGAATTTGAACTTAATATTATTTGCTTACAACATACTACTGGATAGGAACTTTTTAAATGGACTTTATCCAGATAATCTCAACAACCTCACCCTAATGCAAGAAATGTAAGTAGGACAATAATTATGATTAACTTATTCTATTACTCTCTATTGACTTGAGGATTAAACATTAATAAAGTAAAAAAATTGATAGCATATTCTGGGTATAGCATATTGTGTTTGTTGCAAAATCTTTGAGGCAGTTTTGTTTTAGCTATCATTGCTCTGGTAGCTTCTTTTAGAATTGTGTTTCTCCTTTCAGCAACTCGATTTCGTTGAGACGTTCTGGCAGCAGAGTACTCATGGCTGATTCCTCTGGAATTACAATAATCTTCAACAGTAGATTTTGTAAACTCAGTGCCCCTATCTGATCTGATTCTTAAGATTTTCTAACTCTTTTCATTTTGAATCAGCTCCATCAAATTAGTACGATGTTCCTTTGTTTCACTCTTTTTTCCATGAAAATCAACCAAGTATATCTTGAATAGTCATCCACAATAGCGAGACAATACTTCTTTTCACCATTGGTAATAGGATCAATAAGACCAAACAAATCCATGTGAAGTAGCTCCAAAATTCTGCTTGAAGATTGGTGTTTCTTGCTTTTGAATGAAGAATTGATTTTTTTTAACCTTCTGACAGGCCACAAAGCTTGTCTTTGCTCATAACTGTCTTTGGAATTCATTCTATCAAATTGTTCTTGATTAATCTGTTGATGATCTTCAAATTCACATGATTCATTCTTTTGTTAGTTTGTCTGTAATATATATGAGACTACTCAACTTATTAGCGTAAGATAGAAAACTTGTCTGAGTAACTTTTCTTTTCAGACAAACTCAGAGATTTAAACTTGAATGTAGCGGATATGTGAGTGTGAGTTTTTAAAACAAGTTTGACTTAAAAGTTTTAACCCCCAGATTAATAAATTCCTCTTTAAAGATGAGACTTTTAAAACTTTAGTTTACTTATGAAAATATGCAATGTAAAAACTATTAAGTAAACACAAGAATTTTTATAATGATTCGGCAGAAAGAATGCCCCTTAATCCATTCTTCTAAATCACAAAGATTTAGGTTCCAATAAAACACATAATAATTTGTACAAACATTTGTGTTTTTACAACAAATGACCTAACAACAAGCTCACAATAGGAGATCACTCAGAAAACTTGTTATTCGAAGTAATATCACACACAAATATGGATATCTACTTATCACAACACTCAGTTGAACAAAAATCACTCATATTTTATAAGTGTTCAAATTATTTCTTCAACTTTGTTTCATCAACAGATGACTTCACTGATGATATGTTCTTGAGTTGAGACATAGAAAATTTGATCGTTGAATTCTTTCTTGTGCTGTGTTGTCTTTATATCTATATATACTCGGCAAATTGAATTATGTCCGTTGAAGTGAGATAGAAAATCAGATCTTCCTCGAGTTCCGATTAGATCCTTAAACGATTGTCTGCAATTGATCCCCCAGCAACTCTAATGTACGGAGATGTTAGTCATATTAAATGCAACATGCTGATACGAGGTAATTTGAATTAACCCCTCCAATAATTTGTCATAAATACCCTTTCAGCTCTCATATTTGTGAATATATGTGTGCAATTCAATCAACTCAGTCTCATATTTGGGCACAATTATTTGATAGCATCTGTTAAGGGTTTATGTTAAGGAATTTTTATGTTATTTTATTGAAACAATGTTGATTCTTTAGTAAAATTATGGTTTATATACTTCTTCTGTTATTTTGTTCACGAGGTAATCTTGCTACATGTATTTGAGTGTGCCCCTTTAATGTTTGGTTGGTGAATGATGTATGGTTGTTAACATTAAGTTGGCTGTATAGTTAATTAATGTATATTTTTTTATTTGCAGATAAACAACACCGTACCTTAAAGTTTTATTTTGGTGGTAGTTTAAGACATGAAGCTAATACTAAGTATGAGGGGGTAGTTTCAGGTGCATAGACTATTCCAACTATAGGCAAATATCAATCGCAAACCTTGATTACATTTGTTATCAGATTGGCATTTGTGGTAAGAATAATTATTATAGGATTGATGGATACTGTAAGTTTAGATTGTGTGAATATGCGACAGAGTTGGTTCAATTAATTGATACATCCGGAGTGGTTGTTTGCATATATGCAATTCAACCCAACAAAGTACAAATGACATGCAAACAGTGTGGAGTGAGAGGTCATTTTGAGAAAACGTGTAATAAGAAAAAAACACGTGATGAGAGAGGGAGTGGAGAACAACTTCAAATTCCAAGTTCAGTCCAAGTTATAGGTAAAAAAAAAGGACATGGAAACTGTGTGGAGTGAAAGGCCATTTTGAGAAGACATGTAAGAAGAGAAATGCACCTGATGAGAGAGGGATAGGATTGCAATTGCCAGAACCCAGAGTTTCAACTCCAGACCCAGCACCACAACAACAACGAGGAGAAGAGGTGGATGCATTGGCAAGTTAACCCTACAAAAAGGCTTGCACAATGTGTGGAGTGCAAGGACACTATAGGAAGACTTGCCCAAGGGTAACTGTAGTTCGATTTAGTCAAAGATTGTAATCTACTTCTCTTGAGGGAGGGAGAGGAATGAAATTTCCAAAACCCCGAGCATCAATTCCAGAACCAGCAACACAACAGCAATCACCACAGCAGGTGGAGAATAAACGTGTGAAATTCGATCAAGGGGGTAATTGCAATATAGGCATTCTTATTCTAGCATGCCTTCTCTTCCAAATTGAAAAGCCCTAATTTCATTATTTCTCTTCCAAAAGCCGCGACACAACCACCTACCTTACTTGTGTATTTTCTTCAAAATTTCTTCCACTAATGGCTGATAGAGGGGTTAAATGGAAGATTCGTGCCGATTTTGGGTTGCTACATAAAGTTGAATTCAACAACATACCCCCCTCCCTAAATATAGAAGTACAATTTTTGGTTCAAAAAGACAAAATTTAATTACTTAGGACATTTATGTCGAATTTGTTAAGTGATTTTGTTAGGGATTTCACAGTTACAAGTAGGTATTTGATTTAGGTTAAGATTGTTATTTATGTTAGAGGTTTTAACAATGAGGGAATCTTGGTGAATTCTTTAGTAAATAAATGGTTTATAGCTTTAATTAAACTATTTTGATCATGATGAACATATTGTTGCGAGTATCTGTGTGCAATTCAATTGACTCAGTCTCATATTTGGGCATAATTAATTGAAATCATCTGTTAAGGGTTTATGTTAAGGAATTTTTATGTTATTTTATAATGTTAATTCTTTAATAAAATTATGGTATATATACTTCTTCTGTTATTTTGTTCACGAGGTAATCTTGCTACATGTATTTGAGTTTGCCCCTTTAATGTTTGGTTGGTGAATGATGTCTGGTTGTTAACAATAAGTTGGCCGTGTAGTTAATTAATGTATATTCTTTTATTTGCAGATAAACAACACAATACCATAAAGTTTTATTGTGGTGGTAGTTTAAGACATGAACCTAATACTGAGTATGAGGGGGTAGTTTCAGGTGCGTAGATTATTTCAACTATAGGCAAATATCAATCGCAAACCTTGATTACATTTGTGATCAGATTGGCATTTGTGGTAAGAAGATTTATTATAGGATTGATGGATAATGTAAGTCTAGATTTTGGAAATATGAGACTGAAGTGGTTCAATTAAATGATACATTCGGAGTTGTTGTTTGCATATATGAAATTCAGCCCAACAAAGTACAAAGGACATGCAAACTTTGTGTAGTGAAAAACCAATTTGAGAAGACATGTAAGAAGAGAAATGCACCTGATGAGAGAGTGATAGGATTGCAATTGCCAGAACCCAGAGCTTCAACTCCAGAACCAACACCACAACAACAACGAGGAGAAGAGGTGGATGCATTGGAAAGTTAACCCTACAAAAAGGCTTGCACAATGTGCGGAATGCAAGGACACTATAGGAAGACATGTCCAAGGGTAACTTTAGTTCGATTTAGTCAAAGATTGCAATCTACTTCTGTTGAGGGAGAGATGAATGAAAGTGCCAAAATCTCGAGCATCAACTCCAGAACCAGCAACACAACATCCATCACCACAGCAGGTGGGGAATAGACGTGTGAAAATCTATCAAGGGGGTAGTTGCAATATAGACATTCATATTATAGCATGCCTTCTCTTCCAAATTGAAAAGCCCTAATTTCATTATTTCTCTTCCAAAAGCCGCGACACAACCACCTACCTTACTTGTGTATTTTCTTCAAAATATCTTCCACTAATGGCTGATAGAGGGGTTATTAATGGAAGATTCGTGCCCATTTTCGGTTTATACATAAAGTTGAATTTAACAACATACCCCCCTCCCTGAATATAGAGGCACGATTTTTGGTTCAAGAAGATAAAATTTAATTACTTAGGACATTTATGTCGAATCTGTTAAGTGATTAAGTTAGGGATTTCACATTTACAAGTATTTATTTGGTTTATGTTAAGATTGATATTTATGTTAGAGGTTTTAACAATGATGGGATCTTCGTGAATTCTTTCGTAAAGAAATTGTTTATAGCTTTAATTAAACTGTTTTGATCATGACGAACATATTGTTGCGAGTATATGTGTGCAATTCTATTAACTCAGTCCCATATTTGGGCAAATTAATTGATAGCATCTGTTAAGGGTTTATGTTAGGGAATTTTTATGTATTGAAACAATGTTAATTCTTTAGTAAAATTATGGTTTATATACTTATTCTGTTATTTTGTTCACGAGGTAATCTTGCTATATGTATTTGAGTTTGCCCCTTTAATGTTTGGTTGGTGAATGATGTCTGGTTGTTAACAATAAGTTGGTCGTATAGTTAATTAATGTATATTCTTTTATTTGCAGATAAACAACACTATACCTTAAAGTTTTATTGTCGTGGTAGTTTAAGACATGAACCTAATACTGAGTATGATGGGGTAGTTTCAGGTGCGTAGACTATTTCAACTTTAGGAAAATATCAATCGCAAACCTTGATTACATTTGTGATCAGATTGGCATATGTGGTAAGAAGAATTATTAGAGGATTGATGGATAATGTAAGTCTAGATTTTGGGAATATGAGACTGAGTTGGTTCAATTAATTGATACATTTGGAGTTGTTGTTTGCATATATGTAATTCAGCCCAACAAAGTATAAAGGACATGCAAACTTTGTGGAGTGAAAAACCAATTTGAGAAGACATGTAAGAAGAGAAATGCACCTGATGAGAGAGGGATAGGATTGCAATTGCCAGAACCCAGAGCTTCAACTCCAGAACCAGCACCACAACAACAACAAGGAGAAGAGGTGGATGCATTGAAAAGTCAACCCTACAAAAAGGCTTGCACAATGTGTGGAATGCAAGTGCAAGGACACCATAGGAAGACATGTCCAAGGGTAACTGTAGCTCGATTTAGTCAAAGATTGCGATCTACTTCTGTTGAGGGATGGAGAGGAATGAAAGTGCAAAAACCCCGAGCATCAACTCCAGAACCAGCAACACAACAGCAATCACCACAGCAGGTGGGGAATATACGTGTGAAATTCGATAAAGGGGGTAATTGCAATATAGGCATTCATATTCTAGCATGCCTTATCTTCCTAATTGAAAAGCCCTAATTTCATTATTTTTCTTCCAAAAGCCGCGACATAACCACCTACCTTACTTGTGTATTTTCTTCAAAGTATCTTCCACTAATGGCTGATAGAGGGGTTAAATGGAAGATTCTTGCCTATTTTGGGTTGCTACATAAAGTTGAATTCAACAACACCCCCTCCCTGGATATAGAGGTACGATTTTTGGTTCAAAAGGACAAATAGGTCATTTATTCGAATCTGTTAAGTGATTATGTTAGCAGGGACGGATCCAGGATCGGAGAGTTGGGGGGGCCGAGTTTAACCACCATCGAAACTAATTGACAATGATTATATTTGATATATTTTATTTACTTAAGAATAAAATATTACTGAAAAATACATTAAATTCAAAATTCTTAAGTAATTTAGTGAAAAAATTATCGAAGTTCTACACGACGTTCTCACATTCCGTAAAATTCTTCTACTAATAAGTACAAAAAATCTCAACAAATTTATTTTCAATGTTAATAATCAAACAATCCACACAAGGTATTGATCTTTCATTTTGTTTCTATACCTATTTTTGACCAACTTCATTATTGATCGCTCGATTGTTATGGTTGTAACATGAAGCATTAATATCAAACGAATCAAACAATCAATTAAAGATTACACTATATACTTCTTTGTACTTCAATCACAAACATAGCTTATATGTTGTGGATGCAATCTAGCATTAAAAGATTAGAGGACTAATATGAACTATTTATAAAATAAGGCTCAGTTCGGTACCCACCATTCTAATTTGACCCAATTGTCAATTTGAGCCCATTGAATAATCATCCCTGTTATTTAATCTCGGTTTGGGCTCAATTATACAATTTCTGGGGTAGGGCTCCAATTTTAATTGGGTCAAATTCGATGGCTGGCCCACAAAACCCGAGATTAACACGGGCTGCCCGTGTTATAATCGGCCTCACCGAACGAAAATTTGGCCCAAATTAAAAACCTTGATTAATGCAATTCTGGGCTAATTTGGGCAACCGAACTGAGCCTAATAATATTAAATTAATTTTTTCAAAATTCTTGGGGGGGCCAGGGCCCCCCCAAAAAGTAGCTGGATCCGTCCATGTATGTTAGGGATTTCACAGTTACAAGTAGGTATTTGGTTTATCTTAAGATTAATATTTATGTTAGAGGTTTTAACAATGAGGGAATCTTAGTGAATTATTTAGTAAAGAAATGGTTTATAGCTTTAATTAAACTGTTTTGATCATGACAAAAATATTGTTGTGAGTATATGTATGCAATTCAATTAACTCAGTCTCATATTTGGGCACAATTAATTGATAGCATCTGTTAAGGGTTTATGTTAGTGAATTGTTATGTTATTTTATTGAAATAATGTTATTATTTAGTAAAATTATGGCTTATATACTTCTTCTGTTATTTTGTTCACGAGGTAATCTTGCTACATGTATTTGAGTTTGCCCCTTTAATGTTTGGTTGGTGAATGATGTTTGGTTGTTAACCTTAAGTTGACTAGGTAGTTAATTAATGTATATTTTCTTATTTGCAGATAAACAACACCGTACCTTAAAGTTTTATTATGGTGGTAGTTTAAGACATGAACCTAATACTGAGTATGAGGGGGTAGTTTCAAGTGCGTAGACTATTTCAATTATAGGCAAATATCAATCGCAAACCTTGATTACATTTGTGATCAGATTGGCATTTGTAGTAAGAAGAATTATTATAGGATTGATGGATAATGTAAGCTTAGATTGTGTGAATATGTGACTGAGTTGGTTCAATTAATTGATACATCCGGAGTGGTTGTTTTCATATATGTAATTCAGTACAAGAAAGTACAAAGAACATGCAAATAGTGTGGAGTGGGAGGTCATTTTGTTAGACATGTAATAAGACAAAAACACGTGATGAGAGAGGGAGTGGATAACAATTTCAAATTCCAAGTACAGTCCAAGTTATAGGTAAAAAAAGGACATGCAAACTGTGTGGAGTGAAAGGCCATGACAAGTAAGAAGAGAAATGCACCTGATGAGAGAGGCATATGATTGTAATTGCCAGAACCCAGAGCTTCAACTCCAGAACCAGCACCACAACAACAACGAGGAGAATAGGTGGGTGCATTGGCAAGTCAACCCTACAAAAAGGCTTGCACAATGTGTGGAGTGAAAGGACGCTATAGGAAGACATGTCCAAGGGTAACTGTAGTTCGATTCAATCAATGATTGCAATCTACTTCAGTTGAGGGATGGAGAGGATTGAAAGTGCCAAAACCCCGAGCATCAACTCCTGAACCAGCAACACAATAGCAATCACCACAACAGGTAGGGAATAAACGTGTGCAATTTGGTCAGGGGTGTAATTGTAATATAGGCATTCATATTTTAGTATCCCTTATCTTCCAAATTGAAAAGCCCTAATTTCATTACATCTGTTCCAAAAGTCGCAACACAACCACCTACCTTACTTTTGTATAGTCTTCAAAATTTCTTCCACTAAGCTGATAAAGGGGTTAAATGGAAGATTCGTGCCGATTTTGGGTTGCTACGTAAAGTTGAATTGAACAACATACCCCCCTCCCCTGAATATAGAGGTACGATTTTTGGTTAAAAAATACAAAATTTAATTACTTAGGACATTTATTTCGAATCTGTTTAGTGATTATGTTAGGGATTTCGCAGTTACAAGTAGGTATTTGGTTTATTTTAAGATTGATATTTATGTTAGAGGTTTTAACAGTGAGGGAATCTTAGTGAATTCTTTAGTAAAGAAATGGTTTGCTTTAATTAAACTGTTATGATCATGACGAAGATATTGTTGTGAGTATATGTGTGCAATTCAATTAACTCAGTCTCTTGTTTGGGCACAATTAATTGATAGCATCTGTTAAGGGTTTATGTTAGGGAATTGTTATGTTATTTTATTGAAATAATGTTAATTATTTAGTAAAAGTATGGCTTATATACTTCTTCTGTCATTTTGTTCACGAGGTAATCTTGCTACATGTATTTGAGTTTGCCCCTTTAATGTTTGGTTGGTGAATGATGTTTGGTTGTTAACCTTAAGTTGACTGTGTAGTTAATTAATGTATATTTTCTTATTTGCAGATAAACAACACCGTACCTTAAAGTTTTATTATGGTGTAGTTCAAGACATGAACCTAATACTGATTATGAGGGGGATAGTTTCAGGTGCGTAGACTATTTCAACTATAGGCAAATATCAATCGCAAACCTTGATTACATTTGTGATCTGATTGGATTTTATGGTAAGAATAATTATTATAGGATTGATGGATACTGTAAGTTTAGATTGTGTGAATATGCGACTGAGTTAGTTCAATTAATTGATACATCCGGAGTGGTTGTTTACATATATGTAATTCAACCTAACAAAGTACAAAAGTCATGCAAACAGTGTGGAGTGACAGGTCATTTTGAGAAGACGTGTAATAAAAGAAAAGCACGTGATGAGAGAGGGAGTGAAGAATAACTTCAAATCCCAAATTCAGTCCAAGTTATAGGTAAAAAAAGGACATGCAAACTGTGTGGAGTGAAAGGCCATTTTGGGAAGACATGTAAGAAGAGAATGCACCTGTGAGGGAAGGATAGGATTGCAATTGTTAGAACCCAGAGCTTCAACTCCAGAACCAGCACCACAACAACAACGAGGAGAAGAGGTGGATGCATTGGAAAGTCAACCCTACTAAAAGGCTTGCACAATGTGTGGAATGCAAGGACACCATAGGAAGACATGTCCAAGGGTTACTGTAGTTCGATTTAGTCAAAGATTGCACACTACTTTTGTTGAGGGAGGGAGAGGAATGAAAGTGCCAAAACCCCGAGCATCAACTCCAGAACCAACAACACAACAGCAATCACCACAGAAGGTGGGGAATAAACGTGTGAAATTCGATCAAGGGGGTAATTGCAATATAGGCATTCATATTCTAGCATGCCTTCTATTCCAAATTGAAAAGCCCTAATTTCATTATTTCTCTTCCAAAAGCCGCGACACAACCACCAACTTTACTTGTGTATTTTCTTCAAAATATCTTCCACTAATGGCTGATAGAGGGGTTAAATGAAAGATTCGTTCCGATTTTGGGTTGCTACAGAAAGTTTAATTCAACAACATACCCCCCCCTCCCTGAATATAGAGGTACGATTTTTGGTTCAAAATGAATAAAATTAATTACTTAATTAGGAAATTTATGTCGAATCTGTTAAGTGATTATGTTAGGGATTTCAAAGTTACAAGTAGGTATTTGGTTGATGTTAAGATTGATATTTATGTTAGAGGTTTTAACAATGAGGGAATCTTGGTGAATTCTTTAGTAAAGAAATGGTCTATAGCTTTAATTAAACTGTTTCGATCATGACGAATATATTGTTGTGAGTATATGTGTGCAATTCAATTAACTCAGTCTCATATTTAGGCACAATTAATTGATAGCATCTGTTAAGGGTTTATGTTTCGGAATTTTTATGTTATTTTATTGAAACAATGTTAATTCTTTAGTAAAATTATGGTTTATATACTTCTTCTGTTATTTTGTTCACGAGGTAATCTTGCTACATGTATTTGAGTTTGCCCCTTTAATGTTGGGTTAGTGAGTGATATTTGGTTGTTAACAATAACTTGGCCGTGTAGTTAATTAAAGTATATTCTTTTATTTGCAGATAAACAACACCATACCTTAAAGTTTTATTGTGGTGGTAGTTTAAGACATAAACTTAATACTGAGTATGATGGGGTAGTTTCAGGTGCGTAGTCTATTTCAACTATAGGCAAATATCAATCGCAAACCTTGATTACATTTGTGATCATATTGGCATTTGTGGTAAGAAGAATTATTATAGGATTGATGGATAATGTAAGTCTAGATTTTGGGAATATGAGACTGAGTTGGTTCAATTAATTGATACATTCGGAGTTGTTGTTTGCATATATGTAATTCAGCCCAACAAAGTACAAAGGACATGCAAACTTTGTGGAGTGAAAGGCCATTTTGAGAAGACATGTAAGAAGAGAAATGCACCTGATGAGAGAGGGATAGGATTACAATTGCCATAACCCAGAGCTTCAATTCCAGAACCAGCCACCATAACAACAACGAGGAGAAGAGGTGGATCCATTGGCAAATCAACCCTACAAAAAGGCTTGCACAATGTGTGGAGTGCAAGGACACTATAGGAAGACATGTCCAAGGGTAACTGTAGTTCGATTCAGTCAAAGATTGCAATCTACTTCTGTTGAGGGAGGAGGAGAATTGAAAGCGCCAAAACCCCGAGCATCAACTCTAGAACCAGCAACACAACAGCAATCACCACAACTGGTGCAGAATAAACGTGTGAAATTCGGGCAGGATGCTAATTGCAATATAGGCATTCATATTTTAGTATGCCATCTCTTCCAAATTGAAAAGCCTTAATTTCATTAGTTCTCTTCCAAAAGCCGCGACACAACCATCTACCTTACTTATGTATTTTCTTCAAAATATCTTCCACTAATGGCTGATAGAGGGGTTAAATGGAAGATTTGTGCCGTTTTTGGGTTGCTACATAAAATTGAATTCAACAACATACCCCCATCCCTGAATATAGAGGTACGATTTTTGGTTCGAAAAGACAAAATTTAATTACTTAATTGGTACATTTATTTCGAATCTGTTTAGTGATTATGTTAGGGATTTTACAGTTACAAGTAGGTATTTGGTTTATGTTAAAATTGATATTTATGTTAGAAGTTTTAACAATGAGGGAATCTTGGTGAATTCTTTAGTAAAAATATGATTTATAGATTTAATTAAACTGTTTTGATCATGACGAATATATTGTTGTGAGTATATTTGTGCAATTCAATTAACTCAGTCTCATATTTGGACACAATTAATTGATAGCATCTGTTAAGGGTTTATGTTAGGGAATTTTTATGTTTTTTTATTGAAACAATGTTAATTCTTTAGTAAAATTATGGTTTATATACTTCTTCTGTTATTTTGTTCACGAGGTAATCATGCTACATGCATTTGAGTTTGTCCCTTTAATGTTTGGTTGGTGAATGATGTTTGGTTGTTAACAATAAGTTGGCCGTGTAGTTAATTAATGTATATTCTTTTATTTGCAGATAAACAACACCATACCTTAAAGTTTTATTGTGGTGGTAGTTTAAGATATGAACTTAATACTGCGTATGAGGGGATAGTTTCAGGTGCGTAGACTATTTCAACTATAGGCAAATATCAATCGCAAACATTGATTACATTTGTGATCAGATTGGCATTTGTGGTAAGAAGAATTATTATAGGATTGATGAATAATGTAAGTCTAGATTTTGGGAATATGAGACTGAGTTGGTTCAATTAATTGATATATTCGGAGTTGTTGTTTGCATATATGTAATTCAGCCCAACAAAGTACAAAAGACATGCAAACTTTGTGGAGTGCAAGACCATTTTGAGAAGACATGTAAGAAGAGAAATGCATCTGATGAGAGAGGGATAGGATTGCAATTGCCATAACCCAGAGCTTCAACTCCAGAACCAGCCACCACAACAACAACGAGGAGAAGAGGTGGATCCATTGGCAAGTCAACCCTACAAAAAGGCTTGCACAATGTGTGGAGTGCAAGGACACTATAGGAAGACATGTCCAAGGGTAACTGTAGTTCGATTCAGTCAAAGATTGCAATCTACTTCTGTTGAGGAAGGAGGAAGATTGAAAGTGCCAAAACCCCGAGCATCAACTCTAGAACCAGCAACACAACAGCAATCACCACAACTGGTGGGGAATAAACGTGTGAAATTCGGCCAGGAGGGTAATTGAAATGTAGGCATTCATATTTTAGTATGCCATCTCTTCCAAATTGAAAAACCCTAATTTCATTATTTCTCTTCCAAAAGCCGCGACACAACCACCTACCTTACTTGTGTATTTTCTTCAAAATTTCTTCCACTAATGGCTGATAAAAGGGTTAAATGGAAGATTCGTGCCGATTTTGGGTTGCTACATAAAGTTGAATTGAACAACATACCCCCCCCCCCCCCCCCATGAATATAGAGGTACGGTTTTTTGTTCATAAAGACAAAATTTAATTATTTAGGACATTTATGTCGAATCTGTTAAGGATTTCACAGTTACAAGTAGGTATTTGATTTATTTTATGATTGATATTTATGTTAGAGGTTTTATCAATGAGAGAATCTTGGTGAATTCTTTAGCAAAGAAATGGTTTATTGCTTTAATTAAACAATTTTGATCATGACGAAAATATTGCTGTGAGTATATATGTGCAATTCAATTAACTCAATCTCATGTTTGAGCACAATTAATTGATAGCATATGTTAAGGGTTTATGTTAGGAATTGTTATGTTGTTTTATTGAAATACTGTTAATTATTTAGTAAAATTATGGCTTATATACTTCTACTGTAATTTTGTTCACGAGGTAATCTTGCCACATGCATTTATTACCTTTGAAATGACTCCTGATTCTTTTAACCTTTGTTGATTGAACTCTACTAATGAGCACTCTAGTATGCAAATCGAAACCATCTCACTTGACTCTGCTGATATTCACCCGTCTGATTCCATACTTAGCTTAAGATCATTTGTCTTCCTGATCGAAATTCAA